>CM018589.1:10003737-10753737 GCA_009078335.1 Salix brachista | reverse complement strand
TATTATTATTGTTATTATTATTATTGTTATTATTATTGTTATTATTGTTATTATTATTATTGTTATTATTATTATTATTATTATTATTATTATTATTATTGTTATTATTATTACTGTTATTATTATTATTATTATTATTATTATTATTATTATTATCATTATTATTATTCTTATTATTATTATTATTCTTATTATTATTATTGTTATTATTATTGTTATTATCATTATTGTTGTTATTATTATTATTATTATTATTATTATTATTATTATTATTATTATTATTATTATCATTATTATTATTCTTATTATTATTGGTATTATTATTGTTATTATTATTATTGTTATTATTATTATTATTATTATTGGTATTATTATTGTTATTATTATTATTGTTATTATTATTATTATTATTATTATTATTATTATTATTATTATTATTATTATTATTATTATTATTATTATTATCATTATTATTATTCTTATTCTTATTCTTATTATTATTGGTATTATTATTGTTATTATTATTATTGTTATTATTATTGTTATTATTGTTATTATTATTATTGTTATTATTATTATTATTATTATTGGTATTATTATTGTTATTATTATTATTGTTATTATTATTATTATTATTATTATTATTATCATTATTATTATTCTTATTATTATTATTATTCTTATTATTATTATTGTTATTATTATTGTTATTATTGTTATTATTATTATTGTTATTATTATTATTATTGAAATAATTGTTGTTGTTGTTATTATTATTATTATTAATTATTTGAAATGAGGGACGAAATTGAAAACAATATAACCTGCTGCACTAAACAAATTAAGGAATCTAATAGGAAACCGAAAAATTAAAAGACGAAGGACTGACATGCAAATTGCATATATATCAATTTGAATGCAAGGACGAAATTGAAAGAATTCGAAACTTGGATTACAGAAATCAAACAAAACCAAGGGACTGAAATGCATGAACAATAACTCGGGGGACTGAAATTGATTCCGGCGCTGAGGAGAGAGAAAAGAGGACATAAACGTTCAACCGACTATTTGAGCCTACACGTCCATATTTAACCCGCACGCGCCACTCCATGAGATTCAGGGAAGCGTTGCGAATCGAATAGACTGGCGGAGGAAAATTTTTCACCGCCTTATGAAGCCGCACGCGCCGCCTGAATCAACCGGGGTAACAAAACGCGCCGACGCGCCCGTACGGTCCGCTGACAGCGCTGACGCAAGCGCATAGTAACGTCATGGTCAATTACTAAACCACCCTGATCCGAATTCATAGATTTTGTCGTTTCGGGGGCTACGAACGTCATTACACATTTTCAAAAATATTAAAAAAAAAAGAGTCAGGCGGACCGGACCGGTCCGTACGTGGTCAATTACTCCCGTGCCCCTCAGCGTAAACCGTGTTTTTGTCTTATTATGAGGGACAAAATCGCCACTACACTGTTCACATGCGGAAAAGACAAAAAAAATAGGGTGGACGAACTCGCGCGACGCACGGATCAAAAAGCTCGCGTCCACAGTGTATTTAGAGAGCGTGAACAGTGCCCGAACAGTGTTTTCCGTTTTGTTTTAGGTATTTGTTAATAATGGTGGAGCTAATCCTTTTATGTTGTAGAGGGACGTTTTTTTTTTCTTTCCAAAATGAATAGGAAGAAATATATACAGAATAGATAGATCAGAATTTTGCATATTAAAAGCTACAAATAACCTTTTATTTTGAAGAAATTATTAATTTACACGAGAATGAAAAAACTATTTTGAAAAAATCGTTAAATTTATGATACTTTTATCATCTTTAGGAAGGACACATATAAGTAAAAAAACAGGTTCTTATCTCAATTTTTTATTTATAATCTAGCCTCTATATTTTATCAAACTAAATTAATTAATTCATATAATTTATCTAACTAAATTAACTAATCATTCTAGCATGAAAATCACTTAACAATCTTCTTAACCCGTTTTGGTATTTTTTTTTTAATGCCTAAAATGTCTCACTCTCCCTGCAAAATATACAATCTCTCAATATTTCAAAACCCGATACAAAATTATATGTACTATTAAATTACTTATCATACAAGAGTAATTAATTAATTAATTAATTAATATCGAAAAACTATAGAATGTAATTTATAATTACCTCTATCTAAAATAATGGGATTCACATCCTAACAAGTAAAGATTAGCCCTTTGTTGAATGTAAAAGTTAAATCTATTTTTTTAAGGTCAGCGTGGCATTTTGGTCATTGACTGTAAATTTTCCTGATGTTTCCAGCATCAAAATTTTGATATGTTTTCATGTTTTTTCTCTTTTTTATTGTGTATTATACTTTTCTAGATATATTTTGTATTTTATTATTTTTTCTAAATGCTAAAGTACATAAGTACTTCATTGATGAAATAATTGTTTGGGAGTATGATTAAAATAATTTTTTAAAATAATTTTTTTTTATTTATAAATACATTAAAATGATAATTTTTTAAAATATAAAATATTTTTTATATTAGCACATGAAAATAATCTAAAAATAATAATTTAAAATAAAAAAATAAATTCAAAAATATTTTTGAAAAATGGCGTCAAACAAATGAGTGACGTGATATGCATGAATATTTATCAAATTTTAGCCCTCATAGTTTTTTTTTTCCAGCAACTATGAGTGCAAATAAAGTAAAAATAAGCCCTCCATGGAAAGTAAAATTCAACTCGGCTAGGATATATCCTTGTCCCCGCGTCACATGAATTCTCACCGTCAATTAAACATATTCTTTTCAATATACATAAAAAGCATTCCACGGCACTGTATATCAATTTTTTTTTTTAAATGAATTCTTTTATATTAAATTAAATTAAATTTTTTAATATTTTTATATGTTAGTGTCAAAAATATTTTTCTTTTAAATTTTTTTTAATATATTTTTGAATGAAAATTACTTTTAAAAATATTAAAAAAATAATTTAAATATATTTTTTAATAAAATTTAAAAATAATCTCAATCACATTTTTAAAAGTTGGAAATCTCAATCACATTTTCAAAGAGTATGGAAGGACGTATGTTTTTTCTGAGAAAAAAAATTATTTTTTTAATATCTCTAAGTTGTTTTGGTGTGCATCTATTAAAAATAAATAAATAAAATATTATTTTAATATCAATTTATGCTAAGGCAATTAATGTTTCAGTAAGATATCTCACATGTTGCTAGATATTTGTCGAAATCTAGAAATGTCCCGTCTTGTTGGAGTACCATGCTTCCTGCATTCCAACCAAGTCATGTGATAATTTCTTTTCTCCCTCTATTCATTAATCATTAATATATTCCATCATGTCATGTCCCCTCTAATTATTTTAAAGCAACCATACTATATTCTGATCTCATCCGTCAATGTTCCTTACTCTTCTTGTCAAAGCCACGTTAACGACTTAGATTCAACACGAATATCATGATGAAACGACAAAAACAAGCAAAATGATACATTTTTAATGTCTTATTGCAGTTTGGTAGAAGTTTTTAAAATGTTTTTTTGTTTAAAAAAATATATAATTTTTTAAATTTTATTTTTGATATCATGATATTGATATGATTTGAAAATACAAAAAAATAATTTTATAAGAAAATAAAAATATTTTTTTAATTTATTTGAAAAAATACTTTTAAAACACGATATAAAACAGTTAATTCTTGTAATTCTTCTGATTTCACCTTTTTATCATTTGGGATTTGAAATTAAAAGGAGTTCTGAAGAAAAAATCTTTCCTGTAAGTAGACTAATTGTGAACTTGGATGCCTATTTCAAATTTCTATTTGCAAAATTAATTTAAAAAAAAAAATAACTTTTAAGCAAATTTGTTAACCCAGATGACTTACGGGTTGACTTGAAAAACTAAGTATCTCAAGCTAAATTTATAGTTAAACTATATAAACTATTATTAATTATTTGATTTTAGTGATTGATTGAGTCGATCCAAATTAGATCAAGGTAACATTTTTAATTAATATAATTTACTTGATTTGATTTTGAATGGTATTATTATCTACAAATTAACTTGATAGCTTAATAACTTTATAACTAGGATTTCAAACCTATAGTTCTAAGTACTAGTTCATGTATGTTAAAGTATTGTTATTGAGTGTTTTAATGGATATATTTATTTCTTGAAAAAAATAAACTAGCGTCTATGATCAATGTCAAATTACACAATTTTAGACTTATTAACATTGTGAATTAGAAAAACTTTAATGTATGTTCAAAGGTTTTTTTTATATTTTCATTGTGAATTTTTTGTGATTATAGAGTTAAATGGAAACATTTTCATAACTAAATAAATATAAATATTATTAAAGAAAATTGGCATATCACTACACAGTATATAGTTGTAGTCAAAGATAGGCATCGAGAAACGCCCACCTCTGCCGTTAACAGAACCCGTCAAGTCATGACACGCTAAGCAAATGGAGAAATGAACGGCGTTGGTTAACCACACTCGCTTACCAAAAAAACCACCTGAGTCAACTGCAGTCAAAGACACATGTACCCTCACTAGCAATGCAACCCCTTCACTCTCTCTAAGAAAATCCGATAAATCGGTTTCGGCTTTTAATTTCGGTACAAATTAAACAAAGAAAAGAGGCAGTTGGAACTGTTTCCGAACTTTACTCAGTTGGCCATGGCAGAAAGTGAGAGCTTTGAAGCTCTCGCAGTGCAAAATAAAGAACAGAAACGACAAGGAAATGAGCAAAACGACGGCGATTTTGTAGGAGAAGAATTGGAAGGTGATTGTAATGAGGAAGAAGAAGAGGAGGAGGAAAAGGAAGAGAAGGAGAATCAACTCAGTGAGATGCAGCAAATCGTACCGAATTCGCAGGAGGAGGAGGAGGAGGTGAGGGAGGAGCAAGTGGAAACCCTAACGGTGGCTCCGCAGTCTTCCACGGAGATACTACCGAAGGAGAATGATCGATATTCAGGTAATTCTGTTTTGTTTGTGTGTGTGTATATATATAATCTTTTGTTTTTTGTGTAATTTCTGTAGATGATCTTGCAGGTTTGAAAGGAAATTCAGCAGCAGAGACGCACGTGGAAGCTGAATACAAGGTTGGGAGCTCAAGCTTATTTATTTATTTCATTTCTTGCTAAGCAATTTGTGACACTTCCTTTTTTTTTTTTCTTTTTGGTGAATGGAGGTCTTAGAGTATTGATGAGTAATTTGCTGTTTTTGTTGGTGGTGGTGGAAGTTTTTTGTTCTAGGGTTTACGGAGTTGATGAAGTGATTTTGAGTGGAGGTTTAGGTTCTCTGAGTGGAAGTTGTTGCTGTTACTGAAAGCTTAACATAGAGTATTTGAGTATAACTCTTAAGTTTATATGCCACTGATTGAAAGTTTCATTTTCTGGTCTTTTGATGGTTTCAGAAATGAAAGGGGGGACACTTTGTTAGTTGGGGAACACTTTGTTAGTTGGGGAACACTTTGTTAGTTGGTAAATTCTGTGAAAAAATAATTCACTTCCCTGCAATCAGAAAAAAAAGAAAGAAAAAAAAGGGAGAGCCACTTGCTTATAAAGTGCTGCTTTAGGGGTGGAATGTGGATCTAATTAACCCTAAAAATAGGAGTGCTGTTCAATGGTTTGAAATTTATTAGTCTAACTTTTGGAAACACCATAAAAATGGTTTGAAAATTGAGATAGTGCAAGCAGAACCCAGAAAAACTAGAGTGTTGAGATGGAGGATAAAAGGGGCAAGTCAACTGCATGGGAAGTTGAATTTAAGCAAACGGTCAGGCTACAATGTGGAGGCGATGCGTGTTTATAAATGTACAAAGAGACTTTATTAAACCTTGAATGACTTGCTTTTGCAAAGGTGAATTGATAGGTGTTTGGTGTCTTATGCTGCTTGTAACTCTTTGCATTGGATAATGAATATGTCCAAGAAAAAAGAAAAAATGATTGCCCCTTTGGATAATGATTAAAAGTGTGGAATCCAAATATATTCACACAACTCCTGTAAAACCTATAGGAAATCTAAAGCATTAGAAAGTTGAGCTTGTATTAAAGAATCTAGGATATGAAATTTTTTAAGTAGTTTGAGATTCAAGTGACTTCGAGATCACAACCAACATTCTCAATGCGATAAAAGTCCTCTGTTTCACATTGGCCAGTGGTTTTTCTTCTTAAATTTCTGCTGCAGGCAAGATTTAGTTAAAAAAAATCAAATATACTGGATCACATATAAAACAATGTTTCTGAGGCAAGAACTTGGCTCACATTAAGTCAATGGGTGCACTTTATGCCTTTCCAATAAAGCGCTGGATGTAAACTTGTAAATTTCCCACAAGTGAGAACATTAGATCATATTCATAAAATATTATCTGCTTGGTGCAATGTTTGTCAAATGATTTTTTTTAATTGTGCATTTTCTTTCATTTTCCATAGGAGCAAGTAGGGTCATCGCACCAGGAAGTTTTGGGAAATGTAGCGGACAAGAGTTCTGAAGCCCAGACCCAAAATCAGCTTCAGCCTTCTTTATGTCCAACTTCCTTGTCAGAACTGTCACCAACTTCTGTTACACAACCTATATTGTCTGCTCCAAGTCCATCTCCAGTAAAAAAAATTTCTCCCCCAGAGGTTAAGAATGCAGGTATAACAGAAGCAGGGGACCGAAGTTCTGCTGGGCTTAAGGCTCTCTATGTTCCCGTAGCGAGGACATCTATTCCAGATGGATACAACTGGCGTAAATATGGTCAGAAGCAAGTGAAGAGTCCTAAAGGTTCTCGAAGTTACTACAAGTGCACGTATTTTGACTGTTGTGCTAAAAAGATTGAATGCTCTGATCACTCAGGCCATGTGATCGAGATTGTTAATAAAGGAATGCACTGTCATGATCCACCTCGGAAGAATAAAGGCACCAGGAAAAGTAGGAGTGGGTTATCTGTTGGGCCTATTTTGCAGACTAATGTAACTGAGCATACTGTTAGAATGCTCAAAGATTCAGAACCTGACACATTGTCAATGGAACTTGTACAAGAAACATCCGCAATATCAGAAAGAAAACGACAGAGTTCAAGCAGTTCAGATGAGAGCAAGGAAACTCAAATCAAAGAGGAGAATATCGGTGAACCTGAGCCAAAACGAAGGCAATCTTTTCTGTGAATTTGGTTTCCTCAAAACTTTAATTCTAAGTGACGTAGCACTTTTTGTTATTCTTCTGTAAAGGCAGTGTTGGAGATAATGGTTTTTGCTCATTTCTTACCAGATTGAAGGGAAACTTAGAATGCTCAAAATCTGTCCTTAAACCTGGAAAAAAACCTAAATTCGTCGTGCATGCAGCAGGTGATGTGGGGATCACAGGTGATGGATATAGATGGCGGAAGTATGGACAGAAGATGGTGAAGGGAAATCCTCATCCCAGGTTCAGTTTTTATTTCTTGAATTTTCCTTGTATGCATGACAATTTTGACTTAATAAATCAATAACATGTTATCTTATGACAATGCTATGCAAAATGCAGTGTGATCTTGGAAAGTTTTAGCTTGTTATCTTTTCTTCTTTTTTGTAGTGCTTATTACTAGGTGCTGAGTTGGTTTGATGATGTGTGGTTGAACCATTATAATATTACCATGTTTTTGTTCATAGCTATCAGACATTTTCTTGGCCAACAAGTAGCCAATTTAAGATGGCATATACGTTGAGTTGCATTTAAATTTGGTAGATAAGAAATTATTTTCCAACCTATGGCATACAGGATGTTTCTCGTAAACTCTTGTCCTCTAGATCAGTATTTATGGCAGAATATTCCTTGTGACATGACTGGTGCACTTACGATACCAGACAATCAAACAAAGATGCTAAGGTGTTTCCCACTATTTTGTCAATAGAGCTGTCAAGGAATTTGGGACTAGTGGTATATTCAGCATCTCCGTCCCCTTGAAAGCTTGATTGTATGATTGATATGCGGTGACAGTGAAGCTATTGCCTTTGGTGATTCTTTGCTTATCCCTCTCTGGGGAGGAGGAATGGGCACAAGGGGCCCCTGAAGTTCACTCTTGAAGATTAACCTTGCCTGGTATATTCAGGAATGGGCACTGGGGAGGAGGAATGGTGACAGTGAAGCTATTGCCTGGTATATTCAGGAATGGGCACTGGTAGTGTTTGAGGTCCCTTTCTAGATTTTTTGCAGAGTAAAGGGCAGTGGAATTGTATTAAGAGTCACTTTCAGATGCTAAATTTTGAGGTGAACTTGCCTGATTGTTTTCGGGAGCTTTAAAAGTAACGAGTTGTTTGATAAGATATGTTCAAGACTTAAAATTGTGATTTTTTAAGGTCTTGTGTTTTGTGTGAACAACTGTTCTTCTAAGTGTTCAAATTGTGGATATAAAGTGAGGCAGATTCTCATGAGCACTACTGTGATGGTGACTTGGTTCATCGTCTTGGAAGCTGTCCTATTGATATGTTGTAGGAGTTCTAACAGCTTGTGTTCCCTTTTTGTTGGGGAGAGATGTATTGGTTGCTAAGATCTGTTTTTTATAGCTTCCATGGGGTGTGGGTGTGGGTGTGGGTGGAATGTCTTCTGTTCTTTTTGAACAATAGTGCTATTGGACATGGCACAAGCCAGGCATGATCTTTGTCAGTTAATACTGTTTTGAATCACTCATTTTCTAGATGCTATTGTCTTAGGTTGTATTGTCCTAGTTTATTCTGAAGTTTGAAAATCCAAACACATCTTCAACCCTCACTTGAACTTAGTGCCCTTAAAACTTGATGGTTGCCCTGATTCCTCGTCGAATCTAATTGGAGATCAGTCTTCATGGTAAAGCTCATTAGAGGCCTCAAAACCCATCCAAAACTCCCAGTTAAAAACTGAAATATGCAACTCAACTTGAATCAAGTAAGCCTCAATTCTAACCGGTTGATGACACTTCTAATTCTGAAAAAAAGAAATGATACCTGAAAACCAAGGAAAAATGAAGCGCTTGAAAGTTACTGAAGATACTGAAATCATTGTCCCTTTGCAGGATTATGCCCCTTTATATGTCCTTATGGTATGCCTCCTTATATGCCAATTAAAGAGTAAGCCTCAAATATAACTAATTCATGACTAACACCCTGCAAGGATTTCCAGTTCCCCATCATTTATGTATTATGAGCAGTGAATACAGCATCATTTCATTTTAAGATGTCAAGAAGGTGGTTTTCTGGTGTTCAGATAGGTAAAATACAGCAACTTGTTGTCTTTAAGATTTGGAATTATAAGTTGGTTCCCTGGCAGAAATTCATAGAGGACCTGGAACATCATGAGGGAGATTGCTTCCTTAGTTTGACCTTTTTCATAATGCTTCTCGTAGCTTTAAATGGGTTGTTGTGATGTGAATTTTCACTTCTTTAAATCAAGAGAAATATATTTTATTTTCATGCCTAGTTGGGACACAGGCATAGATGTCTCCTCCCTTATTCTCAGCATTTGTTCCTTCTACAAAGGGCAAAATGATCTTCCCTAGTTCTCTCCTTGTTTTTTCATTTGATACATAGTAGTTTTTATAGTTTGGATGTATTTTAGCCCACTCAATCCCTTCTTTACTAGCATCTTTAGCTTGCTCAAATAACAACTCTATAAGAACCTTGGGGTTTTTGGTCAACACCTGTGGTCTCTGCTATCTTTTTATGTAAATGTTGAGGCACTTTCAATTGAACTTTTATAATATAAAAGTTCAGAAACTCGGAAGGTACTTATTTTTATATAAAATAAATGGATTTCATATTTGGAAGAATAAAAAAATATGTACCTATTCTGGCAACTGATATCATTTCAGGGCTATAGTTTTTTCTGTGAGAAAATTTAGTCACTAATCTTGCATGTTGACTTGAGGTGGTTAATCAATCAATAACTAGTCCAGGACTTCTATGCTCACTGGGATTGTAATTATCTCTTAACCCTGCAACTGCATATCCTGCAATGCATGCTATGTGAGTGTCTTGTAAAGTAGGCAACTACCAGATAGAGAAACTGGTCCTGTGCTCATTCCCTCCAGATTATGATTTGTCTGTGCTTATTGATATACTTTTGAGTTATCTTCACGTGCTTTACAACATTGTTTTTGCTGCACATATCCATCCTGCTGTATCTAAAGGATTCTTTAGAGTAGGTGTTTTAGAGACTGTGATCAAGAGTTTTTATCGTGTTAGAATATTAACAGATGTGACTTAATGGATCTCAACCCCATTGAATTGAGGGAGTAATAACCATCTGATAATTACTCAACAAATTCAAAAAGCTTAATGGAATCTCTACCAATGCCATATATAGTTATCAGATTGATCACTCAACAAATTCAAAAGCTTCACATTATGCGTTTCCTTCATTAATCCAAGTTGTAACTTCCAAATATAAACTGGTCCATGCATCGAATCTTACTTCTGAATTATTGCTTGAATGAATTTCAGGAACTACTATAGATGCACTTCAGCTGGATGTCCTGTCCGAAAGCACATTGAAACAGCAGTAGATAACACAAATGCTGTCATTATAACATATAAGGGAGTGCATGACCATGACATGCCTGTACCGAAGAAGCGACATGGCCCTCCAAGTGCTCCGCTTGTTGCTGCAGCCGCTCCCGCTGCAATGAGCAACTTGCCAATCAAGAAAACCGATGCAGTGCAAAGCCAAGTTACTTCAACCCAGTGGTCGGTTGGCAAGGAAGGTGAATTAACCGGTGAAACCCTTGATCTCGGGGGTGAGAAGGAGAAGGCAATAGAATCAGCTCGGACTCTTCTGAGCATTGGATTTGAAATCAAACCTTGCTGAAAATTTGAAAAGCCAAAGAGATCCCTTTCTGTCCAGGGTACATTATAAGGATTACCTGGGGATAGCCGTCATTTTATGAAAATCATGTAGCTCTCAAAATACATTTATCAGGTTTGAGGATGTCTTCCTTTTTGTATCTAATTTCCCCCCACCCTAAACTTGCCATATATCCCTGCAGTGATTCAGTAAGAGTTGTATATTTGGTATTGTACTCCCACCCAACTCAGTTTGGAACAGGCTAATAGTAGAGAGAGTTGGTTGGCATCCATTTTTCTTTCTCTTGGTTGGGACCCATTTTAATATCTCCATTTCTGTAGCAGCTTTCTCATGTTCCTGCCGTGGATCTCAGATTATTGTGGATAGGTGGTAGTTGGCAGCTTTAAAGGTGCCAATTTGTTGACTGATCATTCTGATTATTATATATGGCATCACTGGTCATTGGTCAATCGAGCCCTAGTGGTAGGTGTGCCAATTTAAAGAGGTAATTGAGGAGCCAAGCACTGCATTGAAGGTTGCTGCAAAGGGCACCGCATATCCATCCTTGATGAAATGGTTGCCACCGCTAACCAATTAATGCTCAGCTCTATTATTTTGATTCACTCGTTGTGTTTGAACCATTTTCTTTTAAAAAAATATCAAATTATTTTTTATTGTATTTAAATTATTTGATGTGCTCATGTAGAAAATAAAATTTTAAAATAATAATAAAATATTATTTTAGTATGTTTCTGAATTAAAAAATATTTTAAAAAATAATCTTAAAAGGCTTTAAAAAACCGCTTCTGTATTAAAACCTCGAGGGTAGAGATGTGACTTCAGAAATTGTGACTCTGAAGTTGTGTTTTGTTTGGGGTTAAGTGTTGGAAACCAAATGTCAAAGAGTGTAGAAAAAATGGTTCTTTGATGAAGTGTGAAGGATATTTTATGGGAGTGTAAAAATTACATTTAATAGGCTAAATATATTTTAAAACAAATATATAAATATTTTCTAAGAAAATCACAAATCCTAAAACTTTTCATTACCGCATGATTCTTCTATATAAAACTGGAGTGTCATCTTGGTTTTTTTCCGGGCTGCTATAGGATTATTTGATATTATGATATCACTTCATCCATTGGATTAAGTACATTTAATTTTATAAAAACTAAAAATTTCAATCTATTTTTTATTTATTTTACATGTGAACATCTATCTTAACTAAATATATTTTTCAAAACATTTAAAAAAAAAATACAAATACTATAACAATAACAAACACACATCAAGTCCAGATTGTGCCTTGTATAACATTGTATTTCAACCACTTTCAAAAATTTCTATTTTTTTATTGATGTCAAAAACCATTTTTTTCTTCAAAAAATAAATTAAAAACAATTATTACTCGTTCAATGAATGTCATCATTCATTAAATGACACCGTATAGAGTCGGTATGGACTGAGGCTGAAAGGTTTTGAGCTATCGAGCACCTGCGTAGGCTGTCCACCCCATGTATGCAAGATCATAAGCATGACTCAGAGGGTGCGTGCAATGTATGGTAAATTCTGCTTCCTAATGTCCCAAGTTGGGATCAAGTGATGACATTCTAATTGGTGGCTATTTTAACTGTACAAAAAATCAACATTAATTTTTTATGGCTCACTAGAACAGGTCCCATCTACAGCACAATCACCAGTTGATTCAGTTCGTTTTTAGTAATCTACAATCTAAGAATCCGTAATACGCATGAGAATTCATTAAAATTTATACAAAAAAAGATATCTTCATAGCTACCTGAGGAGCAGCAGAGAATCAGTTACTAGGGTAAACTAATCATTGAACCAGGAGCTCCATGCACCGCCAGTGTCATTCTGAGGAGAAACTCAATTCATCAATAGCTACGGATATTTTTGATTCGATGACATCGTTGGTTTCTATATCTTCAGACCTGATGCCATTTTCTTCCTTCCCTTCTGCGGCGTCTATACACTCCTGGAATCTGAAGCAACTAATGAGATGATCATTTGTTATCCCTGCCACCTGCATGAATGAGTAGATGACCGTGGGCCCCACGCTGCGGAATCCTCTTCTTACAAGGTCCTTGCTAATGGCATCTGCTTTGGGAGTTTTAACGGGAACCTGTCGGGGATACCGGAATCTGCTAACTATAGGCTTGTAGTTCACAAAACTCCAAATATACTTGTCAAATGACCCAAACTCATCAATGACCTGGCATCAACAAAACCTGTAAGAAGTTAGTAGCAAATGATAATCATAGCAAATATATTAAGTATGCAATCACGGCTTACTTCAGTAACATAGTTAAGTGGTTAATGACTGGAAGTCATAAAGTCAGATAAATATATTGCCAGTTACCGACCATGCAAGCTGGCATCTTGAAGAAGACGAATAATTAGGTTGAATGCGTAACTCTTGAGGTAAGTTAAAGATACCAAAGTCAAGCTGGATATGGTTGTAATATTATAGCTTGTCTGTAAGCTTACCAAAGACAAGTTGTATGGTTGTAAGACTATAGTTTGTCCTATAAGCTTCATAACAATTGCAGTGGAAATCATGACCGCCACTCAACTACTTTTCACCAAACCAAACTGATCAATGATCATTAAGCTCACGTTGTGTGGCATTTAAATACTTTCACAAATATGAGTACATCATGAGTGGTCCCCATTATGAATGCACTGATCCAATTAAGGTAATCAGCACTACGAGATTGTGAAGCATAAACAAACCCAACTTGATGAGAAAATGACAGTTCTCCAAGTTATTTGACACTTGGCTAAATTGAGGTTAACATAAAAAACCAAGATAAATTGGATCTACTTAGATAGCCAGTCTCATCTTTCAATCTTCCGCATATAAGAAAAATTTACAGTGCCCCATGCAAGTGAATGTTTCTGCTGCTCAGAATATATATATATATATATATAAAGAGCTTAAAAAAAACAAGAATCTACCTTAGATATTTGGCGTGCATTCTCAATGATAGCACGGAGCTTAAGTTCTGATAATAGGGAGGTTGCAGTGCTTCCAGGTGCAATAATCTTCTTCTCGTTAAATTTTGAGACTGCAATTGGATCAAAATCTGCAAAAACTTCCCTGCAAGTGAAATATGTTTATAAACTCCCATCTATCAATACAGTTACTGCAAGAAGGAAGAGACTGTGAATGAAAGGACGAATGATGCAGATGGTCAGAGTTTATTGATGAGCATGTTGGCAGCTGAAACATATTGGAAGTTGAATAGGCAAAGTACCTAAATATGTGCCTTTTGCTTAGAATAGCAGGCCAAGTAAGTTCAGCCAAAGCACCTGAAAGGACAAGAAGCTCAAACAACTTCCTGCATGAAGACAAAAATATCAAGCAAATAGCCGTTAAAACAGATCATCATACAAGGAATGGCAGATCATTTAACAAGTAGACAGATGCAAACAATATTGCAATTGCATACCTGTCATCATGGATTGGGACTCCCCATTCTTCATCATGGAAAGTGGCATAACATGGATCTGGTTTCAATTTACAAACTGATTAGCAATAAAATCCAAAATAAGCATAGCTAAAGCACGTGGACAATGCTATTTAGCAAAATGACATGTTTAAGTAACACATGACACGACAATTCCTAAGTGACATTCATATACTTGGATTGCTACCTAAATCAAACATGAAATTGAATCCAATCAATATTGACAAAAGCATGTGCATGTGCACATTGTCTTTTTTTTTTTTTTTTTTGCAATGATGATACAAGAAGGTAATTTCAATTTAACAGACTTGTGTATTCCTTTCTAACACCAACATAAATAAAAACATGAGAGGAGGTGTATCATACAACAGAGGGGAAAAGAGAGTTAAAAACTGCATAATTTTGTTATTTAAACAGCATATTTACTCTCAAAACACAGCTCAAAGTACAAACATCCAGTTAGGAATCCATGGTTTGTCGACTTCCCAAAATCAGAAGAACTATATGCTCCACTTTATTTAATATTAAATAGTTCGTGTTGAAAGGAGCAAAAGCTTGCAAATCTAAAGTGAACGATCCAAGTCAATGCACCATGAAGGAAAGTAAAAATGACTAGCTGTGGGCCCTATAACTACATCAAATTCTTAAAATCGACAAAAGAGACAACTTGTCAAGCTATACAAATTACAAGTGGCATCAAATTTATATTCGTTTTATTAACTCAGCAGTTGTTTAGAACAATCCAGGAATGAATTAAGCCCAGTTTCAGCTGTTTTAGCCCAGTTCTTCAAGAATCACACTTCAGCCTCCGGTAGATAAAATGAGTTTCAACTGGGTAACTGAACCAGATTCAATGAGGTCGGTAGATAAAATGAGTTTCAACTGGGTAACTGAACCAGATTCACTGAGGTCAATTCCAGGTAGAACTCTTGGGCACCTGAAAATCTGGACCACCTTTCAGAAGCAACATTTGAGTAAAGCATCTGGAAGCAGGGCTGCATTATTTATTCAATCATAACCATCGCATCTCATTTACATGCCCCGCCTTGCATTGTAATCTATGTGTATTAGAAATAGCACTTCCAAAATAACCTTCATTTACGTGCTGGAAACTTAGAAGGCATTTAGCACAGCACATACTTCAAAAATAAACTACCCAACCTATATCACATTCATAGGATTAAACTTAAATGAATTCTCTGTTAGATTTTCTATACGGTTCATAAACACAAACTAATAACAGTCAGTATATACAGCTTGCGAGGCTCTACTTATAATTAGCGGCAGTATTCAAATGTATCTTTCATCAAAAAAAAAATCTTAAATCTAAGAAGCGAAAACATACCCGTATTTGGTGTCACCCAGGTACAACTTTTCTTGGACTGTGAATCATCAAGAGATGGTGGAGATTCTAAACCCCCTTCAGAAACAAAACTTCTTGGCCTTGAAACATACTGCTTCCTTCTAGCCCCTGCACTATTAGACCGAGTCAACCTCCCAGTAGATGCTCGGCTATGAAATGAATCAGTGGAGGCATCAGATGAACAAGAAGCATTTAGTGACAAATTCGAATGCAATAACAGCTCATGGCGGCGAAGCACTGAAGAAATATTGAGAGAATGTGATTTAGGGGATAAAGTACAGACAGCGGGCACTGTAAGGGCTTTCTTCTCTTCCCCTAATTTAACTTCCTCCGGTGAATTCTCAACCTTCCTCGATTGTTTAGAAGCAGGTTTCCGCGCACTCAATGGTCCTGCCTTATTATTTCCAGTAGGTCCTAGCACAGGCCTGGCCACAGAGTCAGCCACATTCATTGACCTCACTCTTGGAGCTCCAGACATTGCTCCAAACACCTTTAATTTAACACGGTTTTTCAAGAGATCTTCACCTGGTTCCCACAAAGCCACAAAAAAAAAAATCCAAATTTACCAAGCTCCGCTCAAATCCTTCTTAAATTAAACAAAATCACCCGGAACCCACCAAGAGAATTCACCGAGTCACCCATTCAGCCAAACAACCGAAGCTCAAACCAGCACAAAACGCTTAAATATCACAACCCACTTCAGTTCTCCACTTCCTGTACCCTCATCCACCAACCAAAGCTTGAAGCTTCTAAAAAGATCATACTTTTTTAAGCAAATTTACACTTCAACCACCACGAGGGTTCATTCAAATGAACCTCACATAAAAACACAAAAACCCTTGAACTTTTCCCCTCAAATCAGCCCCAAAAACTTACTTTTAAAAGCAACCCACTTCAAAACACACCAAAATAGCTTCAACTACTCACCAAAGACAGGGGTTTTATACGCTAAATAAAAAACCAAAAAACTACAAAAGGCCCTCCATTGTATATTCAAAACAAGCCTCGAAGCATAAAGATTCCATTTGCATTGTTAAAAACGAGATGGAGAGAGAGAAATCTACTGTGACCTCCTAAAAAAGGTTGGTTTTTAAACTGTGTCGTTTCAGTCACTCCCCCCCACTAAGGCTGACACATTTCTCTCTAGTGCTCGAGATTTTGTTTTGTTTTGTTTTTTTCTCGTGAAAATGAAAGGGATAGTTTCAGAGAAAACGTGGAGTCTTACTGTGCCAGAATTGAAGCTCCTCTCGCTATAAATTTGTAGAGAGAGAAGGAAAGAGCAAATGAGTGAAAGAGAGATAATAAAGATTGGGGTTTCTTTCTGGTTTAGAACTGACCGGGATAGTCGGTTTAGAGCTGTATTTTACTTGCTGTCTCCGGTTATTATCCTGTGCTTTTCTTGTGTCACGACAGTTTAACAAAAGATAATAAAGAATTAAAAATAAATGGGTTTAAAAATTTGTAAACTCTTTTTTTTTAGTTTTTGAAGTCACATAATTGAAAAGGATTAATGGTCAATACTTAGAAAAAAATGAATTTTTTCTTTATTTTTATATACATTATCTATATTTGAATTGATGTATTCAAAAAATAACTCATGGTCCATCAAACAAACACTCTTAAATATTCCTTAACAATTATTTAATATTTTCATATTAAACTTCACTTTAATTTTATATTATAAAATTTATTATGATCACTTAAAATATTATTATATAAAAGAAAATCTATTGAAGGAGAAATTGCATCTGCTTCCTATAGCTTGATTTATTTATTTTTACCCTATAATTTAAGAAATTATAGTTTATATTCTCAATCAAACTAAAATTTTAAAATTTAAAATTTTATATATAATGTATTTCAAGGTGGAGAAAAAAAACACTCACTCTTTATTTTATGTGCATTATTTCTCTCTTAAATGGATCTCTTTCCACAAAATGAAAAAAAAAATACTGTTTAACCATGCTTTTTTATTGGTATGAAGGTAGCGTTTGCAACATAGCGTATGAAGGTAGAAAAAATATTTATATTTTTGAATTGTGAAATAAAAAAAATATTTTTTCAATAAAAAAATTATTTTAAAATACAACCAGTGAAATATTATCAAACACCTCTTATATTTGATAAAGAAAGGGAAAATAATTATTTTATTATTTTATCATTGGAGACAAAATCGAATAAAGGTGTTGCCAAAAATATGTTATAGTTGTTCACACTATACCCTTTATAGAATGTGTATAATTAATATTATTGATTTTTATTTAAATATTTGATTTTTATTGTTTTTTAAACACGATTGATCCACAAAATTGAGTACAATAAATACACTATCTTTGACCATAATGTATTTGTTTGAGTTAAATATGAAATTAGTTAAAATAAAAAATATTTTGCCAATTTTTAAAGTAAACAATACTATTTTTTAAAAAAACATTTGTCAATTCTTCTTCATTTTTATTAAAATCCAACTCGGTCTGAGTTCCTGGTCAAGTTCTAAATTTAGATTTTATTTCACTCTGTATTTCAAAAATATTTAAAAAAAAATATTTTTTTATTTTTTATTTTAAATTAAAAAATTGATATATCTAGGTCATTTTCTTATACCGATATCAAAAAATATTTTTTTAAAAATAAAATAAAAAATATTTTAAAAAATATTTTTAAAAAACAACCGCTACCATATTTCCAAACAATCACTAAACCATCATGTAGTTTTAATGTAAATAAGATTTTTGAATGGTGGGTTAAAAATATTTTTCAAAAAAATTGAATTTTTATTTTATTTTAAAGTAAAAAAATTTGATTTTTTTTATCATTTTCATATGTGAATATTAAAAATATTTTTAAAAATAAAATATATTATTTTAATATATTTTTTAATAAAAAATAATTTTATACACAATTCCAAACATTCATTTATTGGCCAACAAATGAATAAACCTAACAATTTTTTATCATGCCGTGCCAAACTTTTATAAAGATGTTGGTACAATGATCAGGCAGCTAGGGAGGTCCCTTTTTTTGTCCATTACCAACTACCCAGAATTCCTTTCACTGATCCAAGAAAAGCATTGTCAGGTGAGCTATCTCTCCTCTTATGCCTTGTCACCGCAACTTTCTGGCAGGTTATTCTGTCATCTAATTCACCGGAAAAAGCTGAAAGGTAATCTCTGTTCAAGCTCCAAAGTCCAAAAAGAGCAAAAGCCAAAAGAGAGTCGAGAAGTCAAGCATGCCGACGGAACTTTTAGACTTGAAGTTTATCGATGATTTTCTTTATTCATGCGTGATTTCAACAGGATCCACTGCGCTGTACTCCTTTAATTTAGCAATCAAGAGATCTGCCTTGAAATTGTCTGCGGCAAATCTGTAGGAAGTGACTGGACTTGAAGATTTTTTTACCCAGATCACTATAGAAACCACCTGCCTGATCCATGTCCCATGCTAAACGATGACTGCTGTCGATTGAAAAATGAAAACATCTGGTTAACGTTAAATTCAGTGCTACAGAAAAGGTGGTGAAATTAAAGAGACGGAATGGAAGAGGGAAAGCAGCAGGGAAGCTTGCATCTTCCTCTCAAGCAAACCATCAAGCAGTGTCTGTGCATATTGATAGCATTACAGCGATCAAATCAGCAAGGCGTGTTGTTAGATCAAAGCGAGGAGCTCTATCACATCAATTTAAAGAATGATAGCGTGCTCGTTAAAGAAGATTTGAAAAGGAATGATAGAGACGAAGATGTTTAGAACTCCTTCATCAAGCAATGTCTGTCCATGTTAACTCCTTACACCCCACCTGACATTAATTTCTGTCAAATGCAATCCATGATGGCGGAGGAAACCAACCGACGATGTTTTCAAGTGGTTGTGTTTTTTAAAGTGTTAATTTTTTATTGTTTTAATATTTTAATATAAAAAACAAATTTAAAAAATATATTATTTTAGTATATTTTTAAGAAGTAACTACTATTACAAAAAAAACAAATATTATATAAATATACCAAATATAGGAGAGAGAGAAAAGCTTCCAGTACTCAAATGGCATATAATGGAAACACAACGATACATCGCTATCAAATAAAGGGCTTTGCCTTCAAAGTAAATCGTAGTGTGATAAAAAGAGACACGAAAGCATTTTTTTATTTTTTGCGATAAAATTAAAGAATTCAAAAACCAAAAGTATATTCAGGAAATATATCTTATAAGCAAAATACGTACATGTGACGTGTCTGTTTATTTTTTTTATTTTTTTTATTTTTTTTTGATAACCGGGGTGTCCGGGTCAGCTTACGCGCACCACAACTAATCCCCGGACTCACTGAACATCCTGCAAACCCAGTGAGCATGTAAGACACCGCGGGGTGACAAACGTGCATGATGGGACTTGAACCCTGATGCAGAGGAAGGAAACAAGTCCCTTCAACCGCTAGGCCAAGACCCCACTTGCACGTGTCTGTTTATTCTTTTTTTTATTCGTTGCAGTCCCAGACAAAACCATTATCATGTCGGTGTGTGGGAGTTACCTATTTTTTTTTATGGATAAGCCGAAGCTAACCACGGGTATCCAGGCCGCTGGGCCTGACTAATCCCGGGGGTGCACAAGGCCTCGGCAAGGATGTTTCCCACAAGTGAACCACGGTTAAGTCAAGAGCTTCGCCCAAGTCCGATGGCTCCAAGGAATTGTTTGCACCTGAGCGGATTCGAACCTGAGATCTCATGGGGAGCACACCCACGAGTCCCAGGCCTCCACCGCCAGGCCAACCCCTGGAGTTGGGAGTTACCTATTAACTGAGAGTATAGGAGTTTTCAGTGCAACCTTTTCACTAGTGCGCTTTTTTTTAATTCTTATTATTATTTAATGTTTTTTTAATATTAATATTTATTTTTAATTGAGATTTCTCAATTTCATGATAGTCATTTAATGGTTCACTCTATTGATCCAATTGACTCGAATTTTTCTCTCCATCAATTTCTCTCTCAAACTTATCATTTAATATTGAGTTTATTGGAGATTATACTTTGTAATTTATGTTGTTTGCTTTCTATTACGTTATTATAGTCTCGTTATTAGGGAATAATTCAAAAGGTTAATATGAGTAGACTCGGGTTGTTTTTAATATATATTTTTAATTGATTTTTTTCTTAATTTTATCACTCAATGTTGGGGTAGTTGGTAATTGAACATCATAATTTGTTTTTATTTTCTTTTTATAGAGATATTTTGAACTCTTGATTGGACTCTTTACCTAGCTTGAGTTTAAAATTAATTTACCCAGTCAACTTGACGTGTCTAAGGCAATCCGAACAAACAATAAAAGAATTGATTGATTAAAATAATAATTTAAGATGATATGTTTTTAATAGTGAGAATGATATCTTAAGTGAAACTAGACTTCACGAGTTGACTTGTCAAAAGTAAAATCTGGCTCATCAATTCCACCGGGTTTAAAAGTTATTTTTTATTTAATGATATAACAACAAAGATAGATGTTTAAAAATTGAGCACCATTCAAATGCTAAGCTAAGATGTTTGCTTGGAACAATAATAACCTTATGAAAAACAAACTAAAAATAAATATAATGAATAATTCAAAATATCAAGGGTTGTAATGGGAAGGTAAAAAAAAACCCAAAAAACATTCAATTAAAAGAAAGACGGTACAAATTTTTTAAAAAGGCATTTCCTTCCATGTTAGTTGGTTGGGGAAAACTTCATTTTTTTTAGTATAATAGTTAATTTCTAATCAAATTAAGAATGTTATCTCATACAAACTAGCCAAAAAAGAATCAAATGTAAAGGGAAAAGTTTAAGGACTAATTTCTTAAAAAATAAAAAAAGAAGAGCATGGAATCAAAAAGAGAAAAAAATCCAGGGACCAATTAAAAAAGAAGAAGAAAGAAGTGAGGTGCTCCAATCACATAATCCAATTCTTTTAGTTTGTCAGGTAATTAATTTCTAATTAAATTAAAAGCTCTATCTCTATTTGTAAAATAAAAAAAAAAGCACCAATTAAAAAAAAAAACATAAAGATTAACAGGGAACAAGTCATTAGATGACATGACAAAAGAAAGGAATAGAAAATATAGATATATATTTTTTAATAAATTAATATTAAAAACAAAATTTAAAATATATATATATCTACTTCGTTTTTTTATTCATCAAATCATTTCCAAAAAAAATAAATTAAAATTAATCTCAATCTCACTTTCAAAAGAGCACATTGTTTACCCATCGACAAGTTATCAGTAGCCGATGCCCTATATCTATGAGCCTAGCCGAAGACTAGAATCCACAGGTGGGTCAGTGATGACGTGGTTGCACCATTCATGTATATCTTAAACCTATGGGTTTGGTGGATTGGTTTATTATAAATAAATAACTCTCCACACTGAAAAATGGCAGCTATCGCGGTATCCTTGGCTACCTCACTTACTTCTGCTGTTGTCCCATCATCTTTAACCTCCTTCGTTTTCAACAAGTTGAATTCAGCACCTTGTCTTAGAATTACCTTTTCAGTTTCACGCTTTTCTTCTTACAGAGGAGGAGGCAAACTCATGGCTCACTCTTTAGTTCGTGCTACTCTTGGACTTACTCAGCCTGCTGACATCGATGTCCCTAAGGTTTTTTTTCTTCTCTCCTGCCCCCTCACTCTCATTTTTCCTCTAAAAGAATACACCCCAGCGTTTTGTCTCTTTGTTTTTTGTGGCTAGATCATGACGATTTTTGATTTCTTATGATGGTTTTATATTCTTAAAGTTAATCGCAGATTTGCGTGTGCTTTTGGGTTTGAGTTTTGTAGATTCTTTTTTAATTTTTAGTCATGGGTTTTCATTTTAAAGCCAATGATAGATTTGAATGGGTTTTATGAGTAACAATAATTGAAGCTGGTGTGTGGTTTTGCTTCTTTTTTTTGCATGAAGTTGTGGTTTTGATTGGTTATCAATGGGTAAAACTCTAATTGAACATTTTTTTGTTGATGGGGTTTTAGTTTTTTCTTTCAAACCTTATTGATCTTGCATCTCCGTCTGTGATTTATGGCTTAAAGCTGTCGTAAATGTATGTGACCTGATTGATTTAGTTTTATATGGATCGGCAGTGTACTGGGATGTCTTTCTGTTATGTGTACCTTCTGAAATGTGCGTTGATAAAATACTAATTGGTGAAGTTTTGTGACTATTTGCGTTCTGATTGTTATCTATTGGGCACCGAAGAGGTGGGTGATGTATTTCTGCAATCCTTGACAGATTGCTTTATCTGCGAAAGAGATTGACGTGGCAGAATGGAAAGGAGATATCCTTGCTGTTGGTGTTACAGAGAAAGATATGACCAAGGATGACAGCAAAAGGTTTGAGAACTCTCTTTTGAAAAACCTAGATGCTAAGCTGGGTGGTCACCTAAGTGAAGCCTCTTCCGAGGAGGATTTCACTGGAAAACCTGGCCAGTCATTGGTTCTTAGAGTTCCAGGTCATGGTGCCAAAAGAATCGGCTTGATTGGGCTTGGGAAGTCTGCTACAAATGCATATGCTTTTCGCAATTTTGGCGAGGCAATTGCAGCTGCTGCAAAGAATGCTCAAGCCAGTAATGTTGGCATTGTGCTTGCCTCAACTGAAAGCACCTCAAATGAATCAAAACTTAATATTGCTTCAGCGATAGCTTCTGGTACTGATATTGGGAACTAATTGCACCGTGACAATTGTTTGCATTAACAGCTGGAAATAATTAATGTTGAATGGTTTAAAATGTGTCAGGGACTGTGCTGGGGACATATGAAGATAACAGGTATAAGTCGGATTCAAAGAAACCAGTGCTTAAATCCGTGGATATTCTTGGTTTTGGAACTGGTCCTGAGCTAGACAAGAAGCTCAAATATGCTGAAGATGTTTCTTCTGCTGTAATTTTTGGAAAAGAACTTGTCAATTCACCAGCCAATGTACTCACCCCTGGTTCGTAATAGCTTCATTCCCTTAAGGCTCACGGGCACAATGCACCAAATACATTACCACCTGACTGCTTCCTGTGTTTGAACTACTGTTTTGACGGGCCAAATTTCATTTCCCATCCCAATACGTAGATATGCATCCATTTGTGTCTGATCACAGCTTTGATTGTTTGCAATGATTTATGTTTCAGCTGTACTGGCGGAAGAAGCTACAAAGATTGCTTCCACATACAGCGATGTTTTTTCAGCTACCATCTTGAATGCAGAGCAGTGCAAAGAGTTGAAAATGGGATCCTATCTAGGCGTTGCTGCAGCTTCTGATAATCCTCCTCATTTCATCCATTTGTGTTATAAGCCTCCAAGTGGACCTATTAAAGCCAAGCTGGCATTAGTTGGAAAAGGATTGACTTTTGACAGGTGATTATATACATTTGCCAGTTCTAAAAACATCTGTGGGGATAAGGTGTACTTTTGGATGCTCATTGTGATGGTGCAATGTAACATCATTTGGATTTCTTTCATGTAATATCAAGTCTTGTTCATGCCCTGTCAAGGAGGAGGTCATGTTGCTGGCTACTCTGACAGCATGTGTCTTTCCCTTTTATTGGAAGTGGTGCTTCTCTTTTATGCTTTCCAATTTTTGGATGTCAGTAGGGGTTCTTAAATGCTATGTCTTCTATGTTTACAGT
Source organism: Salix brachista (assembly GCA_009078335.1). Lineage (NCBI taxonomy): Eukaryota > Viridiplantae > Streptophyta > Magnoliopsida > Malpighiales > Salicaceae > Salix > Salix brachista. The sequence goes on along the minus strand of CM018589.1, from coordinate 10,729,453 downwards.
GGTGGCTACAACATCAAGACAGGACCTGGCTGTTCCATTGAGCTCATGAAATTTGATATGGGAGGTTCAGCAGCAGTTTTGGGTGCAGCAAAAGCCATCGGTCAAGTTAAACCTCCAGGAGTTGAGGTAAGCCTTCTGTGCTGTCTTTGTTCTCATAGTCGTTGCTAAAACCATGTCCTTATCAATCTACTTAGGACTTGTTTTCTCTCCGTCCCTTATCCTACCTTTCTTGTGCAATCACATGTATTTTTTTTTCAATTTTAAATGGCCTCGAGACTTAGCAGAAATTTTGTTATGCAGGTCCATTTCATCGTCGCAGCTTGCGAGAATATGATTAGTGGAACTGGTATGAGGCCAGGAGATATAGTTACAGCCTCAAATGGAAAGACAATTGAGGTATGGCTTTGTCATCCTCGAGGGAAAAAGAAGTGAAAAGGAAAACGAGGCTTTATATATATATATATATATGATTATAGTGCTGTGGTTTGCATGGATTTAGACATACATTTAGGAGTCTATTTGTCAGTACTCCCCACTCACAGCCATCACCACCCAACAGTTGTAACCTCACTTTGCTGTCTATGCATCATGAAATGTTGCAATAATTGAACCAAGACATTTTGTTGAAAAGAAAGTCCTACTTCGTTTTCTGTTAGTCATTGTTGAGTGGAGATAGCAATAATGCAGGTTTGAGTTAAATGAATTAGGCATGTCCAAATCCTCAAGTCTGTTTTATCTTATGGACCATATGCTTCTTTCTCTTGCCTCAACAGAAAAAAAATTAGCTGTGACTTGTTGTTTGTGTCAGGCAGCTTTAGCATGTCTGTTAGTTGAAAACATTCCAGTTTGGTTTTCTTGTCCTATTGTCATTGACTCCTTTAGTGATGTCTTTTGTTGTCTGTAAGGTTTTCTGATGTATTTAGCTTCTTGTTGTCAATGCATCAAAAAGGAACAATAAAAGAAAAACAAGTGAAAGCATCGCAAGAGAGATGAGCTCCTTTACTTTTGTTGCCATTAAGTAGTTTGTTTGTACATTTAACTACGTGGAAAACTGAACTATGTTCAAAAGGATTTAGAACCTGTTCTGTCCTTCATATCTTTCAAGGGTTGGATGGCATCATTTAATTTCTTCAACCAGATTTGTAATCTCTTGCTGGATAATTCCATTGCAGGTCAATAACACTGATGCTGAAGGCAGGCTTACACTTGCAGATGCTTTAATTTATGCCTGTAACCAGGGCGCAGAAAAGGTATCATTTAAAAATGGTATTGTAACAAATCAGATAAAAAAAATTGTATGCCTTGAAATGGTCGTGTTAAAACATATATTTACTGGGTGGTAGTTGTTGATTTTAGTTGCTCCATAAGTTGGAACTTTTTGTACCTTGATATTTGACCAGCAATGAAAATAGTAGCTGTGTGACCTCACATTATCATCTCTCAAGTTAACATGGCAAGGATGCTGCATGCTGATTGTTATGCTGATTGTTATCTAATCGTTGAGTTGGACTTTAGAATGCTGCTGAATATTTTAAATTATTTTTGTAGATAATTGACTTGGCAACGCTAACAGGAGCCTGTGTAGTTGCTCTTGGGCCCTCAATTGCAGGTACAAGCATATATCCATGTTTCTGCAAGGTTGTGCAGAAAAAACAAGTTTTCAAACACATTTTTATTAATCATGCTGGGAAGTCTGATTCTGGTGGGGATCAATTTTTAAGAATTTCTTTCCCCGTTTTTGTTTTCTATGGTTGAGGGAAGGGAGTGGTGGGGGTTGATTCTGCAGGGTTGTGCTGAAAAGCATGTTTTCAAACACATTTTTATTACTCATGCTGGGACGTCTGATTCTGGTGGGGATCAATTTTTAAGAATTTCTTTCCCCGTTTTTGTTTTCTATGGTTGAGGGAAGGGAGTTGTGGGGGTTGATGAAGATCAAGTTTTTGACAGCTGAACAGAGATGCACAGATACCACGAGGTTTTTATGTTCTAAGAATTTCTGAAAGGTTCAAATGAAGTCTATCACCAGCGAAAGATGTCACAATTCTTTGGTTGTCTTTGCAGTTTTTAGAGCTGTTTACAACTTCTAAACTCACGTCTTCAATTATCTCAAAGAAATTAACGTGCTGGCTTAATAAACTTGGCATTTGTTGTTATTTATAGAGTAAACACTTTTTCAAGGCTTGGTTTGATTACTCAATTGCCTGCTGTTTAATAGATGTAAAACCTGTTTTTATGCAGGTGTTTTTACACCCAGTGATGAGTTAGCGAATGAGGTATTTTCCGCAGCAGAAGCCAGTGGAGAGAAACTTTGGAGGATGCCGTTAGAGGAAAGTTACTGGGAGTCCATGAAGTCAGGTGTGGCTGATATGGTAAACACCGGTGGCCGTCCGGGTGGGGCTATCACTGCAGCGTTGTTTTTGAAACAGGTATGTGATCATTGTCATCCATGCCTATTCTTATAGCTCTGTTCCTATTTCCATTTTTGCTCTTCACAATGAGGTCACCCATTTAGATGGACATGCAAAACATCAAAGGAAACCCTGAAAATTTATCTTTGATCAACCATGTGTAGAGCTCAGTTACTTGGAGGAGTTTCCATTATTTTCTTCAGCAACTATACTCCTACCTATACAGCAACTATGTTTCTCGGCACCATATGATCTCACATCCAAGAAAACCCTGAAAATTTATCTTTGATCATGCAGTTTGTGGATGAGAAGGTTCAATGGATGCACATTGACATCGCTGGCCCTGTCTGGAATGAGAAGAAGCGCACTGCAACAGGATTTGGCATCCAGACCCTTGTGGAGTGGGTCCGGCAACACTCTTCTTAGATATATCAAAATTCAAAAGAGGAGAAAAGAAAGCCCTGTAGGCTGTGTTTGGTAGTCAATTGAATAAAGGATATTGGAAAATATAATGGAATTGCCTTTTAAGAGCTGTCAATTGATAAAGTACAGTTCTGGTTTTTGAACTTGATAAAAAGCAGCAGCAATTGGCATCCATCAGTTTGCATTCTTCTCTTCCTTGAGTTTTGCATGCTCAGTTTGCGCAAGAATTCAATCCAAATCTTATGTTGTCCCTCATCAGTTAAAACTGAGGTTATTAGCAAGTTTTTTAAGGTTGGATTCCGATAATACAGACAATCTATGTTTTTGAACTTGTTAGTCAATCTATTTCGGGTGTGTATGGCACGGTGTTTTCAGTTTTTTTATTTTAAATTAAAAAAACAATATTTTTAGATTATTTTTATGTGATTTTAAAAAAATAAAAAATATTATTTTAATATACTTTTAAACAATCAATCTCAATAACATTCTTAAACATGTTTCTTTAGAAAAAAAAGGTCTAAATAGTACATTTTATTGTTTGTAATTAGCATATGCATTTAAATATATTTCTTGCATATGTATTTATAAATATTATAGTTATATAAATACATGTATGCCGATGTATACATATATTATAATTTGATAATTGAAAGAATGATATTAGAAGTAAATATCAATCGAAGTGTAGTTTTTTATTTTGTTATGTATAGTTTTTAAAAACAACATCAAAGCCTAAAACCAAAAAATAAATAAATTAGCCATCAGTTTAATCGATATTGTATGTAACATATAATCAAATATACTTTTAATCAATAAATATCAATTAAATAGTTTCCAACCTATATGGATATTAGCATATCAGTCCTCCAACTTTAAAAACTTGCAATTGCAATCATAAAATATGAGGTTTACTAAACACAATGGCTACGGTGGTATTATGATAGGTAAAATCAAAATTATTAAACCCAATTTAACATAAGGTTAATTTAAATTAATCAAAACATTATTTTGAAGATTTTTTTAAAATCAAGCCGTGTTTGACTGAATTAATTAAACTCTAAATCAACTTTGTTGAATAATCTCTCATTGACATTAATAAATGCACTATTTTACCCCGTGCCAATTATATCGACTCTCTCTAGTTCGGTGAATATCAAGCGATCAATACTCTCATAATTCTTCAACAATAAATCTGACATCAGTTCTTATAATTATTTGATGATTAAAGATTGTAGCACAGTTTTTATAATTTATTTTAGTGTTAAATCTATATAGCCTCGAATTAAAATTTGAATTATAAGTTTATCGATTAACTCAAATCTATTTTGAAATATTTTTTTTTTTTTAAATTAATATAATCAGATATCATCTAAACATGATTAAATCTAATTATTTATCTGCTTTGATCATGAGTTGACCTGTCTCTATCAACTTAAAAAACTTCAAGAAAAAAGGTGAAAAAAAGGCCAGTATCTGTTCAACGCAAAGACAATAATCAGGTTCTTACAGCCCACTTTTTAAGAATAATTTATGACAGCATGCGCAGCCTCTCTGTGTTTCTCTGCTCTCTATTTTCACATTTGCACAGCGGAAAAAAGGTTAGTACTCCGAATCCAAAAAAATAACACTGCACAGTACAGCTGCACTGAGTCCAATCAATAAGACAAACCTACTCAGCCTGAGCTCGTTGACAAGCATGGAATACACCGTAGCTTATTTGCTCTTTTTGGTAAATTTCATGACTAACCACCAACCATGTAATATTTTGTTGACGTTAAAGAAACGAACACTACAAAAGAGAGAGCTAGTTTATGTTTAATGAAAAAAAGGAAAAAAAATGAGTGTTTCCTTGACGGTGATGACCTTTAATCTCCATGATGATCAAGCGGAAGATAGTCCAAATTCATGGGAGAAGAGGAAGGGTTTATGTATTAGTGTCATCACTAGTTACTCTCCTACGATTCTTTGTACTCAACAAGGTTTGTTGCTTTGTTTTACATGTGCGCTTGTGTGTGAAATTGTTTCTGGTTGTGTTTTTTTTTTTCCTGCAAAGGATGATCTGGGCGTCTTTTTATTTTTGTTTTGGAGATGGGTTTTGGTTCTTTTGAGCTGTGTTGAGTTTTTTATAGTGGATTTTGCTCAATGCCCATAAGGGTTGTATATTGAATGGTGTTTCCTTCATCTTGTATTTCTTTTGGGTTTTGAATGGTTTGTATTGCGATCTCTTATTTGCTCATTTCTACCTTTTATTTTGTTTATGGATTCAGGTGTGAAAACACAGTTGGATTATCTTCAGCAGTGCTTGCCAGGTAACTATTTTCTGATGGTTTTATCATATGGCTTCTAACCTTATGCAGTGATATACGTAGATGACAAGTTGTTTGTACAATCTTTTCTCTGCTGCTATGTCACTTGATGCATTTATATCTGCTATTGTAGCGTTCATATTCATATTGGAAATTCTCAAGACCATTTGAAGCTATCCAATCTCCCCATGGCAGCAAATTGCCAAGTGTCACTGGGTTTTGTGACATTTATGAAGGCCATAAGATTAAATCGGTCCATATTCCTACGGTATTAGCATTTTCCCGGATAGATAAGATATTGAACTGCCAAACTCTTGCAAATCTTATAATTTTGGTTTCGTGAATAGAACCATGATCCTGAGGTTTAGGCAGAATCATCACCAATAAAATATGGAAGGGATAACTCCCAACATAACCGTGTTTCTATTTTCTGCTGTTATATTTTTCTATGTTTTCTCTTGACAGTATTGTGTTTTGGGATTCATATGTATGCAGTGATCAAAACTCGTTATGAGCAAACCAGAAAACCAGGCTTGTATTTGGGTTGATTGTTTATATCTTTCAGGTTATAGTCAGTTAGGAGTGTCAAGAAGAGGATGTCAAGACAGTCTAGATGAACACTGCACTATTTTCTATGACAAGGAAAAGGTAAGAAATAACTTGTTCTTCAATCCGGTCGAGTTTCCAGTTTTGTTCAACTGATCAGATATTGATGTAATTTGGCCACTCTTCATGCTCGTCTTGTTAAATGAAGGTAGAGCTGCTAGAAGATGGGACATTTTGGCTATCAGAGTCGCCTTCTGTCCCAGGAAGCATATCATGGGGTGCTGCCGTTCCATGTATTGCAACGTGGGCTATATCCTTTCCGACACTAGTTTTGTCAATTTTATGGCCAAGTCCCTTTTTTTATTTGGATTTTTGGGGGCATCTTCTGCCATGTTTCTTTGACATGATTACACACATTCCAATTGAAAGGGATTGAGCCCCCGGGCTTTTCATTGCAGATAGTGAATACAGCCATGGATGAGTTTAGTCCTCGCGCACGTAGACGAAGTGCTTTACTCACATGGCAGCACATCGCATCCTTACCTCCTAGCTTACCAGTTCTGTATTGTGGAGGATTTAACACCCAGAAAGAATCAACTACAGGACGTTTTCTTCTTGGGAGATCAAGGTATCTTCGTTACTTAGACACATGTTTTTTTTTAATCTGTAATTTTCTCGTGCAAGGTTATTGCATGATCTCAACATGAAGAACCCACAGCCATGTTTCAAGTTCGAAACTGCCCTTCTTATAGATACCATCAATATTGATCAATTAGCTGAACCAGAGAAATAGTTCTTTCTTTCTTTTCGTGGAATAGGATGCTTGTGCTTACAAAACTGTCATGTGACTTCTTTTCTGAAATGAAGGATTAAGACCTTTCGCAGCTCCCTTCTAGACCTTGCCTTTTTTGTACAGACTGGAATCAATTACCTAATGTTCATGTCATTGTATGTATCATATGAAAGATAATTTCAATTCACCCCTTCAGTTCTATCATTTTCCTTAGATAATAGGTGGTGTTTTATAATGTTAGTTTGTCCCTGTCCGGTAATCAAGTTGTAATTCGGTCTGGTCGGGTCGATGATCATATGGTTTTTGTGCATCACTATTACTACTGATTGCGAAATTTCGCTATGGTTCAACTCCGTTCATTTGCAATTAAATTGAAGTTAAGAAGGAAATATCTGATAATGATGGGTAGAAGTTGCTGTATCTTGGTTTGTAATAGTACAGCTGATGAAATGGCTAGTTTAAGAGTCGAGGCTGCCATTACCAAGTTTTGTAGAAACAGTGACCTGGGAATCAAGGAAAGTTATTTCTTTTTATCTTTTGAAACGCCGCCTAAGGATTCATGAGCATTTCACTTTCATTCTTAGTGATTGTTTAAGGGATTGATTCAGTTGGTAGTGGCTTTTCCTCTGCAGCGAGCATGGCGTGGTGGGAGATATGAGGGATACATGGCCCAATGCTCAAGTGAGGAAAAACGTTTCCCTCATACACACTTATCATGATTTCAAAGGTATCTCTTTTCAAATTCTGTAATATTCATTCATCACGATACAATCCTGTCCCAACTCAATTATCTGGAACTGTTAGGTGACAAGCAAGGAGCCCTTGAGTTCTTCAAGTTAATCTTACGGGCACTCTGCCTCTGCTGGGACCGCCAGACGCAGGATCTGCATGTAGATTGGATTCTTTTCAGAGGTAGATCTTTGATTCCTGTCCTGTGCGAAGTGGTGAAAGATAATATAAACGGACGTTATCCGTCCTCACACTACCCTATATTTTCCGAGTTTATGCTTCCTCGTTCCGTCAGACTGCTCGAGCCACCTCCTCCTGCTGAAGAAGGAAACCCAGTTGCTGTCTGATTTAAAATTAATTTATGAACAGTCATTCATTGGTTTCAGTGAGAATTTACGGATCTATTTCAAGGACAACGTTGAGCTGCTACTTTCTCTTAAAACTGGCCATTCCAGGAAGGACAAACAAAAACTTTCAGGCTAACAGATTCTGAGATGTCAAGTTTTCAGCACATTTTTCTTTTCTGCAGTTTCTAGCATGAAGCTTGAAGTCTCTGTTCATCACCTCAACTGAGCCTGGATTCGTCATACTCTTAGAACTTCCATTTTATAATCGTTTATGTTGAATCTCTGAAAAACTGAACTTGTGAAAACCGAGTCCAGGAAATATGGAGGTTAGAATCAGGGAGCCATTGGTTTGAGATTTTCCCTCGGATTCTCTAGTTCGCAATGGAAGATGGATTGCTGATTTTCAGCTGAACATAACGAATGAGTAGAACAATGAATGTTTTCATCCACATCTCGTGCAAATTAATGAACTGTACGGCAGCCAATACTGGAGAAGGAGGGCTTGTTTGTTTACAACGTATATAGCGTCGCCCATCTCATAAATAAATACACACTGAATTATTTTTCATTTTCATTGTTAATAAATCAGAAATTCACTTGTTAATTAATATGCCTGTAGTAGTTAGAAAATAAAATAAAATAAAATTTGAAGACCCTATGACCATATAAAAATGATTTTTTTAATTAAAGAAAAAATCATGATGATGGTCCCAACTTGGATTGGTTTCCAAGTGGATATTTCTTATTGTGATGCATAGAATAAAAATATATTAAAATGATATTTTGCATATATATATATATATATTATTTTTAATATTAACATATTTAAATTATTGAAAAAAAAGTTAAATTATTATCAATTTAATATTTTTTTTTCAATGAAGAGGAATTTAAAAGCATTTTAAAATAAAATGCAAAATCAAATACTCGCTAAGCTAGCCAATTAGAGTTTCTTCCATCCCGAAGGCCTACTGAACTATGATTCAGTCAATAAACACCATCATAGTAAGCAATTATTTTTTAGGACATGAATAATTTAATTAGTTGGTTGACATAATCTACGCTCTTTGGTAATTGTAGTTGACTAATTAATATTGATTAGGTAACAATAAACAATTATGTGACTAACCTGACAAGTTATCTGAAAGTATAACTTCAAGACGACTCACATGCAAACTTTGATTAAAAGACAATTATTCTAAAATGGTAAGAATTTGGAATTATAGGGTTTGTTTTCACTATAATCACTGAAAACTTACATGATTATTAATTTTAGAATTTATGAGATTAGTTAAAATACATGTAATCTGATCTGGAAATCCATGTGAATTAAAAAAAAACAATTAGTCTATAGAATTCATAACGAGTGGGTTAAAAATGACTAGCTCGTAGTTTGTTTTTTAAATAAAAATAATATTTTTTTACTTGTTATACAAATAAAGTTTGATAAAACTCTGATGAATAATGATATTTATTGACTAAGAATATTTTTTTACACATAGTGATATCTAAAACAATTTTTCTTATACACATAATTTATAGCGTTGAGTTTAAATTACCATAAAGCAATAATAGATTTATTTAATTGGACTTTTCAACCTAAACTTTCGAAGACTATAAAGGTGAATATAATCTATTTAATTTTTTTGGGGGCCTTCTAACTAGGAAAATCTAGATCTAGGTTGGCTATTGCGTGTGGACTAAATTATCTGTAAACCCTAGACCAAGCAAGTCTCTTGACTTCGAGTTAAACAAAAGGTAAACTTTATTAATATATATATATATATATATTAAATATATTATTTTAAACAATTATTACTACCATTCTAAAAAAAAATTAAAATTATTATTTTTATGATTTACTAATAATACAAAAGCAATCTTCTCAGCAGACACTCTTTATTCCATACTATTTAAAATTATGGTTAAAGTTGTTTTTCTAAGAACAATTATTTAAAAATATATCAAAATAATGTTTTTATTTATTTTTTGAATTTTTTTGAAATCAATATATTAAAATGATATAAAAACACCTCTAATTTTTTATTTTTTTTTATAAAATAGTTTCCCAAACAGTTCAGCACCCAAGAAAAAAAAAAGTTGGCAACATAAACAAGGAACATTGTTCATTGATTGCAAGCGAGGCGGTTGCGTGGTGACGGGATCATGGGGGATCCAATTCCACCCCATGATCTCAACAATCTTCCAATCTCAATCAGGGAGTGCTCACTCCACTATCATGACGTGTATGCCTTTGATTGGTGGGTTTTGGAGCCACCATTATTCTCCCCCCTTTTTTTTATATATATATATATTTTATCATGTATTTTAGTTAATTATTAATATGATATAATACAGGGTTTTTCTTGCTATTGTTTGAGTGCATCAACAAGCTGATATTTTATAAAAATAATTGGCTGACGTTTGGTAAACCGTTGGGATTTATAAAATAATATCAAATGTTTTTTTTTATAAAATTATATATTTATAAATACTCAATAAAAAAACAGAGGGTAGAGGAATAAAGAAAACAATCTTGTTTTATATAAATTTATAATAATATATCAAGCATAACCCTTATAACATTTATGATATAAAAATAAAAATAAAAATAAAAATTTAAAGCTTATACAATTTAACTAATTGACCTCTTGGTTTATGAGAAAAGTAAAAATACGAGAAAATGATATCTTATAACTTTGTGGTTCCTTTTTAACTATTAATGAAGTTTTACCAATAAAATATTAATTTTTAAAAATCATAATTAATTAAGCAATCGGCTAACAAAACATTAATTAACTGGCATCTGTTTTGGTCACTGCACCTTTCCTTTATCAAAACAACAGAACAAAGCCCACGCACCAGACACCCACGCATCTCCTCCTCCTCCTCTACCGTTTCCATTTCTTGTTACCAAAGAAGTAAACGGAGATAGGATAGAGAAAACTGAGAGAGAGAGAGATAGTGAAGAGAAGCAGATTGGTGGGAGATAGGAGGTAGCTAGCTCGCTCGCTAGCAATAACAGCCATGGCGGGAGTTTCGCTCGCGCTCAGATTAGGGGTCTCTTTCATAAAGTTTTCTTCGCTTTTTCTGTTATTAGCCTACCACTCTCATTCCTTCTATCTTCCCGGTGTCGCCCCTCAGGATTTCATCACTGTAATTTACTCTACACCTTACTTCACTTATTAAATACGCTTGCATGCATGTAGAATTATCTGTGCTTTTGCAGAGAAATCGAGTGTTTTGGGTTAGATCTTCTTGTTTTTGCCTTGATGGATTTTTACTGATTCTGTTGTTGTTTGCATGGGATATTTTGTTGCTTCATTTTTTGTTTTTGACAACTTCTGATTCTTGTTCTTTTGTGATTTTACGGGCTTAATTTTACATTTTGTTTGTTTGTTTCGTTTTTTGAGAAAAAAAGATAGCGATTTTTCAATCTGGAGGTGAAAATAATGGGTTAATCATAAAAATCTGATTGCGTAATGGAAATTTGGTAACTTAGAGGGTTCAAGTGATCTATTCTGTGTTTCAGTGGATTTTGTTTTTTCACCACTCACTTCGTTTTTAACTCTCTGAACTAAGTGAGATCAAAGATTTTTTCCGCAAATGTTGTTTTGTGGAATTTGGGACCTTGAATTTATCTGGATTCCACATATATGTATAATGATTGTGTTGGTTGATCCAACTGTTTGTGGTGTATGGAGAAAAGGGTGGGGCTGGGGGAGGGAACCGAGCAAGTGTGGTATGTTCCTTGTTACCATTAAAGCCAAGTTCTCAAATATTGATTGTTACTCAATGCTTGAATGTTTACGTACTTCTATATCCATCAACGTTGCATTATGTGGTTTGTAAATGGCTAGTGGTGATGCTTCCAAGATGAATGTCCCAGTGCTTGTGACTTTAGTTACCCTTAATGAATTATGTTGATAGGATTTTAATTCAGTTTCTTCACATGCTTTGGATGTGTTTTCTATTTAATGAAGAAGAGCTCTATCTATTGTTGTTTTGATCTTTTTTATGCCTGCAAAGTTCCAACATTGTGTTTACCATTACAGGGGGCTGAGTTAAAGGTGAAAGTAAACAAACTGACTTCTACAAAAACACAACTTCCGTACTCGTACTATTCCCTCCCATATTGTCCTCCAGATCATATAGTTGACAGTGCAGAGAATCTTGGAGAAGTTCTTCGTGGTGATCGTATTGAGAACTCTCCTTATGTGGTAAGCTGTCTTAATATTGCTTGCTAGCCGGCTCTCTCTGCATATGTCCTCTCCTGTGGCTACTCTGTGGTTGACATAAATATTTTGTTGCAGTTTCAAATGAGAGAACCACAACAGTGCAAAATTTTATGTCGTATAACCCTTAATGAAAAAACAGCAAAAGAATTCAAGGAAAAGATTGATGATGATTACCGAGTCAACATGTGAGTGCTAATTCCTTACACGTTTGGTTATGATTTTTTTGTGAATAACATCTCTTCTGACTTTCTTGTAAATGCTGCACCAAACAGGATTTTGGATAATCTTCCACTTGTTGTGCCCATTCCAAGGTTTGATCAGGAAAAAGCTGTAGTGTATCAACATGGCTTCCAAGTTGGTCTTAAAGGGCAATATGCTGGGGTAAGTTCTTGCTCTATCAAATCTGTTTTGATTATTATCATTGAATGCTGAATAAAGCTTACTGAAGCAATTTTTTTTGTCTGCAGAGCAAAGAGCAAAAACATTTTATCCACAATCACTTAACATTTACAGTCAAATTTCACAAAGATTCTCAGACAAATTTAGCCAGGATTGTTGGGTTTGAGGTCAAACCGTTCAGGTTATTCTCTCTGATTCTAAATTGCATTTTTTCTGTTAACTTCCTTTTGTCTGTGAAATGACAGTCAGCTCTTTTATTCTAAGACTTATCATTTTAAATGGATCCAGCATTAAACATGATTATGATGGTCAGTGGAAGAATGAGAATACGCGCCTAACAACCTGTGATCCACATGCAAGGCGTGCAGTTACTAGCTCTGAATCTCCTCAAGTGATTGAGGATAAGAAGGATGTGATATTTACATATGATGTTGCATTTGAGGTCAGTCCTGTACTTTGATGTAAAGAAGTGACTTTTGCTGGTTGCTTATATGACTCTGCTTATAGTGTTGCTTTCTACCGCTGGCTTCTGTCTTGTTTTACCTTGCAGGAAAGTGAAGTGAAGTGGGTTTTTCGGTGGGATACCTATCTGTTGATGGCTGATGGTCAAATTCATTGGTTCTCAATTGTCAATTCCTTAATGATTGTTCTTTTCCTCTCCGGGATGGTGGCTATGATCATGTTGAGGACACTTTATCGGGATATCTCCAAGTACAACCAACTGGAGACCCAGGAAGGAGCCCAAGAGGAGACGGGATGGAAATTGGTCCATGGGGATGTTTTCCGCCCCCCGACAAACTCAGACCTACTCTGTGTCTATGCTGGGACAGGGGTTCAGTTTTTTGGGATGATTCTTGTTACCATGATGTTTGCTGCACTTGGTTTCCTTTCTCCATCGAATCGAGGTGGGTTGATGACGGTCATGCTCCTTCTCTGGGTATTTATGGGTCTTTTTGCCGGATATGCTTCAGCTCGTCTTTATAAGATGTTCAAGGGAACAGAATGGAAGAAAATTACTCTGAAAACAGCTTTCATATTTCCTGCAACAATCTTTACCATATTCTTTTTCTTGAATGCTCTGATATGGGGTGAGAAGTCATCTGGGGCAGTGCCTTTTGGAACCATGTTTGCTCTGGTATTCTTATGGTTTGGCATTTCAGTTCCACTTGTCTTTGCTGGTAGTTATATTGGTTTCAAGAAGCCTGGAATTGAGGATCCAGTGAAAACCAATAAGATCCCAAGGCAGATTCCAGAGCAGGCTTGGTACATGAACCCAGCTTTCTCTATTCTAATTGGAGGTGTTCTTCCATTTGGAGCTGTCTTTATCGAGCTCTTCTTCATCCTTACATCAATATGGCTGCATCAGTTCTACTACATTTTTGGTTTCCTATTCATTGTCTTTGTCATCCTTATTGTCACTTGTGCCGAGATCACAATTGTGCTTTGCTACTTCCAGCTGTGCAGTGAGGACTACCTTTGGTGGTGGAGGTCTTACTTGACATCAGGGTCCTCTGCAATTTATCTCTTCCTCTATGCTGCTTTCTACTTCTTCACGAAGCTTGATATTACAAAGCCAGTGTCTGGGATCTTATACTTTGGCTACATGTTGATTGCCTCATATGCTTTCTTTGTGCTGACCGGCACAATTGGCTTCTACGCCTGCTTCTGGTTTACCAGGCTCATCTACTCATCAGTGAAGATTGATTAGTTGTCTGGTGCAGCCTGAAAGTAACTGGCTTGTTTGTTTCTACACGAAATAGCAAATACCTCGGCTGGGACTTGGGATCAGAATTGGGGGGAAGAGGTACATTCAGAATTACCATTTGGGTTAATTTTTGAGTCTTAAATCATAGGAAAGTAATATTAGCATCTTAAACACAGGTTTGGCAGATCTATAGTTATATTCGCAGTTTTTTCCTGGTTTGTCTTAATGTTTCCCTTTCCTTTGACATCTAGGGGGATTGTAAAGCAGCCAACCTGCACTCCCCATTCTAAAAATGAGGATCAATCCCTTTACTATCAGTGCTTGTGCCTACCTAACAGACTATTCCCTGATAAACCACCCATTGTCCACAAGAAAATTTTCATGCATAATTTTTTGTTTCTAATTCACGATTTAGTTCTTTGCATGGCAGTGCCTCTGTTATATATACACTACCCCACACTACACTCATGATGGCCATTTTTGTCTTATTTGTCGAATTGTGCGTAAAAGTGTTAGCTGCTATAACAAATATTCGATCATTAGAAATTGTAAGCCTCGTATGCTGAGAACTAAAAAGAAAAGAAAAGGAGAATGATTTCAAATCATGCTCTAGTCCTCAAGAAGCTCACAATCAATTCTCTGAAAGTACAACTTTTTTCGACCAATGTCGTAACCCACATTATAGTTCTGTTGGGCCATCATTCCAATCACGGACAAGTTTTTGGAGCTGTCTCCATTGACAGCACTAGAACCTATGGCCAGGCAAAACACTCTTGGAGCTATGTGAAGAAACATGCTTAGTGTGTCGAGCACTAACTGAGCTCCATTCGCAAAATGAAAAGTTACGGCCGGGAACCCGCTAAGATCCTCCCTCACGCTCCCAATGTAGCACAGTTGGTTTGGCATGCCTTTGTGCCGCTGTAACATCTCTTTGAAGAGACTTTGAACTTCTTCACTGAGCACTTTATATGCATCCTGGGCTAGCCAAGTATATGCAGTTCCTGAATCAAGGACCACTCCATCATCAGCCATGGCTGTCCTCTCAAAAACACGACGGTCTATCTCTAGCAGTTTACCCTCTATACTTATCCCTTCTAGGGTTACGTAATAGCGGCCATGGCTGCTTTCTAGAGGTGTTGAATCACCTTCCATTATTGCTCCATCGCCTAAGAATAGCTGGTTGTAAGGATAATGAGGATCCATTATATTGCCGACGCAGTAGGAGAATCGAGAACCCAATTGAGTTATTAAAGATGTCTCTCTGCCGACTCCAAGTCCAAACACTCCATTGTATTGACCCTCATCAGCTTCGAGATTTCGACCGCACCCCAAAAGCACCCTCGGCACCACAATCTTCGTGTCATCTACTGTCTCGAAGGTAAGTTGTTCGAAAACATAGATTCCGGTCGATCCAGGACCTCGAACATATGTTATATTGTAAGTACATTCATTGTAGGAGTTGCATTTGGAATAGCTACACCTATGTCTCCTGCATGACATGCTAGAATAAGTGAAAGACTTCCTAGGATCAAAAATTGAAACAGGTGATTTGCTTGAACAGGGGCTGCATGGAAGGCACTTGATCCATAAAAAGCTACTGCCACTGTCCATGATTGCTAGCTGCGGAAGTGGTGGATGGCCGATCGAAAAATTTATGTAGAATAGTTCACTGGGCTGACTAGGGAGAAGATTGGTTCGAATGTCATGGCTATCTGAGACTAGTTCCGACACCTGCGCAAAACGCGCAATCGAAGTTTCTATAGCACGTCTCGCACGATCAGCAATGGTGTCGTTAGCATTATAACGGGGAGAAAAGATGGAGTCACGATGGATTAACTTGGTGACCAGTCGTTTAGGTTTGGGGATGGCAGGTGCGAGCGCCACCATGGTGGTGCTCATGGTTAGGGTAAAATGACTTGTGAAAGCTACGAACAGGACTGCAATATCTGCTGCGGCTGCCATGGTGACCGTTCTTGCGTGCTACGACTTAGGGTTGAAATTAAGGAAGCTTGGGATACAAGATCCGGTGACGACAATATGATCAGAGTATAAAGAAAATGAAGATGATGGTTAGGTTTGTATTGGGAGAGGAACAGAATGAGTGTGAAAGCATTTATATTTCGTGGATATTTATAAAATGCAGACGAATAATAAGAAAGACTGAACATGAGAATTTTAGTAGCCATTGCTTGCCTGGATGCCATGCCAACAAAAAATTCACAGATAGCACAAGAACAAAATAAGATTGAAGATATGATTTTTATATACCCGCCGAATACCACTACTAAAAAAGGGGGGTGTTTGCAAAAATCCGTTGCAAATTTTGCAACTGAAATTTGTTTAGCAACGGAAATTAAAAATACATACATATGTGTTGCAACGGATTTTCCGTTGCAATTTTAATTTGCAACGGAATATCCGCTGCAAGATAAAACAAAATGCAACGGATTATCCGTTGCAACGTAAAATTAATTTGCAACGGATTATCCGTTGTAAAAACCATTTGCAATGGAAAATCCGTTGCAATGAAAAACTATTTGCAACGGAAAATCCGTTTAGTTTAGTTTCTAAGGAGAATGGTTAATTTATTCAAAATGTAGATTAATTTAAATTATTCTATTAATATTATTTTTAATTTAAATTATTTTATTAATAACATATCACAATTAATTACCAAACAGTTTAATATTAATAATGATCAATTAATCTATTAGTATTTCAGTTATGTTACTTTATCTGGCCCATTAAAGTTTAATCTGTAACCATTCAAGGGCCCATTCTAGCCCACATGACTCCTTCAAGCTTGTCTGCTGTAATGATCTGGCCCATGTAATTTTACTCTGGAGTTCAGGTATGAAATTGGAGTCTTTTGGCCCATCTAAAGATCATCTTCTTCTCCATCTCTCATGATATATGTCAGCAGGAGAGAGCTTTAGCTAAGAGCGAGCCAGCAGTTCCTCTTCTTTATTGACAATGGCTTAAAGCACCCAACTTTTCTTCTGATTCTCGTCTCCCCTCCATAAAAATGATAATTTCCTCTTCAGCTGCAACATGTAAGTGCACTTCTCTGTTTCTCTGGTTTCAAGTTCTTAGAAATTATTTTTGTTTTGTTTTGTTTTGTTTTATTTTTTGGTTTGAATTAATTTTTTTGGCAAAACTGGTTTCATGGACAGACTGTGGGGCTTCTTCTAACCATCCTTTATGCGTCATGGTTTTGTATCATTCTAAATTGAGGGTTTCCTCTCTCAAAATGGAGCCTTTCACTGTTTCTTACCACCAAAGATCAGAGTTTCTCAAACTCAGTTACCTCCATTCTTTTCAGGTATACTATGAAGCTGTAATGGCCAATTCATGCAGGTCTAATCTGGGTTTTCGTTATAAGTTATAGTCATTATCTACTTTACTGTATTGGGTTTCTTCTCTTCCATGAAACAAGATAGCAAGTGAAATTTGATGATGTGTTTTATTTATTTTGTATTGTTCGGTTAGATACTTTTTTATTTCATTAGGACATTATGTTTGTTCTAGTTCATTGGTTTTCCATGCTAATTAGGAATGTTTGTTTCACTTATTTGAAATGTATGTGAAGAGGCTAGTCTTATGGGATATTATACTTGGCCTCTGATTCTTTTTTATTTTTAAGTTGTGTGTAGCGAGTGAAATGTGTTTGACTGCTTAGGAGTTCGACAACTCTAGGATCAGTTTAAGTATTGGATATTTTGTTGTAATCTTATTTGTCACTCCCCTGATCTTATGTGTTTCTCTTTGTTTAGTTTTATTATTTTGTTGTGAAAATCTACATGATTGATTGCATTGTTGTTTATACTGCAAACAAAAGTGCTTCATGAGAAAAGTAATAGTTTCATCTTCTGCAGTTAAAATTTTTACACATCAAAATGTTGTATGTTCACAAATATTTTTGATCTCTATTGATGGGAAAATGTAATCCTATTAGTTATGGGCCTTGGCAATTTTAATGGGAAATTGGTTCAATCAATTACGTGTTTGTCGGATGAAATATGTGGACTCGTGAATGTTTATTATCATATGGATAATGTGATTGAGACGTTATCAGTAAAGGCTACAACTGATGAATTTTGATTGCACACTTGCACCTAAGGTCCTGAGGAAATAAACTATCAAAGATTATATCTCACCCAACTGACTGGTGAAATAGCTTAGATCAACTTAAAGTGAGCTATCAGGTTCCAGTCCAGCCGTAGTTTGTATGCCATTGCTTATGAGTTCAGGGAGTCATCAACACCATAAAGGGTTGACAATAAACAATATTATTTTTCTAGACAATTTATTGTGGAGCTTTTGCGGGAAAATAGATAATTTTCTTAGCTATTTTTTTTTTCCTATTCTGTGTTGTTATGCTTTTCTAGTTTTTTTTTTTTTTCTATTTTAAGGGAATGGTTTTTGTAGTTTGTTTTTCCTATTCAGTAATATGAGCATTTTTTTTTTCTATATAAAAAGTTGCGATGGCCTTTTGACATGGGAGACATAGATGAATAAAATTAAATATTTTGAGAGTCTTCTATAATTATGGTGTTCTTGGTCTTAAAAGATTTTGACTTGTAACAAACCCTGTTATCCCTTGCTACTGTCTGGGTCACAGTTTTATATCAATTTTAACATTAAACAGTGTTTCTTGAGTATGATGTATAATTGACTTTCTAATCAGTCATCTTTATGCTCACAGTATAACTGAAATGCTAATTTTTGTTTTCTGTTTTCTAATTTATATTTTTCTGTTGAAAAGAAGTTTATTTTCTCTCTGCAGCATAGCAATGTAAAAGTTAGGCATTCATTAAATCCTAGAACAGCACCAACAAGGTTGCATGAACCACACGCACTGGTCATTTCAAATGAACATCCTCAAAATTCTGATTTCCCTCGGAATTATTCAAGAAAGGAGAAGAAGCCCTTTCCAACACCCATAGTTGAGTTGAGACGAGCTGCAAGGGAGAGGCTCAAGAAGAGTAGAGGCCAACCTAAAGGACGAGTGCCACCTCCAAAGAAAGGGTTGATTGTTCAATGCCTTGTATCACTTGCTTATGATGTATTCAATGCAAGGATCATATTGATTAACAATCTCAAGAAACTTTTAAAAGTGGTTCCCGTGTATGCTTGTGGGTAATTTTCTTCCTCCCATCGTCTCTGAAAACCATGGCTCTTGGTTACAGTCTTGTAATCCAATAAAATTATTAATTGCAGAAGAATGGTTATTTTAAGTGAACATCATGTCTTGCTCTCCCATGCACAATTTTAGCCATGTTGACCAATTTTGTGTTGGAAAATTATGCTTGTTCATGCTGTTCCTTCCATAAACTTCTGGCCCTGCCATGCTAAAGAAAAGTATATGGTTTGTGTGTCATATGCTGTCTATGTTGGCCCTTTTATAGATGACTGCATCTAAAGCAGAGTTTATTGCTTGTCAATGTTCATTGTGCACAGAAGTTGATCTGGTGCCATCTGCTCAATGACAATTGAGAAAGAAATGGTATAAAGTGATAAAAGGGAATTGTATAGTGTACCTGTGTTTGGAGTTTTAGCATGGATATGAAGCATCTTGAATTTCATGCTTTATGGGCAAACGGTTATTTTTGTTACCGCATACAATTTGTTGGTAAATTAACTTGGTGAAACAAAGAACTCTTTATCTTTATTGTGTATATATGCATTAAAGTTAGTTGGATAAAGAATTGTCATATATCAGAAATCAACCTTCTTGGTGAATATGGCCTTAGCTTTCTTCTCATGATTTGAAGATTACTATATTATAGTGGCTACTTTATACCTCTTGCAGGTGGTGTGATGAAATCCATGTGGGACCTGAAGGACATCCATTCAAGTCCTGTAAAGGCAAACATGCTGCCCAGCGCAATGGCCTTCATCAGTGGACAAATGCAACCATTGAAGATGTACTTGTGCCAGTAGAAGCCTACCACCTTTATGACCGCCTTGGAAAACGAATTACTCATGAGGAGAGATTTTCAATTCCCCAAATTCCTGCAGTAATGGAGCTCTGTATCCAAGCTGGAGTTCACATTCCTGAATATCCAACAAAAAGGAGAAGAAAACCGATTATTCGCATCGGCAAAAGGGAGTTTGCTGATGCAGATGAAAGTGATCTACCAGACCCCGTCCCAGAGGTTTCTCTAAAGCCATTATTAACCGAAATATCCATCTCAGAAGCAGTAGCCCCAGCTACTGAAGAAGAAAAAACCCTGCTTGCTGAGGAAACACTACAGGCATGGGAGAAGATGAGGAAAGGTTCCAAGAGGTTAATGCAGATGTACCGTGTGAGAGCTTGCGGATACTGCCCAGAGGTGCATGTGGGACCTAGTGGGCATAAGGCACAGAACTGCGGGGCCCACAAGCACCAACAACGGAATGGACAGCATGGTTGGCAGTCTGCTGTGCTCGATGACTTGATACCGCCAAGATATGTGTGGCATGTTCCCGGTGTGGTTGGGCTGCCATTGCGAAGGGAGCTGAGGAACTTCTACGGACAAGCCCCTGCTGTTGTGGAAATATGCATCCAGGCTGGTGCTGCTGTACCAGACCAATACAAATCAACCATGAGATTAGATATCAGGATCCCTTCCAGTGTTAAGGAAGCTGAAATGGCTGTTTAAGGTATTCTTCTCAACTCTTCTAAGTTGTAAAGTAAAATATTGAAAGGAAATACAACGCATGGATTCTTTCAGGAAATGGTAACAGTTTTCGAGTTTGGCCATTGGCTCTCGCAAACTATCTCTGATTCTGTTCGATGGTCAAAATTACTATTGCTTTACAAACTCCATGCCTGCTACACGAACCATGGATGGCAAGGGCAAGTTATGCCCAACACTAATAATTGTTGAGCAAGAAATAATGACGTCCAACAATATGTCATATATGTTGACATTGTAAGCAAGACTGGGCACCCTTCTCTACCATGGGAACTATTCTACTGCTAATTTCACGCAGAAATCGTCAGTTAAATGGGTGACTGCCACTTGTCCACACTGAAATTTTCAACGAAACATTCTCCCCATATCTTTCGCTTCCTATTTTTGTTTTTTGCCACCCTCATGTCCTTTCCTTTTTCGTTGTCTAAAACTTGCAGCATTCACAGGAAATCACCAAACGGAAGTCAAAGCTTTCACGAGCCAAGAACAAGAAAAAAGAAAAGAAACCAACAAAGATAATCAAGAGAAACATGGCGGGGCCAGATCAAGCAGCACAGCATTCAACAGAGGTGCTTCACCAACGTCGCAAATTGCCGCAGTGTCCAGTGAAAATTGCCATTGGTGGTGTTGCTCTTGTCGCCTCTCTTGGCTACTTCGTTTTGTACTCGAAGAAGAAGCCTGAAGCCTCTGCGTTAGATGTTGCCAAAGTCACAGCTGGTGTCGCCGACCCAGCTGACACCCATCCCCGCAACTAGACTACTCAACATCTATATACTTAAACATCTAGATCTTTTGTGGTTGTTCCTTCAAAAAAATTTCAATTTTCTGTTGTTGTTTTGCTATGTGTCTTCATGATTTTGTTTCTTCAATCCTTGAATGGAATTCAGATAAAAAAATAAGAGTGCAGGTCTACAATTATACTATTTTCTTTTGTATTTCAGAGGTAATTAAATAAGTACACTGAGCAATAATAATATAAAAATACTACTGAACCCGTCATTTTTTGTATGGACCAATGTGTGAAACTGTTTTACCATAGAACCTAGTTTAGTGTATATTTGGAAGTGTTGTTAAAGTTATTTTTAAAAATGTTTTGTTGTTCAGAAATATATTAAAATAATTTTTATTTTATTTTTTAAAAATTATTTTTGATATCAGTACAAGAAAATAATTTAAAAACATTAATTTTTTTTAATTTAAAATAAAAAAAATTAGATTTTCTCAAAAAAATTTGAAATACAATGCTAAACACGAGCTTTAATGAAATTGATATGGGCAAATCAATAGCTTTACTATGCAAAATGTAAAATAAAACACTTGAGATATTTTATAGCTTTATACATAGTATAAAAAAGATTATAAAATTTAATTTTACGCTAATTTTGAGATGAAAATTTAAATTTACCTTTAAAACATCTCCAAATCAAGTTTTTCTCTTAACGACCTGTTTGGCCCAAGTGTTCGAATCACTGTTTAGCTAAAATTTGAATTTTTATTTTATTTTAAATGAATTTTTTTTGGTATTTTTAGATCATTTTGATATGCTGATGTCAAAAATAATTTTTTAAAAATAAAAAAAATATCATTTTGATATATTTTTAAATGAAAATCACTTTCAAAAACAACCGCAACCACACTCCCCAAACACCCCTTAAGCCAAAGAAAGGCTGAAAAATAATTAGCCAACCTTTGAAGATTGGAAATTCACTCATCAGTAATCATATATTGCCCTTTCTTTTTCAATGCACGACAACATTTTTATTCCATGCGAGTATACCATTTCATTTTCAACACCTTTCTCTTTATAATTTGGAGTCGGTTTGTTATTTTATTTATTAATATATTAAAATAATATATATTCTTGATTTTTTTTAAATTTAATTTTAATATCAATGTATTAAAATATAAACCTAATGAAAACATAAAAATATATTTTTAAAACGAAAACAAATTAATTTATTCATGATTGATTCAATTAATTAATTCAATTAATTAATAATTTGAAGTTTACTCATATTGAATTTCTAATTAAACTAAATGAAAAACCAGGGGTGATCATTTTCAGCTGGTTCAGTTTTTATTTATAAAAACAACCAAATCAAAATTATAAAAAAAAACTGAAATCAAAACCGGTTTAAACCAACTGGTTTCGATTCAGTTAAAATTTTTATGTAAAATATTAAAAAATAGTTTTAAGTTTTTTTAGGGTTTTTTTAACCGTTTTGATAATCGGAATCAAAAGTTTTTAAAAATATTTTAATTTATTTTTTTAATGGTTAATTTTTTTTTTTTTGCTTACCCTTATAAGAAACTGATATAATAAAATTAAACTGACTTGACCAAAATTTTTAATTATTTAGTTAAATTCAATTTAACCTGTATTGAGCTATACAAATAATGTTTGTAAATAAAACAAAATTCTTTTAATAAAAATAATCATCCAATAATTTATATATTAATCTAATAACTCAAATTTGTTTCCCAATTAATCATTTGAAAGGAAATAATAAATATAAATTTACCGTTTCCTTTCCTTTTTTTGGTATAAACCATGCGGTGTCCTAGGCGCTGGCCTAGACTAATCCACGTTCGCACCGGGTGGGCCCTGAAGGGGTGAAAGTGCTCCCCAAATGGCCAGCTCCATACAAGAGGAAGGTTTGAACCCCTGACCTCTCTTAAGGGACGAGAGCGCCCTCACCACTCACGCCAGGACCCCTTGGGTACCGTTTCCTTTCCTTCTTTTGTTTAAAAGTGACTCGTAAATTATTTTATTTTATTTTCCCGTTGCCAGAGCAAGCGGTCTGCGGCGGTCGAGTAGTAAAAAACGAGAGGGGTAACTCAGTAATTGACAGTGTGAGTCATTTTATTGACTCCTTCTTTCAGTTTGTAGTTTGTACTCCTTGCTTGGGTCAATTTCCGACAAAAAAAAAAGTTTTCCGATTTCATCTCTCCTCTCACTAAATAATCACGCCTAATTGCAACTCTCTCTCTCTCTCTTCCTCTCTTTCCCTGTAAAAATCAAGTCTCTCTCTCTCTCTGTCTGACTTCATTTCTACCTCATCTTCTTCCTTAATTATCTAAACCCCAAATTTTCATTTCACTGTAAGTTACTTTCTCCCTCTCCCTAGCAATTTCCTTATTTCCTTTTTATTTCAGGAATATTTCTTGTAATTCATGAATTTAGTGGTCATCGGTAGATAATTAAAACCAGTGCTGTTATTGGAGATCTGATACATCTAAAGTTACTGCTAGTATTATTATTTTTAATTTTTAATCAAGGTAGTGTAATTTTGATGTCTGTTGCAAATTGGAATGTTTTTTAATAAATTATTGCTACTACTCTTCTTCCAGGAGCATTGCAGGTGATGTTTTTGTCATAAGAAGTTGGAAATGATGTTTGATTGTGGTTCGAAATCGCAATATGTAGGTGGTGGTCAGAGAGACAAGTTTGTCAGGTAAATTTTTAATGAAATTCTAGTTGGAGGTCATTATGTTTGTTGGAATAGTTTGTTTTATTTTTAAGCATTGAAGACATGTTTTTTTGCCCCGATTCACAAAGAATTTTAAGTTTAGAAGAAAGATGATCAATAAGTCATTAGTGAGGCTTGAAATGAAAAAAAGAAAAGAAGAAGAAGAAATCTCTTCATAAGCATAGGAAAAGATGCCCATGTGAAGAAATGGTTGTGGTACGAATAGTGTCTTGAAATTTTAAACATGATCATGAGTTTCGAATTGTGGTGGGGTAGATGTAGCTATTTGCATATGTTGCGGCAGCCTTTATCCAAGGTTGAGCATTTAGCTTCTTCTCTTGATCAGCTGAACCAAATTTTCGATGCTTACAGTTTTGTTGATAACACAATATATGGTTGAAGATATCTCTTTCTGTAGAATTAGAATCAGTTTAGAGGGCTGGTGTCATATATGCAACTGTAAAGTTTGTCATATAAAATCTGCTCTAACAATTTTATTAGCAGAATTTCAATACATGTACTCTTTTTGTGGTTAATGTTTTATGTTTGCTTTGATGATGTTTGTACTACTCTTGGCTTGTGGGAGGATTTTAGGCTATGGAAATAAGTTAATAATACAAAACTAAGGATCTTATGATTTTATATATGATCAGAAAATGAGGCCAATATCAATATCTGCTACTCTAGCACTATTCTATAGTCTATGCTGATAAAGTATCACAGAAAACAAGTTCTGCTATGCGGAAGCTGCTGTGAGAGTGATGTTTTTCCCATTTTGAAATCTTATTATGTGAGAAAGGTGCTTATGAACAATTCTGTTGTCATACTCAGCCAAAACAATTTGCTATATATAATTATCATCTGCCCATTGTATGGTTATGTGATGCACTGATGTTGCTTTATGTACCTGTTCTCTCAGTTCATGTATTCATTCTCCAATATTGACTGGTTATGTGGATAGTATATTAGATGTTTAGAATCTATCTCTTTATTTATTAAAGTTCTAGTATATGGGATGCTCAAAACCTATACTTAAATTATTAGAGCAACTCCAATGGCAAGAGCCATTTTGGAGAGCCAAATCTCTAAAATGGCTCTTTGAATAGTGTATATATGGCTTTTTTGTTGATGTGTGCTCCAATGGTAAAAGCCATTTTGGAGAGCCATATTTTTTTTTATATTATTTTAAATATAGTGCAATTATTTTGTATGTAGTTTAATTATGCAATTAATTATACAATTAATAGGAATAGGTTATATAATTAAATAATTGCTTTTAAAAAACCCTCCAACAATATAATTATTAATTTTGTATATAATTTTTTACTCTCTTGTTGAGGTATTTTTAAATAAAAACAAAAACAAATATTTTTGATATAGTTACATTATTTTCTAACACACACACACACACACACACAGACACAGGAAGAAGGAAGAAGGTGCCCCAAAATTTTGGCTTCTCTACATGAGCTGCTACAAATAGCAGCTCATGCACGGGAAAGCCATTTTGGCTATCAAAATGGCTTTCCCAGTGGAGTGTAGAAAAATAAGTAAACTTGCCAAAATATTACTTTTTTATTTTTGGCTCCTCAAATGGCACTCCAGTTGGAGTTGCCCTTAAAGTTATGAATCCAGCGTTTGACTGCATTATTCACACAGTTGAAGTTTCATTCAACAGAGGGCTGTTGGCCTTTTAAGGGATGGATTTTAAAGGCTTATTTTCCTAATTATGTTAGGCTTTCCTTCTTACCAATTTGAGAACCTTACTTTTTCCTGCTTCCAGGGGTTTTGTAGTATGAATTATTTTTCCTTGAGCATCTGACCTTTTCAGTTTTGTCATTTTTCTGTATCTTAGATTGGATGACTTGGATTCTAGGCTTTCATCGCCTTCCAGTGCAGGAGTGAGAAATTGTGGGTTTGGTATTGAAGGATTTAGACGTACTGGTCAAGGAACAGATACACCATCAAGATCTTTCAAGAGAGGAATCAGAAAAGGGTCTGAGGGACTTAAGTCTATTGGTCGGTCTCTTAGATTCGGGGTCTCACGGGGAGTATTTCCAGAAGATCTTAAAGTGTCAGAAAAAAAGATTTTTGATCCTCAAGATAAATTCCTCCAGTTCTGCAATAAACTGTTTCTCATATCATGTATTCTGGCAGTTTCTGTGGACCCTCTATTTTTTTATCTTCCAGTTTTTAGTGATTCGGAGAAATGTCTTGGAATAGATCGCAAATTAGCAACTATAGCAACAACTTTGCGAACAATTGTTGATGCCTTCTATCTTATACGCATGGCTCTCCAGTTCCGAACAGCTTTCATTGCACCATCTTCTCGGGTATTTGGGCGAGGTGAACTTGTTATAGATCCCACACAAATAGCCAAGCGATACATGCAGAGATATTTCATCATTGATTTGCTTTCTGTCCTTCCCCTACCACAGGTAATGAAACTGTGGCACCCTCAGTATGTTGATTTGCTTTTGCAAAAAAACTCATATCTCCCTCCTGTTCTGATCCTTTTGGACCTTAATTCATGCTTTCTGTTGCCTTTTTATTCCCTTTTTACCCTTGATTTTTTTTTTTTGCTGTTAAGAGTTGTATATTACACCTGAGCAAGATGCTGGTTTTCTTCATTTCCTTGACAGCTACATCAATTGCATTACTGAAATTTTATCAATTCCTCTTTCTTGCTCGGTTATTATACTTTATGATGGTCGACTAATTTTCACTATATATTTTTGGGATCATATCTTTTTCTTATACGCTATACATTTCTGTCTACTGAACCACTGGAAATGTGAATTACAGAGAAGTAGATCTTGATTTTGGTCCGCATTTTGTTTTACATTGCATCCATATGACCACATTTAGGTGCATGTTTATTTTTCATCAGATATCATCTCCTTCCTCATGTTCATGCATCAATTTGACACTAGTATTATCTATTCCCTTATTATATTTATGGTATCCTAAAAGGTGTCAACTTCTTATGTTCTACTATTTGTAAATTATATATATGGTATCCTAAAAGGTGTCAATTTCTTATATTCTACTATTTGTAAATGTAAGAAGCTATCTAGAATCTATATTTCATTTGTCTTTGAAGGTTATTAATGAAACTATGGTAGGGTGACACCACGTATAGCATGGATAGAAGCTAGGGTTCTTAAGCCCTAAAGTTACAGACCTAAGCTGCTCTAGTGTGAATAATAATCATTTTTCTCAAAATAAATTAGACACTCCTATTTATATTAGCACTAAAATCCTTTACAGAAAATGATTACTAATTAAAACTAAAATCCTTTATAAGAGAGATTTCTAATTAAAATTTTACTCAATCAATATAATTCATCTAGGCATTAGGATTCTAACTAGTAAAATACTAATTAAATTAAAAGTCCTAATTTAAATAGAAAAAAGAATCCAATTACATCAAGGTAAATAAAGACAATCTCATACAATAACTTTCAAGCCTTATTTGAAGGTTTTCCTGATCTTCGATCATCATGAAATTTTAACCTGCTAAGAAACAAGGCCTTCAAAAGTTTTTTTTAAAATTTCAACTTGATTCAACGATTAGATTAAAAGTTATGCTGGATTTACCAAACTTTGTTTTGGGCTCTTCGTAAACTCTTCAAAACCTAAAACTCTTAACCTTTAATGAAATAATGCAATAAACATTATTACACCAAGAATATGGAAGAAGTTTTCCATGTTAGTCCCCTCTCCTTATATAAAACTAGCCATCGAGTTATCTATTTGTAATTGAACTCAACCACTCTAAAGGAAAAGTTATTTCAAATATAACATTATAGCTAGTCTATTCATGAAGTTGCATGTCTTTGATCTGTGAACTTCAAAATTTAATTTATAATGTGTACATGGGAAAGAAAAATCCACATCTAATGTTTTATTTTCCGTTCCTATAAAATCTACTTTTATTTCGTTCACACATTCTCTCACTTCAAACTTAAGTTTATCTTCATCTATGACCTCAAATACTTCAACCATTTATGTAAAGGAACAAGATAATCTTCCATAATATCTTTAGAAAAATTGTTAGAAATTACCATGTCCTTGTTTGCAAGAACTTCATCCATGATTGAAAGATCATTGTTTAACACGTACATGGAAAGATTTCTAATTGAAACCTATCTAATTAATAGAATCCATTTAGCATTAGGATTTCTAAATAATAAAATGCTAATTAAATTAAAAATCCTAATCTAAATAGAAAAAAAATTCAAATACAACAAGGTAAATAAAGACAATTTCGCACAGTAACTTCCAAGCCTTATTTGAAGGTCTTTCTGATCATCGATCATCATGAAATTTTAAACTAGTAGGAAATAAAGCCTTCTGAATCTTCTGTCCAAATTACAGCTCGATCCGATAGTTGGATTAAAAGTTATGCTTGATCTACAAAACCATATCTTGGACTCTTCTTAAATTTCTCAAAACCTAAAAATCTCAACCATTAATGTAATAATGCAATAAACATTATTATGCCAAGACCATGAGAGAAATTTCCCCACATCACGAACACTTATTAAATTATGGTGTTCATTTTTATAAGAATGCTTTCGAATTGTTACTTTGAGAACCATTGTAACGAATAATGGAAGAGGATTGCAATTTTAGTCTGCTGAATTCATCATATCATAGTTGCAAGCTAACAAATACTTTGTAACATGCAAACAGTTCTTAGTATTTTTGATTATTTTTCCTTGTGTGCAGATTGTGGTTTGGAGGTTTCTTCTGAGGTCAAAAGGTTCAGATGTCTTGGCTACAAAACAGGCCTTGCTTTACATCATCCTGCTTCAATATATTCCTAGATTCTTTCGAATCTTGCCCTTAACTTCAGAACTTAAAAGGACAGCAGGTGTCTTTGCTGAAACAGCCTGGGCCGGAGCTGCATATTATTTGCTATTATACATGCTTGCTAGTCATGTAAGTTCTGTTTGGTTCAATAGCCTTCTCTTTCTGGCAGTTTCTATTTTCTGTTCATTAGAACTCTCAGTTGTAGCATGCATGTTGTTATATTGGCATTGTTGTTCTGTAGCATGAGTATAGGTGCAAGTATGCTTCACGTAGAAGCTGAACATTAACCAGCATAATCCTTGTTTCTCTTTTAGCATCAGAATTCCATTGTCCTCTTCTTAGACCTTTTCTTGAATAGTTGGACTTGGAAAAAATATTATCCTTCTCATGCTATTGGATAGAATAATATCTCATACTGTCTTGATTGTTTCTTCATTCGATTCCAATCTGAATAAGAAATCTTTGTTTGTTTATGGTATGCAATCATAGCAAAAATAAATCTGAATACTTATTTTTTCATAATTGCAGTCAAACACTAATCCTTCAAAATATTGATGCAAAGATTGTCATTTGTTTCTATTTTTTGAGTGGTTTTTTGGCAGATAGTTGGTTCGTTCTGGTACTTGTTAGCAGTAGAACGAAATGATGCATGCTGGCAGAAGAATTGTACTGATGCTGTAAAATGCAAAACAAATTTCTTGTATTGTGGCAATCAAAATACGAAAGATTATGATGCATGGAACAGCTCCAATCTTAACTCAAGTTGTTCAGCACAAAATAATAACCAATTTGATTATGGAATCTACTCAAATGCTTTGTCCTCTGGCATTGTTTCATCCAAGAAGTTCATTTCCAAGTACTGTTTCTGTTTATGGTGGGGGCTTCAGAATTTGAGGTAACTTAATTCTTCTGTATCAGCATACTGTGTATATGTTTTCCATTTATGTGGAATTTCAGTATGGCATGCCATTTTTTATAGCATATGATGTAGGGAAGACTTCTGAGAAGAACAAGGAATTAGGGAGAGTGATAGGAAACCTAAATTCTATTAGGCTTTATAGATTTCAGTAGACTGGGCCTTGAAATCCATAAGGAGAGCTTTGACTACTTAAGAAATAGGTTTCTTGAACTTCACAAAAAGAATGAAATTCTATAACTCAAACTTCCATGTCTTAAATGGCAATAACATAATTCATTGTATGCGTGCCTGTATACTCAGCCCAAAACCTCAATTCCAAAGAGTCCGACAATAAACAAGGAGCAAAATCCTGGAATTCAATAGAAAGTTTTGTTGTAGAGGACACTGAATTAATTAAATTTGAGATAAAGGTTGCTGGTAATGATTGCAGAGAATGATTCCCTGGAAATATACTCAGGAAAGTTTTGTGAGTGTAGGGTCATTATGCATTTGGAAATTTATGACAAAATGAAAGAATGTACTTCACAAAATGTAAAACGAATTAATTGATCACTACTCTGACTTGTTGTCTGGCATTGGTATGGACAAACTTTTCTGAGTTTATAAAGTTCTATAGATGTCTTTTTGCAAATTTCACTTTCTCACATCCCTTTGTAAATCCATTATAGTCCCTTTCCTTGTTCCATGAATATACATGCAGCAGAAGTATTTGTTTTTTGGAACAAGTTGGTGTGTCAAATTTTTTTATGTATGGCTATTTATAAAAAATACTATATCATGTTTTTTAGGTTATGTTGGCATCTGGGTTTTGGAGGACTTTTGATGGTGGAATATCTTTTAGGGGGATATTATCACGTCATTGTCTAATATTGGTTCATTTACCGATGGATCCTGACTATTGTAAAGTCATATTGGTTTGTGTTTCCGAAACAGGGTTGTTGAATTTTCAAGCTTATTCTTTCTTGCTCTTTAATTCTTCATGCTATTTGTATTCTTTACCAGATCTGGCCTTTCACTCTACTCATTGCTATTTCTGGTCTTTACTCTATCAAATCTCACCCACCCGCTCATTTGAATTAGCAACTTCCTGGATCATGTTTCATAAAGTAAATCAGTGAGGCACGTGCCTTAATATATGCACCATCTTGCCTCATCCTTCATCACCCACTAACCATTCTATGAAACACAAGATTGTTGCTTGTTCATGTTAGCCTTAAATAGGGTTGAAATAAGTTGTTTGAACTGGTATTTAGCTCTTTTTCATTTGGTTGTTTGTGTTAGCTTGTTGTTCCTGTTGTGCTTCTCTGTTGAGCTTTTATTTATTTATTTTGTTGTTGTATGCCAAAATTTTGATTTTGAAATGCTATAAACCTCCTATCCAAGATCCCATTATGATTCCTGATTGTCCAGTTAAATGAAACTAGATTGTATCCAGAATCATATTGTTAATGAGTTCAAATCTTGCACAGTCCATGCTGGAAACTGGGAATCACACTTCCAGATCTCTTTATCATCCAGATGATAACCACATTTTGGATGTTTCCTTGATTAATAATTAAAATTAAAAAAATCAAACAAAACATGGTTTTCCATCATTCAATTAATAAATCTTTTCCTAAAAAAATTTCTATCATAAAAAGGAATTTCATCAAATTCAAAAATAGGTCTGGGGTTAGACCTGTCTCGAGGTAAGTCTTTAGGCAAGTTCCTCTTCTCTTCACGATAGTTTGCTTCATCTATTAGCCAAGCTAGATTGCTATGGTTTGCTCTAAACGATCAGACTGTTATTACCAACTATCTAGTTTCTGCTTTTGAGTGGGCAAAGCTAGAGGGCCTCCACTCCTGCACTGTGGAAAGACTTGATATCATCTCCATCCATCAAAGAGGCCAACCTGCTCTGATAACAACTGATGCTACTTATAATGTGGATAAAAGGTAGGGTTGGTCAAACCCTAGAGTTATAACCCTAAACACTGTAGAGTAATAGAGAAAAATCTATGATATTTTATTAAAAGTATAAATAGTCTAAATCTTTTTAAAATATACTAGATATCTCTATTTATATTAGTTCTAGACCTAAGATCTTTTATAGAATATGATTTCTAATTAAAACTTACCTAAGTAATACTCCATCTAACATCAGGATTTCTAAATAGTATAATACTAATTAAATTAAAAGCTCAAATCTAAATAAAAAAAATCAAATACAATAAGATAAATTAATATAATCCTTCACGATAACTTCTTACCTTATTTGAAGACATTCTCTATCTCCAATCATCATGAAATTTTAACTCAATATTAAACAGGGCCATTAGAATCTTCTATCAAATTTCAGCTCGATACAATGCTTGGATTAAAAATTGTATTTATTTTACCAAACTGCATCTTGTACTCTTCACAAACTACTCAACCTAAAAATCTTAGCTATCAATGAAATAATGTAATAAACATGATTATGCCAAGAGCAATGGAGAAAGTTCTCCACGTCAGGGTCTGTTAAACTTTGTTGATGAGGGTAAAGGCAATATGCCTACCTTATTAAGCAATTAGTTCATAAATATGTTGCTTTTTTCTGAAAACTATAATTTTCATTGTGAGTGTTGGGCCATCAGTATTATGTAGACACTAACACTGCTTTTCATTAATTTCATCATAGTACACTTGGCCAGGGGCTTGAAACCAGCACCTATCCTGGAGAGGTTATATTCTCCATAGCACTAGCTATTTTTGGACTCATTCTCTTTGCTCTTCTGATTGGCAACATGCAGGTAAGTGGAACCATTTTGTGGTATGCTTTATTCTATTTTATTTTTAATATTTGACATAGCTTCTTAATTAGTAGGATATTCTTTCATTTAGGGATGTAGCTATTGGGTTTCTAAACTCATAAAGTGGAGGCTAGACAAGGGAAAAAGAAATAACTGACAGTTGTTAGAATTCATCAAGGAGACAAAGGAAACCAAAATTTTGTGCTTTGATGTGTGTGATTGTGAAGCCATCATGTTTATGCTCTCTTTTCCTGCTCTTCCTATTATTATATAAAGAGTGTAGTTGAGACATATAGGAGCACATCAAGCTAGTTGCGTAATGGTGTTATTTCAAGAATGACATATACAATATAGTAAATGAATTAAGGAATAAAATAAGTTAAAGAGTGATGCATACCTTCTTTTTTTACCATCTATTTTTTCCTTATTTTTCTTTTGTAATCCATTGCTTGGTTTTAAAATGTTAGATTATAATATAAATTATATTTCGAGATCTCATCTAACATCTTAGCTTTTAGATTGAGATGATTTTTTGACATAGTATCAGAACTTTGTTGACTGCTCGGTCATGAGTTCGAGTCTCACAACTTCTATTGTATTTGATGAATTAAATGTTTCAGAATCTATTTGATGACTTGCACTGGGAAAATATATACAGATATCTGAATCATTGAGTAGATTATTGAACTTCCTTATAGGTAGTTACACATTCTTATTAATGTTTACCAAAGTCTATGAGGGAAAACATGTCCTAATTTTGCATGCTAATGTATTCCTATCCAATTTTTAGCAAATTCAAATTAATTTACAGCTAACTGATTCCTGCTTCTGCTGCCTTACGAATAAAAAATCACTGTAATTAATTGCTTGCTTGGTAAATAGTATATGGAAGCATGATATGATCTGATGATACTGAAATTGTTGGTTTTCTGCTATTGATTCCTGCTTCTACTGCCTTAAGAATAAAAAAAAATCAGTGTATTACTTGCTTGTAAATAGATATGTAATGTGTAAGTATGATATGACCTGATGATACTGAAATTTTTGGTTTTCTGCTATTGGGACAGACCTATCTTCAGTCACTTACTATTCGGTTAGAAGAAATGAGAGTCAAAAGGCGCGACTCAGAACAGTGGATGCACCATCGCTTACTTCCTCAAGACCTTAGGGAACGGGTAAGACGCTATGACCAGTACAAATGGTTGGAAACACGCGGGGTGGATGAAGAAAATTTGGTACAGAGCCTTCCAAAGGATCTTAGGAGAGATATCAAAAGGCATCTTTGTTTGGCTTTGGTGAGAAGGGTAAGTCCTCTTAATCCTTATCGCTCCCTTGTTTGTGTATCTAAGTTTTGTGCTAGCGAGAGACAGTTTGGGGGTTTATATCATCTGGTGCACCACACCGCATTTCAATGCATTCTTGTAAAGTACAGCATCTACTGCTTAAAACTTTATATTAATATGTAAGCACAAAACTATGCTCAGTTCTGCTGACATAGAGTTCCCAAATTTTTGAGCCATGTGTATACAGGACAAAATGCTCTTTTATTTTTTCCTGGTTCCTAAAATACACAATACCATCAATTTCAATGCTTAGTAAAATCTTCCTGTATGTAAAATTATGATGTTATAAAAAAAATGCAGGAACTGGCTCTGTGAAGCTGTATTGTTTGCTCAAGCACATTTCTATAAATTTCCAGATATAGGACTTTCTCCAATGGTTCTTGATATGTTAAAAATGCCATCGAAGGTTCATTTGGGGGGGACCAAGTCAGTCTTCTGGAGAACATTGTTCCCTAAAGAACAATTTGGATGGAACAATTTGCTTTTCTTTTATGGCCATTTGCATGGACATATATCATTCTGCAAACAAAGGAACAAGAATCTCCTGCTACCAAGATGTTTTTGAGTCTTGGGAAGGGTGCATTAGCATTCAGTTGGTTATGAGACGAGTGTTAAAGTGAGTTTAGAACCCAGACTTTGAGAATTTGATTGGATAATTTAAGAACCTTTGTTTAATTTATAATTAAACGCGTAATGGGTAGGAGGAACTTTACTGCATGGTCTGAGTAATATTCCATTCTTGTCCATTCCCTGTTCACACTCTGCTGCATTGCATAGTGTAAGTAAATGAGGTTCTAGCATCTGTTTTTGTTAATTCTTGTTAACTGATTTGAGGCACTTGTAGGTTCCTTTATTTGATAACATGGATGAGAGGTTGCTTGATGCCATTTGCGAGCGGCTGAAACCATGTCTTTTTACAGAGAGCACATACATAGTACGAGAAGGAGATCCAGTTGATGAAATGCTTTTTATCATACGTGGTCGCCTGGAGAGTGTGACTACAGATGGTGGGAGAAGTGGTTTCTTCAACCGCAGTTTACTCAAGGAAGGAGATTTTTGTGGAGAGGAACTTTTGACCTGGGCACTGGATCCCAAATCCGGTGCCAACCTTCCCTCCTCTACTCGGACAGTGAAGGCACTGAGAGAGGTTGAGGCCTTTGCACTCATAGCTGAAGAGTTGAAATTTGTAGCCAGTCAGTTCAGGCGCCTTCATAGCAGACAAGTTCAGCACACCTTCCGATTTTATTCAGAGCAGTGGAAGACTTGGGCTGCATGCTTTATTCAAGCTGCATGGCGACGTTATTCCAAGAGGAAGAGTCTGGAGCTTCGTCGGAAGGAAGAAGAGGATGAAGCAGAGGCAGAGGCGGCAGAGGCAGAAGGTTCAGATGGTAACCGTAGCAATGTCAGTGGAGGAGGTTCATATAGTATTGGGGCTACCTTTTTGGCAACCAAGTTTGCGGCAAATGCTCTCCGTGGCATTCATCGGAATCGGAATGCCAGGACTGCCAGGGAATTAGTGAAACTACAGAAACCCCCAGAACCTGATTTTACGGCAGAAGATGCAGATTGATATGTCAAGGATGATCACTCATTTTAAATCCTGTTAACTGATTGTTATTCGGATATTAACTTTGCTCGCAAGGGCTAGAACAACGTGTGTGCTTTTTCTAGGTGGCCGAGCCATCAACTAGTGCTTCAGCGTCCTCTTATTTTATATATAATATACTTTTAATCGTGAAATCAGCCCACAATCTATACATCTCAGAATCAGAAACCAGAGAAGGCAACGGTAAAGAAACTTGGTTTTACAGGCCATGGAAGGAGAAGAGATTCAAAGTTAGGATCGGACAGATTTTGACATTTGTTTTTCTACATCAACGTCGGGTATTCTCTCCGTCAATGACATGGTGATTTTGCTGATGTGTATCTCTGTATTACCTGTTTCATCCATGGTTTTGAAGTCGCAGTTTCTTCACCATCAGTAATCAAGGGAAGTCATCTCTATCCAATTTGTGATTCCTTGTTCTTGGTTGTTTTACATTCATGTCGATTACGCCTCCAAAAATTCAGTCAAATCCTAGAAAGTGTAACTTGGAGTCATAATTTGGTCAATTGTTAGATAGATTCTTCGTATTTATTACATCTTTCATAAACTAAACATAAGATAAATGGATTAAATATAGCAATTCTCCCTTCGTAATGCATGCATTCCCCAATTATATCGGCTGGTCAAGTTTTTTAAGTGACGTGAAACATTATATATATATATATATATATTACAAAACAACTAAAGGGCGTTGAGTTTTCACTGTAGCTTCCCTCACATTACACTGTGGACTCGAGCAATGCACGGGCGAAAATGGCCCTCGGGCGCGCGGCAAAGAGGGGCTGTCAGGCAGAGCTATTTTCGGTTTTTCCCTTTTTTTAAAAAAAATATTCAGTGGTGAACAGTGCATTGACGGTTTCGTCCCCGGTAATAGGACAAAATAAGGCATCCGGGCGAGGGACACCTGCGTAATTGCGCGCGGCCGGACCGACCCGGTCCGGTCCGCCGCAACTTTTTCTTTTTTTATTATTTTCAGAAATGGCTTAAAACGGTTTTAGCCCCTAATAAGACAAAAACACTGAATTGGGTCCAGGGTTACAACGGTAATTGACCCTATTTTTTGAATTTTGTAATCGGTGTCTCTGGGTGCGTGAGGCGCACGCGCCAGACGGTTTTCCGCCTCACGCCCTGTTAAGGTGGCGCGTGCGGAGTCCTCCGGTGGCCGGAAATTGGATACCGGAGGCCAGAACGATGCGCCGCCGCGTGGTCTTCCTCCCGCGGTTAGGGGTGAGCAAACCGAACCGAAAAACCGATTAAACCGAAAAAACCGAGAAAAAAATAACCGAAAAAACCGAACCGAAAAAAAACCCGATTAAACCGAGTATAAAATTCTGAAAAAAAATCCGGTTCGGTTCGGTTTCGGTTTTGTCCGGACAGAACCGATTAAACCGAACCGAACCGAACCGGTTCGGTTGAAAATTTTAGTATAAATAAAGACTTAAGAAACCCTAAAATTTTAACCGTCCGCCTCTCGCCTCTCGCCTCTCGCTCGCCTCCTCTGCCTCTCTCTCTCTCGCCTCTCCCCTCCCTTTGCAAGACTAAAACAATTTCCCTCTCTCTCGCCTCTCCCTTCCCACTGCAAAACTGGATCTGTCACATGGATCTTTCTTACTGTGCTGTAAAATCTCTGCTTTTCTCTTGCAGACTCCTGCAACAAAGGCGGTTCCTACTTCCAAAAAGCCATCCTCTGCAGCTGAAACAAAGGTTAGATTTTTTGTTCCATTCTTAGAGTTAGGGATACATCTCTTCTTGTTGTATGATTTCAGGTAACAAGTTGAGCTTTGTGTGCACAGCCAAAGGCAACTGCTCAGAAGGAAAGCAGCAGTGAAGAGGTGAGCAGTTGCATCTGAGAATGCTGGATCAAAGACTCTTTTTGTTGGCAACCTGTCTTTTCAAGTTGAGCGTGCTGATGTGTAAGTTCATATTTGAGCCTCCCGTCAATATTAAAGGATTTTTGCATAATTTCCGTCTAATTAATTTTTTGCTGCAGGGAAAATTTCTTTAAAGAGGCTGGAGAAGTTGCTGATGTCCGCTTTGCCTTAGATGCAGATCAGAGATTCAAGGGATTTGGACATGTCGAGTTTACAACAGCTGAAGCAGCGCAGAAGGTTACATTTTTTTCTTCAATTTTTATCTGTTTTAAATTGTAAAATGCACTGATCTAGTTTTCAAGTAAGATAATATTCATTTACAGGCTCATATTTTGGGAATCCATCTTTGTTTGTTTTTCAGAATTAGTTACTGTATTTTTTTCTAGCATCTCTATTGTTTTTAATGTAATTATTCTCTGATCTCTATTATTTTTTTTCTAGCATCTCTACGGGTTTAGGCAGAGATTAATTTGTTTGTTGAATATTGTGATGTGTGGAATTGCTTAATGGATCTGTAAATAATTAATTAAGAGACATTTATTATATGAAATGGACGAGAAATGAATACTTCCATGTGTTTTTAGTTATGATTTTGAATGTCTGATTGTTTGGAAATT
Organism: Salix brachista; assembly: GCA_009078335.1. Lineage (NCBI taxonomy): Eukaryota > Viridiplantae > Streptophyta > Magnoliopsida > Malpighiales > Salicaceae > Salix > Salix brachista. The sequence goes on along the minus strand of CM018589.1, from coordinate 10,691,464 downwards.
TTTGATTTAATATGCTTTTGGGTTATGGAATTGTGAATGAATATCTATGGCTTTGATTCGTGGTAACGTGACTCTCCACGTAGAGGCATGGTTTGAGGTTTGTATTTGATTATTTATTTTGCTTTTGAATTGATTTGGGATTAGTAGATTTTGATGATAAGTGTGCCTGTTTTCTCCCAGGAATTCTAGCGTTTCTTTTCTGCTTGAAGCTTCTATTTGAGGCTTGCTTTCCTGTGGAGTTAGATAGTATCTGTGATACTTGAGTGAACATGGGAGCAGCTTGTTGTATAGCTGCAAGAGATAAAGATTTCCCCAGCAGAACTGGATGTCAAGCATTGCATAGGAATTCCGGATGCTCCCCAACGTTGAGTTTTCGTTGGGACAACCGAAGGCGTGTGGCTGGTGAAATTGAGGATTCATCATGTCAAATGTCTCATGGAGTCACTAGAGATGCTGGTGTGGAGATAAAGGGGACGTTAGGTTCAGGTGGTTTGAGCCCACTTGAGAGTTTTGGAACACCTATGTCTCCGAAATCGCCAGTTCATGAAGGAATGGGTGTGATCCTGACGGCTCAACCTTCAGGTAAAGATTTGCTATTCTGTGCCTGTTTTGTTTAATCTTCTTTGAGGTGAAAATAAATTCTTTTTTCAAAGCTGAAGTTCCATTCTAATCTGTGCTGAATTGTTTCAGAAAGCCACATGTGCACTTCTATTAGTATAGAAAAAAAATGACCTATTCCTTTTACTAAGTAATAGGATCTTGAGTACTTAAGCAGTTCCCTCCTATTCACAGGGAAAAAAAAGAATCCTCAATTTCTAGTCAAGTTTGTCAAAAAAGTGGAAAATTTAGACATCACCGACCATGTCTATTTGCATCTTTTTCATTTTTTTGCTGCTGATCTTCATAATGAACTTCTGACATTTATGGTTTTTATCTCATTATATCTTTTCTTTACTCCTGATTGCTTTGAAGGACCTGCACTCAACATTTTCTTTAGCTGATTTTCAGAATCAAGTTTGTATTCCATGTAAACTCTGCTATTTTTGGGTACATTGACTTCTTACTAGTAGAGCACCAAAACTCTTCAATTCATCCCTGGAATGGCAGATGCCACCTGCTGGTTTCTGTTAGTGGTCTTAAGTTATGGCGATGCTGTGATGAAGTGTCCTCTATTTGTTTACCTCTTTTTTCTTGAGCATGGCTGCAAGTCTTACAGTTTTTGGGACCATGTTCTTTTACTGCTTGCCTTTGAGGTGGTGTATTTTACACTTTCATTTGTTAAGGGATTTGACAAGTTTGGTGGGGAGGATGAGGTAATGATGCTCAGCATTGTGGTAGCTTTAAGGTTTTGATTTGCAGTCTTAAATTACTAAGAGATGTGCTCAATCCTAATCTTTACAGATAAGGAGCTCTCTCCAGGAGCATTTTGGATCTTGTGGGGAGATTAAAAGGATATCTATTCCCACAGATTATGAAACTGGCGGCATTTATCTGATGGGTTTTTTTCCCCTGAATTATTTGTGTAATTTTAATTATTTTGCCTCATGCTAAATTAAACAAAATAAAAGTATTAGAAAGTAAAAAAAAACTTAATAAACACTATATTAATAATTTAATACACTAATATTTGGATTAATTGCAAAAAAATTTAAAAAACTTTTTGTTCTTGTAAGAAAATCAGATTTTCTGCAAGCCCATCAGATAATTTATTAGAAAGCCCAACAAAAAGCCCAACAAAAAGCTCAACAGGTGGCCCAAATAGCAATTTCGGTTTTTTCGGTATTTGCTAAAAAAAAACCGAACCGAACCGAACCGAAAGTGGTCGGTTTTTAATGGGTCCGGTTCGGTTTCGGTTTTTTTCTTAAAAAAAAAAAAAATCGGTTTGGTTACTTTTTTTGATGAAAACCGAACCGAACCGAAAATGCTCACCCCTACCCGCGGTGGCGCGTGTAACCTCAAAATGTTCGTGGACGCGGCGGGGGTCGGTTAAAGCCGCCGGCCACGTTTCTCTCTCTCCTGCACGTCAATGTGCAGGAGAGTCCCCCATATTTTTATGCGTTGCACTTTGGTCCCTCTACTTTGAATTTCATTTTTGGTCCTCAGTTCTTTGATGTAAGTTTTGATTTTGTTCGATTGGGTCCTCCGATTTTAATTGATTAAATGTGACAGTTTCACTTCGGTCCTTCTACTTTCAATTTCCGGGTTGGCTGTATATAACTCAATCAATTCGGTACAAAAGTTCCGATTTTTGCAATTTTGTCCTCTGATTTCAATTGACAATAAATATAATTTGCATTTCAGCCCTTGGACTTTTAATTTTTTAATTTAATCCCTTTATATTTGATTTTCATTTCAGCCCTTATACTTTTATGTTTTTAATCCCTACTTTTGTCCATGTATATATAAATGTATTTAGCACAATAATAATAATAATAATAATAATAATAATAATAATAATGATTTAATTATTTTTTATTCTTACTCTTTTGTTATTTTTTTCCCTCCTGATAATTTGATAATTGTTTTTTTTTTCCAGCAATAGCAATGATAATGTTTTTTTTAATTTTTTTTTATCTTTTATTAAAGTTTCTGGAATATTTTTAGTCTTTCATTTATTTTTGTTTCTTTCATTATTAACATAATAATAATAATTAGAATAATAATAAGTTTCATTTGCTAGTATATATATATTCCATGTCCATGTATTTCTCCTCTGGCCCATACGTTTCCTTTGATTGGATGAATGAACCAGCAGGCAATAGCCACGTAAAAAGCTTTGGGAAGACCTGCTTGAACAGAACTCTACGGGTCGAGCACTAAATTTGGGAAAAAAGAAATCTCACTGTCGAAAACCATTGAAGGTCGATTGTTCTATTCTATATTAGCACAATCTCCAATCAGCTATATGGTGGACCGAGTTAAGTTTTTTAATAATAAAAGAAATTTCAGACAATGATAATATTTTTAAAGGAGTAACAAAAATTAAGAGCTTGAATTATTATTGAAATGAATTCAATAAACTTGGGTTAATATAATAATAGGATTATAAAAAAAAGTCAGTGACAATAAAAATAAATGTTTGCCAATATTATAAAAATATGCCCTCTAAATATTCTTAAAAGGTCTTAACGATCTTGTTTGATAACAAAGCAAAAATTAAATGAGAATAAGAAAACCTCACAAAAAATTAAAAAAATCAAAAGCTTAATCACTAACAAATATGATATTAAAAAATTAAATGAGATAAAACAATGATGGATGAAATCCAAAAAATAAATCAATAAAAATAGCAATAAAAAAATGAAGACAAATATGGTATACAAACTAAATGAAATAAAATAATGAGGGATGAAATTGAGGAATAAAACAAATCAAGATAAAAATCAAGAAGACAAAACAATAGCAATAAAGAAAGAATTAGGATCAAATATGATAGATGAGAAAATTAAAGGATGGTAAAACTGAAAAACAATTCAAATTTCATAAATTATTTTAAATAAAAAATATATAAAAATAAAAAGAACCTGTACAAAATTAATGTAACCTCATCTCACATGCTGATATGTACAGTGAACATGCCCAATTATATTGTTTTTTTTAAAAAATAATATCTATAAGTATTCAATCAATAAAACAACTTCTTAATCAACTTGTATATTAAAAACCTAAACCATAATGAAAAGACAAAAAACCTCTGGACACATGTTCATTTTTGTTTTGTTTTTAAAAGTAAAATAGTCTTTTTACTGCTATTTAAAAAAACAAAAACTAAGAACTCCCCTGGACCAAGGTTTATTTTTTAATGTTATATATATATATATATATATATATATATATATATATATATATAGAGAGAGAGAGAGAGAGAGAGAGAGAGAGAGAGTCAATGCTTTATATATATGTTGAACTCTCCAATAATTCAATTAAAAAACAGCTTTTGGGCTATAGAGAAAAGAACGTTCCATCTGTAATAGAAACCCTAATAATTTTTCTCTGAAAGTCAAAATAATGATTTTATTGTTTCAATCTACAATGAGTTGTAGATTTTTGGTAAGCAAATCCTACTCAAGTGGTGTAAATCCTCCACCAGCAAACCAAGTCACCTGTTGCGCCGCCATGTCCTCTATCTCCCGGTGCGGTGCGTGTCGGTTTCGGTGGTCAGTGAGTCACCGGTGAACGGTTTTTAGTTTCTCTCTCTCACATGCTGCTGGAAATTACATGTGAGTCCTTCATGTTTGTGATTGTTTTTTTTAGTCCCTGCTCTTTTGATTTCGGTTTTATTCATGATTTCATCGATGTAAATTTTAGTTTTTTTCAATTGTGCCCTTCAATTGAAATGGTTTTCATTTCAGTCCTTATTTTTTGTTTCTTTAATTTTTTGGTATGCAGGTTTTAATTTGTTTTAATTTTGTTCTCTAATTTAATTTGGTCATATATATATGTTACTATTCATTTCTATCCTTATTTTTAATTTTTTTTAACAAAATACACAGCATTTTTTTTAAAAAAAAACCTTTATATATATGTTGAACTCTCCAATAATTCAATTTAAAATCTCAAACTTAATAAGCCAAAGATTATGATTTCGAGAGAAGCGTATCGTCTCAAACTTAATTAGCTGGAATGGATATTTTATTTGTAGAAAAAAAAATGTAAAATACTCTGACATTAGCTGGAATGTATATGAATCTAGTTCTTTTATAAAGACGAGGGGTTGAAGTATCATCTTACCCTGATAATATTATCGGGAAAAATATCTCCGACACATTTATTAAAGAAGAATAAATATTCTCGACGCATCATTAATGAGGAATTGATGAAATTTAGTATCATCCTGTATCGATTGTATATGATGGAATTCTTAAGATAATGATTGGTTACAAACAAAATAAGATAAAATTGTATTAAAATATCATATGACAAAGCGTGAGTTGCAAAATAGAATGTGTTCGAGCAGATACTTGATTCACATAAGAAGTCTTTTAAAAAACTACCGATGTTTTTATTTGTAAGGAAAGAATCAAGTCTTTGAATGCTTGTTGATTGGACACACAAAGAAAATCTTGATGATAGGACAATGCTTTTTAAAGATGAAAGATTGACAATTGTTGTAGCTATTTGCATTGATAGGATGGGCATATAGATATTAATGGTCCCCTTGATATTTTTTGAGATGGTTGAGCTACAATATCCATATCAACTAATGTTAAGGAACCATCTCACCTAAAAGCTTAAGCTGATAGGTGAGGCCCCGGAATATGATTATATTATACTCTAACACACCTCCTCAAGTGAAAGCTCTTTGGGCTTGAAACTTGCACAGACCCACATTACCTTGTGCTTGGTTTTTTTATCAAATAGAATGGGGGTGGTGAGATTCAAACTCGTGACCGCTAGGTCAACAAAGCTCTGATACCATGTTAAGGAACCATCTCACTTAAAAACTTAAGCTGATAGGTGAGGCCCCAGAATATGATTATATTATACTCTAACAAGTAATATGAGAGTTCGACTACAAACATCACATTCCGATCAATATCAATACACTGACAGGATGAACATATAAGTATTAGTAATCAAATCTTTTTTAGAATTAACATATGTTAAACAATCCATTTTATTTATTAATCTTTTAATTAAAAATTAATATTTTATTAATAGTAGATTTTACTTGTTGCTATAGGAAGGTTGGGAGGCATCACTCATGCTTTGTAATATTAATAAAAAACATAAAGAATACACCTATGCATCTCATTGAACTTGATAATTTTATGGAGAGTTAGTTTTTAATGGAGTCATGACAGAGGATAATGTTACTTAAGCTTACTTAGTGCCTGTTTGGCTAAGCGGTGGAAACGCCGTTTAGCCAAATTTTGAATATTTTTTTTTGCATTTTAAATGAATATGGTTTGGTGTATTTAGATATTTTTGATGTGCTGATATCAAAAATGATTTTTAAAAAATAAAAAAATATCATTTTGATGTATTTCGGCATGAAAAGCACTTTCAAAAGCAACCGCAACCACACTCCCAAACACCCCCTTAAGCAGGCATGAGCAAAACCAGGATGCAGTCATATGTATCATTGATGAACTCGAATCATCAAATAGACAATGTAAATATAGATAAATGGATGAATTGTGCTGATATCTTTTGGATTTTTGTATTATTTAAGTATTTCATATTCTTTTTGCATGTATATATGTTTATTTAGTTGTATTTATACGACTACTTGTGATTATAAAAAATAATTTATTGTGTTTGATTATTGTGATTATTTGCAAGTATTTTCAAAAGGAACAAAATCTTGGGTATAGTTCCTAAATAAAAATAAACAATGCCCAAGTTTTATTATTTTTTTATTCTCTAAAATCAATAGCTAAATTAAATATAAGAATAACAACTTAGATAATAAATCTTAAAATAACTGTATTTTTTGTTAGATTAGGATGCAGGGGAATTTTATTGCTGGATTTTTATGAAATGATTAAGATAACTACTAAAATTTAATTGATATGGTGATATTAACAAACATACTATTCTATTTTTATTTATTTTTTACTTTATGTATTATTCCGTTTACTTTTCTCAATATTCCCCATAACTTTTACGGTACTGGCAAATAATTTTCTTCAAAAATAAGTTTTTTAAAACTAGGATATTAATTAAATATCGCAATCCAATCCTGATTTAAAAAAAAACATACTATTCTATCATTTTATTTTTTTTACTTTATGTATTATTCTCTTTACTTTTCTCGATATTCCCCATAACTTCTGGCAAATATTTTTATTTATTTTTTACTTTATGTATTATTCTGTTTTAGATCTTGGCGGTGATTTTAAAAATCATACTATTCTATAGTTTATTTTTTTACTTTATGTATTATTCTTTTTACTTTTCCCAATATTCCTCATAACTTTTACAGTGCTGGCAAATAGTTTTCTTCAAAAATTAGTTTTTATGCTCTATCAATGTTTTTTTATTTTATGTATTATTCCTTTTACTTCCAATATTCCCATAACTTCTACTGGGCAAATATGTTTCCTTTAAAAATCAATCTTTTAACCATGATATTAATTAAATGTCGCAATCCAATCCTAATATTAAAAAAAAACATATTATTTAACTATCTAGTAGGTGATCCAGTGATATAAGTTTAAAATTAAGGAATTTACTCTCTATATGGTCTTAAATTCGAGCTACGTGATTGCTAATATGATGGTCATTGAAGATTTACATGGTCATTAACTTCAGGACTTATAAACTGTCGGAAAAGAATATTGATTAATGAAATGGAGGGGCATGGGCATCCTGCTTTCCCCCCCGATCACTGTAAATGACGAGGATGAGGATGAGCCCCATTTCTTTAATCAATATTCTTTTCCGCTAGTTTATAAGTGCCCGTTGAAAACTCAGAAAAGTCCCAGAACAATAATAATACTGCTTAATAAAATGGATGCTAATTAATCTTGTCTGTCCACATACAAAACTAATTAACCTGTGCGTAGGCCGCATAAAACCCTAGTTAAAACTTAAAACCACTAAATCGAAACCCTAATTTTCACGCAATCCTTAATTTGCATTCCATTTTCGTTTCCTTTACTAACCCACCACTGATAGCTTCTTTTCTTGAACGTGCTACTGCATGTACCAGTTAACATTCTGCGAAATGAACGATGAAGCTCACCCTTCCTTCCAATTCTCCCTTAATTAAAGCTCTTAATTTATTAACAGTTGAGTATTTTTTGGAATGTAAGCCCTGGTACTCGTGGGTTCAAGTAAACAAATAAAATTCTAGCTATTCAAAATTCTTACAAGAGATAGAGATATATGATAAGACTTGATATACAGATACAAACCCTCTCTCGTCACCCTACTAGTATTTAAATAAAGACTGTTAGTGATATTTAGAATATATATATATATATATATATATATATATGTAAGATTTTCTTTCATGAGGTCACTTTTGTTCCACCGTAGCAAACATCTATAAATAACCTTGTTGAAGGCGTGTGTCCTCCACAGTCTTAAATCTTCTCTTCTATATTCATTCTAAAGAGTTTTTCCGATCCAGTTTTCTTCCACAGTTGAAGAACATCTATATATTTGAAGGCGTGTGTCCTCCACAGTCTTAAATCTTCTCATCTATATACATATTCTAATAGATTTTTTCCAATCCAATTTTGTTCAGATCTATTTAGAAACTTATTGAAGGCGTGTGTCCTCCACAGTCTTTAAATCTTCTCTTCTATATACCATCCTATATTCTAATTAATAGAATCTTCATTATTTCCAGTCCAGTTTTCAATTCCCTGATGACTACCAACCAGAAATCCCTTAATGATGATGTCAAACTTGCCCTTCCTGACAATGATTGTGAGCAACAAGCGACACCAGATGTTGAAATCATCGAATTTGACTATTCGAAGAGATCACAATGGCTACGTGCCGCAGTCCTTGGCGCCACCGATGGTTTGGTTTCCATCGGATCATTGATGATGGGTGTCGGTGCTGTGAAACAAGATGCTAAGGCCATGATACTAACCGGGTGTGCCGGTTTGGTAGCCGGGGCTTGTAGCATGGCTATAGGCGAGTTTGTGTCTGTGCAGTCTCAACTTGATATTGAGTTGGCACAGATAAAGAGAGACAATGCAAGAAGGGCTACCGGAGAACCGGAAAACGAGGGAGACGAGAAATTGCCAAACCCAGCGCAGGCATCTGCAGCTTCTGCTGTTGCCTTTGCAATCGGTGCAGCGGTGCCATTGCTAACTGCTTCCTTCATAGGAGGGTACAAGCTGAGGCTGGGAATGGTGGTCGGAGCAGTGACCGTGGCTTTGGTATTGTTTGGGTGGTTAGGGGCTGTGTTGGGGAAGGCACCGATTATCAAGTCATCCCTTACGATTTTGATCGGAGGATGGTTCGCTATGGCCATCACTTTTGGTCTAACCAAGTTGATTGGTTCAAGTGGGCTATAAGTATAGCAGTATTTTACACCCTCCTCTCCGACCGGTAGAAATAAATTCCATGCTTTGGTGTTGGTGTTGCTTTTTTCTTTCTTTCCTTTTTTCGAATGCTGTAAGACGTGTACGTGCATGGGAAGGAGAGGTTTGTATTGTAAATCACTAAATCCATGTATATTTCCATTTCAAGTATTTTGTCGTTTCGTTCTAGAATCATTAATTTTCTATATATATATATATATTATTCTAATTCAGATTTAAAAATAAATTATATAATATAGCACAATATTAAGGATGTAGGTATAATCTTAAGATTTAAAAAATTGCTAAATAGTTAATATTTAAGAGAGCTTTAACTGTAACCTTTAAGTAATTCAACACAAACACAATACTAACATATTGAAAAAATAATAATACAATATATATATATATATATATATATATATATATATATATATATATCAAACTATCTATATCGAGATATAAATGAAAATATTCAATAAATATATGTTCCAACTCTTTTTTTAAAAATTAAAATATATTTAAATGGATGGATACCTTGTTTATCGAGAGATTATTTGATAATTCACATGCTTTGTGGGGTTCAATTGTTTTAAATGTAAAAAGTTATTCAAGTACTATAAAACATTTTCTAGTATAAAAAAATAATTCAAAAATCAAAATTTAATATATATTGGAAGATGATTCTTTACCATATTGAGATGATATTATAAATGAACCCAATTCAATTCATATTAACTTATAAAATCTATGATTTAAGCTATAAAACAATCATGTTAACTTATAAAATCTATGATTTAAGTTATAAAACCGTGATAACCTCATAAAATATTAATAAAAAAATTATAAAACCGAGTTTTCAATTAATAAAATCTCTTAAAGGACAATAATGAAAAAATAAATTTAATTAGATAATAATATTAATATTAATAATTGAGTCAACTTGAATTAATATACTCATAAATCTGAATATTTATAACTATATAAAAAACAAATAAAAAAATATAATCTGATTTTCAAGAAACCTAATTTTGCGGGGGTACAGTGATGTATACGTGTTAATAATAATAATAATAATAATAATACTAATAATAATAATAATAATCTAGCTGTGTACTATTTCGGATGCCAGTGCATGTGGTGCTAGTCAAAAAGAGACCAAAATTGCTCTCTTTACCACACTAACACAAAAGGGCTGGAAGGAGCAGAGAATTACATGATCTACCCTTGCACTAACACCGTTTAGTGTTAACTGTTTGGTATTGCGGTTGCTGTTGAGGTTGAAAAAAAGCAGTTTTAAAAAAAGTGCTTTTACTGCGGTTCAAAATAAGCAGTGAAGTGTTTGGTTAAAACTGTGGTTGAGTTTGAGGTTTAAAACACACACACACACACACACACACACACACACACACACACACACACATATATATATATATATATATATATATATATATATATATATATATATATATATATATTATTTTTTAAGTATTTAATAATTATAATAAAAAAATATAATTAATAATTCAAGTAAATTAAACACTTGTTTTTATTCTCCTATCAAACTACTTGTAATTTCATCCAAATTAAATCCATATGTGAAGGTCTCTATGATCCCGGAATAATTATAAAATATCATTTAAAATAAAATTAGAATTGCGATACAAAAATTATATTGTGATATTCTTTTAATATATTTATTTATTGTAATTAATTTTTAAATTTTTTAATATTAAATATATATATATATAGGGCTGGGTGTGTGTGTGTGTGTGTGTCTATATATATATATATATATATATATATATATATATATATATTCCAGCCCACCCTCTGCAATATCAATTCTGTAACGCACGAAAAGCAGAAAATTTCTGATATTTTTGATAAAACTAAACTATATTTTTATATTTTACTAAGATTGCATTTGGACCCATAAAATTATAAGCTACTTATATGATGATAAGCTACTGTATCTTTTAGAGACGAGTATTCGGATGAGTTGTATAAAAAATATCAATCCCGCAAAAAATGTATTTTTTTTAATTTTGTTTTCTGATTCTCTGTCCCATATATTTTTTTTTAATTCTCAGAATTATTTTTTTTTCCCGAAATATATACTGATTTTATGAAATAATTTGAACCTCCTTTTGATCCAATGCATTTCAATTCTTTACCAATCTAGTAAGGTAATTCAGATTTTCTAAAATCTTTGAACCCCCACGCCAGACAGACATGTTTTTAAATTATTACAACAAAACAGTTCGCATTCTACAATGACTGCTGTAACGAGCAAACTAATTTCTGTCAAACTTATTTTTTCTGTTCCAAATGGTAGAATGTTTCAAATTATGAGATTTCATGGATGAGAATATTCCATTCCAGATAAAACGCACGGAAAGCAGAAAATTTCTGCTTTCCGCGAAACGCCGGTTGAGAGGTAAGAAATAGTGGGCACCATAATTAAACCAGTTTTTTTTGTTATTTACCAAACACATGTATATAGGTGCAACCTGCGTTTTGTTGAAAACGCTTGCACCTCAATACCAAACGGGCGCTAAAATCAAGAGGGCCGCCGGTCTGGGAATTAACAACGGCGATAAACTAAATTATCAGCTATACAATTATATACAGCGCCTCCTTGGCAGAATGCTTTTCAAAAAAATTGAAAAGATTTTATTTTGATTTTAAATTAGTTTTTTTTGTGTTTTTAGATTATTATAATATTTTAAAGTTAAAAATAATTTTTAAAAATAAAAAATATCATTATAATATATTTTTAAACAAAAAATAAATAAATAACAATTTCAAATATACTTACAAGCTCATGTTATGAAGCTAAACCGCATCATTACTGTGGATTATGAGCAATACAATTAACAATAAACTTTTACCTTTGAAATTAAATAATAGAGCACACAATTAACAAGAAAAAATGATATTTTTATATATTTTATTGTACAATATAATTATTCTCATGACCTTGAAGAAAAAAATAACTTATGTTTTTAATTTTTTATTTAATTTCACATCAATTAAAAAGATATTTGAAGATTTTTAAGTCTCTAATTTCTATAATAAAAAATATGTTTTTTAGTTAAAATTATTTCTTATTATTGTATGTTTTATTTTATAAATTTTATTTTTATCTGACAAAACTATGACTTTTTTTTTATTAACATGTTTTTTATGAAAAAAACTTAAAACAATTAAAATAACAGTTCATCAACACTCAAATCATTAAAACTTAGGAAAAAGATTTTATTTTTTTTAGCCAAAATCGATTTTTGATTCTTCATTTTTTTTATTTTGATGAACAATATTATTTTTAAGAAGCATGGTTATTTATATCAAAACCTATCATATCTATTAACCAATTTTAAATAATAAATTATAATTGCAAAATTCATTCAAGTAAATATATAAGTATTATTATTATTATTATTATTATTATTATTATTATTATTATTATTATTATTATTATACGACTATATAAAAAATAAAAGAATAATTGATTCAAAAATGTTAAAATATAAAATTATAATAAAAAATATCAAAATATACATTTTATCATCATATAATATCATCATATGTATCATATAAATTTAGGAAAAATTAAGGGGAAAAAAGACTAAATTGACATAAAAACATTTCGATTCAACCCCCTACCTAACTCGGGTTTAGATGAAATCATGTGAGAGTGTTATCAAATTGTGGTCCAGTTAACAAAAATCAAAAGAAATTTGGTTTTTCGGTGTAAAAACTTTTGAAGATGAAATTTAAAAAATAATGAGATTGACATAACAACAAATCTTTTGGACATGACTCTTAGCCTATCCCCTGGTTTAAATTTAATCATGTGCAAGTTGTTCTAACATGATTTAATTAACTTGGTTGGTCAAAAATATAACCCATATTATTACTTCTCATGGAATTTGTTTCATTGTTCCCTCTAGCAGAAATTACTGTAAATTCGCTGAATATTTTTTTTTATCTTTAGTTTTGTTTTTTTTTTATTTTTTTTTTCAATTTTATATTGTGTTTAGTGGTGGTCAGTAGTTGAATATTATGATTCTTGATTTTGTAAAAGAAAAGGTTTTAGTTTAGTTGTGTATGAAAATTTAAATATGGGATGACCAAAACTAAAAAAAAAGAAGGTGAAATAGTAGCTCTTTGGTCCTTTAATTATTCTATTTAGATTGATCATCAGATTTTTATTTTTTAATTTTATCCTTTAAATTGTGTTATTTTATAATTTATAATATATTATTATCAATCTCACGAGCTATTGTAGCTTCTAGAAAAGGCAGGGTGGTTCTATTTTACAAGACTTTATTAAAATCTGATATTTATTAACAAAAGAGCTAAAACAGCTCGGGGTGGCTACTGTAGCTCTACACCCATTGGCACTGTGGACTAGCCATTTCTCGGCCGTGCGTCGCGGCTGTTCGTCTGCCTTTTTTTTTTTTTTCATCTATGAACAGTGCTCAGACGATTTCATCCCCGGTAATAAGACAAAATCGCGCTCGGTCCGAGGGTAAAAAGCGCTGAGGGTAAGGATTACGCCGGTAATTTCGCGCGTACGGACCGGACCGGTCCGGTCCGGTCCGCCGCATGTTTTTTTTTTAATATATATTTAAAATGGCTAATTACGGTTCTGGGCCCGCATAAGACAAAAACCTTGCTTTCGGTCCAGGGGCTGTCCGGTAATTGACCACATTTTTTTATTTTTTTCCCGGATATTGTCAGTGCGTGTGAATCACGCGCCTACCTGTTTCACGTCCCACACCCTGTTCTGGTGGCGCGTGCGGAGTCATACGGTGGACGGAGACGAGATTCCGACGGACAGAGCGGTTCGCCTGGGCGTCTTCTTCCTCTCGCAGTGGCGCGTTGACACGCAAAATGCCCGTGGACGCGCCGGGAACCGGTTAAAGCCGCCAGCCACGTTTCTCTCTCTCTCCTGCACGTAAAAGTGCAGGAGAGTCCCCCAATTTGTACACCTTTTTACTTCAGCCCCTTGACTTTGGATTTTTGTTTTTGTCCTGATTTTGGTTGCATAAGTTTTGATTTAGTTCGATTGGGTCCTCCGATTGCAATTGATTGGATGTCAAAGTTTCAGTTCGCTCCTCTTTCTTTTAATTTTCGGATTCGTATAAATTATGCAATCAATACAGTACATAAGTTTCGATTTCTTCAATTGGATCCTTTGATTGAACTTGATAATATATTGAATTTTCATTTTGGCCCTTATAGTTTTAATTTTTGATTTTCATCCCTTGATAAATTGATATTTGTGTCTTATTTTCCATTATTAACATCATAATAATAAGAATAATAATGATAATAATAATAATAAGAATAATAATAATAATAATAATAATAATAATAGTAATAATAATAATAATAATAATCATAATAATAATAATAATACTAAGAATAATAATAATAATAATAATAATAATAATAATAATAATAATAATAATAATACTAAGAATACTAATAATGATAATAATAATAATAATAATAATACTAATAATAATAATAATAATAATAATAATAATACGAATAATAATAATAATAATAATAATAATAATAATAATAATAATAATAATAATAATAATAATAATAATAATAATAATAATAAGAATAATAATAATAATAATAATAATAATAATAATAATAATAATAATAATAATAATAATAATAATAATAATAATAATAATAATAATAATAATAATAATACTAATACTAATACTAATACTAATAATAATAATAATAATAATAATAATAATAATAATAATAATAATAATAATAATAATAATAATAATAATAATAATAATAATAATAATACTAATAATAATAATAATAATAATAATAATAATTTTTTTTTTCTTGCTTACTCTTTTGTTAATGTTTTGAAGTGTTTTTTCTTCCGTTCAAATTTTATAATTTTAATTGTTTTTGTAATAATAGCAATAGTCATTTTATATCTAATATTACTGAGAATATAAGACAACTCAAGAACAAAAAATAAATAAATTTACCTAGGTTACCTACAATTAAAAAACGATACAAGTCATTTTTGTATCGATTAAACTGTTCCTTTTAAAAGGCAGACAACTCATTATTATATGTTTTAATATTTATTGCATATTATCGCCTAAAAATATATAAAGAGATAAAAAAAATAACCTCGGATTTTTTGCAAGAAAAAAATTAATATCAGCATTCTTAAATACATTTAATATAATAATATGAAGAATAAATCTTATAACATTATTAACATCATAATAATAATAATAATAATAATAATAATAATAATAATAATAATAATAATAATAATAATAATAATAATAATAATAATAATAATAATAATAATAATATGTGTTTGATTTTCCATTATTAACATAATAAGAATAATAATGATAATAATAATAATAATAATAATAATAATAATAATAATAATAATAATAATAATAATAATAATAATAATAATAATAATAATAATAATAATAATAATACTAAGAATAATAATAATAATAATAATAATAATAATAATAATAATAATAATAATAATAATAATAATAATAATAATAATAATACTAAGAATACTAATAATGATAATAATAATAATAATAATAATACGAATAATAATAATAATAATAATAATAATAATAATAATAATAATAATAATAATACTAATAATAATAATAATAATAATAATAATAATAATAATAATAATAATAATAATAATAATAATACGAATAATAATAATAATACTAATAATAATAATAATACTAATACTAATAATAATAATAATATTTTTTTTTCTTGCTTACTTTTTTGTTAATGTTTTGAAGTGTTTTTTCTTCCGTTCAAATTTTATAATTTTAATTGTTTTTGCAATAATAGCAATAGTCATTTTATATCTAATATTACTGAGAATAAAAGACAACTCAAGAACAAAAAATAGATAAATTTACCTAGGTTACCTACAATTAAAAAACGATACAAGTCACTTTTATATCGATTAAACTGTTCCTTTTAAACGGCAGACAACTCATTATTATATGTTTTAATATTTATTGCATATTATCGCCTAAAAATATATAAAGAGATAAAAAAAATAACCTCGGATTTTTTGCAAGAAAAAAATTAATATCAGCATTCTTAAATACATTTAATATAATAATATGAAGAATAAATCTTATAAAATAAAAAAAAATTGGCTTCGAATTTTTTTTTTGTGCTCTTTTGTTCAAGTGTATTTCTGAAAAAAAAATGGATTTTTAATATTTAAGATCTAATATTACCTGGGAAAAAATACAACTCAAAAAAACAAAAGGTTAACAAATTTGCCTAGATTATATACAATTAAAAAATATATGAGGCACTTTCTGTTTCGACTACACTGTTCTTTTTAGACAGCAAATAAGTAATTATAGCACGCAAAAAATATATATTCATTTTTTGAAAAATATTGCAAAGTTTTTATTTATAATGTGTCAGATCTAATATTACTGGGGAGAAAAGGCAACTGATATTGTTTTTTTTTAACAAATTTACCTAGGTTATCTACAATTAAAAAATATAAAAATCACTTCCCATTTCGATCACACTATATAATATGTGAGACTAAGTATATATGTTTAATATTTATTTAATATTATCGCCTAAAAATATATAAAGAGAGAGAAAAAATGACCTATGATTTCTTGAAAAAAAATTAATATCGGCATTCTTCAAGATATTTAATATAATAATATAATTAATAAATCTTATAAAAAAAAATTGTCTTTGAATTTAAATTTATATTTTAGACCCTTTGTTTTTTCCTTTTAAGAAACGGTGACCTTTTTTTCACATGTATTTTTGATTTTTTACTGTCCAACTCAATTATTCTTTTTTAACCGGGTTTCTTTTGTTGTTTTGGTTTTTTTAACCAGAGTATCCGTGACAACAAATTGCTAATAAATCATTTCACTTTCTTAACAAATTTTCTAACAAATTTTATCAAAAGTTTTTAGTAATAGCAATATTCAATCACATTTTGGTTGAAAAAAACTATTTTTAACATATTTTATCAATTACAATATACTACTTATATATTAAAATAATAAAATACAACATTTATAAAATCAATTAATTTTCTACATAGATAAAAATGCCCAGCGAAGCGGGCCGATCAACTCGTAAAAACATAATAATGAGGGATCAAAACTAAAACCTTGATACGATGAAGCCTTTATTTAAAAAAAAAAAAAACTTATATAATTAAATAAAAAATAATTTAAGAAAAAACAAACTTACAAGACTCGATCAAGTTCTTCACTGTGATCATAGTTTAATCTAGTATCAGCAAATATATCATCACTAGATAATTGCCCGCGCGTTGCCGCGGGTATTTTTTTGTATATAATTTAACATAATTAAATCTACAACGATAAATTTATATGATATAAGTAAATAAAAATTATAGATTAAAAGATAAAATGTTTAAAATTTTGAGTTGAGTTTGTCACGTAAGCATATATTATATTTTTTAGAATATAGGTATTGCGTCATAAACGATAACAAAAGAGCGCACACTAACATTAAAAAAAAGAGCAAAATATTTGAATAAGAAAAAAAAACAAATTACTGAAATCATTATTGTGCAAATAATAAAATTATAAAAATTAATTAATAGAAAGAGCAAATATAAAAAAAAGGGAAAAGGAAGCAATATTAATTGAAAATATTATCACAATAGCAACATCGGAGTCTTAATATCTAAAATTATTATTGCCGTTAGAATAAAAAAAAATTATTAAATTATACCGAGGGAAAAAAAATAAAAAGCATGAACAAAATAGCAAGCAAGAAAAACAAATTAAAAACTATTATTATTATTATTATTATTATTATTATTATTATTATTATTATTATTATTATTATTATTATGAAAGAATAAATAATAACTATTATTATAATAATAGAATACATAATCACTATTATTATAATATTAATAATAATCACTATTATTATTATTCTTATTATAATTATTATTATTATGTTAATAATGAAAGAAACATAAATAAATGAAAGACTAAAAATATCCCAGAAACTTTAACAAAAGATAAAAATAAATAAATAAAAATTATCATTGCTATTACCGTCAAAAAAGAAAATTATCAAATTATCGGGAGGGAAAAAAAATAACAAAAGAGCAAGAATGAAAAATAATTAAATTATGATTATTATTATTATTATTATTATTATTATTGTTATTATTATTATTATTATTATTTTTATTATTTTTATTATTATTATTATTATTATTATTATTATAATTTTTATTGTTGTGTCAAATACACTTATATATATATGGACAAAAGTAGGGATTTAAAAAATAAAAGTGTAAGGGCTTAAATGAAAATCAAATATAAAGGGTTAAATTAAAAAATTAAAAGTCAAAGGGCTGAAATGCAAATTACATTTATTGTCAATTGAAATCAGAGGACAAAATTGCAAAAATCGAAACTTTTGTACCTAATTGCTTGAGTTATATACAGCCAACCCGGAAATTGAAAGTAGAAGGACCGAAGTGAAACTTTCACATTCAATCAATTCAAATCGGAGGACCCAATCGAACAAAATCAAAACTTATATCAAAGAACTGAGGGCCAAAATCGAAATTAAAACTCCAGGGACCGAAAAGTAACGCAACATGGGGGACTCTTCTGCACATTGATGTGCAGGAGAGAGAGAAACAGGGCGTGAGGCGTGTGTCCTCCGCCGCGTCCACGGACATGTGGTGGCTCCACGCACCACCGCGGGAGGAAGACCACGCGGCGACGCATCGTTCTGTCCGCCGGTAGACACTCTCCGGCCACCGGATGCGCACGCATGCGCCGCCTGAAGAGGGCGTGAGGCGCAAAAACGTGTGGCGCGTGCGCCTCACGCCCTTCCAGACGCCGGATATTAAATTCGAAAAATAGGGTCAATTACATCTCTGCCCCTTGACCCAATTCAGTGTTTTTGTCTTATTAGAGGCTAAAACCGTATTTAGCCATTTCAGAAAATAATAAAAAAAGCAGAAGTTGCGGCGGACCGGACCGGACCGGGCCGGTCCGGCAGCGCGCAATTACGCCGGTGCCCCTCAGCCTTAAGCCTGTTTTTGTCCTATTACCGGGGACTAAATCGTCAATACACTGTTCACAGCCGAATATTTTTAAAAAAAAAGAAAAACAAAAGGAAAACCCGAATTTAGCCCCGCCAGCCAGCCCCTCTCTCCCGCGCGCCCCAGGGCCATTCTCGCCCGTGCACTGCTCGAGTCCACAGTGGACTGAGTCTGGTGCTACAGGGTTTTCTCCGCGCCGTTTATATGTTTGGTAATATTAATATTAAAACATTATCTTGAAATTTCTTTTCTTTGAAGTCAATCGAAGTTCTTATCAGTTTCCAAGCCAAGTTACTCATACCACATCATATCATCCTCTGATTTGAAACCCACAATAATTAAACTTTAAGACAAATAATTAAGGTTTATGAACCTGTTTGGTTAGAAAGCAATGAGTTTACAGTAATAACATTGATTTTAATGTTTTTTTAGTTCACTTACATTAAAATTATTAGTAAGCTTGAACACAGCAGTAAGCAGCGCCCCTGAAGAAAGAAGATGGAGAAGATTTTTAAGGGAACAATTAAATAATTAAATTATCATAACATACAGCCTCCTCAAGGGGGACTGATTCACCTCCAACACACTGGACTTGACAGCAAATACACAAGTTATTCGTTCGCAGTAGGATTCAGAACAGACAAACATTTAGCAAAGGAGGAACACACTCATTTAAGGAGAGTCTTGACAATAGCTTTCACATTCAGCTTCTTGAGATCTGTGTAAGATTGACCACAGCCTACAAACATCACCGGTGAGCCAGAGATGTAAACCATCGACAGTGCAGCTCCGACCTACACTCATCGAAGGAGATTGCAGGCAAGTTAGTTTTACAAATAACTCGAAAACAATAATAATAATAAAAAATTAACTGCCTCCTGCAACTCTCTCTACCTTATCATCGATTGTGTCGAACTTGGTGAGCAAAATCCCGTCAATTAATCTAGGATTGGGTGAAGCTGATAGGTCCGCTAATTTCTGCAAAGAAAAAGAGCAAGGGATGTTGGTTGATAAACTGAATATGGATGCAACACAACAAAAAGCAAGCTAGGATATAAGAACCAAACCTGATTGAACTTTGATAGCTGATCAACAGCATCATTTCCTACCAAGGCCTCTCCAACAAACAAGACCAGATCAGGATTGTTGAGGTAAATTAGCTTTGAGAGAGCTCTCATTAACGGTTCGTTGTCCTGGAGTACAAGAAAATTGAATTTAAAACGAGAAAAAAAAGCAATTAAAAAAAGGAGGTTAAACCAGATCATAGATCCCCCTTGGTTCTTCTATTCTATTTAGCTCATTTTGTTTTGACTTTGACATTTTGATACTATAATGGTGTTCTTACAGAAAACGTTTCTGCACAATTTCTGTGGCAAAGTTGACAGAGTCAATCAAACAATAACAAAATTATATCACACCAGATAGTACATGCCAATCTCAATGATAAAACATCAAATCATAAAGCACCTGCATTCGACCAGCAGTATCAACGAGAACAACTTCAGAACCATTGCGTGCAGCCTCCTGAATTGCTTCCTTTGCAACAACCGCTGGATCTTTCTCATAGCCCTTTTCAAATATAGGGATCTAACCAGAAAGAAAAAAAAAACGACTATCATGTCAAGCTTCCTTTACAGGCAGAAATCACAGAAACAAAATAGCAATGGATCAAGAGGCCAGATAACTTCAACAACATTAATATGTGATATCAATTCTGTACCTGAAGTCTACGTGCATGAGTCCTCAGCTGCTCAACAGCTCCTGACCTAAATGTATCACAGGCAGCCATCATTACACTGACCTTATGTTGCAGAAGCCAGTATGCAACCTGCAGCACGACATGTAAAAACAGCCTACCGAATAAGAAAGCTTGACTTGATGATAATTCAACAATAATAATAATCAGAATGATATGAGCTTAGCTTCACCTTAGCCAGGTTTGTGGACTTTCCAACCCCATTGACACCAACAAAAACAACAACATATGGTTTCCTCTGTTCCTTTGCAGCATGTACATCCCTCAATATGTCAATAGAGCGCCTAGGAGTTAAAATACGGACAAGTGCTTCTTCCATAGCAGCCTGCGGCCATAAAATCAGTATGAAAGTTAGTTAAGCTTGTTCCTAAATCAAACGGGAAAGATGAAAGATGAAACACTTTTGGTATAACATACCTGCACTGTTGAAGATATCCTTGTGAAAGATGCCAGCTTTTTACCTTCAAGACTAGCTGCAACTGATTCACAAAGCTTCTCAGCTATCTCCTCAGCCTGAGATTGCCACAGGACAGTAATTCCATAATAATGTTAAATAAGACAGGGAAGTATGACTGACTGAATATCTAGCAGATACGGGAACATACCACATTCTTGGTCATGAGCCTATCCTTGAGAGCTTTCAAAGCTGGCTCTAGGTCTGCCTTCTCCAAGTTTGCCTTACCAGCAATACTGAGCCAAGGAAAGCATAACAAAATTTATGCAAGTCATATGAGGAAGAAAAGACTAGTCCAAATTACGAGATTCAACTTTGATTAAGTTCAGTAGGAGAACCCTTAAAAAAGGAATATTATGCCCACTATACATCCCAACAGACAGTTTGACAAAGTCAAACCCTGAATATCTAATGCTAGCCTCCCACATTCTGTCTAAAGATTCATGCATTAAGTTTGTTGCACATCTCATAACGCAGGAGAGACAACAGAAACAACTGTGGAAGCATGAATTCATGGTGAAGGGGAAAAATGCCAACTGGGCAAACCATCACCCCAGTGTATGGAGTCTCACATACATATCAATCCCAGGAAAGAAACTTCTCATAAGATGTTAAATTATAAATAGAACAGTTATGCACTGCATATCATATACCTTGCTTCATTAAAACATACAATAAGCTTGAACTTTTCTGTATAATGGATATGCCAGAGAACACTAAGAGACGTGATGAAGCTCAATTAACAAAGCAAAGGTAACAGCTATCTAATTACCCAAAAACTAACTGTACATTACAAAACCCATGATCATAGTTATTGCCGGTGTCTTTAACTCAGATGCCACAATGACAAACCCACTATATTCAAGTATTCAGCCACCAAAAACACTAATAAAAGTTACAAGATGCTGCATTTTTTTTATGTTGAAAACATAGAGCTTGAAGAGATACTCTATATCCAGTACCTTAATGATACACTTAATGGATTGGTGGTAATCAAAGCAATGAATGACAAGGATTTAGACGCAATGTTTTACCTCTGGAACATAGATGAAAACCATCCCTTCTTCTTAGCATCAGGCTTGCTGTCCTTACCAACTTCCTCATCTTCTTCATCCTCCTCGCTGTCACTGCTAATTATCTCTTCTTGGTCCATCATGCTTTCACCTTGATTAGCTGTCACAACTTGTATATTCTCATTCTCATTCCCATTCCCCTCCACAGGATTCGTAAAATCCAATTTCGCATCTTTAGGTGAATCATCCCAAACTCTATTCTTCTTTGTTACCTTTTTCTTCGGGTCCGCTTTCGAACCCTTGCTAACAACAACACTAGTATCAGTAGTTTTTTTCACACCTTTACTTTTCAGCTTCTGAAGTTTGCTGACATCAAAAGCCCCATTATTGGATCTCGCATTTTCTTTACCATTAGCGAGACCCATCCCTCTATTTCCTTCACCAACAACAATATGATTCCCATTGGTGTGTCCATTCTCCAACTTCGTCCCTTTCCCATCATCACCATCAGCCTCCTTCGCATCACTCTTATTTTTTTTATTCCCTCCATCAAACCCACCACTACCCTTTTTCACCACCTGCTGCTTCCGCCCATCATTCCCCAACGGTTTCACTTTCCTCAACTCCTCCACCCTCGCCTCCGCCTCCTTCCTAAGCTGCCTAAAAGTCTCATCAAAATCAAAGTACTCCACACGCTTCGGATCATAAATCGCCGAAAAATCACGCTTCACCATCGCTAACAGCTCATCCACGTACAATAAATGGAGAATTCGCTGATACACAGCGACAAAAACGAGACCAAGCTCGTTATGGAAAGTCCATTTAAGCGTGTAGGATGCAGCACCAGGCGCATCGTAATTATACGACGCCGCACCAGATCGTTCCTCCAACAGACAAGATCGAATCAAAGTATCGATCGGCGATCCTTTTAACGCATTTCCCAGCTCTTTACATGTCCATAAAATCAATCCTCCTCTAGTAAATATTAACAATTGCTCTAACATCTTCCAATCTTTTTACCAAAACCTGCAGCTACCAAACCAAATTTAGTCCAATTAACCATAAAAATTGTTGCAAATCGTAAAAATAAAAACGTAGGGTTAGAGAACGGATCGAGGCACAAGAAATTGTTGTTAGAGAATCTGTGGATGGATAAATAAACGATTAAATTTGAAGGCATCGAAAGAAATAACTCACCTAATTTCCTGTTCTAGAAAATGATTCGAAAGGGAATGAGAATTACTAAAAGCAAAAGGAAAGAAGTGGTGCAACTCACGAAAAATTAAAATTAAAATTAATCTCTGGATTTGTGAATGTCCGGTTATTTATATGGTAGGGTTTTTTTGGTTAATTAATTTTTATTTTTATTTTATTTTTTTTGGGGGGGGTTGACTAGGTTAGTTGGACGTCGAAGAAAACTCGGTCACGCCACCACCCCTGACTGGCCTTTTCCTTACCTTCCTGGCGCCTGGAAAATATCTACGGGGTTAAAACGTGATTTAACCCCGCTTATTTTGACAGTTTCGTTGTGTAGATGGCGTTATTTTAAATTGCAGTTTTATTTTTATAGCAAGATAGCAATAGTAATTAAACCCCATCTGAGATACCGTCACTAAAAAACTCATAAATTTTAATTTTAACGGAATATTAACAAAAACACAAGAAATACAAAAAATGTATAGTGAATTTATTTTTTACTTTCTATGAAATGCTTATTACTTTTTATAGACTTGGAATTTGAAAGTGTAGTTGTAATTGCCTTTCAAATTATATCTATTAAGAAATTAATTTTTTTTGTTTAAATTTATTTATTTTAGATTTGTTAATGTGTTGATATCATAAATAATATTATATAAATATATTCTTTAAAAAAAAAGGATTTTATAAACCAAACATTACTAATATTCTTAAACAAGCAAGAGAGTAATAGTTTTCTTAAGCATTAAAACTTGGACGATTTGCTTCATGAAAGCCTGCCATCACGGCATCTTTAGCTCAGAATCTTGTACTGAATGGGCCTGCACCACGGCCACAAAATCAAGTCTGTATTTTATCAGAGCCCACCATGTTACAGGAGTTTGGGCTTGGTTGTCCAACTGGCCAGACAGACAAGACATTGTTTTTCGAGCACGATTATAGTACGTTTCAAAGTCCAAGGTTGATGGACTTTATGCTAAAAAGAATAACAAGACTAGGATAATTACAAACACAATAAAGGGTGTGGAAAAAAAACTGTAGCTCTCCTCACATGTTACTGTGGACTGGAGCAGTGTAAGGGCTGTTTTGCCCTTAATGAGCCGGCGCCTGGTTTGTGTCATTGGGGGCGATTTTCGTCTCTTCCCTCTCTTTCAAAACACTCACAAATTGCAGCTGGGTTTTTTGCCTCTTATTCGTCTGGGCAGAAAGCGAGCAGCGGCTTGGTTCGTGAGGGATGGTCAGGCGATCGGGGATGGCGGTTCGCGGGTTGGGTTCGGGTCGTTGTGGGTGTTCGACGAGGTATGGTTTTCACCCCTGATTTGTGTTGATTTTTGGTTTTGCTCGGTTTCGTTTCATTGGGTTCTTCGGGTCGTGGTTGTTTTTTTCCCCTTTTTTGTCCATCTTCTCCTTCGATTCATGTTCTTTGTGGTTTGGGTGTTGGTAATCGATTATGTTTGTAATTGATTGTGTGTTTTTTTCCCCTTTGATTCATGTTCGGTTCTTTGGGTTTGTCATTGTTTATGCTCGGAATTCGATTTTCTTGAGGTCGGGCTGCATGGGTTCGGTCGTTTGTGTGTATTGGGGGGTGGGTTTTTGGTTTAATTGGGTTTGGGTTGGGTTGATCGATGGTATGGCAGTGGTTCAAAATTTCTGCATGCATGCAGCCGAATTAAACGAATTGAGCATTGATTTGGTTTGTCTTTGCTCTCGGTTCCCCATTGAATTAAATGAATTAAATCATTGATTTGATTTTTATTATTGTTGTGGGAGTTTTCTCGGTTCAAATAAGAAAAATCAGTTCATCACTTCATTTCTGTATTTAGTTATCTCGGAGCATTGTTCGTTACTGTTGCCATCTGGTTTAGTTAGTTCAATTATTCTTTATGTTTCATGTCACTTCGTATTAATTGATTTCTCTGTTCATTTTGCAGGATAACATGCTTTACTTTTGACTTCTTCACCTTTGATATTTCCTTCTCTGGACTGCGCCGCCTCTCTATTGCTTTGTTAAGTCATTTTCTTATTGTTATTGTACTGTTTCTTTTTGCTGTGTTTTTACGTTCCATTTGCTGCATATTTGTCTTGCATTTTGTTTGCTCTGGTACCTTCCTTTTCTTCAATTTTTCTTTTCGTATGTCCTTTGGATTTCTTACGTTATTCATCCCAATTCTTTTCCTCTTCTTTGTTGAGGTTGTGGTCTACTGATTCTCACTCACAAGTTACTGCTGCAAAGACTTCCTTTCACCATTTGTCACCCTACTTTCAAGGTTAGTAAACTTTCGACGAAAATCTTTGGAAAGCTTGGAATTTGTTGTGCTCATAATGGACATTTTTAACTGTTAGTTTGCTGATTTTTATTATGGTTGTGAGAGTATTTATTACCAATATCTTATGAATAAACACTTTGGTTCATTTGCTGGTTTTGAATATAGGATTGAGGTTTTTCATCTTGCTGTTACTAGATCATATGGATTAGATAAGATATTTTCTTCTTCTACGCTCAATTCTCCCTCTTTACCACTGTCATGGTGCATTAAAAGAAAACTATAAGAGAGAAAATACAACAGAAAAACCACCTCATCACATCTATCAACTCGAAAAATGATGCAGATAAACCAGAAAAAATGAAAATGGAATTACAATTCTGTATCTCTAGAAACAAGGATATGAAAGAAGATGATAATTTATTATCAATTATAATTTCTTATGTGGTGCTGGCCAACATATGTGAAAATTATGTATGCACTCTGTTTTTTAGTATGTGGAAATTATGTTAAAATTCTGTTGTCCCTTTGTATTGCAAACAGAACTAAAAATCTTGGTGGGCTGTCATGTGCATGGGTTACCTTTTCAGATTTTCTTTGCTGTTTTTTACGTTTTGTCTGCTGCATGTTTCTGTTGTTTTTCATTTGCTCTGGTAGCTTCGTTTTTCTTCCATTTTTCTTTTCAGCTGTCCTTTGGATTTCTTACTTTATTCATTCTAATTCTTTTGCTCTTCTTTGTTGAGGTTGTGGTCTACTGATTGTCACAAATTGCTGCAAAGAGTTCCCTTCACAAAGACTTCCTTTCACCCTTTGTCACCCTACTTTTGAGGTTAGTTAAGTAGCTGGTTTTAAATATGTTACGAAAATTTGACATGATATGATTGCATGGTTGTCAAAATGAAAAGTCATCATCTAATTCTTGAACAAGTAGAGGTTTTTGGGGCTACTTAAGATTCAGATGACCATAAGCCTCATATTCATATCTCTCTTGAAGGTTAAATATGAACTTTTTACTTAGGTTGTCTCTAATCTGTTGTGGGGACTGAGCTTCATTCTATGCTGATATGGGTGCTTCATTACACAGCATTTGAATCACACAATTCCCTCTTTCCTTCTTTTAAAATCAGTAATATTATATTCACCCAATCAAATCAATTGATGCATACATAACGATTATTCATTTGAGAGATTTTGTGGTAATTTGCTTTCTGACTCTTTTGAAAGAAAAGAGAGAGAGACAGAGAGAGATCTTATATGGTGATATTGTAATTTCTAAACTCCCTCAAAATTTTACATAATATGGCAAATCAGAATTCTCCCTTCCATTTCATATCAATGTCCTCTATTTCATTCATATCAATATATCATAGCTGAAAGGATGGCAATAATTAACTATACAGGTGTAAATTAATGAAACTTTAGGAAAGATGTCTGAAATATGGAAAATCACTAGGAAAAAATGTCTCCTGTCGATAATTACTCCACAACTTGGTAATTACCATATCAAGCTTTGTTATGATAATTTTCTATGATTCGTGCCCTTTCCATGCTTGCTTTTTTGTGGAATGGGAGAAATGGTTGTGGGGGTCATTTTTTACCCCCAAGATTCATTAGGCCTAGCAGGGAGAGGAAAGTAGAGTAGTTTCTTTTCAAGGTGGGCAAAATACTTTTTCTAATTATTTTCGCAAATTTCCATTCAACCTTAGTTTTTGTTCCATTGTGATTTTCTTCTCCTCCTTTAATGTGTTTGCTTTTGTATTGTCTCCGAGAATATATGAAATTATTGCTTTTGCAATGGCCTTATCATACGTTAAGTGGAGGTCTGTTTCTTTGATCAATCACAGTATGAAATTATTTCTTTATATTATCTTAGTGTTTTTTTTTATATTGTTTTTTTGCTGCTTGGCTTATGATTTGGTTTTGGTTCTCTATTTGCTAATCAAGATTAGATATCAGAAATAAACTTAATCTGGTTGTGTGTTTGTGTGTGCTTTTCTTCTTTATTGTTCTTCTCCTGTTTCTGTTCTTTTAAATATTGAAAGTGCCCACATCATGCAGGTCTTTACTTTGTTCTCTGTGATTGTCTCTTTGCTCTTTGAGGTCTTTGCTGTCACACTCCTTCAAGGTATGACCTGCATTCATGATATTACATTGTTATTTCTCAAAGTGCTTTTTATCAATCACTTAAACAATGTTTCATACTCCAAATTGTTAAAGAAAATCAATTCAATATTGTGGTGGTCAGTAGTTTATAGCTTAGGCCAAAAGCTTTACCCCCCCTTCCTCTTCCTCTAGAGGGTGTGTTCTGTTTCTCTCTTGGAGAGGCCTCACCTCATAAATGATGGACTCTTGGCATTGTATCAATTAGATGAGCCTCTACTCCTCTTCTTTTCCACTTTATATTCAGCATTTGATCTAGACCATTTTGCAAGAGCTTATCTATCCCAAACCTTCTTCTGAACTGCTTGAGCACACATACTGCTAGATTTTTAAATGGAAATCCACTATTGAGTTATGATTAACATCAATTTTCTGTGCTTTGTTATATTTCAAAACCTCAAGTATATGACTGATGCGGGACTGCTTAAGGGGGCTGTTTTGGATCTGAGTTTAGAGGCTGTTTAGGTCTCTGTTGATGTGATTTCTGCTGGGAATTGTAGAAATCATTAGAGTCATGCTAATAGGGGCTCTAACCTTTAGCATAGAAAAACTTAAGCTTCACACCTAGGGTTCTCATGAGTTACACTTAAGGGAGATTGATTCACACAATCAAAAGCACTTTGCAAGAATTTTATTCATAAACTGAATTAAAATATTGAAAGACTACAGAACCCTTATATACAGATGCTCTTGGTCCTTTGGCTATCGTATTAATAGCAAGCAATAAAACATCTTTTTATATTATTTCAAAATTCAATTGATTCCATGTTCAATTTCAGCTTGATACCCTTTGCTTTCTCCAGTTGTGTTTAAAGCTGCTTGCTTTGTCTTTGATTTGGTTTGTTTTTTTCTTATATTTAGCAATACCCATAGTTCTCTAGATCTACTATTAAGATTTCTGAATTTCCTGTTTTGCTTTACATATAGGGAGATGGTTTTGTAGCCTCGGTTTGAAATGACTTTTCATGCTCTATTGCCTTCATTTCCATACTTTTTAGAGCATCCTAATATAGAGATATAATTAATGGATTCAAAGAACATTTGCCTTCTCAAAAACAAGGATCATTTGAGGCTTTGAATGATGTGTATAGTTCAAATTGTTATGTCAATTTCTCTTGCTATCTTTGTCAACATCATCTTCGAGAATGCTCTAGGCCATTTCGCTATCGTATTAATAGGAAGCAATTAAACATCTTTTGATATTATTTCAATTTATTGCCAAAAGGTCTTCTTCCCATTCAAAATGATTTTTTCTTTCTTCAATTCTAACTTAATTCTTTTATATCCTTATTGTCAACTATATTTCAGCTATTTGTTTTCATTCTTAAAAAAAACAGAGTGCATATAATTGATCATTGTCAGTAACACTGGTCCTGAACATATTCTAGATTGAATTATGCAATTGATTGTATTGAAAATGGAGATGATTATGGATGAAATGTTACTCAGATTGTGTGCAGGTTGTGTTATGAATAACTTGGGATCTCTCGATATAGGGGAAACTTTGCCGAAATTTCTAACGAAATTTCGGCGATAGGAAAAAAAAATTCCCATACTTCATCTACTCCTTTTGTAAGTGGAAACATTAAACAAATTAAACAAATAGAAGAAAAAAATTTAGAGTTGTTACTGATAATGATTCATTTTCTATTATTCATTGTTTTCGTCTAAATGTTTATGTTAGATCTACTTGAATTGTTTTATCATTCGTCCCATTCGCTTTCTGTCCATGCTTACAATGATTTTTACAGCATCTAATATTAGTTTTCAATTGTTTCTTCACTGATGTACTGCACTTATTCTTTCATAATATTTCCTGAAATTTTTGAATGCGTGACTTAATTTCTTCATCATTTCATTTATTACTTTGCGAATTTTATTTTTTTCAGGAAGATTAGCAACAAAATGATATGTCTCATTTCGAAGGAGGGATTTCACTTCGTTCTGCACCTCAACATCCCTCTATTTTGCGCTAATGTACGAATTGTATAATTAACACTCTTTTGTCATCTTTTGTGACACTGTATATATACCAAAAGATGTAACCTATGTTTACAAAACAAACTCTTTTATATTGTAGTTCTAAACTTTTATATTATAAGTTTATCATTTTTAATGTAATTATATTATATTATATACACAGCAATGCCCGCGGCAACGCGCGGGCATATAACTAGTATTTAATATTACAGGATTGATTATTTTCTTATAAAAATTTATTTATTTAAGAATATATTAAAATAATTATTATTTTTTTAAAATATATTTTTAATATCATTACATTAAACTACATAAAAAAATTATAAAAAAAACCGCAGAAACAATGTCGACCTTGATACTATTTTTGACGATTATCACTGTCAGAAGTAAGTTGCTATACAAAAACATTTGCAAGCCAAAACAGAAAAGGCTGTTTTCAATTATCACCTCAAAAAATCACTCATATTTTCAAAAAAAGAAAAAGAATCTCCTCAACCAAACCTCTAAAATAAAATAATATAAACTTTGAGAATTTTTATATCAAACCCCTTGTGTTTATATCCCTAATAAAAAAAGCATCATCAAACTATTTTTCATCTCCCAATAGAAATAATAAAAATACTAGGGCATGTCTCTCTAAATTAAATGAGAAAATGTTAAAAGTAGATGACCTCTTACGATTAGTCTTCATAAAAGTCTTGATCAAGACGATGCGTCATTCAACCTCATAAAAGAAACTATATATATGCCTTCTTACTTTATTATATACCTGCATAGTGCTGTTCTAAGAATCATTATCATACGCTTTTTGATTTTATTTGTATATTGGGTTTTCGTATATTAATAAGATAAAAGAAAATCTTCTTACTTTAGTTTTCAATACATTTTGAATGATATTGAAATATTTCGAAAATAGAAGTCAGGAGGAAATTAATATTTATATGTATTTTCCATACTAATGTGAAGGAAATACATGGAAAGTCTCCAAGGACATGGCGCGATAATAAAGGGTTTGAAATCTGCACAGCAGGTCTTGAATTCAAGTCAAGACGTGCACCTCTTGTAAGAGCATGAGACAGTCAGAGTTTTACTCGCTCATCTAGGCTCACAAAATACATTTTTCAGGGGATGAAGTTTTCTCAAATCCAAAAAATAATACATGTAAAGGGGGGAGGAATCGAAACTATAATAAAAGTTAATCAATTAATTGATACAAACCAAACTTCTGAAGTGAAGTGAAATAATAATAAAAAATGCTCCATGACCGTAAGTTTCAGGCATTATTAATTAGCTGATGGACTGGGATCTCTCCCCTTTATTAGTTTAGTTGTTTTCCTTATTTGTCAGTCTTTATAAACACGCAAGCACTTTAAATGCAACCCTATACACCTGGTTCCTGTCTACTCTCCTCTCTCTCTCTCTCTCTCTGTGTATATATATATAAGATCCAGTTTGCAGGTCAAAATCATCAGAGGAACATGGCGTTAATGGGTAGGGCAAGTGAGAGGTGGATAGCTGGGAATTTAATGGCATGAATCTGATACTATTTTCTTGTCTTAGTTTGTTCAGAGTCTGATGCGTGCATGCCATGCACTGAGCAAAATGAATACTATTCATCGTAATTGGTTGTGGGAAGAATATTCTCACATTGTAGGGGAGCTGCTTCCAGGCAGTGCAATGGCTGCAAATCACTGCTCATCAGGAACAAATCGAACACCATTACGCTAATTCATATTATATATAATACTACTAAACATCGGATCAGTTAATTAGCGCTTTGTGGGGCTATTCAGGTGTTTAAATAGGTAAATAAAATATATATGAAAAATCAATCATGATAAACTTGTAATCGCGTTAGTTTGAAACTGAGTCAATCTAGAATATTATGCTAAATTTATAGAATATGTGATTAAAATAACTTAACAAAAAAAAAATCGTGAACCGAGACACTAGACTTGAAGTATCCAATCTAAAAAAACTATGAAATTCAATCTCTAAGAAATTAATTATTAAAAAATAATAATTTCAATTATACAAGAGGGTTTTAAAAAAAAATAGCAATTAAAATAATAAGGATAAAGACTAACTTAAAAAATAAAAACAATGCTGTAAATAAAGGGTGAAATCAAAGAGGATTAAATTAGAAAACATTATATCATCAATTTGAATTGAATGGTGAAATTAAAAACCACTAAAACTTTATTTTTATTTGGTAATAACAAATAAGTCATGCGAATAGAATTTAATATTTCTATATTAAGTTTATTTTGGTGGAGAGGTAACAATATAAATGATTGTGTAGCTACAGTACTTTAAAAAGGTTTTCAGTTTTTTTTATTTAATGTTCTTCCGCAGACCAGAAATAAATTTGCACACTTGCATTCACATAACCTAAGGCATGTGTGAAATAATATATAAAAATCAGTGAAGAGTGAGGAACACATCTCGGAAATCATGGGCAGAATCTCATCTCACATGAAGAGTTTTATTTACAATGCAAGCAACCAGTTTCAAAAGCCAAACCAGGAGAGAACTCGTCAACTTGAGATCAAGCTCATTCATAATAAATTTCAAGGAGTTCTTTTCCTGAGAATTTTCTTCGTAATGGAATGGAATGGAATGAACAAAAAGATTTATAATTGATCTCAATTAATTTGGCAGTCCTTCTTCACAAACTCAAAATCAATAATCACATTTGGTTAATATATACCATGTGCAGGGTTGGATTTTCTCTGTTGTAACGAAAGAAAAGAAAAGTCTCAAAGGGACATGACATGATGGTAGAGAGCTTACGATCTGCATAGCAGGTATCGAGTTCAAGTGAGGACATGCACTCCTTATAAGAGTTTGGGACAATCGGAATTTTACTCTCTTACCTAGGCTCACAAAATACATTTTTCTAGCATGGTGTTTCCTCGCATAAAAAAAAGAAAAAAAAGAAAAAGAAAGAGGTAAATTTGACTGGTTGATGAACAAATTACACTGACCACTAGATCATACCAAATGAATTTTATGAAAATCAGCTGCAAATAACTATTAATCTGTCGTTATTGTAGTGGATATGGAAAGGTGATTTTTTTGGTGAGCATATATTAACTACTCCTTGCATTTTGTACCACAGATAGTATATAAGATGATTTAGAGGGTTGGTCAACCACTTAAACCCTACTAATCTCACCATTAATCATTAAATAATAGAGTCCTAGCTTAATCCCATGAGACGATTCTTCTTTATATATATAATTGTTAGGTTTTGACTTGTTAAATCTAGTTATACCATAATTGGTAGTGGGTAATTTTGCCTTTATTGTTTACTTATAACAATTTAATCAACTGAAAACATGAAAAAGTTTTAATTTCTCTTAATAGAAAGAAGTACGTGATAGGGAATTTTTTTTATTATTATTAAAAATCCCTGTTTGGCCAGACCTGTTAGCTAGCCAGCTACCACCCTTTGTTTGATTCCATATTCGAGGGACCAAACAAACAGGCCATTAGAGGTTGACCAGAGCCAAGCCCCACTGCCATTGATCCTTACGAGTTCTTATTGTATGCCCTTCAGATTATGACCTTGAGAGGACAGTGGGAGGGAGAAAGTGTGTCGTTTACTACTTGGAAGCTTATCTTGAGGATTGTCATGAAGATTAAAAGAAACAATAAAATGTTTGAATTCATTGTGGAAAAATATTGCTAGCAGGGGCGGTGCTTTAAACGACATCTAGAAGGACCAAATTGGAATAAAATTCATTCGCCGACAAAATTTGATTGCTAGTTAGAAAAAAAAATGTTAATTAAGTATTATCGTTTTAAATGAGATATTGATTATTTAAAAACTTTACAACATCCACCTATAGCATTAATTATTTTAGATATTTTCCTACACGTCCTAGAAAATTAAAAGGATATGAAGAAAATTAGAATAGTCCATGTAATTAGTGAGCTAGATTGGTATGGGCTAGATTTTATTTTTTATTTTACAAATAATTATTCTTATATGCTAAAATGGGGTAAAAAATATTGTTGAAAAAAAAATACTCATGACAGATATGTAACTGTGGTAATCAAAGTCAATTCAATCTGAGATATTATGTTAAACTCTCGGTCTGAATCAATATATTGATATAACAAGATAAAATAATAAAGAGAATTATAAAAACACCTTTTATAATAATAATAATAATAAAAACTTGCAAGTGGGGTCTTGGCCTAGGGGTTGAAGGGACTTGTTTCCTTCCTCTGCACCAGGGTTCAAGTCCCACCATGCACGCCTGTCACCCCGCGGTGCCTTACATGCTCACTGAGCTTGTAGGATATTCAGTGAGTCCGGAGATTAGTTGTGGTGCGCGTAAGGCCCGGTCATCCGGTTATCAAAAAAAAAAAACTTGTTAAATTCTCAAACCTAAGACCCTGGTCATTAGACCTGAAACATCCAATCTAGACAAAACATGCAATTCCAACAATTACATAGGCTAATCAACTTATCATAAAACTAGCAATAATATATACTATTTTATCATTTGTCATCACTCAAAATGGATCTTTTCATCAATTAGATATGAATAATACTTTTTTTTATTACAAAAGAAGTTAAACTAGTTCACACATCTCTATTCAAGATAGAATCATCACTTAGTCTATATGATGGCATTGTTGTTTATAATTCCTCCTTATACATAAGTGTTATCGGTTCTTTGCAGCCCTATCATTGACCTAACCTGACATTGTTTTTCCATAAAATAAATTAGCTTAGTTGATACAATTAACATGTTGCTTATGATTATGTGATAAAAGGATAGTTCAATGTTTCATCACATGATTAGCTTGTTGACTTTATGGTAAAAACTCATCCTCGATCTCGTTTTGAAATGCTCAGATCCAAGATCAGCATTCCTGATGGTGAGATGATCTTGTTGAGGTGCAAGTACGTGTACAGCTCAGACAGAGAGAGAGGGACTTGTGATGCATTAATGATGATCCTTCTTCTGGCCGAGTGGTTCCTAGCCAAGCTCTGATCTGGGTCCATCTTTGCCTTCCAGACACCCACTTCTTTCTCTGTCTCTTTCTCTCTCTAAAATCTCATGAGAGAGAGAGAGAGAGGAGGGAGGTCCACTTAGCCCCGCTACCTGCACTGCTAGCTAGTACTGTAGTAAAGCAGCAACATTAAATTGAAGTTCTGTCAAAACCTTCACTCAGTTCTATGTATAACATCTCACAGGATCTATAATTCATAGCAAAAGTTTCTGCTACTACTTCATATTTCTTGAAAGAAAGAGGGGAGCCCTTCTCGATCGTTTTGTGGAAGGTGCAATCAATGGCAGTTCAAAGCAGAACCACGCATCTCTTGATCCTGTCCCTGCTGCTCGTATCTTCACTCGCCACAGCCCTTCTCGCTTTGACTGAGCAGCAAGAACTAGATCGAATCTCAGCTCTCCCCGGTCAGCCACCGGTCACATTTTCACAGTTTTCTGGCTATGTTACTGTCACTGAGAAACATGGGCGTGCACTCTTTTACTGGTTTACAGAAGCTACAACGATTCCTGACAGGAAACCTCTTGTTCTTTGGCTCAATGGAGGTCAGTTTAACTAAATTCATACGTACTATCCATTATTGAAAGTATCTTGTATGTTTTCTTAATTCGCTATCATTTCGACTTGAACTATTTCAATTGAGTTATATATACATACAGCAAAAATTTAAGTTGCCATCGTAGCTAGGAAATGAGGAAGATAATTTTGACAGGATCAAAATCAGAGGAGATTTGTACTACATTTTTTAATATTTCCATACGCAAATGCTTGGTATATACGGTTGACTTTAAGCTGAATCCATCGGGCCTTCGATTGGCTACTTCTAAAATTTGATGACGATTATCGAATCAGAAAGAAAGTGAGAACGACTAGTTGTCTATTATGCACAACCAGAACCCAACAAAATAAACCACATGAGCTCTCGTCATCTGATCTCTCTCTGTCTGCATCTTTTTAGGGTTTTATTCCTCTTATTCCACCATTAGAACAACACCCCAAATACCTTAAAAGGGCTAACTCCATGATTTCTCTGGTCACTTTCTTTTGTTTTTTGTGATTCATAATTTAGCAAATGAAAAGACCAAAAGGGCCAAGAAAGTGAATCAGTTTTTTTTGCTTGAGTTGTGGATAGGGTGGGTGTGATAGGATTTTCTTCTTCTTCTTCTTCTTTTTAATGTTACAGCACACAAAACACCACTATTAAAAACAGGTTTTATAGTATTTTTTCTAGTTTTTTAACGTAAAAAGAAACTACCACACTGCATCGAAGCACACACTGGTAAACTGTCCTTCGTTTCCCTTGTCATCCCAAGAAAAAAGATGCTGCTCTAGCTAGCGTTTTTGTCTTGCTACTTTGAGTTGACCTAAGAAAGAGAAGGAGGAATAAAGAGAGAGAAGCTTGTGGCAATTATTAGTCTATATAGCAGTGCTCCCTTCATTCTTCGAAGCACGCGCATCCAGAAGAAGAAAATGGTCAACATGATTATGATTTTGGTGACCCAGAAATGGAGGAGGGATTTGAAAATTTTCAGATCAAAACAAAGCACAAGGAAGAACAATAATAACGTGGGTCACTCTCGTGTATTGATAATGGGGCATGAGACATGCAAGAGAGCAAGATATAAAATAAAGTAACAATTCGTACGTTGCTTGGTCTGGTGGTCATGAAGGGCTTTTCTCTTCCTCTCACCCCAGGTTCAAGCCTTGCCAGGCATGTCTGTCACCCCCGCGGTGCCTTACATGTTCATTGGGTTTGCAGGATGTTCAGTGGGCCTGGGGATTTAGTTGTGGTGCGCGCAAACTGGCCCGGACACCCCGGTTATAAAAAAAAAAAAAAAAAACAATTCGTACGTTGTCCATTTTCTATCAATTGCATAATTAGCTCATTACAACCGTCAAATTTACGTCACAAACAATTTCTCGTATAAAAAATGTGAAAGCAATATAGTTTTCTGAAAAACTGGAATATATATATATATATATATATATATATATATATATATATATATATATATATATATATATATATATATATATATATACATAGCAAAAAAAATTCGATATATGCAAGCATTTTTTATCCATGTAAAAGACTTCAATTATTTATTTACATTTTCATATTTAGTTAATGTTATAAATTTAATTTTTATTACAAATCTAACATAAAGATTATTTTTGAATTAAAAAATTATATGGTAATTTTTAATTTGAATGAAATATAATTAATAGTCTGTGTTAGGAAAAATAAAAAATATCAAGATCACTAGTATATATAGTTATGTTTTTTTTATATAAATATTAGTAATTACCACTTTTTCGTAATACTTTATGCACAACGTAGATACTGATTGTGTATAAAGACAGATATATTACGCTTAATAAATTTGAAATTTCTTCTGAATTTCACTATCAAGCTTAAATTTCCAATCAAGTATAGGCAAAAATATTTAATCACACTGGTGTAAGATTTAATCATGTGTACGTGTGTGTGTGTGTGTGTGCAGGACCAGGTTGTTCATCTGTGGCATATGGAGCATCGGAAGAAATCGGGCCATTCCGGATAAACAGAACCGGTTCATCTCTATATATGAACAGATATTCATGGAATAGAGGTAATTAAAAAATTAGAAGAAAAAATACATTGTTTATTTTGTTAAAAGTTTTCTCTTTAATTTCTCTAATGCTGAAATTACGTCTCCTTTATATGCTCACAGAAGCAAATATTTTGTTCCTGGAATCACCAGCTGGCGTGGGATTCTCATACACAAACACAAGCTCTAATCTTGAAGATTCTGGAGACAGAAGGACAGGTTTATATATATATATTTGTATCACCTAACAATTACATGAATGCCATTGATCATGCATGCTCGTGTAATCATAAGATCCTCTTCTGTGACACAGCTCAGGATGCTCTGGTGTTTCTCATTAGATGGATGTCAAGATTTCCTCAATACAAATATAGGGAATTCTACATTGCTGGTGAAAGTTATGCAGGTATTTAAGCAGCGATATATTAAAGAAAATTAATAGAAAAAGGGTCGGTTCTTACAGAGATGGGGATGACATAATCTTGTTTTCTCGTACTTAGGGCATTATGTCCCCCAGTTGGCGAAGAAAATCCATGATTATAATAAAGCGTATCCACGTCCCATCATCAATCTTAAGGGATTCATTGTGAGTAAAACATATTCGCAGATTTGACAGATATTGCATGACAGAAAAGGTTGTCTGAAAGTTCAAGTGAAATGTTCTTACAGGTAGGAAATGCAGTCACAGATAACTACTACGATAGCATTGGAACTATCGCATTCTGGTGGACACATTCATTGATATCGGACCAGACTTACCG
This sequence comes from Salix brachista, assembly GCA_009078335.1. Classification (NCBI taxonomy): domain Eukaryota; kingdom Viridiplantae; phylum Streptophyta; class Magnoliopsida; order Malpighiales; family Salicaceae; genus Salix; species Salix brachista. The sequence goes on along the minus strand of CM018589.1, from coordinate 10,653,111 downwards.
AGCGATTCGTGATAATTGCAATTTCACAGATGACAGAGCCTCTAAAAAATGCGACGATGCTGTGAGCTATGCAATATACCATGAATTTGGGAATATTGATCCGTACAGCATTTACACGCCATCTTGCATGCAGCTTCCAAACACTACTATGAGGCTGAAAAATTCTCTGCTGCGTGGAAGGATTTCTGGTTATGATCCATGCACTGAGAATTATGCAGAAAAATACTATAATAGGCCTGAAGTGCAGACGGCGATGCATGCTAACGTTACCGGAATTCCTTATAAATGGACTGCTTGCAGGTAACATCGATCTTACTTTTGAAAAATGGCGATCGAGGCATGATGATTTGCTTCTTCTTTGATCTGATAGCGTGATGATATTTGATATTTGGCAGCGACGTGCTTAATAAAAACTGGAAGGATTCTGAATCTTCCATGTTACCCATATACAAGGAGCTGGTGGCGGCTGGTTTAAGAATCTGGGTTTTCAGGTAACTTTTTTGCGTGTTGCCGTTGACAATTTTCATATCATTGGTTAATTATGTGTTAATTATCACCATTAAACAGAGAGATAGGCAGTTGCTCCAGAGGTGAAAGGTTTCAAATTTCATAAATAACTATTGATTTTTTACTGTAAAACACGGGGGTATTTGATGCATGATTCTTTGGAAGACCTAAACCCTTTCATAAAAAAAATACTTTAATGACTTTGTTTTTCTTTTGATGCAGCGGCGACACAGATTCAGTGGTTCCGGTGACTGCCACTAGGTTTTCCATTGGTCACCTCGATCTCCCTGTTAAAACTAGATGGTATCCTTGGTACTCAGGCGACCAGGTAAAGCGCAACGTGTTTCAGCATAGTTTTTAACTTTTCTTCCAAGTAAGATTTCAGCAACAAAGAGAGCTTGAAAAACAAATGACAGTTTAACCGATGATACAGGTTGGAGGATGGACAGAAGTTTACAAGGGGCTGACCTTTGCAACTGTGAGAGGAGCAGGTCATGAAGTTCCATTATTTCAACCAGAAAGAGCTTTCATTCTTTTCAGATCATTCTTAGGTGGGAAAGAACTACCCAAATATTGACAAAAACTGGTACAATGGCAAAAGTGGGAGAACAACTGATATGTGGAGCAATCCCATCATAAATCAGTTTGAAACCCCATGAAAATGATGGGTTGATGAGTGGAGCAGCTGGAGTAGGGTTCATCCATTCAAAGATGAAACTATATTTTAAGGCAGCATGTTCTATTCTGTTTCATAGACGGATTTACTTGTCATTCCAGATGGTCATTCAATCAAATGCCAAACCATCTACAAAATCTTCAGTGCAAGCAGAAGAATTTGAAGGTTTTTCTGAGAAATAAAAATTGCACTAATGCTCAGTTGACGAAAGATTTTAGCATGCATGTCACCTTATACATGATGATACTTCAGGCTTTCTACCAGTTTAATGGGTATCCTTTCCCAGACAAGCATCTACTTCATGAATGGCCCAGATGGTAATTTCACAGGTTCTAGCCAATATTGACAAGATAGCTTTGAAAGAGAAAAAATCTGTGTAAAATTATAAAACACTCTCAAAAAAAAAAAAGAGCAAAAGCATTTAAAACGTTTGGTAATTCTTACTAAAGTCTTAAAAGAAGAGAGGAACAGAGTTTACCAAAATGTATCATTCCTGCACTGCCTACATTCCACTAATTCATGATGTTTTGCTCTTTCCTTTGTGGGGGATGAAGTAGTTTTTAACTGACTAGCTGATTCAGTTTAACAACCAATTATTATTGAATGGTATAACAACAAAGATCACAAATTTCAAAATACTTTCTTTGGAATCTAAATAGTTATTAGGATAAACAGATAACAAATTTCCAGTCATGGTACCAAAAGCATCTCTACCAAGTCCAGTTACAAAATTGATGCGCAAGTTGGGCACCTGTGTGAGGAATGCACCTTCACTTTAACCCCTCGCCGAGTCCCGGTGGCATTCCTAGGCTTTGGGCAAGGTCATTCATCCTTTCTTTCATGGCCTGAGAAAGCAATGAGGTCCAGATGTTATCTCAACAATAAAAATGGAAGGGTTTTTCACGATTAAGAGAATCAAAGGTTCTACCAGGACACTTTTTTGGTGTGCATCCTTGTATGCCTCGGTAACTAAAAGTGAAAGTTTCTGCATATAACCGTAAGCAAGTGAATCATACAGAGAGAGCAGATACACTCATTGACTTCATTGAGAAAGAACTGGTAAAATAATTATGAATGGTATCATCATTCTGTGATTTAGCAAAAGAAGATATAAAATCAAGCAGCTAGTGTACTCACTTCTGCACCTAATTCCATTGCAGCTTCAGTTATTTCTGTCCGTACAGGTTGTTGGTTCCCAGTTAGTGTTACCTAGATCACAGTTCAAAACTTCCATGAAACCCAATGGAGGTGCAGTTAATGCTTACATTATTGACAGTTATGAAGCCTTCACTCCAACCATTAAAACACAATCCTAGGCTTTCTCAACAGCAACAACATGAAAAAGTCACTCCTGATATAAGAGCATCAAGCACACAGCAACACATTAAGCTGTTCATGTAGCTGGCAAATGTAGAATAACTGCCTTCTGTTTTCATTGAACTTCATTTCTTTGTATACTTGACCATTTATGTGATGAATCACCCAAAGGGAACCGAATGGTGCTTTTAAATCTCTTCATCCCACCAAAACTAAAATAGTAAGATCACACACCCACTTTGGACACGTGCATAGAGAGAATAGCATACCTTGATTAGCTCACCTTCACAGTAACCATCAAACTCTGCTCTGCAAACAATAAACAAAAGGAAGATAATTGAGGATTCCAGAGGCATCAAAATTAAAGATTCAGATAAGATTGATTTAATATGTAATCCATACGAAGCAAGTTCTTTCTGCACCCGAACTGCCTCAACTTGGACAACCATTTGTGCCTTTTTTACAGTCTCGTATAAGTTCTGCATGTTTCCAAATATCCCTGCCTAAAGCCAAACAGGGAGCTGGTGTCAAAGGTAAGGATCTCAGTCCATCTTTCCAAGCCAAAAATATCACAATAGAAAAGGTTGTTCTTGCCGAAAAAGTAGCATCAGCAATTTCATATAGCACTGTTGATTGAAAAATGAATCTGGTTTATTTTCCCTTTTTCTTCCTGTTTCGATATTTGTTCTCAAAAGTCTTCAATTCCCATCAACAAATAAAAATAGATTATTTTTATAAACTGCCCCTAGACTTCAACAAATAAAATGTTAAACCTAGAGAATTGAAATAATTTTTTTCTTTTTTCTATTTAGATTAAAAAATAGGGAAATATTAGAGTATAAATAAAGAAAAAATATTATTGCCATAAGCACAATGTAAGCACAGCAAATTCAGTCAGATTGATTCAATTATCATCTAATTATATAGAAGACACTTAAGTTCAACACATAACACAGATTAGAAGAAGAAGGTTCACAGGTTACCTTTGAAGGTGCATCATCACTCTTCTCGCTATTCTCCTTTTTCCCTCCAAATAAACCAGTCACACGGAAAGATCTGTAATTACGCTCAGATTTCTGACTGCCAGACCAAGACAACAGCTGCTTACCAACAACATTTGCATTTAAATTCAGGTTACCTGAAAGCAGTGGTAGAAGACAGTCAAGAGAAATTCAACATTAGATATAAAGAATGGGCAAGCATCCAGCCAAACATTCTCAGAGAAACCAGTATAAGCCAAGTAAAAGGAACATAATTTTGAAAGGATGATGTCCAACCCAAAATGTTTTCCTGCAAATTCAACCCGCAAGGCAGTAAACGTAATTTAGCACGGAAACAAGCATAAAAAATCAATTAGTTACTAACCGCCTCAATACAAAAATTTAATGATCTCAGCCCTTAAAATGACATGAGGTTGTTGATAAAAATTTTAATTATATTCCAATATCACCAATAGCCAACAACACTCCTGATTCAACATGTCTAGACAGCCAAACAATATGATAAATGATACGCTTAAGACCCTTTCTTTTTTTTTAACTTCTCCTTAGGCAACATAGTGTTGAAGACAGAAGCACAAGAGAGTGCAATGGAGATGTATACTTTAGGAGCCCATAAACATAATGGCATAAACACAAAGAATTAGATAGTAAAATCCTTTAAAAGCCAACTACTACAATCATAAGCAGGTTACTCATAGTTCAGAAGGTACATATAATTTTTACAGGGAAACTTCCATAACTATACAATTATATTTCCAATGAACTTAAGAGCCAGAAAGGATGGGGGGGGGGGGAGTAAACCCACATATTTGATGACTAGCACAGGCATAAGCGGAACAAGTGCAAGCAAACAAAGTTTTGAAAGGAAACAAACTAAGATGGATCTTTGGTTCCCAGAAAGCAACAGGCATAATAAGAAAATACTAACAGAGTTTGATCCGTTTGAAACTCTCAGTCAAAATATTGGCTAAGAAATTTGATGGCTTAAACAATAATGATGCATATACAACTCCCTTTTTCATTTCCTTTTTCCTGTTCTCATCCTACTCTTTTGGGTTTATCTGTTTCCTCTCAATCTTATTTAACAACAGCTTGAACAGCTATTTCGTATCATATTCATAACCAAATATCAACTAATAGACAGATGCATTGAGTTATTTCCACCAGTTACGAATACGTTTGCCTGGTCATGGATTAAATCTTTTATTATAGTCAATTTCTGCGACAAATAAATAAAGAAATAAAGATCTTTTTTTCTCTGTTATGAGGGTTAGCTTTATCATCCCACAACAACAAAATAGTAACTCAAAAGCCACCTTTCTACAAAGTATAACTGAGGGCATAAACCTTAAAATGTGCAACAAGTAGCCACTCTAAAAATATATTATAGAATTATCCAACTCTGACCCAATGCCCCATTCTTCGAACTAATCCAATCACTTCAACAATTGCAATTAAAATTGACAAAATACCAACAGCATTTAAAGTCTATAACACTTCAAATTTGACATCTTTTTATCATAAATACCACACCCCTAAATTAACAACAAAAAAGTAAAATAATAAACCCATGAACAGTATCACTTAGATGGAAACTAAAGAGAGGAAGGTCCAAGCTTTTCTCTTAAAAATGCTCCATTTGTTATTCAGGAACCAAACAAAGGGCAATTGAAGACAAAGAGAGGAAGTGAAGTTACCCAAAGGAAGTGAAGCAGAGAAAGGCCTTTTCCAGTCGCATAGCCCGTTGAGGTTGGTGACCTGAGCAGTTACAGCGGTCGTCGAAGCCATCTTTACAGAGACAGAGAGAGAGAGAGAAGAGAGAAAGAGAGAGAGAGAGGGGATAAAAGGGGGTGGGGAGAAGTTGAGTTCTGATTTTTTTTTTTATGTTCTTCACAGGTTTGGCTTTGCCACGGATTTTATCTTACCTGCTGTTCATGTATCGTCGGACACAAACCAATGGTCAGAAGACACGACTCCCATCTTATTCCATTTCGATTTTTTATTTCACCTCGAAAAATCTCCAGTTTTGTTGAATGACCCCTGTTTCTTAAGCCTGGGGGAACCCATTACCCATAACCATCGATTGGTTCAGTTTAGTTTGAATTAAAAAATATATATAATCAGCTCTTTTTATTTTTTTAAAAATTTACGTGTACCTTGATTAATTTTATGAATCCTGAAATTAATGATCATATAAATTTTTAATGATTATCATATTAATAACCACAAAACTCAAAACTGAAATTACTGAGAAACAAACTTTTAGTTCTAAATTTTTACCAGTATATTTCACCTGCTAGATGGTTAATCAACTTTTAAAAAATAAAAACTGAATTGAATGACCGGTTAAAGCCATATAGTTCTGTGATTTTTTTTATTAAAAAAGAATCTAAATTATTTCATCGATTTTTTAGTTGGATTTTTTTACAGGTTTTGATGTGAAGGTCTTGGGGTTTTTTGTCTTTTATTAAAAATATTGTTTGATTATTTTGGTTTTTCAAATTTAAAATATATCACAAGATAAGTAAAGTGGGAAGAAAAAAATAAAAGAATCGCTATCTAGTTATATGATAATTACGACTTTTAATTGCTCTTCAAATATTATAGCTAATTACCAAAATAAATAAAAAATCACCATATGCATTATACCTGGAATAAATTATATTATTGCATTCTAGAAAAGCAAAAGGTGTTGGTTGTGCTATCAAAATCCTAAATTTACATGTCTTGTTTTAAAATCTAAGTTAAGATAGTGATTTTGGCTTTAGACTTGAAAACAACGTGATAGTTTGGCGTTGACCATCAAAGATTGTTTTACGAGATGAAGACAATTAAATTTACACACAGAATGAAACCCTAAGTACTTAATAAAGAGTTTTTGAGCAAAATAGTCTACCTAGCTATGTTCGATAGAGTTTTGTAAGGTCTAAATTAAATTATATAGAAAGCCTTTTAAATATATATATATATATATATATATATATATATATTGATTTTAAAATATATGATTGATTTTAAAAAAAAAAAAAAAAAACTAGAATGGGTCGTCTAATTATAGATCGAGCTCTTGAAATAAGTAATAACTCATACACCATGTACAAAACAAAACACGAAATGAACGCAAAAATAAATATATATTCACCAATTCAAATATCCTGTAGCCAACTTCCAATAATAAAAATCAAAAATAGATCATTTGATCTTAAATTGAGGTCTCAAATAAAAGACAGCTTATACATCACATGTAAATGTAAACTACAATTGACAAAAATATATATTCATCAATATAAAATTTGATAATTAACATTCAAGGATATAAGTCGATAACGAGTCATAAAAAATTCCCAAATTAAGTTTTTGAATAAAAGATAGCTTTATATTCACTTTGTGGACAAAAACAACGTCAAAATAACATAGTTTAAAAAAAAAATGTGTACTAATAAATTCTAACACCGGGAAGTGAACTTCCAAGGATAAATAATGGGCCATATGATCCTAGATTGAGTTATTGAATATTTTATATATATATATACACACACACACACACACCACACACACACACATTTTATATAATATAATGTTAAATACACATAACAACAAAAATTTAAATTATAAATACCTTTAATTATTTTTGCTTAAACTCCGAATAATTCTAAATGCAGTAGCAACACAACTTCAAAATAATAATAAAAAATTCTGAGAGAAACTTTTTGATCTATGTCTATTAATAATCATAATAGAGTATACATATTATTATTTATAGATAAATCAGAGACCTCTCTTATTAATTCATTAGCTAATTTTCTCATCTCATCAAGGAGAAAATTAGACAATTGATCTCTATGATCAATCCTCATAATCTATCTTCATGATCATGTATTTGAATAAATAACAACATAGAAATGTTACCAAGGGTATAATGATAATTTCAAACAATACACACAAAAAAAAACTAATACTGTTATATATATATATATAATATATATATATTTCTCTGTCATCTTTTTTCATGCATTCTATATCGTGGCAAAATCCTCTAGTTATTTGAAATATGTATCAATTCGTACGGAGAAAAAAGGTTTTCAAATAACACGAGCCGTCTCACCATTAATTGTCGACAGAAATCATATCTTAAAACCAGATATTCAATGCAAACACGATCGCAAAAAGCCATATAAAGTTCCAAAAGCAATAAAGTAAAGGACAGTGAAAGTTCACTATATAGGATTGCTATGCTGTGTGTGGCTCAATGGATTCTGTGACCTAGAAATCGTAGAGGCACTTTTCAAAGACTGGCATGTGCTCCATCTCCAAGCAAATAAACAGGGATAGGCTCCCATCATGAACAGGGCTCCTCAGTAGATACGCGTTTCCTTCACAGAAGACTCTGGCTGGCCCCATGAAAAGGGGTCTTCCCCATCCAAAATCTGCATCGTGCACCGGCAGCCTGATCCAGCTTACAATATTGAGGTTCGGGCTGGCATATGTGTGAGGCCCTCTCTTGAGAGCATTAAGATCTGGCTGAGCTCGGATGTAATCTAGGGCTGATCTCAGGTACTCGTCATCCATTCTCCTCAATCCTTCACGGATCCTCTCCATTGTGCGGACTAATGGTTTCGACTGTATTTCACCGGACAAACCCATCACCGTCGTTGTAAAAAGAACATTGCCCAGGTAACCAGGTGGCAATTGAGGATTCAATCTGAACCGTCCATCCGTTGAGATATACAGTTTACTTGCTTGATCATCAGAGAGTCCACGCGCCTTGCACATGGAGCGCCAAATGTGCGCGGTGATGGTTTCATAGGTGCTATACCTGACTGTTCCATCTTCTGCTCTGACCTTGGCTTTCAAGGCGTCAAGCTGCTCTGGTGTGATCTTGAAAATTTTAGTGCAGGTGGTTTTGGGTTGCGACTGCGGAGGAGGAGGGTTCATGCTGGGAGGAGGGTCATATTCATTGTGGTGGAAGGTGGGGTTTGGAGGGTCACGAGCACGGAGGAGGGTTCTGTCAATGAATGGCGGGGTGCTGACCGGCAGGCCACGAGCTACGTCGGACCATGAGTTGATAAAATGGAGAGCAGAGGTTCCATCTGCTAAGATATGATGCAAGCCAACTCCAAGAGAGACTGCGCCGCATTTGAAGCGGGTAACCTAAACTCGCATGCAAATACAAGGAAAATAAAAACTAGGTTCATTTCTTTAATTATTTGTTGTCACTATAATATATAGTTTTCTCGAATCTATTATATATATATATATGGACGATATATTTACATATCATCTATATTTTGTCCTATATTTTTAGGCATCTTAACTATTTATTTCTCGGTGAGAGTAATTTATTTTTTATATTTTTTAAAAAACAAGCAACTTAAAAAACCATCACTATCGTACTACTTTCTTTCTTTCAAGTGTATCCCTCCATTGAGAGACTTGATGTCAAATCCATATCGGAATGTATTTTTAATGCATGGTCGAAAAGGAAAGTAAGATCCGGCGGAATTCAATTTTGGGTGCCATGAAATATGAATAGCTCATAGCACAGTAGCATATTATTCTCAATAACAGCAAGGCATGCAATGGATACCTGCAACACGACGAGTGGATATGAAGAGATCCCACCGGAATAATCGACCTCCGGGACAAGGGGCAGCAACTTCGAGCTATCAGTGAAGTCACCCAGATCATCTATGACACAGCTTGTCTCAGCTTCGACAAACAATATTCCTTCTCCATTACAGTGAATTTCAATCCTGCCATCTTCGTTCTTTCCCATTCTCCCTGCCGCCGGGTAGAATGGTACAAGAACATCACTTAGAGCATCCTTAAGCACCTGCGTTTCGAAAAACATGGAAGAACCATTTGGCTTGTAGAAGTAGACAGTTTGGACGTGGAACATCGGTACCAGGAGGTCCAAATCTGAGCTCCATAGGATCCTGTTGGGTGTATCTCTTGAAGGTCGAACCATGGCTGACTGCTGCACGTTGACCTTCATCTTCTCAGCACCTGCAACGATCATATATATATAAAATGTAATAACTTTGGAAGATTTGTGTTGATTGATCGAAACCCGATGCTGTTTTTGTTATTAGAAACTGCTACATAAAGCTTTGTCCCAATGATCTCAAAACCTAATTAATATCAAAGTGTCGTTATGTAAATCTCAGCAAAAAAACTTTGAATGAGAAAAACTCTACTTTATTATTGCTCACACATCGACAGAGTATTGATGAACAAGCCATGGGACACAGTTTCCTATCAAGATGCAAGAACAAGGACGAGGTGAATAGAACTCACTCACCTTGCTACAGAGACCCGAGGAAGAAGTACGGGAGAGGACAGAAATGGAGATAAGATTGCGGTGGGAAGAGTGCTTGGGTTCTTGAGAATGGACCGGCAATGACAGTCTTCTCGACAGCACTTATGAGCCAATAAAAATGAGTACAAGCAACATTAAATATTAAAAAATATATATATTTGATTATTCACATATAATTAATTCTTCTTAATGAATATATAGACAGATTTGTAGGTTCCGGCCTTTATTTTCAACATTCAAGTATGAACATTGCATGGTCGTGAATGTGCCAGACATGGACGTGCCTTCGGAAAGACGACGATGTTAGAAAAATCAAGCAGATCGCTGATACTTGGTGTTAGGCCTTAAAGAAACCGCGTGGACCGAAGAGACACAAGTGGCGTTTATTTTTTATTTAAAACTATTTTAGAATAATAATTTTTTTATTTTTTTAAAAAAATATTTTTCATATCGGCACATTAAAATAATTACAAAAATATAAAAACATTATTACAAAAAAAAAAATTGAAATGTTATTTAGAATAAATCATACAAAATAAAAAAGTACCCTTAAACAATCTCATACATTCTTTTTAAAGAAAAGAATATTTCAAATATTGACAACTCTAATTCGGCTGCGTGAACATTAAGAGGCTTTTATGGTAAAAAATACACGTGTTATGGTCAATATTTTACTTTGAAATATTGTAAGAGAATATTCAATATATATATATATTAAAGTTAATAATATAAGTTAAACATGCCTGGCTGCTGATTGCGTGGCGCTCGTATAAGCGTCATAAATGTGTGCGTGGCGCTCGTTTGACTGCATCATGCATCTATCCACTGTCGATTGGCCTTAAAGACACCACGTAGTATTAGTGATGGCTTCTAATAAAACGTGGTGGAAATTGTAACAGCGCGAGTGCCCACGTGATCAGTGAGATCTGATCACATTAAACAAGACACTTTTGAAAAATAATTATTGTTAATTCTACTTAGATAATCTTAAGAAAAAATACAGTTTTCTTTTCTTCGAGGTAGTTACATCGACGGCCTAGATAAGCGCGTGTGTACACTGTGTACTAGTCCAAGAAGGATCCGGCCACATTAAAAATAATCGTAACTTGAAATACTTTATGGTTAGTTTTTTTAATATATAGTTTCTGAAAACAAAATCTGTTTGATTTGTTTCTGTTTCTTGTAAATACTTATATATTAATGATTTTAATTTAATTTTAAAAATTAAAGATGAACAAGTAACCATAAATAATACAATATAGTTATTTTTTCCCTTCTGATTGTTTATTATATTTTTTTCCCTTCTGATTGTTGATTATAAGCTAGTTACTTAGGGGCTGTTTGGCATTTCGATATGAAAATGCTTATGAAAAAATTTGAATTTTTTTTTTTATTTTAAATTTTAAAAAATAGTATTTTTAGATTATTTTGATGTGCTGATGTCAAAAATGATTTTTAAAAAATAAAAAAACATCATTTTGATGCAATTATAAACGAAAAGCATTTTCAAAAGCAATCGCAATCGCACTCCCAAACAGGCACTTAGTGTAGCAATGATGACTTTTACGAATATTTTTTCCTTCAGAATAAATTGAAGTGATGTTTTTTTTTTAATATATATTTTTAATTCTAATATATCAAAATGATATAAATTTTCATTTTTCATGAATTTACAAGTAAAAAAACCTAACTAATTATACAACTTTTATATTTATACAGGTAGGAATTATTTATGTATTAAAATGCAAACTTTAAATTCCATGAAGTGTCTACTCTCATCATTCTTTATGTAATAAAATACATTAAAATACTACCAAAATAAAATCCAAAATTAATTATCAGCATTTAACATATATTAAACATTAACTTGCTATTACTCATTAAGCTTACAAATAATTTTTTAACTAATCCTAAATTGTGTTCCTAATACCGATGTTTGTAATGATGAATTTCAACCCTGTTCCATCAGTTGTTTTTCTTGTCATGTTTTTAGATAAAAAAAAATTGGCGGATCTACTAAATTATTCAAAGCCTATTGTAATCAATTCTCGAATATATCCATGTTTGTTTGTATGTCTGGATATACCATTGTAAATGTTATTGTAAGCTCAAGACATAATTGTTTTGTTATCGCAATGTAAAGAAATAAGCCATATGGTTTACGCCCACAATTTAATATCTAACAGTATATTTCTTAGTCATCATGCTTATTTACCTGTAACGGTCATAACAATAAATTTTGATTCTATGATAAAATGAGATATGCACATTAATTTCTTAGATACCCAAGATATCACATCTCCTTCAAATGAGAAAATTCATCCTCATATGGATCTATTATCACTCAAGCTAAATTATCCAACTTACATCACAATATCGTTCCATCACAATTGAGAATTAGAAATAAAAAAACGAGCTCAAATAGATTGTTCTTTTTAAATAACCAGAGACTCTTGCAATAGGTCCCCAGGGGGCATGGCGTGGTGGCAAAGGGCTGGAGATCTGCACAGCAAGTCTCGAGTTCGAGTCAGGGCATGCACCTCTTGTAAGAGCCCCGGACAACCGGGATTTTACTTACTCACCTAGATCTACAAAGTACGCTTTCCGGGGGGTGGGATTTCCTTGAATTCAAAAAACAAAAAGACTCTTGCAATGGTCTTCACATGATTTATATTTAGATTGCTTTTGTATCTTGACAACATGTATATAGAAAAAAATACATCTAGTCTTGTGCAATGCATAACATACACAAGACTTTCAATGACATTAGTATATTCTAGTTGTTAATTGATTTGTGTCTTACTATTCATGTGAAAATGAAAGTAAAACAAATTAATTAACTCCTTACTATTTGTTTATCAATCTCTTTAAACCTCTAAAGAATATGAAGAACATACAAAAAAAAAGTTTGTTTATATATATTTTCTCTTTGTGCAATAATAGGTTTATATAAACTTGAAAAATCAAAATAAATTATTATGATTATTTATATAACAATTATATTTTAATTTGAACTAAATAGTTGTTATTTAGTTTTATCACAACAATCACAAATGTTAAAATTAATTATAAGAATTAAAAGAAATAATTGAGAAAAAATAATATCAAATATATTTAGTTTTAAATGCCCAAATACAACTATCATCTTTTGATATTATAAATATTTATATAATAATATTAGAGAGTATATTATGAAAACCTATCCACCATGACTTTATAAAAACAAAGTAGTAAGTGTTTCTTTTCAATAAAGAATATACATATTTTTTTTCTTTAATCATGTATAAACACCATGATGTATTGAAAGATTAGACTTTAGGGATCAATTTGTGAAAATTAGTGATAAGAAATGACGGGAGAATGAAAAAAATCAAGGTTGTTTACTTATGAATTTTGTTTTTTTGAAGTTTCAATTTGTTTTACAAGAAATAGAAAACTAGGAATGAAAAAAAAAATGTTTATTAACTAGAAATAAAGTTATTTTTCTTAAGAGCACGTGACTTTCTAGTTTATTAATTATTTTTAGAAATTAAAAGTATCAAAATGGTTGTTTTTTAAATAATCTTGTGTGGTTCACCTAATATTTGATGGCCATTCCTTATAATATTTTCAATTCAAGCTAAACAAGGAAGCTCGTTTCAATTTGGAAAATTATATGCAATAAAATGCTGTATTAAATTTTTATTAAACAATTTTTTAAAATAAATAAGAAATTTTAAAATAGAAACAAAAACTATTTCCTATTTTGTAATTGCACAGTACAATATTTTTCTTTCGGTGGTCGACCCAAAAATGCAACATGCGGTCCATTGATTAATTATGGGTCATGGGCCATGGCTGAATCTTATACATATTCCGATGAGTTCAGATTAATTATTCCATATGCCACAACCATATATATTAACCATTAACAAAGCACGCCAGCAGGGTGTTGACCTGGTGGTCATGAAGGGCTTCTTCCTTCCTCTTATCCCAGGTTCAATCCTTGTCAGACACGCCTGTCATCCCCGCGGTGCCTTACATGCTCGTTGGATTTGCAGGATGTTCAGTGGGCCTGGTGATTTAGTTGTGGTGCGCGAAAGCTGGCCCGGACACCCCGGTTATAAAAAAAAAAAAACAATTAACAAAGCACTATGTGTTTTCTTCTTCTTCTTTCAATTATTTTTTAAAATAATTCATCCTCTAATATTATATTTATTTTGTATTTGATTATCTTATAGATTACATGTTTAGCTTGTTAACCAAATCGATTTGAGTTTTTTTAATTAACTTTTTATTTCCTACTTTTATCATTAAATATTGTGTTTATTAATAATTAAATTTTATTATTTGTTTTATATTTGGTTATTTCAGCCTTAGTATTAAAAAATGATGCATAATAAATTAGTTTGGTTAACTTAAGTTTTTTTTAATATTTTGTTTTACTTTTTTTTTTCTTTCAGTTTCATCATTTGAAATTGATTTGAATAGAAAACGAGTTTCATACTATGCTTTGATTTGCTTTTCATGTGATGTGTTTTATGATCATAGTTATGGGTTTTGACATTCTAACCCTAATTAAACCTTTTTTTTTCTTCTACAAGATTATCTTGGTTTAATGATTTAAGTTATGAGTTTTTTCAATATTGTATTTTTTATTAGGTTGTCTGTGTCTCATAATCTAGGTAGTAGGTTCAATGGGTTAACCTAATTGACTTGTTTTTTTTCTCATTTTCTCATTGATTTTTCCTCAATCTTACCATTTTAATATGTGTTTAATTGAGAATTATACATTATATTTTTTTATTTGCTTTTTTAGATAATCCTAACCTCTTTAAACGGGGAATGGTGCTTAATGAGTTAAACCATGTTGACTTTACTAATTTCTTGTCTTTTTAATCATTTCTTCTTCTTTGTCTTTAACAATTTTCATTGTTCAAATTGGATCAAATAGAGTTGAACAATAATTGAGTTTTATAATTTATTTTTTATTTTCTCTCCAAGGTATATTTTGGTCATGAGATCAAAATCATGAATTTGGTTGGTTAACTTGAGTTAAATCTACTATTTTTTTAAAAAAAATTAAGATTATTTCAGTTTCATAACTCGAGTCATGATTTTGGTAGATTAACTCAAATTAATAGAGAATTGAACTTCATAATTTATTTAATTTTGTTTTCTATAAAGTTATCTCGGTCTTATTATCCAAGTCATAAGTTTGATATGTAAACACGAGTCATATTTTTAGACTTTTTTAATTTTATTCTTTAATATTAGAATGATTAAGAATTAGATTTTATAACATGTTTTGATTTTCTTTATATAAATTCATCATAGACTTGTAACTCATGTTATAGATTTGACATGTTAATCTATATTTATCAAAATCAATTTGATATGTTGTTATCTTTATTTTTTTAATCAAAATATACTTTTACAGGTCGTCCATATTGTATTGTGGACTTTGCAAAGTCAACCATTTTATATGGAGTTAAATTTCACATGATTTAAATTTTTGTTCAAAGAGAAAAAATATTAATGAGTTGTTTTTTAAAATAAATAAATAAAAATCCAAACCACAATGTAACATTGATCAAATTATCTAAGTATTACACATTCAACAACAGCGTATATTCCCATACTTGTATTTTCAAATGAAAAAAGATAGGTAAAACAAAATGTTGAATTATTATTTAATTTCCATACAAAATTATTGGGCTTTTCATTTTAGAAGCAATATTTCATTTTATATAATCTACAATAATGTGAAATGATTTTACGTCAAATGGATAGAACAACGGGAAACGAAGAATGGGGCAGCCGTCAACTCTTCAGGATGCAAATGGGCCAAAGGCGAGAGCTCGGTCCGCCTCGCCTTTGAGTCATGGCGTGAGCCCGGAAGGGATTACCCGGCCCATTTCAATAATCGGCAATAATATCAATACCAGACTGACTTCAATACTCTTTGGTGTGTTCTGATCGTACACTGTTTGTTTTAAAAATATTTTTAAGAATATTTATTTTTTTCATATTTTTTTAAAAAAAATTGGATTTTTTTAATATTTTTTAAGTTAAAATCTTTTTGTGTTTTCAAATTATTTTAATGTAATGATTTTGAAAATATTTTTAAAAAATAAAAATATATTATTTTAATACATTTCTGAATGAAAAAACACGTTAAAAGCAATTTTAACAACACTCTCAAATATACACTTAGACATGATTTAGTGTGTATTTGTTGTGGCAATATTGTTTTTGTAAAATTAATTTTTTTATTAAAAATATATTTTTATTCTAATATAGCATATTAAAATCATAAAAAACATTTAAATAATTACTAATTTGATTTATTTAGGTGTATTTGGAATTGTGTTCCAAAGAAGTTTCATGAAAATTAAAGTTATTTTTTTATATTTTTAGATGATTTAATATAATCTCAAACAAAAAAATATTTTAAAAAATAAAAATCAATACATTTCAAAATATTTATTTAAAAATATTTTAAAAATAAAGCGAGGTAAAAGAAAACAAACACTGAGACATGACAGGACTCCGAGCAGCCTATGAGGGAAAAGCTGCTACTTTGCTAGCCCTTTCAGTTCATCGGCTTCCCTTTCTGTAACTTGTGCTGCATTGCTGGGCACATCTTTTTTATATTAGTTTATTTTAAATTAAATTGTTTTGAATGTTTTTAATTTATTTTTATTAGTTAATATTAAAAATAATTTTTAAAAAATAAAATAAAATATTATTTTAATATATTTTTAAACTAAAAAATTCTTTTAAAAACATCATCAACCATACCATCAGTAATCAATCACTAGAACCCATTCGCAGGGCAGCAGCAATTTGACAATCTATTTCTTGTATAATATGCCACCATCCTGTGCTATCTACCAGCCAAACTTCTGTCCTTCACTAATCATAGGTAAGAAAAAACCCAGTAACTTAGGGTACTTTTCTTCCCTTTGAGTTTATCTATCTCAAAACAACTCCATGAATAACTTCAAATACACCTCAAAGGGTTTTTTTAGAAAAAAAACTGGGAAATGGAAAATGTCAACAATAAAATAGTGGCAGTAGCCTCTCAGGCAAAGATAAGAACACCTCTATGGATTTTGATTTTTAGGCCCTTTGAAGAAATGTCAAGCAAAAGATATCATATTCACATGTCGATATCACATAGGAAGCTCACTCAACAACCTTGCCAAGGAACTAGATCAATACGGGACAGTAGAAAAGACAAGGAAAAGTCAACAGCGATGGATGGATGGATGATGGACCTCATCCCCTGTCAATACCCCTTATCTTCTTCCCCTGTAAAAAATCTCTCTGTGGATCGAGGTTTTTTAAACGGGAAGAGCCACCGACAAAATTGTAACAGAGGGGAGGGAGCTAGCCGAAGTTCAGAGCAGCTTTTCTCGCTATCTTTTCACCCCTGCTAATAAATTTATGCTCTCTAGCAGGCATGTGACCTCATCATGTTTATTTCACGTTCTTGTTCTTCTATCATGGTGGGTGGCATTCAAGCTTCTGGAGGGTACACATTTATGGATAAGAAAAGGATGCGGCCATCATTTGTTTTTGGGTGGCCAATCACATGATTGTCGATAAAAAAAACTTAATATGGTGTTGCTTCATTTCATCCATGGAGGGTCTAGCTGGTAGAAATTACCGAAGGCCATGAATTTGCTCACCCTGGGACGGAGCATCACAATTCAAAAAAATGGCAGATTGCCATAGGAACCCCTTTGCAGCACAGTTCATGCTAGTGGGCTCGAAAATTGATATAAAAAAAACAGAAAATAAATTGACTTGGAGGCCAAATTTAGGGTTTTATTCCTTCTTTTACTTTTTTAACGCAGCAAGATTCTGGCAGGCTGTGGGGGAGGGAAAACAGAAGGGAGGGAGAGAAGAGGCTTCAAGGGCACGTGAGTAAATGCACTACGAATAGACATGGTGTTTGTGAAATTAATAATGGGGGAGATGAAAAGCATCTCTCACCATGAGAGAGAGAGAGAGATCTAGAGAGAGATGGGGATCGCCACAATTCAAAGCCTAAAAATAAGGTACTAGCAACTACTGCTGCAACAACAACAGCAGCACCACATCAGAAAAACAGCGTCATCTCATTTATCTCTTTGCCTTGCTTTTTCAGTCCAACTCCCACCCCCACCTCTTCTCATTGATCTCACCCGCACCCTCTTCAACTCTCTCTTTCTCTCTCTAGAAGGGCATTAAAAGAAGAAAAACTCGCGAAGACCCTTACAGTATCTCTCTGTAGTCTGTACAGAAGCTAAAAAAAACACGAGAAGGAAGAAGCATGGAAACTCCACGCACCCCATTCTCAAAAACAATGAAGAGTCCACACCACCCAACTCTCTCTTTCTTCAATGGCCCAGCTGGACCAAAATTTATGTTGGGAAGAAAAACAAAAAAGAAAAGAGAAGATATCATAGGAAGATGAGTAGTGGTGGTAGTAGATGTCTTCAAATGTTGTCCTCCAACCAAACCCACCTCACCTCACAAACCCATTATTCAGTATGCCTGAAATGCCCTTCTGCAACACCCCAAAAAAACCCAATCTTCATCACTGTCTCAAGTCTCAACTCCCTAAAGAAAACATTTTTCTTACCGAATTATGTGGGCTTCTTTGGGTTTTCTTTGTCTTGGTCAGAGTTTCACAGAGAGAACAGGAAAGCAAGATCCTTCCCATCTCTCTCTCATCTTTCTTTATCACCCTCCTCAATCTCATCTTGCCCACCATTCGCTCTTTCTTCCTTCTCATTAAAACTCTCTCTTAGCTTCCTTCTCTCCTTTATTTCCTCTCCCTGACCCTTCTTTCTCTTTTCCATTTCTCTCCTCCTGTTCATAAAACACGAGAGCTCTTTGCTTTCAGTTTTGGTCCCTAGTTTTTTTCCTTCTAATCTCACCATGAAAATGATGAAGGGGGTTGCTGCTGCTGCTATGAACTCCCCTTCTCCTTCATATGCTACCGTTTTTGAAGATCCAAGGATCATGCTCAAGCATCAGAGTCTTATGCAGGACTACGAAGAATTATACAAGGTAATAGCTTTTCTGGGGTTTCAAAGACTTCTTATTTCTTTGTGGGTTTCTAGATCTGGTGTTTTTGTTAGATCTCCTTTGTTGGGTTTTGTTCATATGCCTTTTGGTTTGCTGGGGCAAACAAGAATAACAAGAAACAGGAATTTTGCTTCAGTCTTTGATTTGTTGCAGTGTTGATGTGAAATTTGTCTTACCTAATCTAGAAATTGGGAAGTCTTAAAACCTTATTTTTCCTTCGGCTTATACTCTTTGCTTGGCTATAGAGAATTAGTAGGCAGCTCGATGGAGCCAAATACTTGTACAGGGCCTCCCTGAGGGTGGATTTGTGGCATTTCGGGATCTTTTCGTGACCTCGAATGCTTCCTGCCCTTGATCAGCTTCCATGCAGATCAGTTGACTTATTATGTGGCAGCTGTTCCTGGGTTTAATTCATGAATTCTTGGTGTCTAACCTCTGTGGTTTTATCTCTTTTCTGTGTTTGTGTGCGTTTTGGCCAAAATTTGAGTGGTTTATGGGAACATGCTTTCACCCCTCTTTATGTCTGGCTGGATAGTTCCCAACTTATGGAATCCTCACCTGTCCTTAAGATGTTGAATAGAAAATCCCTTTTGGATCCCTTTGTTTCTCTTTTTATTACTTCATATGCTGAAATCTAAGGGTTACAACATGTAACTGTTTATGATAGATGGATTCATACTTTTAAGCATTTCTCAGGAAACAGAAGCGAAGAAAAGGAAATTGCAGATGATGAGACAGAAAAAAATGACCCTAATGGCTGAAGTCAGGTATAGTACTATCGTGCCTTTAAATGCTTAAAGATATGGATAGACCTGTAATCCGATTTTAAAGTTGAAATTTTGGTCGTGTTTATCTTGTGAATTGTAGGTTTTTGAGAAGAAGATACAAATTCTTGACACAAAACAAGTCTAAGAAAGCCCCTATGGAGCGAAGTTCTGTGCAACCACAGAACTTAGCTGCTGCTAGTAAAAATTTAAAGAAGGAAAAGAGCTATAGTGGAAATAATGCTGCTCTTAGACCACCAGTTCCGCGTTTTGATTTAAACCAGAAGGGAAAGGTTTACATTGAAAGGGAAGCCACTTTGCGAAATTCCGCTCCAATTTTTGACTTAAACCAGAAGCAAATGACTCACATTGGAAAGGAGGCTGCTTTGCGAAAGACAGCAACGATTCCTGACCTGAACCAGAAGGAAAGGATTTACAGAGGAAAGGAAGCCAAAGTTCAAAATAATACACCAATTTTTGACTTGAATGAAATCTCGGTATTTGTTTAGCAAATGTCATCAACTACAGTGCTTTGAAACCGTGCGTTTCCTTTCTGTCTTGGGCTGATGGCGTGATTTAACTTCATTGTAGAGGGAGGAGGAAGAACTACAGGTTAATGGTGACATGTTGAGAGCAGAGGAGCTAAAGATGATTTCAATGAGAGGTGGTGGTGGTGAGCTAAATAATGATATGAAGTTATCAGCTTGTAGGATTGTCGGAAATGGATCAGGCCGGGCAGGGAAGAGGAAGATTACATGGCAGGATCAGGTAGCGTTGAGGGTTTGAGTCCATTCCTTATTATTGCAGTTATAGGCACTATATCTTGGCTAGTCTGAAAAGTATCCCTTGCCTCAACCTGTAATGGTTAATTCTCGTGTTCCTGTTTCTCTTTGTAAAGAAAAAAATAGTCCCATATATTATAATTATAGATAAAATGAAGAAGTTGACGCCCATTGCACAGAAATCATGTTTTGTGCTCCTTCAACAACGTTCTCTCTCTCTCGAGAAAACTATGGTCTGTTTGGAATCTTGCAATAAGTTGCTTTTAGGTGCGGTTGCTTGACTTAGGTAACCAATTTTTGTTTCTTTGCCTCTTGTAATTTGGTTGTGGAACAGGCTCATACAATTTCATCGTTTGTCTTTCTTGGCCGGCAGATATTTAAATGAAGAAACGTTGACTTGTAATCATGGTACTAGCAACAGCCAATTGTTTGTGTTAGGACAAGATAGGGTAGGTCTGTAATCTGCCGGAGTAGATGTTTCCTTTCTCCTACGTAATCTCTGGCCTGCTGGTCAGGAAGGGAGATGCCTTTATTGGTGGAATTTATGGGGCCTGCATTGTTGCTTGATTTGTGAAGTTTTTATGGGGTTAGATTATAGACAATTCATTGTCACGAGTCATGATAATGAGCGGTGAATGGAAATGGAGATGGAGAGAGCAAGCAATACGCTCATCATTGTTGCTTTCGGTGGAAGAACAATGGCCATTGAACTTGTCAAAGCTTTTATGTAGTGGAGAACCTGTTGCGTGAGCCCTTCCAATCTTCTTCGAAAAGTTATTTAGGCTGTTTATTTTTGTGTTTTTTTTAGAAAATAAAAATAAAATGTTTGAAAAAAAGGTCAACCAGCCGCAGAGACAGCCCTTGAATCCCAGAAATAAACACAAGTTTTGAACACCTCCAAGCTTGAACCCAGTCGCTTGATGCGGTCACGTTTCATAAACAACGGCTGCACTGCAGATTTGAAGGTATCATATAATTGAAAAGTCTACGGTCATGGCAGCGGAAGATGCCATTCCAGAGACCTTAAGATGATGACAGCTGCTACTTCGACGATGGCGCAGTTAAATTCTCAGGACGTTAATGGTCAAATAATTCCGGCTGAATAGAAAACAGGGGATCGAAAATACGTAACTACAGAACAGGACTCCTCACAACTCATGCCGATGTCTGCAACACATGTACTTGTTGAAGCAGGCAGGGTGGTCGTTTCACTTATGGCTGCTTTAGCAGTTCGTTCGGAAAGGCTTCTCTTCTCTCTCTCTCTCTCACAGACGTGCAACTTCTTCCGTTGTTTCGGTATAGAAGATATTTATTTGTTTGGAAATATATTAAAATAATAATTTTTTATTTTTAAAAAAAATCAATATTAGTATGTAAAAATAATTTAAAAATATCGATTTTTTTTATTATATAAAAATTTCTGGGTTCTCGTCTACACAATAATTCTAAAATTTAGTATGAATTAAGTGTTTTTTACTGTTAACCGCAAAGGAGTTTCTGAATAATTACTTTTTTTTTACTATATTGATTAATCTTAATTTGATTTTATATCCATGATTATCTAGTAATTTGATTTTAGTTTCTAGTCTGTAATGTTGGTTTTGAATTTTTGTTTGATGATACATGTTGATTCTAGTGTTAAAATGAACAAAATTGATGGGAATTCCTTTAATACTCCATGCTGTAAGGGAGAGGTCGGCCACGATCAAGCCTGCCATGAAAATCTGAAAAAACAGGAAATATGAAGTCGAGCAACACTAACACCATGTAGAGGAGGAGATCAAAGAATGGCAGTGAGAGGATGCCGAAGCTCTTCAACAACCCAGAAAAACCAAAAACCTAACCCTAATTCTCAGAAGCAAACAATTAAAATTGAAAGTGAAGGTGACCAGAGAAAAAAGCATGGCCGTATGTAACTGGGAATCGAAAAAGATCTACCTTTTATTCTCCTCCACCCGATCGTATGAGCGAGATCTCCGGCGACACAAACCCCGCCATGACCGACGCGATGGCAGGGATCTCCCTCTCCGGAATCCTCTTCTCCGACGTTCCTCTCTAGCGTGTGTAGTGAAAGAACGGAACTTCTGGTTAAAAAGTGAAATATGGTTGCCAAGCAGCCACGTCGCCCAACAAAAGAGAGTAAAATAGGATCGTTGTTCTCAACTATTGAATTCGAAGCGAAATACCAAAAACAACCTCCAAAACATAACTCGGCATTTCAATTGTCGATGGCAAAACCGGCATTACACTATTAAATCAACAGTTAAAAAAGTTTGTCGCTCAGTTCCCAGGTGACCCCACCACAACTTTAAGAGGTTTCCCATCTTTGTTTTCTACTTCATTAGGAACCCATCAGTCAACTACAATCACCAGGCTCTGCAAATATTGCCGTGAGAAAATGCCGAGTCGGTGCGAGATCTGCTGCGAGATCTTGATCGCTATCTTGCTCCCTCCTCTCGGAGTTTGCTTCAGGCATGGCTGCTGCAGTGTATGCTTCTTCCTTTGTTTGTCTTTTAGAGATCTGAAAATCTGGATATTTTTGATGACCAACTTTAATGGATTCTTCTTCTTATTTTTTTCAGGTGGAGTTTTGGATTTGCTTGTTGCTCACTATTTTAGGCTACGTTCCTGGAATAATCTATGCTCTCTATGCAATCGTGTTTATCGACCGGGAAGAGTATTTTGATGAGTACAGGCGCCCGCTTTATGCCCCGGCGTATCAATGAATTGCCATACCAGTCCCTCTGGTTTTATTGAACTCTATTTCATATGTGGGATTTGTGTTTTGTGTTTGAACAATGTTAAAAACAACGGAATCACAGCTTAATTTTCGAAAGATCGCTTCTCTCTCTCTCTCTCTCTCTCTCTCTCTCTCTCTCTCTCTCTCTCGGTTGTTTGTCTGTTGTGGGCTGATGATTATCCTTTTGCTGGTATTTTCACCTCTTCGCAGCTACAATTGGATGAGACAACGTTCTAAATCTTACTCAATTGCATCTTGATTTTTAGTACTTCTCTTGAAAAATTGCAATTTATTTTTCTTTGTCCATCTTCAGAATAATGGGCTAGGCTGTGACAGGCTCCTGTTGTTTGCTATTTTCTTATTTGCAATTGAATTTATCGAGCCAGACTACGAACTAGCTTGCTCGAAATTCTATCCGCACATTACTTCTCCCATGTTTATGGATTTTAGTTCTGCTTTAAAGGCATAAATTATGTTGTCGAGCCTTCTAAAAAGTACTGCAGTGCTGTAGCCATATTGCATGTGCCTATTGAATGATCTGCATAATCATGTAGCAGCAGGCATTCGGAGCATATCTTCTTATTTTTTGTTTTTTTATTCGATGAATAAAATTCGGCAGGCTTTGTTTTTATAAGATATACACGTCCTGATTCAGAGTATATCATCTGGGCATATAAGAAGATTTATTGAATGATCTACATGATCACCTTGAATGCTTGCCTGAGAAAGTGATTTCGTTTTCTGTCAATGAAACAAGCTTCAGCTTGTTGCCATCCTGTATTTTTTCTTAAAATGGAGGAGAGGTAATTGCCAATTCTTCCCTCCCAGGTTTCCTGATGGTGGTATTTGATGATATCATGATTGATTTCTGTATTGCTGCGGCAGCCTTATGCCTCCTCTTCTCTCATTATTTATGCTTTTCCCATGATCGTGTGCTCTGCTGCTGAATCACAGTAACAAATGAGTAGGTTTTGCTGATGGTATTTGCTTGCGAGGAAGATTATTTCCCCCGAATTTGTTATGAAATAATCAAAACCATTTTCCTGGTGATGTGGAAAAAGTTATGGCCTTTTTATGTGCGTATTTTCTTTGCACCTCGATCTTGTGAAGAAGCTATGGAGGCCTGAGATATAATTTGCTAACACGGTGCGTGCTCGTGGAAGCTCAGGATCTGCTCGCCCTTCGCAATAATGCTTGATTGATTAGTTCGAACATTGTGTTAAAGAACCAACTCAAGCTTCTAAGTGAGGTCCTATAATATGATTTATATTATTTTCTAATACACCTCCTTAAGTAAAAGTTTTTTGGGCTTGAAAATTGCACAGGCCCACATCATCTTATGCTTGGATTTTATCAAATAGAATAGGGGTGGTGAGATTTGAACTCGTGACCGCTGTGTCAACAAGGCTCTGATACCATGTTAAAGAATTATCTCATATAAAAGCTCAAACTTGTAAGTAAGGTCCCATAATATAATTTATATTATTCTCTAACACATGGTTTCG
This sequence comes from Salix brachista, assembly GCA_009078335.1. Taxonomy (NCBI): domain Eukaryota; kingdom Viridiplantae; phylum Streptophyta; class Magnoliopsida; order Malpighiales; family Salicaceae; genus Salix; species Salix brachista. Next base: position 10,628,437 of record CM018589.1, on the reverse strand, counting down.
ATGTGTTGTTTTATCAAATTTTTTTTTGTTTTAAATTAAATTTCTTTGGGTGATGTCAAATAGTTTTGAAGTGGTGATGTTGATTTTTTATATATTATTTTTATATATTTATATTATCTTCCCATCATCCGTGTATGGCCGTGAAATTCTCATGATTAATTTCGATACCAAGTCTTTATGTTCCTTTATTCCTACTTTATGTTTCAATGCTAAAATTGTAAACTCCACTCTTACATGATACATCCATCAATTCCCAACTTCATTCTCACTAATTAAATTCACCGTATTTTATTATAACCTATGCATGATTTTACATGACAGCAGTTTCTTTTCCATGTCCCATCTATTTACCACTTTTCTATTTTACTGTCCTACACCATCATCACCTCTCTGTTGTGTCATGATGATTATCCTTGTGGATTATGATTTTTTGTGTGGATGAAAATAATAAGAAATTCTAGTTTTTTATTAATTAAAAAAATCATTAATCACTATCTAGTATTTTGATAGCTAAAAACCTTAACTTGCCTTTAGAATTCGTATAAACAAGTTGGTTTTATGTAAAAAGGGCAATACTATCTCTAGCATACTCTACCCAACATAAGTTATATTGTTTATTTAATTGATTATTACTAAGTTATTGTTGTGATTTTTTAACCGTTAATTTGTCTACTAGTTAAATTATATCCACCCCAGTAAAGTGGACTGTGATTTTAGGAGTCAAGCCTAGCCATTTTAGAGCCACATTATATTTAAGTCTTTTTTATTTTAATATTGGAAATACACCCTATATATATATATTCATAATCATTGGTATTAAATAATAATAAATATAACGCAAATTACTTTTTTTGTGTGTTTTAAAATTTAGACCAAGCCTTTATGGTTTTAATAAACTTTTTATTAAACTTATGATGCATGCAAAATATGAAAAACAAAAAAATTCCTATTTTTTTAGTATTTTCAAGAAATGCTAAATCATGCATATTGAAGGATAAAATTACATTTGATTTTTTTTTTATAAGCTAGAGAATTTTTTTTTTTATAAGGAATATTGATTTGTAAGAAGAGTAAAATCTTTTCTCTTTTAGTTTTTTGTTAATTTACAAGAAAACCAACAAGAAACAAACGGTAAAATGTGAATAATGAGATAATATTAATTAATTAACTGTTTAATATTTTTTTTTCTTTATTTATATAATAATTTTTTCCCCATTACTATAAATATGTAATGTATTTTTAATTTTAAAGTTATTACTATTTCATATAAAAAATTATATTTATCTTACTTTGGATAGTTTATTGGAATAATTAAATTAATGTAATTATAGATTTTATTCAATCTTTTCTATTATTATTTATTTTTGTCTCATTTTCCTGTTTATTGAAGTATAATATAGTGGCAAATTGCGAGTTGAACACCACGACCACGTTTGTCCACGTATTATTTACCATGATGACATTGTCTAAAAATTGTCCGAAAACAACTCCATGCGTTGTCGATGGCAGTGGTGCCTGATCTTTGAGCTGAGGAGTGTCGTTTAAGAGGGACGGCACATCCAGCCCTCCCTCCTCCTCTCCTAACTCTACCAGCACGTGACAACCGGTTACAGGGGATCAATGGCAACCGTCTATTTGCCACGTGGCTAACAAAGAAGCTCTACACTTCCAAACATCAAAAATGACATTTGTATCCACGTGTTCTCTTATAAGACCCGCAAATGGAATAAACCACAGCCAAACTCCATAAAAAAAATGAACGGTAACGAAGATACTAACGTGGTAGAGACTGATACCGAGTCAAGACCCGTCTCTGACTGGGCCGAGTTAACTTACGAGTGCTTAATCAACATCCTCTCTCGACTCACCTTCGAGCACCGATGGCGCGGCCCCATGCTCGTTTGCAAAGGTTGGCTGATCGCCTGCAAGGATCCATCTCTCAACACACTATTCGATCTGGACACTCGATTCGACTCGGTTATCGGATCACCTCTGTGGTGGACCCCTGATTTCGAGAGAAAAATCGATTCCATGCTCCGTTCCGTCATCACTTTTAGTGACGGATCCCTGACCGAGATCCGTACCCAGCACTGCTCCGATCACTCAATCACTTTCGCCGCCGAAAGGTAAAAAACAAAAGAGAATTCTTCTCAAAATAAAATAACTTAAGTTTTGATTTTTTGATTTTTGATTTTAGGTGCCCAAATCTTCAAGTGCTTTCAATAAAAAGCTGCCGAAATGTGACCGATGCATCCATGGCTCAAATTGCTTACAAGTGCGCAAAGCTTAAAGAGCTTGATATAAGTTTTTGCTTTGAAATATCACGCGAATCTTTGGTTATGATGGGTAGAAACTGCCCGAATCTTAGGGTTTTAAAGCGGAACCTAATGAATTGGTTAGATGGCTCCCAACACGCAGGGATTGTGCCCGATGATTATTTAAATTCTTGCCCTCAAGATGGAGATTGGGAGGCGGGTGCAATTGGGAAATACATGCCCAATTTGGTGCACCTTGAGCTGAGATTTTCGAAAATGTCTGCAAAGGGGCTGGTGTCGGTTTGTGAAGGGTGTTTGAATCTAGAGTATTTGGATTTGTCTGGGTGTGCCAATTTGACGAGTCGGGATATTGTTAATGCGACTTCGGGGTTGAAGAATTTGAAGGAGATTAAGAAACCGAATTTTTATATCCCGAGGTCGGTTTTCCACACTGAAAGATACGGGCATTGGAGGCTGTATGATGAGCGGTTTCAGACGGATATTTTCCGCATTTGACCAGGTGAGTTGAATTCATCGATGTGCTACATGAGAAAGCATGTAGATAATTTGATGCCTGCTCTCTTGTTTTCCATAATCGGAGGATGTTCAGTGCAATTGATGTTGTTACATAGATACATGGCTCCATGTTATGCTGTAAAAAATAATTTTTGCTCATGTCTGTGTTCTGTATTTGTTCTAGCTTACTGTGTTTTCTAAACGCTGGAACCTGGAAATTGGAGTGAATCGTTATTCCTGAAAATCCTAATTGTGATTTGTGTAAATCTGATTTTATGAATACATGGGATGAAATCCTCCTATTATGCTGGTTTATGAAATTTTGTGGTTTATCTAGCTGTGTGTTTGAAACAATGTCTTGCCTTCCATGGTCGTGATTCCTTCATGCTGCATATTTTGGAATGTTACTGGCATCCACTGCGTATATTGTTAAAGGAAATCTAGCAAATAATGTAAATTGGTTTTTGTTATTTGCTTCCCTCTTTGGAAGTAATCAAGCTAGATCATTGGCAATGGGGTTTGAGGATCTCGACCCCTGTTCCTTCCTTGATAAATGAAAACCGATTTTGTGCATATCATTCTGTTCTATATATTGTGTTTTCCATGGGTCGGCCATTGGTGAATGGTGATGGTAGCTACATTTCAGGGTATTCTTATACTCTGAATGGTGAAGATAAAACAATCTCAGGGAACAAGCTCTGTACTGGTTCTCATGTAATTTACCTCACCCAAAGATCTGTTATATTTTGTGAAGTGTTACGTTTTTAGAGCTCGGCACCATCCATGAAATGCAGAAAAAATAAATAAAGTTTAGAAGTCCTTTCTTCCTCTTCCAATTTCTTCCTTGAGTGTTTACTTAAATGTTGTATCAAATTCAAGCCCAAAACAATTATTTTTTAGTAAACCTAAACCCAATTCCGAGCACGAGTTTAGTTGGCTTGTGCGCCTGTATAATTTTAAACCAATAATCCACTTTATTTAGGATATCTCTTCTCTACAGAAATAACAACAAAAGCTTGTTTCTTTTCTATGTAAAAATTGTATAAGAAAAAAATTGTTTAACAAAAATATAAATTTCTTAACCTGTTCAAACGACAAAAAACAACTAGATTTTTACACAAGATTTGAAAAATGATTGGTTTCCAATACGAAAAACTCCTGTCGATCATGATGCCATTTTTAATGGAGGATGAAAAATGAAATAAACACTTGCTGACTTGATTAATAAAGAAAGGAAAGCTCGATAAAATTTGGAAGGTAAAAGGTCGATAGCAGATATCGTCCTTCTACCGGTGAAATTTATTTCTTCAGATTCTGCTCTAAAATTTTATGAATGGCCATTACCAAGTAGCATCCAAACCATAGAATTTTGTATGGGGAAGTTAGATGTTAATCCTTACAACTTTTTTTTTATTTTTATTATTATTATTAACATGAGTGTTCGGGTCAATTTACGCGTATTTCGACTAATTCCACTGGTCCCGGAGTTAACAACTATATAAGCCTCCAGTAAATATCATATTAGCAATCACATGACTCGAACTTGAGACTATATGGAAAACAAACTTTTTAGTTCTATAAATTTTTTTACCACCTATCATCCACTAGATAATTCAATTCTTAAAGGCCTTAATTTCCCCCTCCAAAATATAACAAAATGTTTATTTAAACATCTGCTCACATGCAATCTCAATTCACCTATAAACTCAATTCAAACACAATCTTAATGGAAATGATACTCTCATTCCATAATTTATAGTAACACTTACAAAATTAAATAGAATAACACAGCATATATTTAGAAAAGCTGACCATGGTGAATTTGTTGGTACAGGAAGAGTTCCCCTAACGGGGCATAGCATCCCAAGAAAACACTAATCCATGAAAATTCTTGAATCTTGAACCATCAACCAACTGAATAATGCAAGAAAAGTTCGATCTTCTTGACGTGAATATCGTCTTGTGCTTGCCTAGCTCCACCCGAACATCACAAGCAGCTCCTTTGGGGGGACTCATAAAATAACTTTTGGAAGGATTTCAAGTGCTCCGTCTCCAAGCATATGGTCAACGACAAGGTTCCATCACCTGATGAACTTGGCAGGATGTATCCTTTGCCTTGATATGCAAACGCAGGCCGAATATATACTGGCTTGCCCCATCCAAAATCAGCATCGTAAAAGGGCAGATTCACCCAGTTAACAATGTTGAGGTTTGGGCTCCTGTAAGTTTCGGAGGTTCTCATGACAGCAGTCGAGTCACCTAGTTTTTCCAAGTAGTCAACGGCTGATCTCAAATACTCATCATCCATTCGTTTTATTGCTCTGTGAATTCTCTCCGCCGTGTGTACCAATGACTCCGATAACAGGCCACCAGAGAGAGCAATCGGCGTAGCGGAGAAGATTACATTTCCAAAATATCCCGGCGGAATTGGAGGTCGGAATCTTTTCCTGCCATTCGTGGCTATGCTTAGCTTGGTTGGTTGATCGTCAGACAAGCCTCGCGCTTTGCATACACAGCGCCATATGTGCGCTGTAAGGATTACATAGGTACTGTACTCCGTCTTGCCTGCATCATTCTTCGCCATAGCTTTCAAAGTGCTAAGTAAATCACTTGTGATCTTAAGGTTGGCTACAGAAATGTCTCTGGAACCTGACATGGGAATGGGGTTTTGCGAACGGGTGTTGATGGTAGGGAATGGATCGTACTCGACGTGATGGAAGGTAAGGCTGGGTGGGACTCTTCCACGAAGAATGGCTCGGTCGAAGTATGGTGGGGTTTTGATAGGGAGGCCTCGGGCTATATCAGACCATGTGTTGATGAAATGAAAACATCTGGTCCCATCTGCCAGAATATGATGCCATCCAACTCCAAGGCACACTCCACCGCATCTGAATCTGGTTACCTATCAGGGATGAAAATCCTCGAAGTGAGTTGCTTGCAAGTAATTATGTATACCTCCATGGCAGAATCTGTGGAAGTTCGTCGCTACGCTTGAGATCAACGAAGTCATCCATGGCAGAATCTGTTTCAGCCTCAACGAACAAAACCCCTTCTCCATTACAATTTATTTCAACTCTACCATTCGCATCCCTTGCCAATCTCCCAGCTACAGGATAAAACGACACCAGAACTTTGCTCAGCGCCTCCTTGAGCGCTTTAACCTCAAAGAAATTGGCAGATCCATTTGGCCTGTACAGGATCAGCAAGGGGACATGATATTTTGCTTGAAACTGGTCTAGGTTAGTGACCTCTAGCCGGCGGTTCGGTGTATCCTGAATCGGCATCACCATGGATGATTCCTTTATTGCAATCTTCATCTCGTAACTTTGGCTCGATCGGAATTCAAGCTCTCTTTTACAAACCAGAATCCTGATACGAGGATGCTGATTAGTTTTCAGCTGCTAATTAAGCTGAATTTTAGATCCTGTAAGAAAATGAAAGTATGTGGCTATTTAACAATTCTTGTTCATGAGAGAGATTAGAAAATGTTATCATGCTAGTCAATTTTCTAATAGATGAAACTCCTATTACAAACCCCATATTTTTTAAAACTTATTTTTAACATTAGTACATGGAAATGATTTATTTTTTTAATTTAAAATAAATAAAAAAAAAATATTTTCATTTTTTTTAAATACCTTTAAAACACAATCCGAACACATTAGTACATGGAAATGATCTATTTTTTTAATTTAAAATAAAAAATAAAAATAAAATATTTTAATTTTTTTTTAAATACCTTTAAAACACAATCCGAACACAGTATATCTATGATTATTGTTTGATGATCTCAGTGTTACGTCTGCAAGAAAATAAAAGTATACAGTTATTTAATTTTTGCGGTTCCTGAAACAAATGTAGGTACAATAATTGTATTACACTGTGCAAAAATAAAAGAAAAAAATCTAAGAAGAGAGAGGGAGAGAGAGAGGTGAGGACCCAGGCACGAGCGATGTGTACTGCTGGCCAAATAATTATGCTGAGGAAGAGAGAGGTTCGTTGTCTGTTTTAAATTTATCTGCTCATAGTATATTATTACTCATTTTTCACGTGCAATGCCCAACTGTGTAGATAATTTTTTTTTAAAATATATGGCGTAGGGTTTTTTTATTGTAATATTATGGGTTTTTATAGCGAAATTGTTTTTATTTATTTAAGAAATGCAAGTAACGGAGCTGGGTAGTCTTATGTTTTTTTTAAAAAAAATATTAATTGATCATTAAAAAAATATTTAAGGATATATTTATCTTTTAAAAAAAAAACAGTAAAATTAATTATTTATCTCTAGATAATAAAATAAAATTGTTGAATACATTTGCTTCGCCGGTAGATAAACCGTAAACGCATTAGCGCCATTTACTAGTGTTTGAAAGGAAGGAGAGCATGACAGTCAAAATCGCGAGCCAACTCGCAAAATCGTACGATTTTGCGAGTTGGCTCCGAAAACCTGGTTGGACCGGAAAGAAAAATCGAAACCGGTCAACTCGGTCAAACTCGTAGAAAAATCGTTCAAAATCGTAGAAAAATCGTAGAAAAATCGTAAAAAATCGTAGAAAAATCGTAGCATAATAATAATAATAAAAAATAATAATATTTAATTATATTTAAATTCATTTTTTAAATTTAAATATAATTAAAAATAATAATTTTTGTACGGACATTTTACGATCTTTCTACGATTTTACGATCCGATCTTACGATCCGATTTTTCGGAGCCCTTTCCGATCCGTGTCAAAATCTCGATTTTGACTGCCATGAAGGAGAGTTTGACCACCCCATAAAAAAAATTAGAAGTTTTTGGCCACTTTTTGCATGGGAGTTTGAACAAATTTAATTTATAGTATTTACTAAGAATTGAATTTATTATTATATGCCAAGATGCCACTACCAATGAGCTGGTTTGTTTTAAAAAATAATATAAATTATATCATGAGATCTCATTTAACAACTTAAATTTTAGGTGAGATGATTGTTTTACATGATATTAAAACTTTGTTAGCCCAACGATCGCAAGTTCCAATCTCATCACCCTAATTTTATTTGATGAAAAAACCAGGCTCAAGATAATGCGAGTTTGTGCAAGTTTCAAGTCTAAAAAGCTTTCACTTGAAGGTATGTGTTAGAAAATAATATAAATCATATTATAAAGTCTCACCTAGCAACTTAAATTTTTAGGTGAAATGTTCCTTGACAGTTTGTATGCCAGCATTATTATATTGCAGGGGATTCAATTTTTCTAAAATGTGTAAGAATTATATAATTATAAGGAAATTCTTTGACATTTTTATCAAACTCAAAAAATAGTGTTGTAAGAAAATTTCATCAAAATATCAATGTATCTCTTATTTATCTTAACTAACGCAATGTTTTTAACTATAATTATTGTTTCTATTAAAAAGAAAATTATAAAAATAATATATTTATATTTTGTGTGATTGGAATCTATGAAAATTATAAATTATATGTTCCAAAAGTTAAGAAAATAAAAGTTTGTCGAAGAAAATTGATTAACATATTCCAATAATTTTTTTTTTAGATTCGAGAAAACCCCATTTCCCGAAAAGCATACTTCGTGGATCTATGTGAGCGAGTAAAACCCCGGCTATCCCAGACTCTTACAAGAAATATATGTCCTGACTCGAACTCAAAACTTGCTTGCAGATCTAAGATTTTTGCCATAATAATAACACGCCTTTTAGGGACAATTTCAACAAGAAGCAAAACCCACCATTAAAAACGAAGAGGAAACTAAGGTAACATTAAGATGTGGTAGCCAAGCTATAGTATCTCGATCTAAATCAAAAGAAAACCAAGAACATTACGAATCCAACTGCAGTTTTTGACAGAATTGCAGAGGATTTCGACAGTAAAGTATGTGCTCCACTCTTGGGCTTGGTACGAGGATGAAGCATATCTGCACCACCATAAACTCCCTTGGCTCTTTGCAAACTCTTCAGATCAACTCCATGCACGCCGCCCTCAGGCCTGCTCCGATCACCCTTTTCTTTCGATTCGCTTATTGCCATCCCGAATACATCTGCACAGGACAGAATGAACAGGAAATCTCGAAACAAAGAAGGCAAATTCCACAATTCGTACGTATGAAACAGTTTTTCTAACACTTACTTTGTAGCCCATCTCTTCTGATCATCAATGCGTTGTGTTGAGGAGTCACAGTTCCTTCGCATGCATAATATGAAAGGGCTTTGAAGCAAGTGATGAGTAGCAGCCATGCTAGAACTATTCCTCCCCTCATGGTTTGTATTCCTGCTAATTTTCAATTTCTTTATATTTGATGTCTAAGCAGTTGCGGGGGATCTCAGCAGAGCACTGGATTTATATTAGCGTTGGTCGCTTATTACGATAAAGAATAATATAAATTATATTCTGTAACCTCACTTGATAACTTAATTTTTTATATAAGATGGTTCTTTAACATGGTGTCAAAACCTTGTTGATCCAGCAACCACGAGTTAGAATCTCATCACTCTCATTTTATTTGATGAAAATCAAGCATAAAATAATATGAAACTGTATAATTTTTAAGCCCAAAAATCTCTTATTTAAAAACATATATTAAAAAAATATTATAAATTATATTCTAATATCCGATCTAGATTTGGATTTTTAGATAATAGGATTCTTGACCACCAGTTTTAGTGCCTTCTTTCTTGAGTGGTGGTGGCGACACCAACTTTTAACTGTAGCCTGCAATACGATTCTCTTCCTTCTTTTTCATGAATAAAATATGATGCTTTTTACGTTATCCATCCCCTTACAAGATTCTGAACTCCATTGATTTCTCTTCATATTGCAGGACGATGCTCCACGCTAAGATTTGCAATCCTTTAATTAACGGTTCAGATTTGCACGTCCAAGTCATTATGTCTTTTTTATTTTCAAAATTCGCTGACATTGCTTCCATGTGATTTTGATGCGAGACAGAGTGCATATGAATCACTTTATTATTGTATTCAAAAAACATTTTTAATTTAATATTTTATAATAAAAAATGTTTAAAACATTTACAACTTTTATTGACAGCAATTGTGTTATTTAATTCTGAGATTAATTAATTAATTTCCTTTCAATCTTCTCACCTGTTCATTCTTTTCAGGCGGCTAAAGATATCAAGGATATCGGGAAAAATGGCGGATATGCTGTCGGACGGTGCCAATAAAGGAGGAAGAGAAGAGGGGATAAAGATTACTTTGTGGATCAACTGGCCCACGCGCTTTGCATAAAGCAAGATCTAATTAAAACGAATGAATACTTTTCATACATTTCCTTCAACAAGCCTTTATGCTTTAAATCTTCGTGGTTCTTCCTGCCTCCCTCTCCCTCGACTAGAGGAATCATCCACAAATCAAAAACCAGTAATCTGATGAGCTTTTCAGGCTGGGATGGCTCTTTTACTGGATCTGGCTGAGGTAAAGACGATCCTCGAGGATTAATAAAGCTTAACCTGCAAGGATTATATATAATTATGCAGTGATGACTTCTTATCGTTTTTTAGTTATAAAAATGATGCCATGGATTATAATTCTGTATATTTGAGAATTTAAAGAAAAATAAAATGTTTGCGTAGCTAATGCATTCAAATATTGTATATGAATGATGGCTTGCAAAAGAAACAAAATTGCTTCTTGTATTTGTTTTTAAGTATAATTATATATAAATAAAGGCAAACCTCCACTTACTATGACCCTAATTGCCACCGGTTTTCAATAGAGATCCGAATATAGTAGTTTCTGTTAATTTTTTATTCTTTTTAAAAACATATTTGTTTTGAAAAATATTAAATTAGTATTTTTTTTTATAATCTTTATCTGCCAATGTTAAAAAAGTTATTTTAATATATATTTATCATTTGCCTTTCGGGTTCTTTCGTTGACTTCCGTCAATGAATGTTTCTAAACGCCGTTAAATAGGAATCTATTTTGCACATGCTGCTATCACGATGAGATAATAAAACCTTTAAGTTAATAAAAAAAATAAAGTTTATCCAAGTATAAAATAAAATGATAAAGATTTTATACCATTAAAGAAATATGAGTTTATTCACACAGTATATATATATACTAGTTATATTGCCCGCGCGTTGCCGAGGGTATTCTTGTGTATATAATTTAACATAATAAAATCCACAACGATAAATTTATATGATATAACTAAATAAAATTTATAGATTATGAGATAAAATGTAAAAAAAAATTAAGTAGAGTTTATTGCACAAGCATAGATTACATCTTTTAGAATGTAGATATTATGTCATGAAAGATCATAAAAGAGCGCGAACTAACAATTAAAAAAAGAGCAAAATATTTTAATAAGAAAAAAATAAAAAAATTAATCACAAAAATCATCGTTATTATTGTGCAGATAGTAAAATTATAAAAATTATTTAATACAAAGAGCAAATAAATAAAAAAAACATAAAGGGAAAAAGGAAGCAATATTAATTTAAAATACTATAACAATAGCAATATCGGAGTCTTAAAATCTAAACTTATTATTGTTGTTACTATTAAAACAATAAAAATTATCAAATTATACCGAGGAAAAAAAATAAAAAGCATGAACAAAAGAGGAAGCAAGAAAAACAATTAAAATATTATTATTATTCTTATCATTATCATCATTATTATTATTATTATTATGAAAGAATAAATAAATGAATGAATTAAGATTAAACAAAAAATATAAATTGTGAAAATACCTGTAATAATCAAATAACAAAAATAAGTAGTTAATTTTTTGTCGACAAAAAGACAGAAACATAAATTGAAAATCCATCCTGATGTTATTTTTATTATCATCGCTATAACATCTAAAATTCTTATCAACATTATTATTAAAATAATTAAATTGCCCAGGAAAATCATTAAAAAAAAAGAGGAAAAGAGTTTTCATAAGAAAAAAAAAAAACCAACACCAAAATTATTATTATTATTGCGTAAATACTGAGATCATAAAAATAAATTAATCTAAAGAACGAATAAAAACAACAGGAAAAAAAAAGAACAAAGGGAAAAATGGAGCAACATTAATTTCAGGATTGAACCGATTAGGAAAAACATCCCAGGGAAAAAAATAAAAGCATAGATGCATAAATACGAATTAAAAATAAGCATTGTCTAAGAATTAAATGAAGACACTAAATGAATTATAAAAAAAAACGCTTCAATAATTAAATAACAAAAATACATAATCAATTCTCTATCAACAAAAAGACGAAAACATAAATTGAAAATCTATCTTTATGTTATTGTCATTATCGTTACTATAACAGTTAAAATTATTATTAGCATTACTGTAAACAAAATCAAAACAATTCAATTGCAGTAAAAAATCATTAAAAAAAAAGCAAAAGATAAAAAAAAAACAAATAAAAAATAATCGTTGAAATTATCAATATCATTGTGTCAATAGCAAAATCATAAAAATCATCTAATGCAAAGAACAAAAAAAAAATAAAGGGAAAAAATATGAAATATTTATTTTCAAATGAATACCAACATAAATTGAAATTTAAGGATTGAACCGATTCAAAATAAAATAAAACTAAAAAAACTAAGAGCATAAATGCATAAATATGAATTAAAAATAAACATTATCAAAGAAATTAAAAAGAAAACAAATGAATTATTATAAAATAAAATATTCAAAGAATAAGGACCGAAATGAAAAATAACATATATAATTACTTCAAATTGAAGGATAAAACTGAAAAAAAATAAAATCTTGGGACCAAAATAAATAATGAAATAATAATAATGATAATTGCTGTTATTATATAAAAAAATTAGAAGAAGTAGGACTGAAATGAAAAGTTGTATATATTAAGAATTTCAATTGGAGGACCAAATTAAAGAAATCAAAACATCCGGACCGAATAAATTAGAGGAACACAAAAGAAATCGAAAATCAAAAGTATAGGGACCAAAATTAAAAATGCTTGATATAATTAGTTTTAATTGAGGGGCACAATTGAAAACAATCAAACTTTAAATTCAAGAAATGAGCAATAAAATCGAAATCCAAACTTCAGGTACCGAAATGAACTTCCTATATACATGAGGGACCTGACCTGAAATTGTCCCGCAGGAGAGAGAAAACATACAACCGCCACAAAACCGTTCCCCGGCGTTTACCCTGACATCTAGGACGAACACGCGCCGCGACGGGAGACAGAGGACCTGGAGGCGCACCGTATTCAACAGCGGAATAAAATTTTCTACCGCCGCATGGGACCGCACACGCCGCTTCCATGGCGCGTTGGCGCTGAGCGCCGCTGTCGCGTCCTGACAACGCGCCAGCCGTGCAGATGAAAAAATAATAAAATAAAGGCTAATTACCAAGACGCCCCTAACCCGACCGAGATTCACGAAAATACCTGGGGGGAAAATACCCCCGTGTCCCTGTTCACTGTGCATTATCTTGTCGTTATCGAGGGCTTTTTTCGTCGGTGCACTGTGCACTTAATGTATAATGTAAACAGTAGACATGACAACAGGTGCATAATTGAGGAAACCATAAGAGATGGGTGACCCAAATGAGAACACTGGTGGTTTAGGCAATGTGTTGATCGGGAAACCATAATATTGCTTGTTTTCCGGTCAGAAATTTGAAGTATCGGGTCACGTATTTGTATTCTGCACGTACGACTTGTGTGAAATCCATTTAGAAAATGGATTTTATTTTGTGTAATTCAAAACATATATAGAGCCACTTGAAATTTACAGTCCTTTTTTCTTTTCTCATTTGCTGCAGGCCATGTTGGCTTTACGAGATAAGATGCTGGCAAAATAAAGGACCATAGAACAAGAAGAGTTCTGGGTTTGAAGGATAGAGATCTTTATTTAATGTTTAAAAAATAAAAAATAAAAATCATTTTTAAATTTTACCTAGATTTTGGACCGCAACATCAAGAGTAAAGGAGATATGCTAAAAATAGGGTAATGTTTTATTTTCTTGACAGCAATGGTACAATGACTGCACATGTGAAACACGTGCATTGAGTGCTAAATAAATACAAGGCACGTGCAGAAGCTAGAGACAGGTGTACAGCTGCTACTCATTGAGAGAATTGTTGGGCAAACAACTTCACCAAATCGGGAAATTGACCATATCAGTACTTAGAACAGGAAGAGGCTGAGGAAGGCGAGAAAAGAACCAGCTATATGGCTGGAAGAAAGTTTGGTCCGGACAGCAGATGATTTGCGACTATGACGTGGATAATAATGACCCCTTTTTCTTACGTAGACTCCTAACTTGGGTGTCTGAAATGAGCTGATCAGGCCATTGTGTCTCCCCTGAGGCAGCTGGGGTTTGGTCGGAGCTTCATCAAACTGGATCTTGGCAGCTGAACCTGGAAGAGAGTGTGATAGCAGGAGGAGGGTGAAGAGCAGGAAAGGGAATGCATTCGTCATTTGATTCATGTCTGCTACGTAGCTATGATATTTGCTGTCCAGTCTATGATCAAGGAGGAGATATTTATAAGGAGTGCTGCAAGTAATCAAGAATTTAAAAGTATCACAGACTTGTAAAGCGTACCTGCACAAAGATTGTTCTCGAAGACGTGGTGTAGTGTCAGAAAGCTTGATATCTGCTTTGTAGGATTCGGGTTAGAGTCGGTGTGTTCTTACCTGAGATAGTTTTACTTGTTTAACCCGGACCCGTAAAAAATAACTAAAAGAAGTGAGGTTTCTCGAATTCTCTTTCCAGCTCAAGGATACGAGTAGCAAGCTCAAGTCAGGTATCTCTTTCCAGCATGACAAGGCAATTGTGCAACGTCAAAAAACTACTAAAGCACCTAAAGTGGAAGATCATTTTTAATTTAATCAAATCTTTCTATCTTTTTTTCCCAGATGCAATGCTTCCAACTGCTACTAGACGGACTTTACTTAGATCTTCTGCTGTTAAACATGTTCCTTTGGCAAGTGGTTTGCAAAATTCAATAAAGCACATGGTATCTTAGACAGGTGGTGTCCACTGGTATTTTAGACAGGAAATACTAGCATGTCGATGAATCCATGCTTTAGTCGGCAGAATAGGTTGTCAAGAATATTTTTGCTGAGTCTGAAATGTTGAAACCTGGCCCACATGTTTAGCCATTTCTGGTTTCAAGAAGTGCTAATGGCTTACGAGCATGGAGAAATGAGATCACCCACTCCTCAAACAGAGCTGCAATGTAGCTATTTGATGGCATGTTTATGGTTTCTGATGCATGCTTCTAAACTGTGATCTTAGATCCAACAAAGATGAGTATACCAACAATGTTCTCAGATTACAGAATGCCAAGAATGTATTAACTTCCGGTGATCCAGCTTCAGAGAAATAATAATTGTCAAACTGGTAGCATGAAATTCGAGTGCAAAACCAAGATCAGCAGAAACCAACGAGAACCTAATCAACATGGACAGAGAGCAGGAAAGATATCAAAAACTAATAAGAAGATAAATGAGAGGGTTATGGAATAGTTTTGAAAAACTGATTATGGTCATGATGGAGTTTGATAATCATGATTGCGAGTCTTACCATGGTGCTTACATGATGAACAGGAACTCAGGAAGTTTAAGAAATCCTTGTCAAATGGATCCAAGAAAAGCAGATTTTCTGCTGCCATTGAAATTCTTTGAGAAACTGGGTATTGCACGCTGCTCGATGAAAGGTTCGCATCCAGGCTTGCGGATCAAGTGGTGAATATAGAACTAGGTATGTGACTCTGTGACAGCGCATCAAGATATTAACAGGAAGAACTCATTACAGGCCAAAATAGAATGAAATAAAATAGCATAAAGCAACCAATGAAACCACTCATTGGAACAAACCAAAGCACCTGCGGTTTTGTGTTTCTTCCAGTTTTGTCAGCAAAGAAATCAAGAGTGTCGATTCAATTAAACCATGGAGAGACACCAAAATAAGAGATCAAAGTTCCTACTGCTAGATATCATGTGTATCTACTAAATTTTTATGCATCATAAGTTCCGAAAGCATCCAGATGCTTAACATCTCCATGTGAAGGTGAACACATCTTTTTTTTTGAATTCGAGGAAACCACATCCCCCGTATATCTCTCGGAAAACGTATTTTGTGGATCCAGGTGAGCAAGTAAAACCCCGGTTATCCCAGACTCTTACAAGAGACACTACTAAAAAAGGGGGCTGTTTGCAACGGACGTGTCCGTTGCAAACAAGAAAGGAGTCCGTTGCTAATATGTATTAGCAACGGATTTTGCAACGGACGTGTTCCGATGCAAATAAGCGACTGCAAAATAGGTTGCAACGGAATGGCCGTTGCAAATGTATTTGCAACGGATATTCCGTTGGAAATTTCCAACGGAAATGCCGTTGCAACCTTGCAACGGAAATTCCGTTGCAATTTTGCAACGGAATGTCCGTTGCAATTAAATTTACAACGGCATTTCCGTTGCAAATTCAAATGTTTTTTATTTTTATTTTGAACCGAAAATACTTTTAGAAGTTGTGAAAAGATCAAAAATATCTTTTTATTTCCATTTCTTCATTCATATTGTCATAATTTGATTTTTGATTCCATATTTTTTATTTTTTATTTTTTTAAAATTCTTTATATATTTGCGTTATTTTTTATATTTTCAACGTGGTGTTAAAAAAGTCTTAATTTTTTTAAGACAACTTAGTGTGTAAATTTTAAAATTATTAATCAATTTTACTAATTTGAAGTTGATGTTTTATTTTTCAAATAACTAATAAAATAAAAAATTCAAAAAAAAACTGTTATTTCAAGCCATCATCAAAGGCACTATCAACAAGAATGGACAAAAAGACTCTGAAATTACCTTAATTAGCAGAGGAGAGCGAACAAAAACAGAACTCGGAGTGGAAAAAAATACAGAGACTAGAAGAGAGGAAGAACGAAAAAGAAAACATAAAACACATAAAACAGAACTCGGAGCCGAAACCTTTTCTCTCTCTCACCCGCTGCATCTTTTTCTTCTTTTCTCCTCCACCCCTGCTGTCACCTTTTCTTCTCCACCGAGAGCTTTTCTCAACCGTGAGCTTCTCCTCTCCAGCAACAACGACGTCCTCCTTCCTTTTCTCTACTCAACAGCCCGACAAGGTTTGTTTCTGAAAATTAAGAGAGAAGAACACAATGGGCTACTGCAGGTATTTAAAGGATTTTGAAAAGCAATTTTCATTTGCAACGGAAAATCCGTTGCAAAGTAATTTTCAGTTGCAACGGATAATCCGTTGCAAATGATTTTAAATTGCAACGGAATTTCCGTTGCAAATTTATATTGCAACGGAAAATCCGTTGCAAAGTAATTTTAATTTGCAACGGATAATCCGTTGCAAATGGTTTTAAATTGCAACGGAATTTCCGTTGCAAATTTAATTTGCAACGGCTTATCCGTTGCAACACATGTTTTTTTTTTTAATTCCGAAATTTGTTTAGCAACAGAAAATCCGTTGCTTAACAAAATTCCGTTGCTAAGTTTGCAACGGATTTTTGCCGTTGCAAACAGCCCCCTTTTTTAGTAGTGAGATGAACACATCTTTTTTCACTAAACGCACAATTAAGATCCATGTTATTTCCTTTCGATAACGGGTTCCTCAGTGATGCTACAAGAGATCACAGGACTAAGATCAAAATTGAAAATAGTCTAAGCAACGAGGGAAAAGATTAACAAAAACGGTGATTGCAGGTAGATGCGATGGCTCCTAACCAGTCTAACGACGAAGAGAAACTAAAGCCATAGGTTTAGTTTCTCTATATCACGTTGTCTCTTTTCTTGTTCTTTTTTCTTTTGATTTGTGAATACATGCCTTGAAAGAACAATTTGCAGCAACGTCATGTCCACAATTATTCTCGAGAAAGAACAATTTAACAGCATCCATAAAACTGCACCCAACTCGTTCTTGAAATAAAGAACAGACAGTGAAGGACTCATTTACCATCACTTGCAGTAGAGCAGACACCAAACTCCTATAAACTCTCTTTGATTACTGATGACAAAACAGTATGTCTGCCTAGCAAACCGAGTCAACTTTCATCTAAACTCAGTACAAGGTTGATTGGTGTTAGAGAATAGTATAAATCATATTTTGGAACCTCGCCTAGCTTTTAGGTGAAATGGTTCTTTAATATGGTATCAGAGCCTTGTTTACCCAGCGGTCACGAGTTCGAATCTCACCACCCTCATTCTATTTGATAAAAATCAAGCACAAGGTAGAATGAGCATGTGTGCAAGTTTCAAGCCCAAAAAGCTTTCATTTGAGGATATGTATTAGAGAATAATATAAATCATATTCTGGAATCTTACCTAACAGTTTGAGCTTTTAAATAAAATGATTCTTTAACAATCAGTACACTCACGTTCAAACAAGATTTGAATTATCTTAGCATACCAACATGGTCAACGAAATTATAAAGGCCTTGCTACATATAAGGTCAGCTAGCAAGCACATGATGAGGTTGGGAAGACCCTGAAATTAGACCCTCGGCCTTGCTACCTTATAAACGGTTGTTATATTATTTTTCAGCATAGGTACTATTTACCCAATTTAGTTCCAAAATGAAATTAATTTGATATAATTAAAGTATAATTAAGTTTTTGTATTTAATTAAATCTATCAGTTGTACCTCAAATTAATTTCTAAACATAATTAAATTTTAACTTAGTTCATTATAAAATCAAATTAACCTATTAAAAATTTAATTACGCTCCTTGGTTTAATTTTTATGTAGATTTGTTTGAGAATCGCTTATTTTGACATTGAATCTGCACTCTTTTTTGGCATAATAAAGGTGCAATCAGGCTCTTGAATCCCAACACTATGAGAATTAAAAATCCAAAACATTTTCTAAGAAATTTTTATTACAACAATAAAAAAAAACATGTTTTATTTAGTGTGCATAATACCAGATTCTAAATTTTTAATGTATATTTTTTTATAAAAGATAAAAAAATACATCTTTATTGTATTTTGAAGAAAAAAAATCTTTTAATTGGTATCATAACAAGTTTGTGATTATCCATTTGAATTTAGCTAAAATTTCAAGCAAAAGCGTTTTTATTTCTTCACTTTCATAATAGTTAGGTTTTGACTCGATGAGATAAAAATCTCTTTATTGAGAAGAATTTATCTTAACCTTAAACATGTTTTTTTGGGCTTTTAGATTGATTAAGCTTTAACCTGATGAAATAAGATTCTTCTTATTGAGGAGGATTCTTCTCAAACCTTAAATAGACTAACAAATAGAAAATGACTAGGAACAAATCACAAAGTGGCTTACCATAGGTAGGATGCATTGAGGTGAAACGTTTTTTCCTTATACAACCAATCCTTTTACCCAAACTCATGCAGACCTTTAGCTTTTTCTAGTGATCATAATACTAGATGATGACTCATTTTCCTTGTTATTGATAAAAAGGCCAAGAATTCCTTGTCTTTTCCACCCATATCTATCTTGATAATCCCGATCCAAAAGGATGATCGTCGTGATGCCACTCATATGCTAATATGAGAACAATGAGACCTTGTCTAAGAAATTGACAATGGAAAGCATAGTTAAATTTGATATCAAAACCATCTTTTACTTGTTTAGGCCTTAATTTCCCCTAAATTATTAAAGAAATAGCATTTGCATAACCCATTTTGTGGAAACAAGTCACTGTGAAGCATATATAACACAATAATTTAATAAAAGGAATTGAAAAACCTAAGTAGAAAAGAAACAAATTCTAGAACCTTTAGCTTCTTGAGATCTTTTATTGGTCAAATAAACTCTTGTTTTCGCTCTTCATTCTTTTTTTAAAAAAATAGTAGCGCAATTATGCTTTGTTTGTTTTGTCAAAATCTAATCGCGTTAGATTTTGACTAAAATGTCCGTATTTTATTGTGTTCCAAAAAGAGTACAAATATATGAAAATCCAATGAAGAGCATCGATTTTTTAAGGAGTATTGTCAGGAGGAGACCATTGGTTATTTTTTAAAGTGTTTTTTATTTAAAAATATATCAAAATAATAATAATTTATTTTTAACATTTGTTCTTGGCATTAGTGCATTAAAATAACATGAAAAAACAAAACAAAAACTAATTTGAAGCAAAGAATAAAAAACCAAAAGGTTTTTAAAACAAAAAAACAAGCACAATTTACGCTTATTTGTATTTGTTGTTGGAAAGTGCTTTTGTAAGAAAATATTTTTTTGCCTCAAATTAGTTTTTTTGTGTTTTTATACCATTTTAGTGTGCTAATGTTAAAAATAAAATTTTAAAAATTAAAAAAAAAATGTTAATGCATTTCAAGCAAAAATATACTTCAAAAAATAATTGATGGGACAATATCAAATGAACTCTTACATGAAGCTTCCACTTATGTAATAGTAGTGGGATCAATATATTTTTTTCAAAAAAAATAATAAATAAAAATACGATATTATTATTTGTTTTGCATTACTTTTTTTTTTCAATTGCATTTTAATAATTAGTATAACAAAACTTTGATATACAAAATAGAATAATTTCAAAAAAATCTTGAAATATTTTCTTACTTAAGTATTATTAAACGGAACTCTAACTCCATGATATTTATTGATTAAAATAGTGATACTGAGGTTATAATTCAATTGATATTGGTGTTTTTTTCTTCTTGTACAATATTTTGTTTTTGATTTTTTTAAGAAAAAATAAAAGTAAGAAAAGTCGGGATGAGAATCCAAATTCGGCGAATCAATTTTCCTTTGACAAAAAGGCAATCCAGAGAAGTGCTGCTACCTAACATCGACGTCGAAATCAATATAACCAAAAAAGAAGAAAATCTGACTAAATAACAAAGAGGATTGATGCAGTGCAGTTCTTTGCCTTGTAAAAATGTATTACCACCGAGAAATTAGGGTTCCACATCGATCCGTTGTCAGTAGTTGAAACCGTATCTTTGAATTCAAGAAAAAACCCTCTACTGAATCTTCTTCCTGTCATTGATTTTTATTGTTTGCATGCGAACCCGTCAAGGGAATCACTGCCCGATGCCGGACCGGTACCGGATATTGATGATAACCCATCAAAAGTAGGGGGTGAAATGCCCTCCTCACGCCATTATTCCGGTGGGCTTATATGTCCCTGAGACATTGAAATGTGACCTAAGAACTTGAAGGCATCCTATCCGCAAGATTGGAAAGGTACAGTTGAAGACAACCATGACAACATGAACTTGAAATGCGTGTTTTAAACTTTGCCGTCAGCTTTCTTCATTTCTTGAAACCATGGCAGCATGCAGCAAACGTAATCAAATGTTCAAGGAGTAGATTAACCTTCAAAACCAACTGAATCTGGAATATTATAGTACAGGCTATCAGGCTAACGTCAAAAGCAGAGAAAGCCAAAACAGCAAACATAAGGGGATACAAGTGAAAATGTAGGAAGTAAGATTTATGAGCTGAAGAGTTCAAATAATAAACTAAATTACTCGGTCAAAAGAACAAAAACTGAAAACTAATCAAATACAAAATAACTGGATCCCCTGAGGGGCCATGCTTTTCGAGCTACAGCACCATGCTCGAGACCAAAATCCACAACATTATGATTTGATTCCTTTCTTCGGTAACACACAGCTATGATCTCAGGCAAAAATATACAACTCAAAAAATATGTCATGTTCTTGGCACTCCACCTTATCACATAGTACAAGTTGCTCGCCTCAAAATGGTGTAGGCGGAACATTATGAAGTAAACGTAAGCACAAAAAGTTGGATACAGATGGTGAAGTACTCACGTAATGGAATTGTAGACTTGCTAAAACAAACTCTGGCAAGCCTCAATGGCGGATGCTTGAGTGTCTAATACAAGTTGCCCATCAGGACTCGAAATAATGATCCTTTTCGCTGCATCAAACACAGCTCTCCGATACATATCATCCCCCATCTTCTCAAGGACCTCTTTTACCATTTTAAAGTCCAATCCCCCAACCAAAACTAATTTCCCGATAATTTCACCAAAATTATTTGGCGCCTTTGGCAAATCAATGCCAATATCATCCAACATAGAGCCATAGAGTAAGCACCCAGTCCCTATGTCTTTAGCTGTGAGAGCCTTCTTGGCAAACAAATATTCTAAAAGTCTGGCAACTGGTTCAACACATGGTGGGTTTGCCTCTAGTGCAATGGAGATAGCTTCCTTGACAACTTCAGGGTGATGAGCTGGAGACTTCAGCTCCTCCACACATTGCAATGCCTCATCCAGAAGCAAGACACTAAAATATTCCTTCAGGAGTGAAACAGTCTTTCTCCTGAGTTCATCAGGATTCACCCTAGCCACTGAAGCAACTGGTCTCTCTGAAACTGGAGGCACATAAGGAGCAGGAAGGGTTTTACTGGGCAAAGAGGCTTGAGCAGGAGGCTGTGCACCAACTACCAAGTTTGATGGCCTAGAAGGACCACCACTTCCCTGCAGCAGGGCACTACTCCTACCACCTATAAAACCACCACTGCCCTCAGGTAACAGCCTGGTGTTTAGTGGTGACTTGTTAAACATTGATGATTGGACACGTCCCCCAGGCGGCATTAGACCATCACCCCTTGGAATTGAACGGTTTCTAGGTATCTCCCAGTTGTCATTATCAATTCCAGGCACCCCAGGCATTCTCCTAGTTCCTGGCATGCCAGGCATCATCCCCCCAGTGCCAGGTCGGTTGATGGGAAAGCCCCCAGGGCCAGTGGTCCCTGGAGAAGTGGAAATTGGACCACGGTTATTTCTAATGCTTGCAGTAGCACCTGGACGCAGCCCAAGAGTCTTTTCTGCCTCAGAATGTATCTCTGTGATGGTTTTAGCTTTGACCTGCAATGACAACCAATAAAATATTTACATAAATACAGCATCTATTAGCTGAATTAGAAATTATTGGCATAGAAATCTTACCTCTTCACGCCTAGGAATCCACTTGTTCATCCGTAGATCAAGAACATCGCGCACCAAGAACCTCAATCGAGGAGCCAGCAGAGGATTTGATGCCAGTTCCTTCAATCGACCAAAGTACAAATCATTTATTCGTCGCGACTTTGGGCTTTCATCAAGCTGCTTACCAATAGTATTAAAGAACTGGCATATGGCCTCAACACTTTCTTCAGCAGGACAACCCTTATCATCGGGCCCTAGAAGCTCCTGTTCACATAGCAAAGTAGCTGTAAGCAATCCTAAGAACCTCCACCAGTGTCATGAGAAGTTATAGAAGTGGAAGCTCCACTGCTAACCTGAACGATATGATGGACAATCTTTTCTGTAACCATGTTCTGCTTCAGAAGCTCTCCAATCAAACGGATGTTTCCAAGAGTGCGAAGCTTGACCAGTTTTTCCTTATCCCTACGCTCAAGCTCTTGCTCTGGACCTGTCATCTGCCTTAATTCCTCCCTCAGCTTATCAGCACCTTCAAATGCCACTTGACAGTTATCTAAGAGCACGCGCTTAAATGTGATATCTTTCCCACCAGGTTCATCTGATGGGAATGAGGGGAGCTTTTCATTAAGATCAGAGCACAGTTGTGCATACATTGGGCAGAATGTGGGTTCAAGAACAGCCTTGTCGAATATAAGTGATATCACACCCTGCATTCAGAATCAACCTTGAGTTCAACTGGCAGCTGTATAAATCTAAAGGAATAGAAAAACTATTAACCAAAAAGTTAACCTTCAAGATATCAGTTGATGTAATTCCAGAGTCAATAAGTTGACCCTTGAGAACATCAAATTTCTCAGGGGTGAGCTTGTTCAGTATACTGCAAAGAAAACAGAGAGCATTCAGCATATAACAACCATCAATACTTGTATCGAACAAGCCCTTCAGATTTTTTGAAAGCAATGGTGTGAGTCTGAATCACATAAAGAGCCACATAATCCAAATAGGCAAGAGTAAAATAGGAAATTATGAGAATCTCCAGCAATTTAATGGGTGAAAAAGAGCCAAGGTTAAGAAGATAAAATAAAATTGAACCAGAAAGTACATGGTGACATATCCACTTAGGCCTATCTATTGCTGTCAATGGCAACGATGACAGTCAAAAACACATGTTTATTTTGGTGTTTGTAATAAATACCAGTTCCAGGATGGTGAAATGTCGTATGTTCAGAAATCCAATTTGATATGTGGTGCATACCATATACTTTAAACAAATTCTAAAACCATGGCTAGGAAATTCTTGAATTGTTAAAAATTATACCAAGTGAAATTTGATGTTTCAATTTTAAGAGCTTGAAAGTTCAAAGACATTCAAGATTACAGCTGAAGCTTCATGGATGCTTTCATTACTCAATATTAAAATCAAATTATACAGATTTTAACATAAAAAAGAATATGCAAAAACCCAAGAAGATTGTGCAATTGAGGACACTGCCCTATATTCCAGATATAAAATATCACCAAGATGCCAACAAGTCCACATTTCCAATATGTACATGGAGAACTGCTTGTTGCAATGGAAAATGACATGGAGATTTTAACATAAAAACTTGATGCTTGAGAAGCCAACCATGACTTGGGTACAAGCACGAGTAAGCCTGTCCCCATGCCTTAATGCATTCAGACCATAACCATGAAATGACATCCCATTTGATATTTTCACTGTCAAAAAATAGTCACGTAGATAATCATTAGCCTAAGTTACCCTTTTACAGTCTTCAAGACACGTTCCTTTTCAGAAAGATTCACCCTTCTAGTAGACCATGGTACCTCAGCCTTGACCAAAACAGGAGCAGGTCCTCCCTGGTTTAAAAGGAAAATACAGGAGTTGAAGCTAAAATCAAACATGAGCACATAACTTAGTTTGAAGAAAGCACCAGACTGTAGAGTGAAGGAGAAATTCAAAGAATACATAGCAGAACTAAGATTATCTAGATGAGGACCCGGCCTGAAAAATTTGTATTGGTATCATGAACCAGAAAGAAAGTTATTATATTATGGTTTGATAGTCGTTGTATTCCATTCAACTAAAATGTTACCAAATTTATGAAATACAGCAAAAGAATGAGGCAAAAGCTCGGCGCTTCTAGTACATTGTTCCTAGTTAAAAGATCGACAACGAGCTAAAGAAAACTTCTAATAATATGCATTTTATTAAGATGATATGGTTGATGGCAAGAGCATCTACAATTTAACTGCTTCAGGTCAAACTTTCCATGATATACAAAAGAAAAGGTGTTGGATTAAAATTCTTGTGAGTAAATTATTATTCTCAATACAGTACAAAATTTACTTTAGTTCTGACAATGCCATTAATGGCATTACACGACAAATTTAAGTGTATAAGAATAGCAAATAAGATTAGCTGGATAGGCAAACTTGCCATAAGAAAATAAAAGGAGGGAGACATAAATTACCTGATAGGAAGAGATTTGCGCTCTCGCAAATTGGGAGTTGAACTGGTCTTGACGATTGGACTGACTGCCTTCTTGCTGCCTGGGCTCATATCTCCCACCATAGTCTCTATTTTCTCGAGTGGAATCCCAAGACCTCTCCTCTCCAGATGGAGGAAATTGAGCAGAACGACCACGCCAATCACGATTGTCTGGCTCAGAATAACGAATCTGAGATTGAGATGGAGCCTGTAAGGAGCAAAAGAAATCATTACTATAAGCACCATCAATCTATCACAAAGGACCTATGATACATCAAAATAACTAGATTCCATTTCTATCTAGTGCTTTTATACCCCAAGCCGCTTCTTGCAAGGAAAGGGGTAATTTAAGGAGGCAAATCAAAATGAAACAAAGACTCACATTGGTTTCTCCACGACTCCAGCTCTGATCTTCACCAAAAAGCTCAGCTTCAATTTCTTGTTTGATTTTTAGAATCTCATCAAAGATTACAACAGCCTATGAAAAAATAATGACCAAAATCAAATAACAAATAAACGAAGCATACAAAAATATATACCAAGTGATATGAATCTCCCCAAACAAAGGTATTTACAGCATACATTTCTGTGTTCTATTCACCATTATAAACATTAGGACGCTTCTGAACAAGAAAGTATATGAAACCAAATTTTAAAATAGAGTGAAATAGCAAGCAAAAGAATGCAAACGTAAATGAAAGAGTTGAAATGAAACACCCTCCATATATTTACACTATTTTTCTCTATGCCAACAAATAAATGCCAACCAGATCAGCACAAGAGACAAGAGTTAAAAGTGCTTTGGAAAATCAATGTCAGTGAGCTTAATAAGTATTCACATCCTCATGCGTATTTAAGATCAATACCTCTCTAAGCTGCAACAGTTGATCTCGTGTGTACCGAACACGTTCACGACCGTCAAACCGCAAGTCTCCAGTCTATAAGAAGAATACAATTGGAATCAAGAGCTTCTAACAAAATCAACCAAGTTTAATATGCCAAAAAAAAAGCTATTGCAGGAATCAAGTGTTATGGGAAAACCCAACAATAGCTTAACTGAGAAAAATGTATGATATGGCTTACAAAACTAAGATACAGTATTGAAACAGATGCCACAGAAATACATTAATATTATAAAACTAATGCCTTGAATCCACAAAAAGATTGCTGCCATCATCTGTTTTTCCTTAGTAAATAATTAAAAGGTGAATAGGCAGAAGAATTCAACCAAAACATGGATTGTACCAGCTTATGGGATTCACATATTTGGATTCTAAAATATGGAAGAAGAGGGCATGCTTAACATCATTCACATGGACAGTTAAACTCAAGTCGTCAATGGACTTTACAATGTTCTGTATGGAGGATTCATAATAAAAACAATGGTGCTAATAGGACAGGTGAAATTTACTTGGCCCGACCACATTCAAAAGCTCCATTATTTTTAATAGAATAAATCACAGGCAAAAAAAAAGCTGAACTTCGACCTTGCAGAATAAAAAGCTCAATGCTAAACAAGAAGCATCGAGTAGAATAGACTGTAAAGTAGAGCCTAGCTAAATTTCCAACGTTTCATCATCAAAATTCCTAAGAGTCTAAATGTGAGTAGGTCCTTTGTGGGCAATCTGAAACTCAAAAGACGCCCACCTAAAGCCTGCATATTGCTGTCCGTCCATATTTACAGCAGGTACACATATCAAGTGGCCCACCAAGAATTAGGACACTACAAATTCCCAACCTTTCCAAGTTCTCATTATGAAATAACCTTTTTCATTATCGTTCAACTACAAAACAACCTGTCTCTTAACAAGATCAAATCAACAGAAAAGCAACTAAGAACAACATTTAAACAGCATAGTAAATTTCTGGATTTCAAAAGTAGAACTTGAACCAATTATCAGAACAGTTACCAAATCCAACAGGACATACCCAAGCTTCAGTTATTAATCCAGAAAAAACAACCCCAGTCACTCATAACAAGATAAAACCGCAAAAAATAAGAGCAGGGATTAGATATTGCAAGTAACAACAAAATCAATGAGATCCAATTTTTTCTTCAAAATCCAATCCACACGTAACCCAGAAAAAACAATTCAATAAGACCACAAAACCAATCGCATAAAATCAAAACATACAGGTTTTTATAGTAAAGTGTCTAGATCCAAAGCTGGGTAATGATAAAAACCTTCAAAGAAGTAGCACCGCCATGGGGACGGAAGAGAGGGAGATCACCAAAAGAAAAGGAAGAAGATGTAGTAGAAGAAGAAGAGGACTGCTCCAAGCGAGGATTGAAGAGTCTACTCCCTCGACCACCACCAGGTCTTAAGCTTAACACCGTCTGATCACCTTGCTGCATAACTCGATCTTTCACTCGTTTTTAAATTCCAATTCACGCCGTCCAATCAAAAAGAAAGAATAAACCAAGAAAGTGACAGATTCAGCTGCTGATAATAATAGCAAAAGCTGAATCAAGAGAGAGATAAAGAGAGAGGTTTTTTTCGGTTTTCTGCTCTCTCTTCTGCGAAAGCAAAGAGAAGAGAGTGTGAGGCCGGTGAACAGAGAGCAAAACCAAACCCTTCTAAAGGTTGAGTGTTTCTTTTTTTATTATTATTTTGACTTTTTTCCTGTTGTATTTACGACTGCTTTTGTAATTACGTCAGTGTCCTTCCGTTTGGGAATTTTAGCGAAAGATTCTGGATGAATTTTGCTTTTTCATGGAATTAAATAAAAAGAAATCATCTTTTTTCTGGTGCTTTTTTATGCAATGATAAACACCATCTCTATAATTCCAATTCCAATTCCATTCCAAAGAATATCTAAAGTCAAATGATGACATATGGATATTAGTAAGATCTTTATGTTTTTTTAATAAAATAAAATAATTATATAAAGATTGATTTAATATAACTTTATCAATTTGATATATTTAAATATATCTCGGATGACTAAAAAAATATAGTTTGATTCAAAATAAATATTTATTATGAGATTTAAAAAAATAAAACAGAAATATATTAAATTAATGTAGATTAACCTGTGAATCGGCATGTCAGGTCATTAGACTATCAAAATTTCATAAC
The DNA here is from genome assembly GCA_009078335.1 of Salix brachista. Lineage (NCBI taxonomy): Eukaryota > Viridiplantae > Streptophyta > Magnoliopsida > Malpighiales > Salicaceae > Salix > Salix brachista. Next base: position 10,600,216 of record CM018589.1, on the reverse strand, counting down.
AAAATATGAGTATCCATTTTCAATAAAGTCAATGTTAAGGGATAAAATTAAAAAATAACTTGAATCAACTCGGATCAACATATTAAACATATTATCTAAGTTATAAAATCAGGATAATCCAATAGAAAAAAGATTAAAACAAATTATAAAACTCAATTTTCAATCAACAAAGATGATTTTTTTTAAAAATATCCTAGAATTTGAGAGTTAAAGATCAAGAAGAAAAAATATATTTTTCAAATACTACAACAACCTCTGAAAATTACATGCTTTGTGAATTGAGAATAGTTATTAGTATTTAACAATCGAATAACATGGAGTACTTTTTAAAAAAGAAAAATTGTGATTCACATAATACAATAATGCATGGTACGAGAAGAGTTTGGTTTCACATTTGCGAGCATTAACATGATGCATGAGAAAAATAATATATAATATTTTTTATTTTAACAAATTAAAATCATAAAAAGATATATAAATTTAATATTTTTCAAATAAAAATAATTAAAAAAAACAAAAGTGAGCCAAACGGGGAGGTAATACTTCGAAATCCAGCGGTATGCTTTCCCAATCGAATCGTACGAGCTAAAAATTAAACAAGGACAAGATCGGGACTTCAGAGCAAAGATAAATACGGAAGGAATCTCCTTCCCTGAACAAAACAGGGAGAGGGCGTTTCTTTTTTCCTTGTTTTAGGTCGTGTTTGCCCTAAAATTATATCGTCCGGGGCCCACTGCCACCACCAAGGTTCGGTGCACTCAGTTGCTTATCTTCTGGCCGCATGTCAAAGCGACAGCTAATGGCCTTGACACGCACGTGCCAGTTAAGTCCTCCCACCTTCCGTTGTTGTTACTACCTTCACATAGGGCTGTATTTTCTTTTTTAGAACAGTAGAATAACATATTTAATCTTAAGATTTAAAAAACTAAAATTGGTGTCTTGTCTCTTGAGGGCATTTTTATTTTTCTTATAGTTTTTAAGAATCATGACAAAATTAAACAAATAGTCTTAATATCATGTTAAGCTATTTTTATGGTGCATTTCAATGAATATTCAAAAGAAATATATATATAAAAAAAAAAGATGAAGTGCATGATCTAAGGATCTAAGCACCAAGTTCATGAGAAAAAAGGCTATCATGCAAGCCTCTCAAATTTAATTTAATTTTTTTACTCTCTTTTTTAAAAATAAAAAGAAATTAAACATGTGATAAGTAGTTTTGCAACCTAGATGTCGTCTACCAAATAAGTGACTGAAAAACCGAGTTATGTATTTTAGACTTCAAAATATATTTTTACATGTTTTTACTTAAAACACATCTAATAAACACACTTATAAAATTAATAAAGTATTTTATCAACTCTATAAATTGATTGAAAAACACAAAATCAAATGAGAAAAAACCCTTCCCTTTTCAGTAATATCAAAGCTCAAAAACTCCTGAATAACATATTATTCATCAAGAGAACTCATCGACATCAAAATTGCTTGTTTTGTTTAAAAAATCTGAGAAACCAACATTTTCTCTCTTCTCTATTTTTTTTTCAACAACCCTTTCTTATCTTTGAAACTTATTGAATGAGTTGTGAATATATGAAATTTTGACAAAAATAAAAGTTTTAAACATAAAGAACTATAAATGAAATTTAAGAAATTTTATTGGTGTTTTTTTTTAAGGATCTGGACAAATAATAACATAAAAGAAAAAAAAATTGTTTTGTTGTCAATTTAATCCTCTCTTTTTCATTTTTTTTCACAAAAAATCAAACCAAATTAATTTTGCAAAACAAAACATCAACTTAATATTGAGATAACTTTTTGACACCGTAATAACATTTAGAAAATAAATCGAAATAAAATATCAATCCTAACCCTCAATCAAAATAATATTTAAGAATGAAAAAAAAATTCAATAAAAAAACCAAAAACATTAAAGACAAAAAAAGTTAAACACTATAGGAACAACAATAAAAAAGAAAAGGAAACCATCTTGTTGTCATTTTCTATCCCAATATTTCCAACTCTTTGCAAACAACCAAATTGATTTCTATTATTGTAAAATCAAGTATAAACATGACATGATATTTCTTTTTACATCGTCACGCCTTAGTGGACATCACGATAGGGGCTAAAAAATATATATCATGGAAAATTAGAGTGCCACCTAGCAATTAAAGAAAACTAAAAATAAACATTGGTTACATAAATTCAAGTAAGGGGTTAGTTATACATAAAAAAAAAAACATCACATTTACAACATTTTTTTTTAGAAAAAGTTATCTTTACTATATGTTTTTTTTTATTTCCCTTAATTATCCTAATTATTTTTAGTTTATTTGTGAAAAAATTATTGTCGGTCCTTAGACATGTAAAAAAAACCCATCAGTCAATAAAATATAAGAGAGTTGTCAAAGTTATTGATGTTAAGTACCAAAAGGATTTTTCATTGAAATTGCTAAAAATTATATAACATTTTACATCTACATAAAACAATAAACAAAAACAGTTAAAATTATATATAAAACCATCATTTTATTTTATTTTATTATAAAATATACTAAAAGAGCTCAGCGTTTCACTGTAGCTTGTGAGTGAAAACAATGTGGATTGTAATAATGTATTTTTAGGTCGGTTCAGTTTTCGGTTCGATCGGTTTACCGATTCATTGCTTTTTTTATCATTATTTGCACAGTAAATTAACGTTTTTAGCCCTCAAAAAAGACTAAAAGATGGGTTTAACACTGAGGGGCTTCACGGGAATTACACACTTTTTGAAAATAGCTAAATACTAATATGCCCCCCTAATAAGACAAAAAAACACATTTGGCCGGGAGGGTTATCACAGGTATTTTCCATTTTTGAAAATGACTAAATACTAATGTGCCCCCCAATAAGACAAAATTGAAGAATTGGATGTGGGGGTGTTCCTGTAATTGACCACATTAATTTATAAATATATACCAAAAATTTGGTGCGTGTGTTCGGCACGGTTCAGACAGTGCTCAGCCTCACGCCCATTTCGAGTGGCGCGTGCGGCTTCCTCTGGCCGGAGAAAATGAGCTTCTGGGGTCTCTGAAGATTCGACGTCGTTTGGTCTTCCACCTGGGATGACACATGTAGGGTAATGGTGGTCGACGTCGTGAAGGTGGTCGGTTAAACTTTATTTTCCTGTTTTCTCTCTCCTGCACGCTAAAAGTACAGGAGAGGCCCCTAGGTTTTTGGTTTATTCACTTTAGTCCCTGTTCTTTGAATTTTTCTTAAGGTCCTGATTTCTGTTATATAAGTTTTGATTTATTTCAATTGGATCTTTCAATTAAAATTAATTATATATTTATGTTTCACTTCGGTCCTCCTTCTTTTAATTTCCGGATTGGGTTTAAATACCTTACTTTATTCGGTATACAATTTGTGATTTTTTCAATTTTGTCATTTGATTGAAATTGATAATATATTTGATTTCATTTCTGCCCTTATACTTTTAGCTGTTGATTTTAATCCCTTCGTTCTTTTTATATTTATGGGATAATCTCTATTTTTGTCCATGTAATATATAAGAGTGCTTTTAACTTTGATTTTTAATTTTTATTATTTTCTTATTTATTGAGGTGGTATGTAAAAAAAAATTAGCTCTTAAATTTTATTTTATTTCTATGGTCATTTAAAAATTGATATTTCTGTTTTTTTTTCTCTCTTCGTTCTTTCTTTTAGTTTTTTGAATTTTTTTCACCTGATAATTTTTATTTTATCATTTATTTATTTTTTGTTTGATCTCTTGTTAAAAAAATTAGTATTTTTTTAGTCTTTCATTTTTTTTTATTATTAACACAATAATAATAATTTTAGTTTTTTTTCTTACTTACTCTTTTGTTAATGTTTTTTATTTTTTTTCTCTCAGGATAAATTGATAATTTTTATTGTTTTGACTGTAATAGTAATTATAATTTTGGATATTAAGACTTCGATGTTGTTGTCTTTCATTTATTTTTTTTCTCATTATTAACACAATAACAACAACAACAACAACAACAACAACAACAATGATTTTAGTTTTTTTTCTTGCTTACTTTTTTGTTAATGTTTTTGAGTTTTTTTTTCTTGGGATAATTTAATATTTTTTATTGTTTTGACAGTAATAGTAATTATTATTTTAGATGTTAAGACTTCAATGTTGTTACCTCTCATTTATATTTGTTTTTTTTCCATTATTAACACAATAATAATAATAATAATAATAATAATAATAATAATAATTTTAGTTTTTTTCCTTACTTATTTTTTTTGTTAATGTTTTTGAGTTTTTTTCTCAGGGTAATTTAATAATTTTTATTGTTTTGATAGTAATAGTGGTGATAATTTTAGATATTAAGATTTTAATGTTACTGTATTGTTGTTATACTAAGATATATTGATCTGTTTCATTATATCAAACTTTACATATATAAATATTATATTTTAATCTCAACAGTTATAAAAATTATATGCTCAACCCACAACGTAGTGCGGGCAATTAACTAGTTTAATAACTAAAAATCCTCAGCCATGTTAAAATAACAAAACTGTGGCACTGTGGCAGTCCCTTTCTTCGCCAACCTTTTATCAAACACTTGGTGTAATTTCCCATCGAAAGAAAAACAGACCATCAACACATGACCACATCGATCTGAGCTCACAATGAGGCTGAAACGAAAGACGGATAAATGGCTTAGCCAAACATTCTTTTGATGGCTTGGATCCTCACTGAAGCAATTTCTTGAGATTCATTTTTTCGCAACTAGCAGAAAGGATAAAAAGCCAGCACTTTATGCGTCACCATTCACATAGCGATAGGGTGGGCGGCGCCGCTCCACTACCGTCGTCGAATTGCTTTCAGAGTCAATTCAAAATCTTTCAGTTTAGTCAAAAAGATGTGAATCACAAAATGGTTCTGGAAACACATGAAGGATTGATTATGGTAAAAAAAAAAGGTGATAGTGTTGATATGAGGAGGCGTGTGATGCTAGCAAGGAACACAATTGGGTATGCCAGTCCTAATCCCTCACGTGAGCTTGGAACCATGTAATCACCATGGAAGAACTCCAACATGCAGTGAAGCCACGGTAAAAGCCAAAGGACATTATCTTCCACTACACGAACGACAATAGAGACTGATTCTTTGTAAGATGGTATTGATTTCTTTGCTACCATCACAAGAGCAAGGTTTGAAGAGTTTGTGCATGGATTTGTATAGGAAGTGCTTGGATAGCTAGGTCAACTAGCTAGGGTTCCAAAAATACAGCAAATGTTGCCGGACTTTTTTAATGGGAAGGAGCTTTGCGAGAGTATTTTTCCTGACGAGGATGTTGATTATGGAGCTGCTGTTCAAACTGCTATCCTTACTGGTGAAGGGAATGGGAAAGTGCAGGAGGTTCTATTGCTTGATGTCACGCCTCTCCGTCTTGAGCTTGAAACTTCTGGTGGCCGGTGTCATGATTCCGGCAGTACAATTCCAACCAGGAAAGAACAGGTTTTCTCAACGTGCTCCGATAACCAACCAGGGGTCTTGATTCAAGTATATGAAGGAGAGCGTGCTCGAACCAAGCATAACAATCTCCTTGGAAAGTTTGAGCTCACCGGAATCTCCTCCTCCGGCAGCCCCAAGAGGTGTCCCTCAAATCAATGTTCCTTTCGACGTTGATGCAAATGGTACACTGAATGTCACAGCCGAAGACAAGACTGCTGGGGTCAAAAACAAGATCACCATTGCCAATGATAATTGAAGGTTGAGCAAGTTGGTGAAAGACGCGGAGAAGTGCAAGGCGGAAGATGAAGAAGAAGGTGTGGAAGCAGAGAATGCTCTAGAGAATTATGGATATAACATGTGGAACACTATTATCGACGAGAAGATTGCAGGGAAATTGGACCCAGAAGACAAGCAGAAGATTGAGAAGGCAGTGGGTGAGAATCTGGAGTGGCTGGATAGGAACCAACTGGCTGACGTTGATGAGCTGGAAGACAAGTTGAAGGAGCTGGAAGAGAAGTTGCAATCATATATATATATATATATATATATATAATTGCAAAGATAGTTGGTGCAGGTGGTGCTGGTGCTGGTGCTGGTACTGCTGGTGATGCTATATGGGCGGTGGCATGCCTGATGGTGGATCTATTGGTCCAGTAACGAGATTTTTATTTTCCGTACAAACTATATTTCATGATTTTTTTTAAATAGTTTCTGCTTGAAATAATTTTTTATTAATTTTAGATTATTTTTATATATTAATATTAAAAATTAAAAATATTATTTTTATTATCTAATATACTAAAAAATGTCAGAGTCAGTTACTGTAGCATGTGAGAAGAATTACTGCGGATTACAATAATGTTGCTCAGTTTTCGATTCAATTCGGTTCACAATTTTACTGATTTTTATTTATGTTTTCACAGTAAGATATGACGAAGCATCTGTAACTCATTGGATGAAGCTTCTGTTTACTCAATATGAAGTCAGGGGTTCGACCCTGTCTAGCGCTTCCTTTTTTTTTTCTTCCTCTAAATCATTTTTTCCCCCACTTATAATTTTTTTTTCCACTTATATATATTTTTTTTGTTTTAGTTGTTTTTTATTAGTTTTTTTTTATTTTCACGTCAAATAAATTTTTTTAGCTAATAATTTTATTTTATTTTCATTTTTATTTGTTTTTTTGTTAAAGTTATTTGTCTTTTTTTTCTTTGATTAAATTTTTTCCCCATTATTAACATAATAATAATTTTTTTTTCTTGCTTCCTTTTTTGTTAATGTTTTTTTATTTTTTTCCTCGGGATAATTTAATAATTTTTATTATTTTAGCAGTGATAGTCATAATATTTTTAGATGTTAAAGCTTTGATGTTCCTGTTATTATAATAGAGTGTGGTGATGTGTTTCATTATATCAAACCTTGCATGTATAGATGTTATACTTTATTTAATTTTTATCAATTTTTTCATTTGATTGAAATTGATAATATATTTGGTTTTTATTTCGGCCCTTATACTTTTAATTTTTGATTTTAATTCCTTTAATTTTTTTATAGTTCTTAAATAGTCTCTATTTTTGCCCATGTTTATATATATGTGCTTTTAGTTTTGGTTTTTAATTTTTATTATTTTCTCTTTGTTGAGATAACATTTTTTTATGATCAATAGAAAATTGATATTTTTTTCTTTGTTTTTTCTTTTGGTTTTTTTATTATTTTTTTCACGTCAAATGATTTTTTTAGCTAATAATTTTTATTTTTTTTTCATTTTTTTGTTTGCTCTTTTGTTAAAGTTTTTGGGTTTTTTTTATTCTTCTATTGAATTTATTTTCCCATTATTCACGCAATAATAATAATAATAATAATAATAATAATAATTTTAGTTTTTTTCTTGCTTCCTCTTTTATTAATGTTTTCAAATTTTTTTCTCTTCAAAATAATTTAATAATTTTTATTGTTTTAACAATAATAGTAATGATATTTTTAGATGTTAAGCCTTCGATGTTGTTGTTGTTATAGTAGGGTGTGTTGATTTGTTTCATTATATCAAACCTTGCATGTATAGATTTTATATTTTATTTTTGAGCTAACAAAATTTATTAATTATTTCAATCTCAAAAATTATAAAAAATATTTATTCGGCCCGCAACATATTGCGGGCAATTAGCTTATATTTCTAAAAAATAATACACTTTTAAAAATATATTTAACCATAATTGAAGTGATGAACCCACAACCAAGTTGGGTCTTCAAAACTTTCATGGGCTAAACTTCTCCATCTAAGACCAGCCCACGATGCTCTGTCGCTCACTTTAGCTCAAAATATCAAAATTCTGTGTCTGGATAAGAAACTATAGTTTTTTCTCTCTTAAAATTCTGAACAAAAAACAGAAGCCATGGCTGGTATCACCAGCGCTAGCAGCAGCAGCTGTTTTCCGTTAGTAACCCGGGCTACCACAACCAAAACGACACACTACGCGCTCTGTCTTTCTTCTCTCGATTCCAAGCTCTTCGGCCTCCGGTTTCACAACCCGAATCTCTCCAAACCGGACTCCTTTATCGCTCTTCCATGCACTTCTCCCAGCTCCGTCATCACTTCCCGTTTCGGCGGTCCAAGACCCTACGGTGACTCGCGGAGGCCGCGTAAGAGTGATCCCGATGATGACCAGGCCCTTAATATATCTAGCATTAGGTGAGTATTATTATTAATGACTATTTTTGTGATTTGAAATGAAATAAATTGTAATTTACAGTTTAATTAATATATAATTTTTCTGTAGGTCAGCTACTGTGAGACTCATTGATCAGCAACAGAATATGGTTAGTTTTAAATAAATGAAATGTTGTTTTCTGTTTGGCAGCTGAGAAAATAGAAAAGAAAAAAAGGACCCTTTATCCCTCTTTTAATTATAAATTTGATTTTTTTTTTATTATTGATAGTGGATTTATTGTTCATTTTAAGGTTGGAGTGGTATCTGTTCGTGATGCAATTCAAATGGCAGAAGATACTGAGCTTGATTTGGTATGTTATTCATTTTAAAAAAAAACATTATTGTTAATTTACGAATGTTATTTGTATAAAGATGTGGTTTCTTTACATGATGACTATATTGCATGATATAGAGCGAGGTGAAGGGTTCCATTTCATAACTATCAATTGGCTTAGACTGCATTGTTTCCACAGTTCATCAACGAAAAGCATTACCATCCACGTGTAAATATATTTTCTTGTGGTATCAAGTTTACGTGGTTGATAAAAGTAAAGATTAGCAATGTTCAATTGATTATCTATCCTTTTATGGTCATCAATAGTGAATTTGAATGTGAAACACTTATCATCTTCTTGGTTAAATACCAGAATGGAATTGCCTGTTTTTTTTGGTAGTAACAGAGTAAGTGTTCTACTTTTTGGTCCTCAGTGAGTATATTATTTTGTTTTAAAAGCATTGATTTCCCCCACAGAACCGACATTCCTTTTTGGTTGGTAAATTGGATGCGGCATATATGTTGTTGGTGCTGCAACCTTGTTCTTTGTCTAACATGTCAAACTTCTCGTCCTGAGCTTCTGGTTTGTTTCTGTTTTTTGCAGGTGATAGTTTCTCCAGATGCAGATCCTCCTGTTCTCAGAATAATGGATTACAAGTATGACACTTTTAGCATTTTCCTTTTACAAATAAATGAAATAAAGTATATGTATGTTTACGTGGTTAAGTTTTTTGCATCTTCACTATTTCTCCACTTCTATTAAAGAAGACAAACCAAGTTGCACATTTTAAATAGTGTCAACCATCATTGTGTTAAATCTCCTCAAACAACGAGCATTGAGTTGTCTTTTCTCTCTCTCTCCTTATGATATCAGTATTGTTGATATCAAGGTGTGAATAATAATCTTTGGAATGTATAGATTTCTATATTTGCGGTTGGGGGGCTTGCTAATCTACTGAGTTATAGGTTATAAGGGTTGTAGGATCTATAATTATGCTCTTTTATTCTGTTTAAGCCTGATATAGAACTTAAAAGTTTCTGCTGACTGGGATTTTCAAGTATAATGGACTTTTTTGAATTTTATTCTTTAAAGAATGGGTTTTGTATGCCTCCTATGACACCATGTTTATTGAAGAGCATAGAGGTTTATTTATTGATGGCAATATCTGGTTCTGCCATTTTTAACCTCCAGGACATAAAGTGTTTGCTTTTGATATTAGAACCTGTGCCCCTTAACTTGGTAGTCTTTTTACCTTTAGCTGTATAACTTATGCAATGTTTTGGTTGCAAATTATGCTTCATTTTTTACCTTTATAGTTCATGCCTTCTTTGCTGGTCTTTCTTATTTTAATAAACAAATTACCATGTGTTTTCAATTAGGCACTGCTATTTTTGGTCCTCTTTTCTTTATATAACCAAAATAAAATTGCATCGCCCTATTTTTTATGCTTGTTCATTGATTTTGAGTAATAGATATGGCCCTTTGCTGGAAGAATATTGGGTTGGAAGAAATTGCTCATCTTCTTTCTTCTTTGACGGGGAACCCTGTTTTGGGACATTGTTCAAAATTGATGCCCTGTACAATTCTATAGTAGGCTTTCTACTTTGATGTCCGTGTTGCAAATGTTTTCAGTTGAAAAGTGTCATAATCCTTGATTTACTTCTCTTTCAGCAAATTTAGATATGAACAGCAAAAGAAAAAGAGAGGACAGCAGAAGAAAAGTGCTGGTGAATGCCTCTTCTAATTTATCTTCTATTTTAGAGTTTGATGCTTTACTGCATGACTAAATTCTCTTATGAGAATGTATACTGACAAAGTGTGCTCTTAAATTTTAGCAAGTCGCATGGATTTGAAGGAGCTTAAAATGGGGTAAATAATGTACTCTTAATATGTTAGCATGTCTTTTCATTTCGCTGCCATCTCATTTATATTTCTTCAGCTTTTAGCATGCTGTGATATTGATGGTGTTGCTGGTTGATTAACTGCTATATCTTATTGATAATTACAAAATTTGAAAGTAGACTCCACCCTCCTTGTCAAGTCACATTTTCACATCGATTAGCAGATTGCTAATATCCATCTGAAAATTGATGTATCAGCATTGCTGAAAGGAAACCTACTGCTAATAAATAGAAAGCTAAGAAGTTAAATTAAAGGAGGGTGGAGTCTACTTCCATATGCGTGCTGTTCCCAAGATTGTTAACCTCTGAGGGAACCTGAAATATATGATATAATTTTTTCCTTGTCTAAATTTATGCTCTTGTATCATTTGAGGTGGCATTGCAAAAAGGTAAGATTTGTTATAGGAGTAGTTCTTTGTTCTGCAAATTATAAAGTAGTTAGATACCCCTTGGCCATGAGCCCAGCAGTGCTCTCGCAATTAAAATTTTTAACGCCCTTTCTTTTTATCAGTTCACTCTTCCTTTCTCATCAGTACTGGCTGGACAGCATCTACACTAGTGCTGGCAGAATGTTGGAAATATGACGAGTAGAAAGTAATCATTAAAAAATGAAGCATATATGTTTCAAACTAGTGCTGTCAGAATGTTGGAAATATGACGAGTAGAAAGTAATCATTAAAAAATGAAGCTTATATGTTTCAAACTGTGTGATTTCTTTATGATCCTTTACTAGAAAGCTCAAGTATAAATGTATTCTAACTTCTAAGCTACAGCTATGCAGTCTATGTTTAACTTAACACTAACACAATTGCTTTTATCAATTCTGTTGACAGTTACAATATCGACCAGCATGATTATGATGTGCGTTTAAGAGCTGCTCGGAAGTTTCTGAAAGATGGTGACAAGGTCAGCTTTATGTTATTTCTTTCTTAACATCTGTGCCTGCATGTACTGATTCCATTTGCAGTATTTTGTTTCTGATTCATTTATTATGTTTGGTTATTTCAGGTCAAGGTCATAGTGAACTTAAAAGGCCGTGAAAATGAGTTCAGAAATAATGCAATTGAGCTGCTAAGACGTTTCCAAAGTGATGTTGGAGAGGTACTCATGATGTATTTTTATTTGTTTATGCTCAAAATAATATACCAAATACAGGAAGATTGATATGCGATGTATTCTGAAACTCCTAATGTCTGGATAAATGCTAGTGCTGTTGGATTCTTTATTCTATTTCATTCCATGTAACATGTAACTTTATATAAGATGCAGCAAAAGTGTTTTTTTTCTTCCCTAATTTGTTTTTGGAAAGGATCCTTTTTTATGAGAAATTTTTAGGACCAAGCTGGACTAGACCTGTGCATATCAGGCTGACCAAGTTTGAGAGAACCCAGTGCAAAATTGCTTATAATAATTGCAGTGACTGTTCCTATAAGCTTTGATACTTTCAAACAGACTCACTGAACAGTATCAAGCTCATTCTGTGTTAAGGTCATTCAGTAGCAATTTCCAGCTCTAATTTTTACCAGTATGTCCCCTGCATATCATGTGCCTGTTCTCATTTTTCATAATTTTAGAAATGTTCATATTTCTCCATTGAATTCTGCACTCTAACTTCTATTTGATGCTGTGATTTGCAGCTTGCCACTGAGGAGAGCAAAAACTTCCGTGATAGGAATGCATTTATTACTCTGGTACCAAATAAGGCTCTTCTACAGAAAGCTCAGGAACCTCCCAAGAAAAAAGACAAGTCAGCTGCAGATGAAGTATCAGCTGGGGTGTGAGTGCAAGGGGTTTTAATTATGGAACACTCGCCAGGTACTCCTGATCACATTTTGTAGGAGAGTTGGGAATCTTGGTATTTTGTATAGCTTTAGTTCAACACATGTACTGCAAACGTGATTTCATTTTTTTTAAACAAAGTAATCTTTTGTAATCTGAACAAGGTTAGTTTGGATATTGCTTGTAAGTTGATTTATTTATGTATTTTTTTAAGTTCGAGGCAGATTAGGAAGCTGTATAACGTTTTATCGGGTATAAATCCATTACTGTATTTCTATATGCATGCTAGTGCAAGAATGTTTTTTGTGATTGTTAGAGTGGGATGATTAGAGGTTGCCATTTTATAGGCCACAAACTTGAGCACATAGTGTGTCACTCAAAGGCGACTGTATACAAAATGTTTGAGAAATGTCGTGGATTGGATGCCGGAGCTACAAGTTAAAGATTTCAGGCCACTTTTTGAGAAAGTCATGTCGCAAGCCTTCAGCAGTTGCTGGATAAGGTTTTAGACTGGGAAGTGGTAGATGGTTACTCCATAGACAAAAGCATTCAACTGCTCAAGGTAGTGATCTAGAAAGAGACTAGCGATGGGGACTGGAAGCTTTATACACTAAATTAGAAAGTTCAGCTAGATTATATCTCAAATCTGAAGAGTTTAGAGGTTCTAAGTAAAGAATGTATAGAGGAAAGGAAAGGCCACTGGCAGATAAATTTGCTTTCAAGTAACTGGTACTTCAGAGATGTATAGTAATCTAACTTGATTCCCTATGCGCCGGCGCTTTTGAAGTGTCGGGCGAGGAGTGATAGATAGTTTATAGATGTGATTGAATTTGTGGTCAGTGGAACAGTGTGATCTTCAAAAATCTTAGTGAGCACAAAGTTGAGGTTGAAGAACTTGTTCATGCTTCTCGCCAACAAGATTACATGCCGAACGGCAGCAAATGGGTTGAAGAACAGCGGCTGGTCCGGTGAGATGACAGGCAGAGTAAGCTGGCTTAACAAAGAAAGGGATATTTAGACCTTGTTTTTATATTGAAAGAGTCTACAATGAAAGGAGCAGTTCATTACATTGCGTGATTGTAGAACATTTTCCGAAACAGAATACTTGTATTTAAGTAGGAGAGGTTGCTCTGTCTGGATGGGGAAGCTCCAACTAACGATTGGAACATGACGTAGGTTTCAAGTTCGTGCATTCTAAGCATTGCTCTTTCACATATGTTTCACCTTGCATTAACAGTTGACGAGCAGCTGAAGTTTAGAAGGCATCATCACCGGTTGGCAGATAGTAGGGCCTCACCCATGTATTTTCAAAATCATATCTTTGATCGTTGGCAAGTATTTCTTCCTGCCAGTAGGTATATATGGAATTCTAATCTGGCAATTCTTTCACCCATTACAAGGAAAGTGAAAGGGTAGAAATAACATTATTCAAAAGAGAAGTACGAAATTCTTGAGTCGAGAGGGAAAAATAAAGTTTACAGCCATTACTGAGAGGCATTTGGTTACTTCGATAAGCTATGATTGCAAGCATTTTGAGCTATAGAACAGATGGAAATCTCGATTGTGCATGCATTTTTACCGATTAATTAACATAATAAAATTATATATAAGAAAATAAAATTGTGGCACCCTATCTCTGTTTTAGTGTTTAACCTAGAACGTGACTTAGGTTTACTGTATCAATTTAATCGCATAAAACAGCATGTGTCCGACGAGCATGATTATTTCAAGAGCAAACTTTATTTTTGATCAATATTTAACTTGTATCCTTGTAGTTTAACAATAGTTTTTTTTTTTTTTTTGATAACCGGGGTATCCGGGCTAGCTTGTGCGCACCACAACTAAATTCCCGGACCCACTAAACATCCTGCAAACCTAATGAGCATGTAAGGCACAGCGGGGTTAACAGGCGTGCCTGACAAGGCTTGAACCTGGGATGAGAGGAAGGGAGAAGCCCTTCATGACCACCAGGCCAAGACCCTGCTGACAGTTTAACACTAGATTTATTATGGCCCGTGTTGTCATGGACTAGTCAATTTTTTTCCGATGTAAAACAAATACTAGGAAGAAAAACAAATCCGAGACCAAAGTCATTGTGATAATTGATAATTTAAATAAAAATATATAACAGCAAAAAATAACAATAAAAAAGGTAAAAGGAAAAACCTCACCTAGCCCATCAGAGTGTAAAAATTCAATGTTGAAGGGTGAAACTTTTTTTATTTATAAAAAAACCAGTTAAATCAAGTTAACTCATAAATCCTGTGATCATAGGTATAAGAAAATCAAGAAAAATAGGACCAAATGAAAGTGAAGGCCTAAGGAATGATTTTCAATTTATAATGATGAAATTGAAATAAATAAATTTAAAAAAATACAAAAAAATAAACTTTAAAAACCCTCTGACTTTGATCATGAACCCAAGACTAATCCTATATAAGGCAAATCATAAAAAAAATAACAAAGAAAAACTACAGAAAAAGGTAAGGAAAAAAATATAATTACACTTTAAAAACAAATTCGAGCACACCTCTTTAAAACTCGCGCCCTATAAAATCTTGAGCCCGAGTTGAATCAAGAAACTTAATTCTCAACCAATTTAATTTTAAAAGATAAAATCATGAAAAAAAACCAATATAGAAATCTTACAATTGCAAAAAAGATAACAATAAAAAAATAAAGATAAAAATTGATAGAAAAAAAAAACAAATGTGTGAGTATCAATAGAGTAGGGATATGAATAGACCTTATATATGGATATCCATTGCCATCCCTAATTAGCTTATTCATATAGAGTTTCTCTCTTAAAAAGATTTAAATAGGCTATCAATAATTAACACACTCATTCATTCATCAAGTTAGAAACTAAACCCTAAACCCTGTAAAATCTTTTATACTTCATCTAATCTTTAAAACTTGTAACCCGTGAAATCCTGGACCCGAGTTAGGTCAAGAAACTTAATTCCCAATCAATTTAATTTTAAAGGAAGAAATTATAAAAAATATAAAATAATAATCAAATTTGTTAGGAAAAGAACTCATGCTAAATGAAATTATAAAAACAAAAATTTACAAAATAATCTCAGAGAAAACAAAAGGTAACCAAAAGAATGAAGGTCAAAAAATGGAAGGAGGTGAAATTAAAAAATATTGGTATCTATAATACAAGTATTTTTATTTTTTTAATTTTAAATGTGGCTCGTTGCATAGACCCGAGCGAGAGAAAAAGATGACATGTGAAGAAATCTGAAAAACAATATGGGAACTCATAAAAAATATATAGTAAAAAAAATCATATAGCTGGAAAATAAAGATAAAAAAGTCTAATCACTAATTATATAAATGATGAATGATGGAAATAAAAATATATTGGCTTTAAAAAAGGAAAAAAAAAACTGAAAAAACATGGATGAGTTTTTTAAATCTAAGTAACAAACCCCCAAATGATCAAATTGTGGACCTAGGCTGAATCAAGAAGATAAATTCTCAATCAATTTAATATTAATAAGCCAAAATAAATTTAAAAAGAGCAACAAATAAAAGACATGAGAAAACCCAAGTAATTTTTAAAATGAGTGAAAAATCTCAAAGAAATCAAATAAGTTAAAATAAACTAATCTTAAATAAAACAAATAACAATCAATTATTTGGTTTTCTATTCCAATTATTTCTTCCTACTTTTACTTTTGTCACTGTCTAATTTTTTATTTTTGAGTTTTTCAGTTATTTTAGCTCTTTCCTTTTCTCTTTGTACATATGACTTTAACGTGTTTTTTTAGGAAATTATTAACGAAATATCATAAAATGGGTGTAAATCTGAATAAATAATACTTTAACTATATATTTTTTAAAACTCTTTAAGGGGTGTAATTAATCAAAATGGATAATAGTTAGGTGTGCATGTGGTTTTTTTTTTTTTTTTCTAATTAGAAAGTGGTTGTCATTTGCTGGTGAATCGAAGAAGAACACATCGATGTTGTCAATATTAAGTGTGGCATTATCTTTTGACTTATGTGAGAGATTCTGAAAAAGACTTAGATAATCAAAATATAAATAACACAAAATACAAAATAAAATAAAGGGAGACCACCAAATTTAGTAGTAGTGTAAATTTTACTTCATTTTCCAAGTTATTTCTATATATATATATATATATATATATATATATATATATATATATATAAAATTAATTAAATAATGAAGAAATGTTTTCCAAAAACTATAGATCAAATACACACACCAAGTTAGTCATTGAAAAAGAAGGCACAAGAGAAGGGCATGGTGGTTGAAAAAAGACGAAGCTTAACTTCGAGGCAATGGCGACTCTGCAACCACCTTCCACAGCACCGGTACCCTTGCCTGGCCACATTAGGTGAAAGCAAGATATCCTCCATGCCCTACCCTTCCATTCATAAGGAAGAAACATCACTCCCTCTCAACCCAGCACCTCTCTCGATCTCACCCCATTCCATTCTTCAGCATGGAAGCTAGTGCTGGACTGGTCGCTGGCTCTCACAACCGCAACGAGCTTGTTGTCATTCATGGCCATGAAGAGGTAAGAAATTCCACCAAAAAATACCCTAGACATGAAAAAGCAGCGAGATACTGATTACGAGAAGCCATGCATGAACTGACTCGTCGTTTTTAATTTTCCGGGTTTGTTTTTGTTGTGGTGCAGCATAAACCTTTGAAGAACTTGGATGGTCAAGTTTGTGAGATTTGTGGCGATCAGATCGGCCTAACTGTGGATGGTGATTTGTTTGTGGCTTGCAATGAGTGTGGTTTTCCTGTGTGCAGACCATGCTACGAGTATGAAAGAAGAGAAGGGACTCAAAACTGTCCTCAGTGCAAGACTAGATACAAGCGTCTCAAAGGTAAAATTTATAAGCCCGAATCTACAATTTTGCTGTTTTGGCATGGAATTCTTGGTCCGATTATGTTTCAAAAATTGTCCAGGGAGTCCAAGGGTGGAGGGGGATGACGAAGAAGATGACGTGGATGATATTGAACACGAGTTCATCATTGAAGATGAACAAGACAAGAATAAGCATCTCACTGAGGCAATGCTTCATGGGAAGATGACTTATGGAAGAGGCCATGATGATGAAGAAAACAGCCAATTCCCACCAATCATAACTGGAATCAGATCAAGGCCTGTAAGTGATGCTGGGATTTTTCTTGGATTCCAATTCAATGGGTTTGTCTGACATTTTTGTGAGTGAGTTTATAAAAATGCTTAAACATCTGCGCAGGTGAGTGGAGAGTTCTCCATTGGATCTCATGGAGAACAGATGATACCCTCTTCACTTCATAAGAGAGTGCACCCATATCCAGTTTCTGAACCTGGTATTTACTCATCGCACAAGCTAGCATTGATAAAATGATCAAGTACTGAATCATTACTCGATTAATCTTACATGATTTGCACAAAACAGGAAGCGAAAGATGGGACGAGAAGAAAGAGGGAGGGTGGAAAGAGAGGATGGATGAGTGGAAAATGCAGCAAGGAAATCTGGGGCCTGAACAAGATGACGATGCGGAAGGAGCCATGTATGTATCCATTTTCGAAATCCCATCTTTTAGTAGGAAATTCCTAGACCAGTCTTGCCATCTTTGTAACTATGAATTATCCTTAAACAGGAATCATCAGCTGACATTAATTGAATGATATGCTGTAAATCGATCATTATTGCAGGTTAGAAGAGGCAAGACAGCCACTCTCCAGGAAAGTGCCAATTGCATCCAGCAAGATCAATCCGTATAGAATGGTTATTGTTGCTAGGCTAATCATACTGGCCGTCTTTCTTCGATATCGAATTACGCATCCGGTGCACGATGCAATTGGGCTCTGGCTGACATCTATAGTCTGCGAAATCTGGTTTGCAATTTCATGGATCCTTGATCAATTCCCCAAGTGGTCGCCAATCGATCGCGAGACATATCTGGATCGCCTCTCTCTCAGGTTCATAGAATGTTCAGACAAGTGTATAAAACTAGAATTTCAGAGATTTTATGCTCGGAAAGAGCTCCAATCGGAATTATCCGAGCTGACAATTATTTTTACTGCTAAAGCGATGTTAAGAAATAAGAAACAAACCGCTAATAATTTTTGCAACGCAGGTATGAACAGGAAGGCGAGCCCAATATGCTTGCTCCAGTGGATATCTTTGTCAGTACCGTGGATGCTATGAAAGAACCCCCTCTAGTCACGGGTAACACACTTTTATCAATTTTGGCCATGGACTACCCAGTGGAAAAGATCTCATGTTACCTCTCCGACGATGGTGCTTCGATGTGCACCTTTGAAGCCATGTCTGAAACTGCTGAATTTGCTCGAAAATGGGTGCCATTCTGCAAGAAATTTAACATAGAACCACGAGCCCCTGAGTTTTACTTCACTCTAAAGGTTGATTATCTCAAGGACAAAGTTCAGCCAACCTTTGTTAAGGAACGTCGATCTATGAAGGTTCGTAATTAGCGCAGACATCTATAGAATTCATCGTTTTTTATGCACCTGCAACCTGTTTTAGCTAAGATTCTATTATTTTTGGCATTTGACAGAGAGAATATGAAGAATTCAAGGTTCGGATAAATGCAATTGTAGCAAAAGCACAGAAAGTTCCCACAGAGGGGTGGATCATGCAAGATGGAACACCATGGCCTGGAAATAATACCAGGGATCACCCTGGTATGATTCAAGTATTTCTTGGTCACAGTGGAGGGCATGACGTCGAAGGAAACGAGCTCCCTCGCCTTGTATATGTATCTCGAGAGAAAAGGCCTGGCTTTTCACATCATAAAAAAGCCGGTGCCATGAATGCCCTGGTAAATAAACTAAACTTGGTCAAAAATTATTTATTTTACATGCATTATTTATGTGATGCCTCTGACTTCTCGCAATTTTCAGATTCGGGTCTCTGCAGTTCTTACCAATGCTCCTTTCATGCTGAACTTGGATTGTGATCATTATATAAATAATAGCAAGGCCGTTCGAGAGGCTATGTGTTTCTTGATGGACCCCCAGATTGGAAAGAAAGTTTGCTACGTCCAATTTCCTCAAAGATTTGATGGCATTGATACACATGATCGATACGCTAACAGAAACACTGTTTTCTTTGATGTAAATCCTTGGCTAAGAAAACCTCGTATGTATGTTCTCATAACCTGTGCATGTGAAACGTGAGATGATGTTTCTTTTCCCTGTGTTACCTGCAGATTAACATGAAGGGTCTAGATGGAATTCAGGGTCCAGTGTACGTCGGCACAGGATGCGTTTTCAAAAGGCAAGCTCTGTATGGCTATGACCCTCCTAAAGGTCCAAAGCGCCCAAAGATGGAGACCTGTGACTGCTGCCCATGTTTTGGACGTCGCAAGAAGAAGAACGCTAAGAATGGTGCAGGTGGAGAAGGTACAGGCCTGCAAGGTTTTTTTCAAAGATCTTTTCGTGCTGATTTGCACAAAATCTTCTTTCCCCTTTTTGATCCTAACATGTAGAGCCTGCTGAGCAGGAATGGATAATAATGACAAGGAGCTGTTGATGTCCCACATGAATTTTGAAAAGAAGTTTGGACAATCAGCAATTTTTGTTACTTCAACTTTAATGGAAGAAGGTGGTGTACCTCCTTCCTCGAGTCCGGCAGCTCTGCTGAAAGAAGCCATCCATGTGATCAGTTGTGGATATGAAGACAAAACTGAATGGGGACTCGAGGTAATGTAAACAGCAAAATTTCTGTAGCTCTGAAATGTATTGAGCAATTCAGGTTAAGAAGATGGTTTATATGGCGCTTAGAAGTTTCTGTTTTGAATAAATTTGCCTTTTTCCTGTGCAGCTGGGCTGGATTTACGGTTCAATCACAGAGGATATTCTGACAGGCTTTAAGATGCATTGTCGTGGCTGGAGGTCTATTTACTGTATGCCAAAGAGAGCCGCATTTAAGGGTTCAGCCCCCATCAATCTATCAGATCGGCTCAACCAAGTGCTCCGATGGGCTCTCGGTTCTGTTGAAATTTTCTTCAGTCGCCACAGCCCTATGTTGTACGGCTACAAGGAAGGAAAGCTCAAGTGGCTAGAGAGGTTTGCGTATGTGAACACAACTATCTACCCCTTCACCTCCTTAGCCCTCGTTGCCTACTGTTGCCTCCCCGCCATCTGCCTGCTTACTGATAAATTTATCATGCCAGAGGTAACAAGATGACTGTTATTTTTCCATGAAAACATTACACAGAATAAAATAACATTCTAAAAATGAGATGGAATTGAACTCCGTGAGGATATAATTAGATGCTTTCAAATGCTATGTTACACATGAGAACGTGATTTTCTTCATCTATAACCCTGTGATAACATGATCCTAACTCGTTAATGATCCAGATAAGCACCTTTGCAAGTCTTTTCTTCATCGGCTTGTTTCTGTCAATCTTTTCCACGGGCATTCTTGAGCTCAGATGGAGCGGAGTAAGCATCGAAGAATGGTGGAGGAACGAGCAATTCTGGGTGATAGGGGGCGTATCAGCTCACCTCTTCGCTGTTGTCCAAGGTCTCCTGAAAGTTTTAGCTGGTATCGACACAAACTTCACTGTCACATCCAAGGCAACAGACGATGATGATTTCGGAGAGCTATACGCCTTCAAATGGACAACTCTGCTAATCCCTCCAACCACCATCTTAATTTTCAACATTGTCGGAGTTGTTGCTGGAGTCTCAGATGCCATTAACAATGGCTACCAGTCATGGGGCCCTCTGTTCGGGAAGCTCTTCTTTGCCTTCTGGGTGATCGTCCATCTCTACCCATTCCTCAAAGGTCTGATGGGGAGGCAAAACAGGACACCGACCATTGTGGTTATATGGTCGGTGCTCCTGGCTTCCATCTTCTCCTTGCTCTGGGTCCGGATCGATCCATTTGTGATGAAAACCAGGGGACCTGACACCAAGCAATGTGGACTCAACTGCTAGAAGTGTGTTTATTTTCTAGTTGATTTGTGTTTCTATAGAAGATACAGGTGCATCCACATTCCAAGGGAGTACGATATGGGATGTATAAACTGCCAAAATGGAGATGCACAGGGAATAAAGTTAGAGTGGAAATTTTGTGTAGCAATGTGTATTCAATCCAGTTTTGTAATTGAAATGATAAAAAATATTTTCCTTATCACACATTCTCACACTATCCAGGATTGTCAATTTCATTTAATTTTGTACCTATTAAAAAACAAGATAAAACAATATTATTTTTATCTCGATTTAAATTTCTGTTCATTTCGTATTTTTAGATCAAATACCAGCAGAAACGTTTCGGTTTCGTTTTGTCCGTTTTGTTTCGGCCAAATAATTTTTTTTTTAAATAATAAATAATTTTACAATATCAATCATATCTCTTAATCCGACCGTTAGATTGAGATGAAATTTTACAAGGAGTCTTTTGACATATTTATATATATTATGTTAAAAATTCATAGCAATAATAGAATATAATGATCTTGCAAGATTAATGATGACATTCTCGTAATACTATACATGTTCATAATTTTATTCAGAAAAATTATTTTATTGTGTTTTTTTTAGATTAAATTGCACAATACTAAATAATTTTATTTTTGGATTTGAACTAATTTTTTTTAATTCATATATTTAATTATATATATATACACATAAACAATACAACACCATAACGACGCTCCGAAACCGAAATATTCCCAATTAAAAAAACAAAACACCAATCGAAACGAAATTGATAACCTTGCTAACATCCCAAACGAGTGCATATTTCTGCTCTATACAAGTTTGGGATTACAGGATCCTAAATTATCAAGATCTTTCCAAGTTGCATCTGCAGTAAACAAATTAGGACCATTTAATTAGTCCAGCAGCCACAGCTCTATCTCCTTTCTTCACAGTCCCGAGTTCCAAAATCTTAATCGGACTCACCTTCACCTTGCCTGACTCATTTTTCACTATAACTGTTGAAAACACAGCTTTATTATGTCCAATATTTACGCTGCTTCTATAATATTCAAGTGACTTTATAAGGACTGAAATATCTTTGATTCAACTTCATATTTCTTCTTGAAGCTGTCACTGTTTGTTTGTATAGTTGCAGCCTCAAATACATTTAATCCATTTTTTATTTGCCATTTGCTTCATCTTGTTTCTTGCCATTCCTAATTGTCTCTGTAAACCTTGATCCATTTCATTCTTTTTCCGCAATAATTATCCAATTGTAGCCACGGTTATAGTTTCTAGCAATGTTACTTATGTCGATGGTAGAGAGTAGCCATACATAGCTTTGAAATGGCTCATATTAAGAGCTTATTCGATATTGTGGTTGCTATTGTGGTCAAGATTAAAAAAAAAACAATTTTATAAAAAAACACTTTTAGTTTAAAGTTCACAACAGAAATTGAAGTATTTGATTAAAACTGTAGTTGGGTTCGAGGTTTAATGAAAAACAGTTTTCTGTATTTAGTTACAATGTTTTTTATATTGTTGTCACTTGTGAAATTACTTTAAATGGTATATATACATATATATCATTTAAAGTAATTGAAGTGATGGTGTCTTATGTTTTTTTTCTTGTCTTTGGTATGGGTTTTTACTTTCTTTATTTCTTGTTCCTGTCATTGACAAAACATCATTGACAAAAATATTGTTTTGTCAAATTAATTAACATAAACATTGTCATATAAACAACTTTCCAACATTTATAGCAGTGTTTTGGGTGAGATGCTTTTCGTAAATTGAGGTTTAACCTCGGTTTTGGTGGGTCTCACAATTATAAAAATGTAGGACAAAGTTTACCAAACAGCTTGATACTGTGCAGTTAACCTCGACCACAGAAGCTAACACAGAACCAAACACCCACTATTACTGTAATGATGACTGGAATTGCAGTAATATTGTGCTAAAGCCAACCACCCTCGTGGATCATCTTTTTTTTCCTTCCAGTTATGGATGTTTGGATGGTAGACATGAGATTTTCTAAATGTGCTGTCAATTGTTCGTTCCATTCGGTTTGTTCTTGCCATTGCCTCTTGTTGTCAACTGTGGAATCTTGCAATTCTTGCTGAGGAACTTGCACTTTGTCATCCAATTCCATGTTGTGCTCTTCTAGAGCTCTCACCTTGCTGTTTTCTACCATTGTAGATCCTATTTACTGATATAACTTTCTTGGATTCAAGGCTCTGATACTAATTTGTCAGCAACTTAATCCCAATGCCACTGCACTGTAATTGTTGCTGTAACAAACAGCGAGATCGCCAGCAAAGACTTGTTTTTGTTTTGAAAAGACATGTCATTTGATATAAAAAATAAAAGACTGTTTTAATAACTTCAACAAATTTTGATTAGCTTTTTTCTTTTTCGAACAGGTATTTCAAGTCTTATGTCCGGTTGAGATCATCAGACAGTGGGTTTACTATCAAACGGACAGGTGAACATCAGGTTGACTGCTTGACCGGTTCTTCCAATTTTCACTTCTTTGATTGACAACCCTAATGTAAA
Source organism: Salix brachista (assembly GCA_009078335.1). Lineage (NCBI taxonomy): Eukaryota > Viridiplantae > Streptophyta > Magnoliopsida > Malpighiales > Salicaceae > Salix > Salix brachista. The sequence goes on along the minus strand of CM018589.1, from coordinate 10,576,559 downwards.
TTCGACAAGTATACAGGGAAACACAGAATATGTAACTTTAAATTTCTTATTCTTTTTTACTTATCTGAGATCTGCTTCTACATTGAATTTCCAATCCTTTGCTTCCCTTCCCTTTCCTTTCCTTTTCATTACCTTGATACAAAAAATTACAAGAAAAAAAAAGGAGCCGAAGGCTCACTACTGAAAAAAGAAGAAAAAGAACAAAACAAAATAAACTTTCCCCTGAAGTTAAGGTTAAAAAGAAGAAAAAAATCAATTTACATTTGCCCAGAGAAGACCCCGTAACTTCATCTCTGCCGGTTGAAAAAGTTTGCTTGGTAATTGCTCAGAGCCATGAGGGTGTTTTCATTGCCATGAATGGTGGTTTTGTTGCTTCTCCAAAGCTTCTTTCATTTGTATATGATGAGTCCTAATGCTGTACTCCTCTACCTGCTTGACGCTGAAATCAATTAGATACAATCCAATATAATAATAATAATAATAATAACAATAATAATATTTGTGGGAAAAAAAACACAACCCTACAAAATGTGCGTGCCAAGAAAAGCTACAAAAGCGATTGATTTCAATGCTTTTCACAATTATTGAATATATGCATGCAAGGACCCCACCCCAACTAAAGGTATACCCACTGACAAAATAGATTTTTTCTTGCAAGAACATCATTTTAAGCCATGCAGCAAGCAATGGACTGGTCTTGATCAGCCAATTTGATAGAGGACAGACCAGATTGTCCACATGTATGATCAATTAATTGACAATTGACAAATGGACTATTGAGCACATGAGTGAGAGAATGAAGATATTGAAAGCCCATATTGATTGGTCCCAACAGCTCGGATACCTAATCAGGTAAACTCTTCCATTCCCTAACCATATCAAACAAATGAAATGGTAAAATTCTTCCATTCCAAATACATTCTTGCAGAGATTGGGTTGGGACCATGCAAATGTTGGGATTCTTCGATTATGAACTCAGCTAAATTCATTTCCCCTTCTAGGAAGAACAAAGTTTATGATCTGAGAAAGAATGACATAACAAGAAAGATATAATGGCATAATCCAAGAACTAGTAGATGATAGACCGACTAAAAGACAAAAGAATTACAGAATTTGATGGTGTAGAAAAAGGCAAAACATATATGGAAAGAATGTATTCTTAAGAAGCAATTCAGCTTTGCTACTTGTTATAACAGCACAAATTTTCCTAAATGTGTCAAATGTGAGAATCGTACATCTTACAATCCAACAAGTGATTTTGATTTAAAAATGTTGATTCACACTGCTGAGCATGCTTCTATCTAATCAACATAAGAACTTGTCAATTATTTGATCAAAGGACAAAAAATGGTATAAATTTCTTCCTAATGAAGCTTAGTTTTACAGCCACGCATGTTTTTTCTCACCTGCATAGCTGCTGTTGATGCCAATAGAGCTTCACATTGATCAAACTTAGCTTTCTCTTGTGCTGCAGCAGTGGCAAGCTCAGAAACCAAAGCATTCATCCCCTCCACCTATATAAAAAGAAAAAAAAAAGTAGAAGACCAGCATTAGATCTGCTAATAATTTTGGCAAAAGTATACAGTTTGAGGGTGGGCATTGGAAATTGAGAAGCTTCCCTAACATGTAAATTCATTTCAATCTATTTTGTATTTTTATTTTTATAAAAAAAAATTATGCAGAAGAAACTATGAAAGAAGTGATAAGATACTAATTTCGCAATTCAACTGAGTGGTCCCAGTCGAATGGGAATCTCAAACGAGGGTGAGCATAGTCCATAAAAATAAAAATTCAATATGCCAATCAATTTCCAATTCTCTTTTCCCAACTTATCCACTTCAACCATCGTAGCGAACTAATTTTGCTATGGCCTAAACAATGCATGGTCCGTATAATAGCAAAAACATGCAGCTAAAAATAGAACCAGGGGGGAAACCCCGTCATCATGCTTTATGCTCTAATTAACAAAATTGAATGAGGGATAATTAAGACATGTATCTCACTCTTGGAAGTAAAGAGCATATGGAAGATCCCATTGCACGCATCACATCGACAGCTGAGCAAATAGCAACCTTCAAAGATTCTATATCTGCCTGGAGAAGCACAATCCCAATAATGATGTCAACATCAATAATTTCTCTCTCCAGAAATTACTTCCAGTCATCTTTTAAAACAAACATACCTTTGCTCCATTGGTCACCGGAAGACGAACAGTGTTTGCCTCCAGATCTTCCACAGCTTCAGATAAAGAATTAATATGGTCTCTTTCAAGTAAAGCCCAATCGTCAAGGTGGGTGATCTGAGTCAATTTACTTAGCAATTAGATAAGGGGGTAGCTCAATTGGATTCAACTCCAAAAGACTAAACTTCTGTTCCAAATTAGTTTAGGAAATGATGCATAGATAAGGAACTTGAACAAAGGTAAATTAAATTTTAATAGAGTATTAGACCACCGAGATGCTTGAAGTTGACTCTGACCAGAACCTCAGCATGACATCTTTTTCACATGAAAATGTTTCTTCATAAAAAGGCAGTTGTTTGTAAATTACTAGATCTATAGAATTTATAGTATAGCAAGAAACTAGATGATTTTCTTCAACTTCAACTTGGTTCTATAGAAGCAGAACTAATATGCTGTGAAAATTTCTCATAAGCTGGGTTTTAAACAAGCTTAGGAACCTGCTTCATCTTTAAAAACAAGAAAAGCAACTACATTATGTCAAATAATAGCATCTCATGTACATTGTGGATTTTTCTGGAGGCGAACAAACATTTAGTGCTTGATTTTGAGTATACCATAAGCTAAAATCCCCCACTAGGGTGGATTCATACTTCTTCAACATCATATTTAGAGCCACATTCAAGAAGTTAACAATGCTGCAGCAGTGCCAAGAATAACTAATCTCTTGCAATTTATCTCCCAGTAGATGCTCGTGCTCATTAAGATCATGGCTATCTTGTTTGTTGCTGCCACAACCAAGTTATATTGCCTTTGGCCTTTCACTCATCAATTACAATATCTCACCAAAATTTATCCTCTCCATGCAAATGCTGTTTTTGGCTCTGATTCACACGGCTTAACATCTCAAGTATATTCAGCCCATCTTATCCTGAATTGATGCTAGCTATTGCCTTCTCACAAATGCTTCTATTTGGTTTAATGAGCTACAAGTTCAAACAAGCCACGCATAATGAAAAAATGGAATGGACTGCTTGCATCTTTCCTCATCTTTTTTTTCCATTTACGTGTACTTTGGTGAATGAAGAAGACCTTTCAAAAGTTCAGTCCAGCAGTCCTTGCATTTCATTGGGTTGCTCCTTATGCTGAACCTTTTTCTTTTTCATACATGCCTAAACCTCTAGGATGTAATCTTTAAGACATAGATTTCAAAATATACATTAACTGCTCTTCAGAATTTCAAATACTTGAGTGTACATTCAAGTCAACCAATATTCCTCCTTCACCATGGTTGGGCACAAAGCAGTCACAGAACAAAAGCATGGTGATGTTCACCTTGGAGAAAGAAATGGATTACTGTATTCAATTCAAGTCCCATGAAACTAATGTTAAAAAAGAAAAGGGATAGCAATTCATCTTTCTTCTGTTTCAAACCAGCACTTTCCTTTGCCCCACCAAAAAATCAGAAAACCACATTTCAGTGATAATAAAATTGCCAAAGGATTGCTTAAAGCTTTGAAAAATTGCTCTTGAAAGCTCCCCTATTCACCACCTATTCATTATCTGTTTATGTAATTCAAGATGTCCCAGATGCATATAGGCGTATTTAATACATTATGGGTTTGAAGCTCCCTACACTTCCATTTCCATAGACAATAAGTGAAAATGGTGGGCCCTTTGACCCAAATATTTGCTTGCCCTGTATGTCATAAGAAACCAAAACTATTCCAATCTAAGTTGAAGCTAGATAGCATGAATCATTTAGACAGGACTTGAACTCATCTTTCTCACAAACACTTGACATACTCCCGAAATGTTAGTTATTTTAACAAAACTGTCTTATTGACAATCACGGGGATACCTTGTTGCAGGCAATTAGATAGATTATGGATTGAAAAGATGTCCCTTTTCCCTCATTCCCCTCAAGAAGAAATGGTTGCAGCTTCCATTCATATAATTTTAAACTACATTAATGAGAATTAAAGGTCGCAACTAAATAGATAGATCTAAAATGCACAGAGGTTACCATAAGGAACTACACTACAACATACCAGAGAAAACTGCTCAGTAGACGAATAGAAATAATTAGAACATGCTGTGAATTACTAAAACAATAATGTCATGATAAAGAGAAGCATTACTTGATCAATCAATACAGCATTCAGTTTGAGCTCCAACTTCAGCTGTTGTAGATTGATCCTCTTCCTGATTACTGAATCCCACAAAGCTAAAGTGGCGTACCAAACATTGTATAAAGTTCTCTGCACCATCAAAACATGTTTTATGAATTTAAAACATTAAAGGAAATTCTCTTACGGATTCAATGTTAAGAACAAGAGCTGAAAAGCCAAGGTTCGTCTTCAATGAAAAATCACTGAAACATAAAAGGCCCATCAAACCACAATGTAACATCATGCTGCATTTTTTCTTCACGAAAAGCAGCACAAATATTTTTCATTGTTTTCCATTAGTCCAAACAAGCACACAATTTTCTGTATTTCATAATAAAAAAATTCATTTGTTGACTGCTAAAAGGGATTAAAACTGAAAAACTATTACCTAGAATAATGATCGAAGACACCATATGACTAGAATCATATTTACTGAAAGAAGATCGACATGAAGGATGCCATCAAAAGTTCCATGCAATTAACAGAACATTAAGATATATGGCAGATTCAGGAGGTCTACATTCTAATAATATTGGTAAACGTTCAAATCCTACCTCTGCAGTCACTTTCTGAACGTAAAGAACAGCCCCTGCTCGAGCATTAGCAAACCGCCATTGCAAATATCTATTATATAACAGTCGTATCTGATGAGCATCTTCAATATAGCTTGCACCCTTTTTCCCCTTTTTAAAATCCGCTATAAAACTAAGCACAGAAGTAGAATTATTGGGCTGAACGGAGACACTTGATGGCCTTATCCGAGATGGGCTAACCCCTCTAGAAGGAGTAGATGGTCTTGTCCGAGCTGGACTTGCACCTCTACTAATGGAAGTCCTACTTGGTGATGAAGACCGTGATCCAGGAGCAGGCAAGGACAGAGATCTAACAACAGGAGTCACTAATGATATTCTGTCCGATAAACTTGATGCAACAAGCTTCTGAGCACCCGATACCCGCAGCAATTTATCATCAAACGAATTCACCTCAGACACTACTCTACCAATTTCTTTCAGTGATGACCTCGCAGTATCACTAGCTGATTTTTGTAAGGGTTTTATTGAATTTTCAGGTATGGGAGTTCTCCTAAGTGAAGATAACCCAATTCCAACTGGAGTTGACAACGCTTTCACATTCTTATCAGTGAGATCCACACTTCTACTCATTGATGAATTAGAAGATACCTTCCCACCTATCCTACTTGGCCAACGATGCTGATCAATCAATCTAGAATGTAAACCATCTACTGGTTTGGCGTTTTCTGATTGATCCTGCGAATTCTTCCCTTTAAGAGGACTCCTCTTTCTCTCTGGTGTAGGCTTTCTTGACCCAGTAGGCGTTTCAGCCTGTTTATGGGCTACATTTGAAGAAGGCCTCAATGTGCGATCTGAGGAGACATTATTAACTGGTTTTTCCTTCTTACTAATAGGAATAGAAATACTATCTGATTGAAATGAAACACTAAGACTTCTCATTGTAGAGGGCCATAAACTCTCTTGTAACCGACCACCGGTACTTAGCCTTCTAGATGGCAACTGCACATCAACTGATGAATCTTGAACCGGTGTGGAAGGGCTTGGGGGTGAAGGTGGGGTTGAAGGGCGCCTCCTCTCGGCCGATAAAGATCTTTTAGGCACCACTTGGGAAGGTGTCGGCAATGTTCTACTGAGGCTCGGTGATGGGAAACGCCTAGCAACAGAAGGTGTTGATGGAGAGGGTGATTTGTACCTGGAGACAACCTCCCTCGTCCGAGGACGGCGGGTGGTGGTTGCTGCTTTCGCTGTTGCATTGCTGTTTCGTTCAGCTGGAACCAAGGGGGGTCTTGGAGTATCCAGAACTGCTATGCGCTTCTCTAATTCACATACATCCATCAAACACTGTCCAAATTAAACCACATTGATGGATTCTTTCACATTATTAAACAACCAAATTTGACAGCTTTCATTTTCTAGTATACCACATTGAAAGGGATCACACAAATTGCTCAAAAAGAAGATCCTTTTCCCTGCAATAAATCTGCCACAAATGCACATAACCAGGAAAAAAAGGAGTAAGATGCTACAGAATGGCAGTAATAATATATATATATATATATATATAAAAGAATATAAAGCAATACAAAAGAAAGTAAAACCCAAAAATTGAGAAAAGCTTACATCTTTACAGAGACTCAGATCTGAAAGATTGCAAATTCGAGAATCAAAACAAAAAAAAATTCTAGTGGCTGTTGAATATTCATCAAAACAAGCCCAAATCCAATCAGATCATGCCATGACAAAGAGGTCAAGCAGTGATTATGACAAAGCACCATCCAGGGCCGAAATGTGGTCACAGAAAATTCCGGAGAGAGGCACAACGTTCATTAACGGTCATCACTTTTTGGGATTAAATAAAGGTAACTCTTAGTGTTAAGGGGTCCCCTCTGAAAACGGGGAGACTGGAGAGTGGACTACTGTGATGGGGAGGAACAAAATAAAAGAAAAGGAAAAAAGAAAAAAAAGAGGTGCGTAGGATAAGAGCGATTGTTTTTCTCTTTTTCTATATATTTTTTTAAACTTATTTAATTTGCCCTTTTGTCCCTCTCACGGAGTGCCATGGTCGGCTGGGCTGGCAATTGAGGTACACTCAACAACGCAACATTACCCCACCCCTTTCCTGTTTCCTTCTCCTCCTCCATTTTTACTCCTTTTCTTCAATGAGAGTGATTTCAAAGCTCACACGCATAAACAAAAAAATAAAAAACTCCCTCCACTAAAAAATAAATATCATATTCTAGAATCAAAATCCATCATTAGTTATCAATGGTTTGTGTTTAGTTAGTATTTTTTTTTTTAAATAGATATAACAAAAATAAGAATAAAAATATATTTAAGTTAAAAAGATAAATACATAAAATTGATTTATCTTTTATATAGCTTCATAATGAATTTCTATACTCTTAAAGTAAATAAAAAACATCTTTTTTTTATTTATATCTTTCCATTTTATAATGTGATATACAGTATTTTTTTATTTGATATTATCACTTTTAAATCGATGAGAAATAAAATTCACATGTTACTAGGAGAAAGATAAAATGACATAGGAATTTGTTCATACATAACTGTCATGGGCATTAATAAGATAAAAATTCACATGTTGGAGGTTGTTTTTAAAAATATTTTTAGTTTAAAAATATATTAAAATAATATTTTTTATTTTTAAAAAATTATTTTTAATATCAGCAAATAAAAATATCAAAATTTAAAATTTAAAATAACAAAGAAAAATTTCAAAATTTCAAGAAAAAATTAAAAATATTTTTAAAAAGTAGCAACAAATATCCCTAAAAAGTTACCAAATTGGGATCACATGGTGAATTAATTTTAACTCTTGATTTTTAAACTGGGTTTTCTTGATTTTGTCATCTAGTAAAATTACGTACAAGAAGAAAAAATGGAAATAATGTGATTTGTTCTTTTGCAAGTAATTTAAAATAGTTTAATAATAATTAGAAGATTGAAGTTTCAGGTGCTAATGTTCTTGGGGGTATGAGAACAGACATGGAAGACCACGTGCAAGCAAGATCATTGTCCATCCCCATGAATTACTGCTTCTCACTAACCTACCCAATTCATATTATTATTTATTAAAAAAAAACTTAAAATTATAGAATTGATTCCCAGATGTGCAGGGCTTGTCATCTTATATAATCTACAGTTTGATCTTGTGCGATTTTAAAATCCTGATTCTGTGATACAGATCGATGAAAACCCAGATGGATTTAACGAAAAGTTTGGATTTCTCAGAGAAAATAACATGGGTTTTTAATGAACAATCTATTTGACATGATAATGACTGTGTTTTGGCGAGGTTTATGTCTTTGGTGTCGACGACAAGTAATCCACTGATGAAAAGGAAGGAAAAAAAACGAATAAATCTCTCTGAATTCTGCCAGGATTCAGAAATGGCAGATGAAAGACCCACGCAAGTTCAATGAATCATAAAAACTTTTTATAATTCTCAAAACTTTGTCTAAAAACAGAATTTCACCCATCTCAAGACAAAAGAAAGATCAAAATGTCTTCCTAGATGCAAAAAAGGAATAACAAATATATTAGAGTAAGGGAAAATTTCTCACCTTGAGTCACTGGCATAGATAAAACTGTTCTTCAATGATGGAAACTAATCAATTACGATTAATGCTGTTATATCGTTTAGATATCTTGGAGAGATCGGAAATTGAACAGCAAAAGACGGTGGCGGTTCCAAGGAACCGGCGGATTCAAAGAGGAGAGACTGTCAACGGTGATCGTATTGAGAATCACGGCGAGGGAAGTGCAGTGATCGGATTTTATGGAGAGAACGAGGGAGAAAAAGTAATTTATTATTAAGAATTAAACGGGGAAAAAAAGAAGAGTAAAGGAGGTTTCGAATTGAAAATGAGGGAAGGAAAGGAAGGGAAACGGTTTTTCAGTTGAGATGAGGGACGTTGTTTTCGCGCCACCTACTTTGTTGAGAGTTGTAGAGACTTCTTCTGGAGTGATTATTGCTTTTTTGCTTTTTTCTTTTTCTTTTTCCTTATTTTACTCTCTGATTGATTGTTTTCTAATGACTGATTTATTGCCTAAATTGCCTTTTTTTCTAGATTTTTAGAGTATATTAATGATTGTTTTTCAAATTACTTTTTTTTGCCATTAAACATATCAAAATAATTATTTTTTTTTGAAAATTTTATTTTTAATATTAACACTTTAAAACAATCTAAATATAAAAAAATAATTTTATACAAAAAAAATAAAAATTTAAAAAGTATTATTTGGAACAGAATTCCAAAGCTCCTCTTCATACTTTATCAAACCCATCTTTCAACCAAATGAATAATTGAAAATGACTTAAAAAAAAACATTATATGATGGAGAACGGGTTTTTTAATGTGCATTTGCCTTTAAATTAAACATATTTTGTAATTTTATAGAGTATAAATTAAAATTTATTTAATTGCATAATCGATTTGTCTGCTTACATCATGCAATTACAAATATATTTTTTTTATTTTTTAAAAATTATTTTTAACATTAACATATGAAAATGATTCAAAACCACCAAAAAAAATTAATTTAAAATAATAAATAAAAAAATTTAATTTTTGTTAAAAACATTTTTATTGGCATTTGAACCACTCATGATGCTCTAAACTTTGTCACACAAGCAATTGCAAATTTTCGGTACATCAAAATCACCACCTACAACAATTTTACGGGCCCTGATATTTATAAATTACAAGCAAACAATGCATTTAATTACAATATTGAATGCTATTAACCACCATAAGGTCTGCATGCATGTCCATTGTTCTTCAATTGAACACCATTTGCCTAAATGTGGTCCAAATTTTAGAGATGAATCTACTACTTTTAGAATCAAATCCCAAAAAAAAAAAAAAATGAAAAGGGAACGCTACTATAGTTCCATCAATTTGCTTCAATTCAGAAACAAAACAGTTGTTTAATAAATAAATAAATAAATAAATAAAAATACCCTTTTTTTCCTCTCAGAATCTATTCTACTATAAATAGTAGACTCCATCATTGTCGATCCAGAAACACAAGTAAATTCACTGATCAATTGAATATATAAAGAAATGGTTGAAGGGTTTGTCCTTATTTTTTAATAGAGAATATTTTATCTCATGAAAATTATTACACTTTATAGATTTAGATAAGCGAATAAAATTCATATGAATCACTGATTTGTTGGATATATAAAGAAATAGTTGTAGGGTTTGTTATTTTTTTTTAATACGAGAAAATTTCAACTCATATAAATTATATTTAATAGATTCCGACGAGCGAGTAAAATCCATATCCCCAGCTCAGACAAGGGTTTGTCATCTTCCACTGCTGTCATTGCATGAAATTCTCCTCGCCTCCCTGAAGGGATCCTTACTTTATTATATTTGCCTCTGTCTTTGTCCATTCTTGTTGCCCTAACCCTAAGTTTCTTTCAAGAAACTGGTGTGCACATAATACGCTAGCTAGCATCGTCAAGCATTTCACAAAATCCCGTGACAAAGATCCCAAGTAAAGGGCAATCGATATTATAAATAAACAAGTAAACGATCCTAATTATGAAGACTTTTCATAGAAGTGGAGATCAATTAAGGGTCTTCACTGTTGAAAATTGATGGGGATCGAATTAATCATCCACCCAATAAACAGCTCCCCTAGAAAAAACTGATCATCCCGTGATTAAGAAAAGTTATTATCGAAACATCTAGTAGGTGATCCAGTGATAAAAGCTTAAAATTAAAAGATTTGTTCTCTCTGTATTTTCAGGTTTGAACTCTGTGATTGTTAATATGATAATTACTGAAGGCTTACATGGTCGTTAACTTCAGGGCTCGTGAAATTAGTTAAGATACACGTAAACTGGTCCGAATACTCACATTAATTAAAAAAAGAAAGGCCATTGTCGACATCCTCAAGTTTCTGTGACTTCGGAGACCTGGTAAAAAAACCCAATGCAGGTTGCCATGTCGAAGGAACTTGTGGTTCTACTAGTGCCTGTTTGGCTAAGCGGTTGAACCGCCGTTTAGCCAAATTTTGATTTTTTTTTCATTTTAAATGAAATTTTTTGGTGTTTTTAGATCATTTTGATGTGCTGATGTCAAAAATGATTTAAAAAAAATAAAAATATCATTTTGATGTATTTCTAAACGAAAAACACTTTCAAAAGCAACCACAACCACAATCACACTCCCCCAAACACCCTCCATGACTTCGACAAGAATTGTTCTCATCTTCTTCACACGTAATCTTCTTAGTTGACCAAAATACGAGCTGTTCATCAGCCTGCTTGTTCCCATCTGTCTCGGGACCTACCAAAGGTTATATATAAGAGTTGGAAATTGTTTTCAAAGTTGGGCCTTGTTTGTTTCAAGGAAAGTGAATTCCCGGAATTCACTTTCCTTGCTTTCCGGTGTTTGTTTACTGGAAACAACTTTCCTGGAAAGTTGTTTCCAGCAAACAAACAGCTTTCCAGCCAAGGAAAACCTAAGGCTTAAATCCGGAAAGTGTACTCCTCTTTTAAAATCCGGAATACACTTTCCGTGAGCTAGCTAGTTATTGTTTTTTTTTTTAAAAAAAATAGAAACATGTTAAAGTATTATTTTTTATAAAAAAAAATAATAATTCTGATATTAACAATTAAAAAACACAAAAACTAATAATTTAAATCTTAAAAATTCTATTTTTTTTTAATCACCTAAATTAAAATTTTGCATTGAGATTTTGATTTAAAATTAAAAAAAACTTATTTTAAGTTTTTAAAATTGGAAAAAATATATATTAATAATAAGTTTTACTTAAAAAATATTTCACAAGCTTATTTCTCTATAATATGATATGACATATATTGTTATATTTTATAAAATAAGCTATGTATGAATATAGGATATAATAAAAAAATTCATCATTATACTTTTTAGATTTCATTTTTTTATTTTAAGTGATTAAAATATTTTATATTAAATATTTTATATATATTAGATAATCTTGAAAAAAAAATTAATTTATTAATAAATTATTTTCCAATTCCTTTTCCATAACACAAACAAACACAGTTCATTTTCCATAACACTGCCAAACATCGGAATTCACTTTTCAGGAATTCACTTTCCAGGAAACCACCTTCCAGGAATTCACTTTACAGGATTCATCACTTTCCAGGAATTCACTTTTCCAGGAAACCACTTTCCAGGAATTCACTTTACAGGATTCACTTTCCAGGAAACCACTTTCCAGCAAACAAACGGGGCCTTGGAATTTTAGCCACTTCATGTATATTTTAAGGGATCGTGAAATTTCAACGCAAGTAAAATCCATATCCCCAGCTTTGTCATCTTCCACTGCTGTCATTGCATGAAATTCTACTCGCCTCCCTGAAGGGATCCTTACTTTATTATATTTGCCTCTGTCTTTGTCCATTCTTGTTGCCCTAACCCTAAGTTTCTTTCAAGAAACTGGTATGCACATAATACGCTAGCTAGCATCGTCAAGCATTTCACAAAATCCCGTGACAAAGATCCCAAGTAAAGGGCAATCGATATTATAAATAAACAAGTAAACGATCCTAATTATGAAGACTTTTCATAGAAGTGGAGATCAATTAAGGGTCTTCACTGTTGAAAATTGATGGGGATCGAATTAATCATCCACCCAATAAACAGCTCCACTAGAAAAAACTGATCATCCCGTGATTAAGAAAAGTTATTGTCGAAACATCTAGTAGGTGATCCAGTGATAAAAGCTTAAAATCAAAAGATTTGTTCTCTCTGTATTTTCAGGTTTGAACTCTGTGATTGTTAATATGATAATTACTGAAGGCTTACATGGTCGTTAACTTCAGGGCTCGTGAAATTAGTTAAGATACACGTAAACTGGTCTGAATACTCACATTAATTAAAAAAAGAAAGGCCATTGTCGACATCCTCAAGTTTCTGTGACTTCGGAGACTTGGTAAAAAATCAACTTTGTGCAGAAAACCCAATTCAGGTTGCCATGTCGAAGGAACTTGTGGTTCTACTAGTGCCTGTTTGGCTAAGCGGTTGAACATTCCGTTTGGCCAAATTTTTTATTTTTTTTCATTTTAAATGAAATTTTTTTGGTGTTTTTAAATCATTTTGATATGCTGATGTCAAAAATGATTTTTAAAAAATAAAAATATTATTTTGATGTATTTCTAAACGAAAAACACTTTCAAAAGCAACCACAACCACAACCACACTCCCAAACACCCTCCATAACTTCGACAAGAATTGTTCTCATCTTCTTCACACGTAATCTTCTTAGTTGACCAAAATACGAGCTGTTCATCAGCCTGCTTGTTCCCATCTGTCTCGGGACCTACCAAAGGTTATATATAAGAGTTGGAAACTGTTTTCAAAGTTGGAATTTTAGCCACTTCAAGTATATTTTAAGGGATCGTGCTACGTATATGATTAATGTAAATGGACATTAATTCTCCTTACTGATTTGTATTTATAAGAAAAAAGTTATTTTTCTACGAGAGAATTTTATTACAAAGATTAAACAAATATTGTGTGTGCAAGTTTAGGATAATGTTGTCAATGTCATTGACAATCCAAGTGGTTTTGGTATGGCACCAGTTCCACTTAAAGGCTTTCAAACAATGTTTTTTATTCAGAAATAAATTCAAATAATATATATTTTTTTATATTAATGTATTAAAATAAATTAAAATCATCAAAAATTAATTTAAAATAAAACAAATTCATTTAAAAAAAATAATTCAAAATGCAATGCAAACAGACATAATGTGTTTGAGTTCGGGTCTTCATTTCTTTTTAATTTTGATGAATCAATGTATTTTACATGTGTTTTTAATCAAAAATAGGATGAAGAACTAATATTGTTAGATTCAGACCAACCCTGAATTTATTTATATATATATATATATAAAATAAAAATAAAAAAAAACTGTAAGTTGCAACGCTCTTAGCTTTTCATTACATTTTTCGAAGTCTTGTCGAGTTTGCTTCTTCTTGATGGTGTGTATAATTGTTTTTTTATTCCACCGTCAATTGTTTTTACATGGAGTAGAAAGAAGGAAAAATAAAAGGAAATTGTGTGAATTATAAAAATTGAAAGATTTATAATATAAAATCAATCATAATTTAAAAAAAGGGATAAAGGATGTTGCCATGTTTGACGAGGATTAAAATTCTACTCGATTACTTCTTCTTTTTAATTAAAAAAATAAAAATAAATAAAGCATGCTCTACGACGGCTTGCTATTATTATGTCACTCATCCTTTATTTGTGAGTGGCCCCTGGTCTCAAGCCGACCAAAGCCTTTAATCAAGCTACAGCTACGAGAATGAAAAAACGATAGGATCTCCGACGAGCCGTCATCTAGTTTCAATTTTAACCATGAAAAATTAAGATTTATTTTTTTTAATTTATTTTCACTATATACATCTAAAAATATCATAGAGGCCTCTTTAGATTTATTATTTAAATGTACTTGTTTTCATTTGATCAAACCTTTTATTTTTCTTCTATTTTTTTAAAATTTTCTCTTTCCTTTTTTAGTATTTAGAGACTATTTTTTAAGCAATGAAATTACTTTAAAAAAACATTTTTTATGGCTCAAATGAGCGAGTAAAACTTCGGTTATCTTAGATTTTTATAAGAAATGCATGTCATGACTCAAACTCGAAGCCTGCTATGCAGATCACAAGTTATTTACCATCATGACACATTTCTAAAATTCAGTATTTAGAGACTAAAAAGTGAAAAAAAATAACACTTATGACTAAACTTAAAATCCTCAAACTTTAGGAACTAAACAAAACACATGAATTAAAACTTAATGAACAAACTGATTTTTTGTAGTTTAAATAGGGGGCTCTGTTTTTTTTTTTTTTTTTAAATAACTATAATTTAAAATTTTATTTCAAAATATCAATTTTAATTTTATTTTATAATTATTTGCCGATGCTTTACATATGTGAAACTATATAAATTAAAAAATAAACTGATAAAACTATTTTAATATAATCTAGAAAGATGGAATTGCAGAACCAAATAAAAAAAATTGTAAGAATGAATAATTGAATCCACAAAGCTTACAGGAGAGGAGCTACAATGCTTGTATAGTAAATCCCTTTTATATTTTTAATTTTTTTTTTATAGCTTGATTTAAAAATTGAATTTTATTGGAAAAAAAGGGTTAGAAATTAAACCAATAAGCTCGAGAAAAACATGGATTATTTATTTTATTAATAAAAACATTATTTTTAGATTTTTATAAGTTAATTGTCAGAGAATAATATAAATCCTGACACATCATCTATAGTTTCTTGATATGGTATAGGAATCTTATTGTCTTAATGGTCACAAGTTTGAATTTCACCACCCTCATTCTATCTGATAAAAATCAAGCACAAGAGTTTTTATTCGAGAGGGTGTGTTAGAGAATAATATAAATAATATCTTAAGATTTTACCTAATAGCATAACCTTTTAGGTGAGATGATCGATTATATTAATTAAAAATAAAATAAATATTATTTTTGAAATCAATATTAATCACATTCTTAAACATATTTAAATCCATACTTTTTTTTGCATCTTATCTCTGGTCATTGCATGTGATTTCATAATCAATTAAGAATTAAAAGAATGAAGTTAATCATGATGACTAGGTTACCAAGTTCAATTATGGGTTGCAAAATAAAGAACATAAAGATGATTGCAATTTCTATTATTAATCGAGTTGATATAATTAATTATTATGTTCACATGCTGACATGATGAGATAATTCTTATAATAATAATAATGTAAAGTACGTGCAATTAACAATTATTAATAGAATAACAACATACCATAATTTATTTATTTATTTATTTATTTATTTAGTTCAGTCACAATGAATAAAGTTCCAACTTTATGTTGTGTTATAATAAGATAATAGTTTTCAAATTCTGTCAACCTCGTCAATTTGTAAAAATCATTTAAGGGGTGGGGTATTTGTTACTGCATTTCAAATAATTTTTTATTTTTTATTTTAAATTAATTTTTTATGATTTTAGATTATTTTTATATACCGACATCAAAAATAATTTTTAAAAAATAAAATAAAATCATTTTTAAATAAAAAATATTTTAAAAAACAACTACACTATCAGCACAGTGGTTTAATCAATCACAGAATAACCTATCGAGTCAATCAATTGCACGTACCAGGTCGGTTTGAGGCAAGGGCCCAGGGGTCACGTCTTGGAGTGGGACTTAGGCTCAGGCACAAATTGGCAGCAATCTTCCACAAACTCAATCATGGCAGTCAAGCCCAGGCATCTGCGTGCCCTAGCATGTCTTAATGGTGCCACAGCATGCTCTCTCTCTCTCTGTCTTCCTCAAAAGATGGTCGATGATTTACTTTCCCAAAAAAGATTTGCTCGCCTGGTGTGGGGTTTTGCTGGCGAGACATTTCAAACCATGGGCAGCCCCCGGATCCTCATTCAGCAGTCGTATGATTATCTGAAACAAGAAGAATCCAAAATGAATGAGCACATGATTTTCTTCAATCTTGCGAATCAATCCATGATTCTCGCCGTTTCTTTCTTTTCTTAGGTTTCGTGGATTGCTATAATTCACGTTGGATACCGCAAGCAAGTTAGGAACCGCCGTCTTCTTATTGGACCCGTTGCTTGAGACAAGGGCCCAGGGGGTGGGACTCCAACTTTCATCTTGCAGCCACTACGATTCTCAGCCCTGCACTGGTGGAGGATGAAACATTTTTTTTTTTATATATATATATATATATATATATATATATATATAATGATAATTTAATCATAATAACATGAGGGTTGATCTATAACAAGTGTTAGATTATTGGTAAGGTGGGTTAACCTAGATCGATATTATTATTATTATTATTATTATTATTATTATTATTATTTTATATAAAAAATAATAAAATATTATTTTAAAAGAAAAGTCAACTAATTGACTATATCGCAAGTCATCTCGAGCTTCTAATCAAGTTATACCAGGTCGGTTTTCTATTTATTTTTGTTGAAACACAAGTCAATTTAAAGCCCGAATCAACCAGACCATGGATCCACCAGTGCAATCTAAAACAATGGTTTTTAAATACCCATTTAAAAAACCATCAATTTAGTTTTTGGTAATACTTTAAAATCTAATATAATAGCCCTCTTATTTTTATAAGCTATAGTTTGTATATTTTCAAAAATCACATCCATAAATCTAAACAGCAATTTCTCCATTTCTACAAGAACTCAAAACAATACCAAGAACATCATGGTCAAACCATGTCTTTATTTACACATGACTGAAGTAAGCTTCAAACCTACGAGCACTTCTGCAATACAAGTTTAATGTTAAAGTCAACTGACTCCTAATTTTTATTAACCCTTCCACAGTTAGAACTCGGGTCGATCTAGCAATCAGAACAGGACTTCAATTTACTCTTTTCACGACCACACTAGGATCTTCTTGAACAATAAAGCACACAAACATTAGAGGAGTCAACTGATGTCACATGACCAAGGAAAAGAGGTTACCAATGGCAGACACTGAAACACATTCCTCAGCTTCTGGATTCATCTGTTGGACAATAGCTCAAATCGACCGGAGCAAAATTCGACACGTCCAGTCACCGAGAATCCTTCCGATTTTCTCTCATGCTGCTTTCACACAAAAAACGAGACTGGAGTATTAACAGTTTATAGACTTGACATGGACACTGAAAGTTTCTTGATCGCTGCTCTAAAATGAAATGGGATAGTATACTAACCTTCATTAGCAATGAAATTTGGAGTAGAAGATGAATCCATGCCATTTCTTCCCCTTGGCTGCATGAAACCACAAGCCTACCAAAGCCCTATACCCAAAACTCATGACCCAAGCTGCTCCTAGTACTTGGCAAATCCAGCACCTTGAGCCTTCCCCAAAACTGATTCTATGCCATCGAGAAACAAACCAAATCTTTTTGCCACAGCAAATCCTGCATGCATGCCATCAACTGCGGCGCTTACAATCCCACCAGCATAACCTGCTCCTTCACCTACTGGGTAGAGCCCTTTCAAGGACAAACTTTCATAAGTGTCACTGCTACGAGGAATCTGGATAGGAGAGCTGGTTCTTGTCTAGAAGAACAAATGATTCAATAGCGAGTGTGAAAAATAGATCAACGCTTAAGAAGCAAGTTTGAGAAAATATGCAGTGCAGAAGATAGAAAATGTGAACCCATAAAAAAAAATGCATGTTGGATGTATTGCAAATCTTGTGTCACCACATGTCTGGAAAAGATAAACAGAGCTACCTCTACTCCATGGAGAAGAGCCTCATTGGAGATAAATCCTGGTAACTGAATATTAAAACATGCATAGGAAATTGTGAGTTATTTTTTAATTGAGAGAGTATTCAAGAGATATGCAAAGAAATGTAGCTTAAGATGAAAATGCTAAAACCTCTTTGTCAAACACGGAGACTGAATGCCGCAAAGCATCTGTGATGTGCATCGGAAATAACTCATGGAGCTTTGCTGCTTTCACCCCTAACCGATAGCTTGATGGGGGCAAAGATGTTACTGGCAAAAGAAGGCAAGTTAAATAGGGTAGATTCAGAAGTAAAATATCCCTGGAAATTAAATTTACATTCTACCTGAAAACTTGCCGTCTAGAAAATCAGTAACTGTCTGCACAGGCACTACAAAGTCTCCTCCTCCCATTACAGCCGCTCTTCGCTCAAACTCCCTCTAAATGATGAGGAAATTATTTCATGATAAAAGAAGCAAGAACCTAAAACATGGACTTCCAAGATAGTACAATGATTTGAATCAATCTGGTGGAAATTAGAAAGGACTAGACCAGCCAGGGTGTGGGGTATAGTAATTCGAAATCTCTTTTATGAAAAATATGAAATTTGCGATAATAATATCAGCAAGAGGCAAACAAAATATTTATTGTAAAATGAAATTCTCTTAGATTCTTATGGAGCTTTGTTTTCTATATAACTAGCAAAAAGCTAAACTTTATAATGCAGTAAGCGATTGATATTAAGGTAAGAATAATGTAAACAAGAGCAGAAAGCCTACCTGGAAGTCAATCCCTGCAAGAGGCCCATGAAAATCCAGGGAATTAAAGTCCTGTGTCGAGACTGTGACAACAAGTGCAGCATTTGCCCACTTGGAAGCGCGACGAGAAAATGACATCCCATTGATGCACAGCTCAGATGGATCTGTACTGGTCAGGACAACCTGCAGTCACCAATTTAAGCACCCACATAAGTGGATACATTCAAGGTTTTATTTATGTACAATCTTCCCGTCTTTCCCATGTCCTCAGTTTGAACTTGTCCCTCACTGGTTCTGATTCGATAGAACTTTTTTAACAGCATTACAAAGTAGTTCCAGTGACACCCGCAAGTGATGGTAACAAGTTCAGTTTATAATCCTGAAGTGCACAGTTACTTGCAAAATTTCAAAATTTTCATGTTAGACTGAATTTATCAAGTATTCAGTCAAGGACTTAGCATGTATTTTCAGGTGTAACAAAAGTAAGAAGCAAAGTGACTGAAAGGCAGTGTTCAAAAGAACAGCTACATTCAAATCTATATTCTTTGCAGAAAATATAAAGATGAACAAGTATACCTGTCCACCAGGACACATGCAGAAAGAATAGCAACTACGACTTGTAGGCCCTGAAGTTGAGGGTGTCTTCCCATCCTCTCTACTAACATAACTAGCGACCTTGTAATCTGCCACTGGTATTTTCCCCCGTCCTCTATGAACTTCAGTGCTCAGACTTGAATACTGCAAATTTGTGTAAATTGAGTTGCAAGAACAAAACAGAAAGAATACTATTGGATGAATCATGTTTTAGACCAGAAGTAAAATATTATGAAGAGTCAAGCCAGTTATCAGTTCATCTACATGATAGAATAGGAAAAGAGATACATAACCAACCTGTACACTGTTTATTAGCTCTTGAGGGTGTTCAATTCGCAAACCAACCTGTTTAACCAAGCAACTTACTATGAAAATGGCAGGAAAGTCTCAAGACACCAAATAGAAAATAAGAATACAGCAGAAAATCGATAACCACAGCATGGATGTCACATAATAAAAACAAAAGAATTAAAGCTATTCATGCTGAACTGTAACAGACGACCAATAAAATGATTTTTTAACCCTAGTTTTTTTTGGGTGCAATTTTGCTGAGAGTCAATTTTAAGTGGCCTATTTCAGATCAGAAATGGCACAATAGAAGCACTGCCAAAAACCACTTCACAAATTTATTTACACTGTCTAGACCAAAACAAATCTTGCACTTCTACCCTGAATTGACCATTAATGAAGCTCTCATCAAGTCAATATGAGTTTGACTCTTATTATGGTCAACTGATGACCACACATGCCAAATCCTTTGGCCAAACAGAAGCTTACTTCCTTGATATACCATGAATAAATGGTGTTCTGTACAAAGTAATTTGGTAGACCAAAGAAGTGAATGGATGACCAATCATTGTCAAGTTCTTTTATTACACGAGATATAGGAGAAAAGGATTCTGAACTCACAGCAAAATCTTTTGGTATCAAATCAATATCATGGGAAAGAAGCATGTGATATATATCACGAGCAGAATGGCCCACAGCCAGAATGACAGCATCAAACCCCAACTTATGGCAATCCAGCTTCTGTTGGTCTCTTGAATCAGAAACTTTGACACCCACAACATGACCATCCTCTATTATCAGATCATCGACCCTTGTCCCAAACTTGATTGAAACCTGAGGCAGTAAAGTTTTCTGGGTGTTAACAGAGTGGAAAACTGTAGTAAAGAAGCAAAATCAACAACTTGTTTCAGATAGGAGAATGCTGAATCAGCAACTTACACCCTGTCCCTGTAGATTTTGGCGAAGATTGCGGAGCAATGGAACCAGCCTATCAGTTCCCAAATGAGGCTTTCCATCAATCAAGATGTTTCCCGGGGCTCCAAAGTGAACCAGAGTTTTCATAACCTGAGATTTACATAAATATTAGATAACCCATGCAATTGCTGAAACTAGAAGTAGAAATTGTTTTTAAATTTTGTTTAGCAGGATTCTACTAATTAAAGTAAGAGTGATAAGATGAAAAAATGCAAAAAATAAATGGGCAATATGTGGAAAGACATGAAAAAAAATAATTCTAGCAGTTCTGCAAGTATTTTAACCCATTAATTTGAATAATAATGATGTTTGTAACTGGAAAACCCACATCTTCATGATGACACAGCTAATTCTGCAACCACCAAGCTACCACCAAGCTAATAATCAAAAAACTTTATTCATACTAAAATGCAGCTCTCAAAAGGAACTTATACCAAGTTAGAAACATGCATGAATAAATTGGACCTGTATCTGCATCTTCCAATAAAACTGTATGCAAGCTTCTTATTAAAAAAAAAAACACCAATGGATTTCAGGAAACTATCAGAGATATAACCTGAAGTTTAATATTGCTAATCCCAGAATCTAACTAGAACTTAAAATTTATGTCAATTAACAAACGCAGGCAAGCATTTGAGAGACAACCGACAGAAAATCATGGATATAGTAGAAGAGCTAATATTTGTAAGAGATAGTATGTATAGTGCAAAAGCAATGCATAGGAGATTATATCAGAAATATGAGGAATGGTTCTCACCGCCAAAACACTGTCACTGTTCCTTCCAATTCTAGTTACTAGCTTTCCATCACTCCAAGTACCTGCACCACCCTGCCATACATAAGTCCTTTATATGACTTGGTATCAGACAAGGAAAGAATGCTCACCAAATATAAGTAGGTGATGGAAAAATAACAAATAAACAGACAATGTCAAATCAAAGAAACAAAATGAGAGCCAGAATATCAAACAAATATAAAGAAACACATTTCATTGTTGCAATTCATATTCCAGGTTTTCAGCAATTCATGGGCATGTTAACCCAAGCTATGCTTCATAAGCAATTCAAGGCAGAAAATATGTAAGTCATAAAATATTTACTTGACAGAATAAACACACACAAAAAAAAAAATCACGTTGTAGTTAAAAAGTTTCTAGGTGCTGGAATGGCAATGTGCAAAATCATTATAACACTTTTAAGAAGCCAAGAATCAACAAGATAGTTTCATTCTAGGAATCACAATCAGAAAGACTCGATCCAAAACAAAACTATTGATTCACACACAAGATACTAAAACAACCTTCAACAAGAGTACTAAGTGAAGCAAGATATAACCTCCCCAAAGCAAAAATTGCTCTCCAATTCCAAAACCCGCCGAACCATCAAAGCACCAATATCACGGCCCCTTTGTTCAACTGGCTGGCCTCTTTCTATCAAAGTAACATCTGCACCAAGCTCTGCAAGAACCAAAGAAGCAAACAACCCAGAAGGCCCGCTACCCACAACTACAATTTTCGGTTTTCTACTCCCCGTGTACTTATATGTACCCGCATTGCAAGAATAACCATTAGCACCACCTTCTTTCAGCAACCTTTCTCCCTCAACCTTCTTACAATCTTGTATTATACTAATTATATCACCCGAGACTCTTTCTAGAGGCATATGTTCTATAAGCCCAACTCTAGGCTCTAAGTCCGAAATGAAATCAATGGTACGAGGTTCTAGATTTATAAGTTCACTCACATCCATATCCACTGTATACACAAATTTTGCCTCCTTTAACATCTGAAAATAAAAAATAAAAAGCATTACCAAAACAAATTACATGGAAACAAAAATAAAGGTTTTTTTTCTAACTGTTTACCAATGAAGTATGAAATTAAAAAAAAACTCGAAATTTAGGATAATCTCAATCAATTTAAAAGAAAGCGAGCAGAAACAGCAAGCCCGTAATAATAAAACTGACCTTTCTCGCATCAAACGATTTCCTAATAACCGAAAATGCTTCTGGGGGCAACATTGAAGCAACCTGTTGCAGTTTTAAGTAATTAAAAATGGTAAAAAGAGTGTTAAAGTTCGTTTTCAAAGAGAGGCTGGCAAGAGTATTACCGGGAACTTGATAGCTTTGGCAATTTCTTGAAGCAACCCGTCGGAGACGCCGAGAAAGTCCTTGCCGGGGTCGTTTTGAACGGAAACAGCAAGCTTGGATAGCCTCCAAATGCCATCAAATTTGTTCTTGACATCAGTCAGAGCTTCTTTGTGCTTCAACTTGAGTTTCTTCTTCTCTGAGGGATATCTTTGCTTTCCCGTTCGTTTTGCGGCGCAGAGGACTTTTGGTAGTGTTTGGAGATGGGGAAGTCTACGGGTGGGATAGGGGAGGATTGAGGTGCTGTTTGGATAGGGGAGAGAGAGGGGAAGGAGGTTGGGGCGCAGAACGGACATGGTTGGAGCAGCCGTCTGAGTGGAGATTTTTTCGAAGTACGTTGTTGTTTTGAAATGTAATATATGCTCTTAATATGAAGGGTTCAAATTTTATGGTAAAATTTCTGCTGAATCTATCCGTCATTCGGATAGGCTGCCTTCTCGCTTGCTATATGGAAATTGTATTTTTATAAATCAATTTCCAACCTTTTTTTGTATTTATTTATTACTAAAGAAATTGATTAATTAAAACACTTTTAAGTTATATATATATAAATGCTTGGTTAATTATATAACTGTTTTACTTTTATTTTGGATGGAATTTTTTTTTAAATTCTTGTTTTTATTGATTATATAAAAATTGATTTTTATATATTTTGTTTTGAGTTTTTTTTTAATTTCACCCTTTAAAAATTAATTTTTATATCAATTTTAATTTTTTTTAACTATTAGATTTGATCATTATTTTTTATTGTTATCTTCTTCTTTTTACTGTCTACTAAATGCAATGTAGGATTTCTAGTGTTGAAGAAGGTTCATCTTTCAAAAGATGTTTTTCCGGCTTGCAAGAATTATTCCGGCACAGAACCCACATCGGACAAACATTTTTCAGAACAATCATTCCAATTCTCCGTCTCCAAAATACCATCTCCACCAATTGAGTCTATCTATGTTCTTAACAGAATGGTTTTTGCAAACGAGGAAAAAACATGAGGGGTGTGATTAAATGCTCATACCATTATTATTTTTTATTATTTTACAACGAACTTGATGAATCACTCCTTCAAAAAGAAGAAGAAAAATAATGAGTACCCATAATTGTTGACCTTTTAAATCTCATAAAGTCAAAGAGCATTCAAATTACAAAAGAAATGATGGAATTGAAGAGTAATTTGGTATGGAAATGCAAGGAATAAGAGAATCGAGGGACTAAAAGTTACCTAGTTGATTTCACCGCACAGATAGTTGTGAGCTTTTAGATGATCTGTGTCTGTCAGTGAAATCTAAAGATTAATGCCTGAAGGAACTCTCTGCTAGCTTGTCCAAGTTTAATAAACTCGATTAATTTAATAATATATATATGAAAAATAAACCTAATTTAACAAGATGAAAACACTACATAAACCAAGAATAATCTCTTAAACATTTGTTAATCACTCAAATTAGTGTTGAACAATGAAATAAATAAAAAAAATATCAAAAGCAAGAAAAATAACAATAAAAAAAATAAAAATCAAGCTTGATTGAAAAAAAAAAAACAAGAAGAATGAAATGATAAAATAATAAATTTAAAAACAATCTTAATTAAAATACACACGTCACCCAAAGAAGCAGGAATCGTCGAGACAAATAAAACCACACCTAGAAACACTATTTTTTTTAATTGTAAGCAGTCGCATAAGCTACCTAAAGATAACATGCAATTCATACACTAGCACGTGTTGAATGTCCTGATAATTATTTTTTATTATATATTAATTAAATACCAAAATTTCTAAAAGATAGTTAGAATACATGAGTCAATACAACACTTGAATTTTTTATATGTGTTTTAAAATAATTTTTAACTTATATTTAAATTAACACTTTTTTTTTTGATTTATTTAAACAATGGTTATTTTAAAACTATTTTGAATATATTTACATTTTAAATATATTATTATAATTCATATATATTTTTATATTTTATATAATTAAAATTCATTTAAAAAATATTTATTTTTGAATAATATTTCTAATAAATTTAACCTTGCAAGATATCCTTTTCTTTTCTTTTTTTCATTAATTTTATGTGTTTATTTCTAATATTATTTTATCAAATAAAAAAATAATTTTAATAAACAGAGTCATTAAATAAAACCATGTAAATGATCGATATTCCGAGATTAAATATTTTGATTTACATCCGTTTCTTTATTTTTTTTATATACATATTTAGTTATAGATAATGTTTTTTTATAGACACATATAATTCTCGATGTATTTAATTAAATAGATGCATAAAGTTTTTATTTTATAAATAATATTTATTATGTAAAAAATATATATAAAAAATACATATTTAATTTTTTTATTGAAGAAATATTCCACCGGTGATGAAGCGCGTGGGTGTATGAATGAATTAGCGAAAATAAAAATAAAAATAAAAATAGAAGGACTAAGAGATGGTGTTTGGCTGCGTGACATATTTAAGCCCTTATCGAGAAATAAGAGTTACTTGAACAGGACAAGAGAAGCCACAAACTTGTCTGTTCACGTACACGGGCACACTTGCCAACCAACCATACCTGTACTTGTACTTGTCCCTTAAGAAAATCAAAACATAAACAAGGATAAAGAAACAACTCTTCTTCGATCAAATCAACAAGATCACCATGGGCAACACATCCTCGATGCTCACTCAATACGACATCGAAGAAGTCCAACAACACTGTAACCACACCTGTACGTAACTCCCTCGCCTTCTCCTTCTTCTTCTCTCCACTCAATCAATTTACAATTGCATTTAATTGATTAACATGTCTGTGTAGTTTCGCAGCAAGAGATAGTGTCGTTGTACCAGAGGTTTTGCCAGCTGGATCGAAACGGATGCGGTTTTGTCCCATCCGAGGAGTTCCTTTCCGTTCCTGAATTCGCCGTCAATCCTCTCTCTCAGGTTCTGCATTTTAATTTCTGCCTCTCTTTTCATATGTATTGTGATTTTTTTTAGTGATTTTTTTATTGTTTGGAGTAATAGAGATTGTTGAGAATGGTGGATGGATTGAATTTCAAGGAATTTGTGGCATTCCTGTCTGCATTCAGTCCTCGAGCTCCTTTGCAACTCAAATTCGAATGTAATGTTCTGTTATTTTATATTAATTTTTCAAAAATTGAAACATAAATATAGTCTCCAATCTCCATAGATGTGTTTTATCTTATCGTGTTGTGTAGTTATTTTCAAGGTGTATGATTCGGATGGCAATGGGAAAGTTACCTTCAATGATATGTTGGATGTATTGCATGATTTGACCGGTCACTTTGTATCGCAACAACAAAGAGAGGTTAGACTTCAGCCTTCTTTTGGTTTCATTTTCATTTTATTTGGATGTGTTTAGTGTTCCTGTCAAGTTTCCTATGTATATGGTTAATCGGTAATGTCGAGACTCAGATAGGAATATGTGTGTGCCAAATTACTTACTTTGAGTTTGTTTTAGGTATAAAAAGAAGAATGTAAGGGCGCATATATCTGAGTGAAATTCTTGGAACTTTGTTCAGCGCAGACATTTCTTTTTGTGAATAATGGACAATCCTGGGTTCAGTGGTTTAAAATTTTGGGGATTTAATGCTTGCTTAATTCTTCTTACTATACATTTGGAATTATCCTCATATTTTTCTTCTTCTTCTTCTTCTTTTATGAAAAATAAGAGGCTTATTATATGCTTTATAGACAGTACATGTGGCACCAGTTTGGGCTACTTAAGACGACCTTGCAATAATTTTTGGAAGGTTTTTTGGAATGATAATTCTTTAGGCAGTGAATTGATTTGTTGAATTGACTGATTTTCTATTGAGTTAATCTCTCAAAAGCTGCCATGGATTATGTAATTGGTCTCTTTGTATTTTCAGGTGCATGAGAATGGTTTTTGATTTTTCATAGGTGCAGTTTGAGTTTTTATGAACATTCTAGTTCCTCCGGGGAATATCAGATTTAGTAGAGGTTGAGGCAGAGATGTGGTTGAATTGAAGTGAATTTTATGTGGTGTTATATTTAGGTACCTGGAAACCGTGGTAGAAAAAGTTTTACAGGCTTGCTGTTAAACTGATCCAAGCACATTGTTTGAACTTTTTCATGGTTTTTGCCTGATGTGGTATAGTTTTAGTTAGAATACATGAGTGAATTCTGTTGAGATAAAATCAATTGGAAGAAAGGCAATTGTAAACTTTGCAGAATGGTTCCCTGTTATTGCCTACAATGAAGTTGAATATTTGAAATTCTTGTACAAATATCTATTTGTAATGACGTAAGTAGCCATTACTGAAATAGCTCAAGAGTTCATTCTTTTTTCTTTTTTTATCAAACTGAGGGCTGGTTATGAAGAGCTTATTGCCTAGTTTGCAAATTAAGAAGTCAAAAAATTGAGTTCCCAATACATGTGATCTCTTTGACTAACAGTACCAGATGTCATTTCTAGCATTTGCTTGGTTAATGTCATAGAAGTAGGATGTGATTTCAAGTTTTTGCTCAGTTAATATCATAGAAGTAGGACTTTGAAAATTACTGTTCCCTGGTATGTACATCTGGTGTTGACTTGTGCTTTATTGTGGATCCATACTTACGGTTGGCGCAGCAAGTTCTGACACGTGTACTTGAAGAAGCAGGCTACTCAAAGGATTCTTTCTTAGTTTTGTCAGACTTTGTAAAGGTACTGTCATTTATATCTGGTATATATGGTTATTACAACATAAAAAATTTCATGAGCTTAATAACAAAAGTAAACGTGATTAATTTTTGAATTATACCGTGTGTATAATCTTTACCTGAATAACCTGATTCTTTCTTTGATCTGTTGTGCACATACATTACACATGCACAATAAAAACCAACACCCTTAACTTAGTGACTTTACTATAAGTTTTATTTTTTATTTCTTCCTTTTCCATTTCCTGTAAGGTCAGAACTATTGCTTTGGACTTTGGATGGCTTTCTTATCGAAAAATGTTTTTTAGTGTATTGTGGTTGAACTTGATATTTCATTGTCCAAAGGGGGATTAGGTTTACATTTGTGCATTGGGGAATCAGCTTTTCAGGCATGCTTCTTAGTTAGAGAATTTGTGATTGCGAAATTGATCTTATAACATGGGAATCCAAGAGTTGATGAATTGCAGTTGTAACTCTTGTTATCAGAGACTGTAGCAGGGTGGTGTTGTGGTGTGGCTGCTATGGCATCTGTGATGGGTGCTTGATCTTGGAACTGTTTTCCAGTTCTTTTCAGTATAGAATCAGAAATTAAGATTTGGGATATGGAACTGGATGGTAGACCAGAGTCATTAAAATTCCAGTTTTGTCCTAGAGGTTAAAGATTAGAAGCTTTGGCAAACAGTAAAGTCAATGTTGACATTAAACTTTCCATTTGAACTTCCACCCTTCCATTATTTGTTTCTTTGACAGTGGAGCCCTTCCCATAAGATTATTGAATCATCCATCCAGCGTCTCTTAACATTTAATTAGTCACTGTCTCCACTCAGCCTAGTTCTTTAAACTCATCTCTTGCGCTCACTTTTGATTGCTTACTTGCAGATTCTTGGAAATTCTGATTTGAAGATGGAAGTTGAAGTTCCAGTGGATTAGATGCAGTTGGTAGCAAATAAAGATGCAACATCAGCCCAGATAGTGGAGTGTAGACTGAATTCTGTTGGCGAAAATTGTGAGCTGCAAAACTTCTCTGTAAATCAATGTTCAAATGCATTTGTTGTGAGGCATCTAATTTTGGACCGTTATATCATCTCACGCTACTTTATGTTGTGGATTCAATTGGTTGACAATAATTCCAGCAATGAACTATTTTGCAATTGCCAGTGCTATAAGTCTTCTAGAATCGTCCAAACCTCGCCCGGTCATCTGTAAAACGCCATTACAGTGCGCGCGCATCCACCTGTGGTCTGAGGAGCTGATACTATTTCAATGGTCGGAAGAACAAGAAGGGCGGCTAAGAGTCAGTCTCCATTACCCTTTTCTTATATGATTAGAACTTAAGAAGTCTTACACGTCGTGGATCCTCCATCAAACCGTGTTGGATTCTACTTGTTAAGATGATAATGGCAGATGCCATCATCACTGCTAATGATACTGTTTCAACAAAGTAAAATTTGATATTTTGTGTTGGACTTGGACAGGCCGACATGCTTAAAATAAAATAAATACAAAGATACAGCTCTGCCATCATAATTAGCTTTACTAGTGACACTTGTCTAAACTCCTCCCCCCTCTCAGATGCCGCAGCGTGCGTGGTGATGGCCCTGATGGGGCCTATCAATAGCCGTTAAAACCTCACCTTTTAGCAATTTTTTAGCCTGATAAATATTCTTCAACGCCCGTTGAGTAAAAAAGCAACCAAGGCCCACATAGTAATCATAAATCTATTTTTATTTTTATAAAAAACCCTCAATTAATAGCATGAATTAACAAGCGACAAGAAGATTAACTATCCAGGCAATGGTTTGGGATCAGGTGCATAGTTGTCTTAAATTCTTGTTTTTTTTTTTTTTTTTATTCTCACTCCATGCTTTGTAGAAAAATTTGAATACATAACTTTGAAAGAAAAATTTAAATTTATGTCAAATCTCACATCTGCTTTGTAGAAAAGCAATGGAAAAGCAATGAGATTTCTTTAGCTATGTTTGGAAAGAGAATACGGAAATGATGAGGTTTGCTTAAAAATTAGTGGGTCTTGTTCTAAGCTCCTGTACAGGTTTTTATGCCAGAAATTCTCAAGCCCTTCTGGCCTGTTTTGCTATTCTTTCGTTTTTTCCAGGGAAGCAATTTGCTTCATGGTTGAATTGCTTGGCGTTTTGACCTGACAGTGTGATATCTGGATTTGTTGAAGAGGACAGTTCTCTTTTGCTAAAAGCCTTGTATTTTTCTCTATTGGCTCATGCTCTAAGGAGTAAATATACAAACTGAAGGTGATAGGCTCAAATATCATTTCTTGCTGTGCTTTTTCACGTAGTTTATTTCTTCCATGGAATGATTCATTGTTCTTTCTATTGATTTGTCCAATGTCTTTTTATCATTTCCCACTCCCTCTTCTTCTATACTTCGGGATTTCCCTGAGATCTTTTCTTCCATACTTCCTTTTGGCGCTAATGATTCATATTTTCACAATTAAGTTGAAAATAATTATAACATCTCTTCATTTGTTTCTGTCAAAACGTTATTTGTTCTGCTATATCTAAGTGCAACATATGAAAATATTGCCTGTTTATGGGACGAAATCCCCCTTTTCACTGGATTATGTTTTCTGATGGGATGGCGGTGCAGATGGGGTTTTTGAGATGACAGAGCCACCATTTATGTCTGTGCTCATATTTATAATCGAAATATTTACAACTTTTGCGTGCAAATGTGTTAGCAAGGGAGGGCAAGTTGTTGACCCTTTGCGCCTGCCTATCTGCTTGCCTGAACTCTCATACGCGCTTTTTAGTACATTTTTTAATTCATTGTTTTTGTTGCTGGAGGTACTGAGCGAAATTTGAAATGAATAAGAAAAACTTTAAATGGGTTATTGAGACTAAAGAAGAGTTGATGCTATTTTGTGCACAGGCAGGAGTCGGCATTTAATTTATTGCTCATGGATGGAAGCAGTTTATTACCGGCGCCTGAAACTAATGTAACATCTCTGAAAGAAGCCCTTTATACTCAGCAACATCTTCTGCAAACCCTTTATGCCGAGCTAGATGAGGAAAGAGAAGCCTCGGCCACCGCAGCAAGCGAAGCTTTATCCATGATATTGCGGTTGCAAGGTGAAAAGGCTTTACTGAAGATGGAAGCAGGCCAATATAAGAGAATGTCAGAGGAAAAGATGTGTCATGCAGAGGAGGCTCTGGCAATTGTAGAAGACCTCATATATCAGAGAGAAATGGAGATTGCGTCTCTTGAATACCAAGTTCAGGCATATAGGTACAGACTTTTAAGCATGGGCTATAATGATTTGTGTGTGTATGAGAATACTTATCCGGAGAATCTGTTAATGCAAAGAAACGATCCTTTAATGGGGGAAAATGGTGCCAATGGAAATGGAAGGAGAATCAACTCTCCGCCTCAGGTTTCAACCAAGGATGCCAGTTACAATAAAAGTAATATTGAAAGGAAAAAATCTATGGTCCCTGTGCTAGATGCAATGCAAATCAATGCTGAGGAAATTGCAATCCGAGAAGCTAATGATTCAGAGAATAAATCAGGGAGCTTTTCTGGTGCACACGTTGATTCATATTGGGAGCAGATCAAAAGGTTGGATGAACGGGTAAAAGAGATTACTGACGACAAAGATCCCAGTAGGAAAACATCTGCAATCTGGAAGGGTGGCACCTGGTCCCCTTCATTGTTTTCACAAATGGGCATTGGCACATCTGGCGATCTAAAAAGAAAAGAAAATTCTATTCATTCGGACAAAGTTAAACAGCATCAGGATTCAAGGGCAAGTGTTCAGGATATTTTCGAAGTCCCACAAACTCTCGAGAGTTGCAAAGCTTCTGAACATCATGTGAAAGAACATCACAAAATGACTTTGGAAGGTGAAAACAGGCTTCAAAAACCAGATATGGTATCTGAGGATATTCTGATACCGCCCAATAAAGATGAAAGAGGCCTGTTAAAGGCAATGGTGCTTTCCACGGTCCATGAAAAGAAATGGCCTAGGCCAGGAGATGGGGCAACTTTTCACCTCAACGTGTCTCCTGTGAGCCACTCAACAATTAGTGTAAGCAATTCTCAAGCTGAGTATCAGCAGCTGAGTGAGAGAGTTGAGAGGCTTGAGAGAGTAAGAAACAATACAAGGCAAGAAATTGTTGCTGAAGGGGAAGAGGAACTTAGTATGTTGAAGGAGATACGTGAACAACTCAATTCAATACAGTCTGAGATAAGAAGTTTGAAAACAAAAAAAACCCATGTTGCAGATAAGTCATCTTTAGATATTCTCCAAGAGGTATGTCTTCTCCTCTCTTTCTCACTCACTCGTGCATTCAGGCATAGTTAAGCTAGAGATGGATAACATTGATATTATTCTTATTTTCAGGCAATGCTGTACTTTTGGTTTTAATTCGAGCAATCAAGTTCTTACTGCCTTAATCACCTGATTCTTATGATTTTCCGGGTTTTGATACAACACCTGCAACAAGGACTACTTTGTAAGGATGATGTTCTGATCTTGAATGGAGTGAGTATTATACCGTAGATTTGTGGATTTTTTGTTTGATTTGCTGTACAAAACCTATCCAATGTAAATGTTGCTGAGTTCACATCAATCACAGAAGAAGTTTGATTTCAATAGGATGTCTTAGGCATGCTGTCATTTTTGTTTTGTTTTTTCTCCTAATATTGGGATGATGTTTGTAAACTATATTCTATACAACAATCTCCACTTTGCTCTGTTTCTCAACCTGTATATGCTCTTGTTCCATTTATTACAGCCTAACATAAAAATTTTAGTGGCTCGACAAATTGTGAGTGATGTAGAACTCTCAATTCCAGTTCATGAGTGGGAAGAACAAGGCTGTTTCAGGTTTCCTTCCTCCAAAAGAGGTACCAATAATCATGTCCATGAATTTGTTTCATAGTTGCATGCTATATTTTCACAATTTCTATTTCTTGTGTCTTCTGGTCGGGTAGTTGTCTTCATTGAAGGCAAAATTGTGAAGAGCAGATGTCGTCTTCTTCTTTTTGCCCCTCTGATTAGGTATTCTCTTTCGAGATTTAATCATTTTACTCAAGGAGTTGTCTTTCGATCTTAAACAAGAACGCCATTTGTCTAGCAAAAGTTATAGGATCATTAGTCACGACCGAGCATCCTCTTACACTAGAGGTAACCTCACCGGAAACAACCATTCCGGTGAATGGCAAGCTTGATACTACAACTACCATCTTTTTTATTCATTGAACAAATGCCACCACAACTAAAACAATCAAGGCTAGATTGTAACAACATCATAGAGCGGCAAATCTTTTAATTTATGTATGATGGGTGATTACTCTTCATAAAAACAAAAGAAAAGCACAATATTCTTGCATGATGAGAAATATGTTTTTTTTTTTTTTTACTTTTGCACATATGTTTACAAATCTCACTCAGCCAGTCAAAATTAATTTTATGTATCAAGCTTCAACCTAAATACATCATTTACAGTTGATAGAATTAATTTTCTACAACACACACACAAACACGCAATGTTAAATGAAAGGTTTGGTAAGGATAAAAATGTGTAAAATAATCACATTGCAGATTTAAAATGTCACTGTCAATCTATCCAATTTATTCATAGCAAATATATAAGCTAAAAAATATTCTTTTTTTTTCTTACGTCTTTTAATGTCATTTCTTTGACATTCTATCTATAAATTTTATCAATTATTTAAGTAAAACTACTATTGTTTTAGACATTTATGATATATGTTTTAAAAAATAATAATAAATTATAATACACTATGCACCATTGATTTACGCAATATTATAAATTATTATTGGAGTATATATTCTACCTTGACAAATGATCGATATGTTTTAAATATCGTTTGTAAAATATTTATAATTTTTTTCATGTTAAAACTGTTAGACCAGCTATTCCTGGAGATAATTCCACAATTGCAGCACATTCCAAATCTGCAGCATCAGCTCAATTCCCTCCAGAACCAGCGTGATCAACGTCTCCTTAATTCCCTCTTTCCCTCAATTCCATTTTGTATATTTCCATGTTTAACTCTTGTAAAGCTGGAACTCTCTGTAACACCCGTATGGGGAATTGCTCTGTTTAAATCAAATGAAGAAGATGGAGAAGTCAAGTTGGCCTCTCGGTTTTCACTATCATCTACTGTGTTTTTAAGCTCTTTCACAAACTGTATATCCAAAATATACAACCTGAATGTATGTGGCTAGCAGAATTCAATGATCTTCGTGTTCATGATATTTTCCTTCTTTCTCCCACTGTCTATATTCTTTGTTTTGCATCCTCATCGCTTATGGCTCGGGATATTACGTTTGGTCCCAGTTGTTTTACATGTTAATTTGTTTTAACAGACCAAGTTTCTCTGTAAATTTAACATCTGTACCTGAAACACACTTGTGAATAGCGTTGGTTATGGAAGTCATTATCATGGAGCACTAGATCACACTCACCTTCCTCTTTCGTGCTCAAGGAGTATTTTATGGAGTCCGTGTAGCTAGTGGGTTAGACACTGGCCTGTGCTATCATTTGCAACTGCTTTAGAACTACTCATAATTCAATCTTCCTCTAGAATTCAAACTCTTAATTATGCATGATTAGATTATCTTCATTTATGAGTGCAATGGCTAAGGATAGTGAATGAGCTTTGCAGTTCATGGAAGAACACTCCTTATGTGGAAAAAGTAGTCGAAGTGAGGAGGCAGAAATCATGAAATCTTTTGCTTTTTATTTTTTCTCTCATCTTCTTTGGGAGACTGGCTTGTTCATTTCTCAGAGTTTTCTCATATTTTGCAGTGGAGCTCCTTCCATATTAAAACTAATATTTGTGCAATGAGGAATAAATTATCATTGGAGAAAATAGACCTTGGAAGGTGCAGCAGGGTGATGGTATTAGTCTTGCTGATTTAAGTTTGGTGGAATCTTTATTACAACAACAACAAAAAATTGTTGGAATTTTGTGAAAGAATTATAATAATTGGCACCTGGGATTTAATAGGCATGGTTACACCAGACAATGAAATCACTTGTATGTTGCATTTGAACAAGTGAGCAGTTATCACTGATCTGATGCCAGAAATTATGCTCCTTTTCAATATTTCTTACGAATACAGCTTTCAATTTTCAGGAGGTGTCAGGAACTGTTTGATTGGTAGCTGTGCTAACTAATATCAGCAGATAATATACCAATACCTTCAACATTTTTGGTGGCTTTAGTAGCACAGGAAAGGAACAGAATAACTGGTTTGCTGAGGTCATGCTATGAAATTGTCCCCATATATTTCATTAAAAAAATCACAAAAGTAGAGGGGGGGAAAGAGAGGAGGTGATGGTAGGTTTATGAATTCTGGTGGTCACTCAACGACCAAGTTGCCAATTATAGAAAACTGTGGCAAGATAATGGCAATTCGTGTTTTTCCAGGCAAGCAAGCACACAATTTAGCTTATAAGAGATTAGGACAGTGATCTGTCTTCAGGATAGTCTCGATCGAATGCTTTCGACCTTCTGTGGCATCTCTATTTGGTATTGATCTGTGTTTCTTTGTTAATATATTTATTCAGAGACAATTTGACCTACTGCAGCAACCATTGTGGTCTGGGGACATATCCCTATTCTATGTGAAGGTGATGAAAAGCTTTTTATGATTAATATGAAAGTGAGCACAGGCTTATTATTATAATCTTCCACTAATTACTTAGTTTAGGCAAATCCATATCACAGGTAGGCTAAAAGGGATCAAAGTGCCTTTTCTGATTATAGAAACCACTGTGTTTCACACCATAAACAAAATGCTGATATTTCAAACAGAGGAATAAACTGGAAGAAAAAAGACAGGTTGAAGCATCAATGCCTAGTTCATAGTTGAAATATGATTCACAGTTCACAATCTAGTGAAATCAATTAAAAAATTAACAAATCAAAGGAAGATTTTGGATGGTTTTGATTAAAAATATGACTAGTAAAGGACAGAGCTGCTTTCAAGCTTAAAACATCCGTTGGACGGTGTAAAGAAGATTTTCTTTTTGATTTAACAATTATCTTTCTGATCTTTTCAATTCACCAGGAAACTTCTGTTAAAGGTAATGAGAATAGCCCAAGAATATAGTTTTGCGAAAAAGTCAAAACTATGGCAAATAGCTAATCAACAAGGCTATTGCATTGAGTTAAAATCAGTTTATTACCATGAAAATAATCAAAAAAATAAGTACAATGACTAAAGTTTCTAAGATTCTGAGATTTTAATGAAACTACTTTCAGTGCCATTGCAAGAAGCACTAGCCTTAGGATATGATTCTTCAATCACCAGGGAGGGAGGATTACAGAGATACTGCTTTAGGCTACCCATTTCGCTGGCTACATCTAGCATGCTTGGTCTTGTTGAGGGATTATTTTGTGTGCAAACAAGACCAAGCTCAATCAATTCCAAGATTACATCACTACATATTTTGTTGTAGGATCCCTGCATGACAGATGGAGCACACCTAAGCACTGCTTGATCAACTATGGGCTTGAGCTTGTGGGGATAGTGACTCTTAACCCATTCATGCAAGCTTGAACCTTCATGAAATAGAACATCTGTGGGGCGCCTTCCTGTTATGATTTCTAGCAGGAGGACTCCAAAACTGTAAACATCTCCTTGCGTTGAAGCACGCTTTCCCATTCCATATTCTGCATGAGATCAAGTTGACAAGGAAATTATTAATAAACGTAACACGGTATTGAAAACGTTCCTCACTTTCCATGAGGAACATGCATTATAATCCATTTCATAATTTAGAAATAATACTAATTAAGCTGCTGCAGAAAGTAAGAACATACCAGGGGCAATATAGCCGACAGATCCACACAAAAACCCATCAGTTGAGCTAAAGGACACTGAGTCATCTGTTGAATTACTATCATCAGCACCTCTAATCAATCTTGCGATTCCAAAGTCAGTTATCAAAGCTGTCATGTCTTCATCAAGAAGAATATTGCTTGGCTTAAGATCACAGTGCACTACTCTAACAGGAGAATAGTGGTGCAAATAGGCCAACCCTTCAGCCACATCATTGCATATGCTAACCAACTGAATCAAATCCAGCCCTGTATTTAGTCCATGGCTACGGTATAAATGACTTTCCAGGCTTCCATTTGACATGAGAGGAAGAACAAGAGCCTTAAAGTCTGGCTTGCTGCATATTGTGATGATCTTGATCAAATTTCTGTGTTTGGCCCGCTTCAGGACTCGGCATTCTCTTTTGAAGCTTCCTGAAATTTCTCCAGCTTCCTTTGAATCCAATACCTTAACAGCAATCCTTGTATTGTCTTGAAGAACGCCCTTGTAGACACGGCCAAACCGGCCTGAACCTACGAGGCTTGACGCGCTAAATCCCCCTGTAGCTTCAATAAGCTGTCGATATGAGATTCTTGGATGTTTGAGGTCTTTTGTTTCTTTGTCCTCATCTTCCAAGTCTCCTCCGTTGAATATAACCGTTTGACTTCTGAACTTTGACCTGAGGACGAGGGGGTATGCAAACATGCATAATAAGGGAGTCGCAAACAGTGACAGTAGGACAGGCAAAATAAATGAAATATGAATAACATGTCCCCTCCGGCAGCTGGGCATGCCCTGTATTTCTCCACAAAGTCCATCATTGCCACGGAAGGAGTCTATTGTCAGGGAAGAAAATGCTCCGCTGCTTGATATGTTCCCAGAGAATCTGTTGAAAGAGAAGTTGAGATGCTTGAGAGTCGGCGATGCCTCCATAGATTGTGGTATGTTTCCACTCAATTGGTTTGAAGATACGTCGAGCTCTTTAAGGTAAGGCAACTGCCCTATTGTAGATGGAAGAGGGCCTTCTAAGACATTGCCTGAAAGGTTAAGGCACTCCAGTGCAATGCAGCTTCCAAGTTGTGGCGGGATTGTGCCGGAGAGATTGTTGGAAGATAGATCGATTGCTAGCACCATGTCCATTTTACTCAGCTCAAGTGGTAATGGCCCATGTAGATGATTGCTTGACAAATTCAAATACAACTTCAAGCTCCTCAATCCTGCAACTTCACCAGGAATTGTCCCAGTAATGTTATTTCTAGAGAGGTCCAGGATCTCCAAATTGACACATTGTCCCAAGCTTGGTGGTATGGTTCCTGACAGTTGATTTTCATAAAGAAAGAGTCTCCGAAGCTGTGAAAGGTGGGCAAAAGTGTCTGGGATGGAGCCTGTGAGTTTGTTTTTTGACAAATCAAGAAGGCCTAAATGGGAAATGTTAGCAAGAGCTGCAGGAATTTCACCAGAGAGGGAGTTGTTTGACAAATAAACCCTTTCTAATTTTCCCATACGACATAGTTCTGGTGGGATGGTACCATTCAAAAGGTTACTGGACAAGTTTAAGAGGGTGAGGTTGACAAGATTTGAAATGTGAGAGGGAATGGAGCCATAAAGAAGATTCTCATCTAGATGAATCTGTACACAATTGGTAGAAAGATCACCAATAATATGAGGTATCTCTCCATGAAGGTTATTTCCTGCTAATTCAAGTTCCTGAAGGTTAGATGAATTAACTAAAGAAGAAAAAAAGGGTTCGAGATTTGTGTTACCATCATGGCTAACAAAGTCATTGTAAGACAAATAGAGGAACTGTAACTTTGGCATTTTACGTACAATCTCTGAAGGCAATTCCCCACTCAGCATATTTGACTCCAAATCGAGCCATTCAAGATTGGTGGAGTTAGCAAGTGCTCGAGGGACCCGACCAACTAGTCTATTAGACCAGAGCAAAAGAAACCTCAAAGCACCAAGCTTACATTCATTCTTCAAAGGAATTTCTCCAGTTAAAGAATTGTTAGAAAGGTCCATATACTCCAAAGAAGAAGACCCGTTGCAGAAAAGTGGTACAGGAATATCACCAGCAAGCCTGTTACTTCCCAAATCAAGATATACTAAATGATGAAGAAATCCCAACTCCTCGGGAATGTTTCCACCGAGAAGATTCCATGATAAACTGAGCTGTCTTAACTGCAGAAGATCACCCAACTCTGCTGGAATATGGCCTTCAAAGAAGTTCCTTGACAAATCAAGAACCAACAAAGAAGAGAGATTCGCAAGAGCCGGAGAAATCCTGCCACGAAGTGACAGGCCACTCAGGTCAAGCTGGACAGCATGATCACTAGCATTGTTGCACTTGATTGCTGTCCAGTTGCAAACATGAACACCTGAAGAGTTCCAGCTCTCTAGCGCACCTTCAGGGTCTAACACTACACCAGACCTGAAAGAAAGCAATGAGATTCTCTCCTTGACAATCTGGGGACTTACCTCTTCCCCAGAAACCACGAACAGAATAATGATCAAACAAAGAAAACGAAACATGGAGAATTTACAAGAACCCATTTTGATATATACTTGGTCGACCTCTTGGAGTTAAAGAAACTCAAAGAAAAAAGGTTTCGAGTCGGTAGAGAATGAGGAATGCACCACCATGGCCTGTAGACGATAAATAGCCTTATAATGGAGCTAGCAAAATACCTAGGCTCAGCTCGCTGGAGAGATCTATTGTGCCTAACTGCCGCTGAATGCGTGAAACGTACGTTTGGCGCCTGTGATGGTTGACCACGACAGCGGATGAAAAATTGTCCTCGTGCGAAATGGCACGTAAGCAATGTTACAAGCTGCGCAGCATTGTGCTGTACATGTCAGCTATAGGCCTAACAAGGACTTGATTCATTAGTGGATTGTTGGCTGTAACAAGAGAAAGATAATCTAGGTTAATAGAGCATGCTTAGGGGATGACGTGGCGTTCGGGTGACTGTGATCTTGGTACATTTGTCTGCTAGATGATGGATCTGGGCACTTCATGTGGGCCCAATGATTAAAAGAAATATCAGATGGTGTTTATGTGTCCCTGATTGGGTAATATAGCACTGAGTGATCTTAATTTAACGTTTTAACCAGAGCAGTCAGGAAAACGATGGTGATGTTCCAGTTACTACGTGGTATCAGGTAAGGAATTGCGTGTCCTATCTCCAAATGTTATTCAGTGTATCTGGCGAGCTTTTCATCACCTGATCTGAAGGATAACTCACTGAGTCTTCTGATTCGGTTAACGAAGAAAATGAAAACGTAGTGTTCACATGAAATCAAGTGACCTGGTGCATGATTCTGTGTTTTTTTCTTACCTTGACTGAGAAATCATGTAATGCCCTCGAACAGCTGCTTTGTCTCTCGCTGTGATTCTGATGAGCTTCATTAGACTAATGAAAGGTTGCAGATGCATGGCTTGGCTTTAGGATGACGATTTCACCAGCTCGCCGGAGTATCCGCTGCCATCGGAGTTGGATCAGATTTTTAATCGGTATGAACAGCTACGGGTAAATTCACTCTGATTTGACTGGGAGTAGGTGCAGAGATCGGTGACGGTAGGGGTGAACAGTACGACGATGCTTTATTCATTGCTGCGGTTAACAGAAAAACAAGGTCTTTTTTTTTCAATCAATAAACCTATTTTTAATATAATTTTGATTTAAAACATGTAGAAAACATTTTTGTAATCTTGTTTAAACCATCCATGCCCCTAAATAAAATAAAAGAGAAACTTATAATCAACCCGAAATAAAAAATATTTTAAAGCTCAAATATATTTTTTAAAATGTTTTCAAGGTAAATAAACATTTAATCTTAAGTGTTTGTCCTCCTCATGTGAAACAATTTAATAAAAATAATAATTGTTCTAGTGATATGAGTATTCTCCAACAAAAATTCTCTCTAACCCGGAACTTAGCAGCCCCTTTCTCTTCTCCACAAAAAAAACTAAAAATAAAATATGATATAAAAATATAATGTTTAAAAATTATAATTCTGCTTATTTGAGAATGTGACGGTGATTGTTTTTTAAAGTGATTTTCGTTTAGAAGTGCATTAAAATTAAGTTTTTTTTATTTTAAAAATTATTTTTGACATCAGCATATCAAAATGATATAAAAATACTATTTTTTTAATTTAAAGTAAAAAATAAAAATAAAAATTTTCAATTTTTTTCAAAAACGTTTTTGAAATAGAGTGTCAAACACCCTCTTAATCTTTTTGTTTTTTCAATTCAACCTTCAGCTCTAAGAAAACATTTAATTAGGCTTCAATTTAAGCTCGAACGGGCTCGATTGAAAGTAAAAAAAGTTTGAAAATCAAATCAGGGTTCTTAAAGGATTTCACTATTATAATTAACAATACTTTTCTCGGTCTCTGTATCCATTTTCTTGCTCATGGCTGAAAATAAATTAGGGTTGGGACCTGGGAGGGCTTCATTCCATCGAGGTCAATCCACATGCAGATGTTCACATTACTAGCTACTAAAACCTTCTTCAATTGGCTACCAAAACTTGAGCCTAAATTATTAATTTATTGTTGCTCGTGACAATTCACCAAACAGCCAAGCTAGCCTTATTCTGATCAGCAAGGCACTCCATTATTTCCATGGGGGAACTTGCCCCATTAGTTTATTGGAGAAAAGCCATGGAGTATCAAATTTTGAAACTTATAAATCCATTTCCCGACCGGTGGAGTTTGTCGGTGGTAAATCTCGGGTGTTTAGAAAGCAATTTAAAAAAAAAAAAAATTGGAAAAAAATGAATTTTTTATTGTCAGCAGAACTTAGCAGATGATAGCCAATTATGTCAGCAAAGGAAGATCATATATTTAAGTAGTTCTAAGGATTAATTACAACACATGCCTTTGCTGATGATTATTGTATTAAGATCCAGTGCTTCCAAGCCTAATTGTCAGATACATGCTATGATAAAATGAATTAACATTGTTTAAGGGCATTAATCTGTTCATAAATTCCTACAGTGATCAAGTTGCAGATAAACTATGTAAGAAAAATTAAAAAAATGCAAGCTACAGGAGCCAATAGTGCTGTCGGGTCCCAAGTACTCGTTCGTTTTGAATCATATATGTCCGAACGTGTTGTCAGCAATATGTAACCAAAACAATATAAACAATTTAGCCATGGAGCGTGCTTGTAGTGCTTCTTTAACCAAGCAAGTTGCAGAATATATTAGATTTGAAGGGTTTTTGTTTTTCTTAACTCGTCGTGATTTCTCAGATTTCCACAGCTTTATGATCATTTTTATTCTGTAAGAGGATCGCCTTCCCGTAATTTAATCTTCTGGGGCTCAAAACTGAGAAGATTTTGACCTAGTTACTACGTACCGTGTTTCAGCAGACTCTTGATCATCAAGCCGTCCACCATTTTAGGTATGAACGTGTTGGCTTGACTTTACGATGTCGATCGGTAATTCTTCCTGGAGAATTTGAA
Organism: Salix brachista; assembly: GCA_009078335.1. Classification (NCBI taxonomy): domain Eukaryota; kingdom Viridiplantae; phylum Streptophyta; class Magnoliopsida; order Malpighiales; family Salicaceae; genus Salix; species Salix brachista. Next base: position 10,534,623 of record CM018589.1, on the reverse strand, counting down.
ACATGTCTAGCAGGATCGAGCTGACCTTCATGCTAACACTGTTTGGCGATAGCTAGCTTATTCTAGTTCCATGAATACAGATATGAGAATTACATTGCATGCCAGCTCCTGGATCTTTTCTGGAAATACTGCTCTTCATTTGTTTTTTTCCATTTTTATCGTGTATATATATATATATATATATATATATATATATATATATATATATATATATATACACACACACACAGACGCCTGAACACGATCCATTACTGATCAGTGACAACTCTAAAAAACCTATTTTGAAACATTAGAACGAGATGTTATGAGAGATATTTGATGAATATCTATAGAAGTGCTTATGTTTTAAACTTTTTGCTTGTATTAATTCCGAGCTGATGATTTAAAATGTGATGGGTCGATAACTAAAAAATGACCCCCACTCTTTGCATCCATTCTTCCTGCAATAGGCTCTGATTTGAGGCCAGCGACAGTGTGGAAGAGGATAGGGAGGGTTTATTGATTGGATTTTGTATACAAGTATATACTGCGGGAGGTATAGCAAAAACTAAAACTCGGTAGTTGTCATCATTCTTCGATATTCCTTCACAAATCATTATAGATTAATTATAGATTAGGGTTGTGATTTTTTTTCTTTCTAAATTTTTAATTTGATTTTTTATTTTTTTCACTTTTTCACAGGTGAGAAGAGAGAGGGACTTATTGGATTATAGTCTAGAGAAAAGAAAGTTATCATTGAGAAATTGTTGGTTTTTATGCCAAATAGTTCCATATGAAGTGGTCGGTTGGTATTGCGTTCCAAACGGCATTTCTAGCAAAAAACAATTTTTATAGCATTTGATAATGATAAAACACAGTTTAAATTGCTATGGGACCCACCAAATAAACATTCTAAACCACAGTTTAGAAGAAGCAGGATTATGATGCTTTTGCCTGCGTTTCATTTCTACACAGTAACTGAACCACGATGAACCATGATTGAACCACAACGTATAATCGTAGGCACCATGAAGTAGCTCCCGGAAAACACTAATCGCAGGCACACCATCGGTGGTCTCTCTCTCCACAACGATAGGTCTCTCTCTCTCTCTCCACAAATAGGGGCAGCTCTTGGAGAGCACCATCATCCCCCTTAGCACCGGTAGCTTCTCATCCATGCCAGAAGCTCCGTCGTGACCTCCAGTGACAGCAGCAAGCCCCAGTGTAGAAGCAACAACAGCGACAACAAGCTTCTGACGCTCCTCCGGACACCACAAGCCACCATTTACGATGTCACCACCACATGAAGAACCACATCGGCCTCCTCTGCCCATCAGCATCGATAGTTGAGCCTCTCGTCACTGTCGGTCGACCGCTACTGTTCACGTGAATTAATTCACGTGAACACTGCAGTGCACCATTTCACTCTATATATATATATGCTAGACTTGGGCTGGACCTCCTCTCGGCCCAGCCTAAGTCCAGCAGAGTGGGGCCCACCTCGACTGGGCCGACCCATTTTGTTAGGTGAGACCCAATCTGTTTTTTTTAAATATATTTAGAAAAAAATATGTAGATAGAGATCAGTCCTGATGAAAGGAAAAAAAGCGCGTGACTTCGTTTCACTCCACAACCCTCTTGTTTTTTGATTGATTACGAATCAACAACTTGCAACTAGATTTGGCCTTGAAATTATATCTCTACAACTGGATCGCAGATGTTGTTAATATTGATATTGTTACCAGATGTCCTTCCTCGATCAAATAGCAAGGGATCACAGAGGCATTCACAGATCGATTTAGTTCGTGATGAAATTGCAAGTAGTTTGAAGGGAGAATAAAAACAAATATCTAATTTACTTGAATTATTAATTATATTTTATTGTTATGATTATTAATCTACAATATTTAAAAAATAATATATATATATATATATATATATATATATATATGTGTGTGTGTGTGTGTGTGTGTGTGTGTGTGTGTGTCATTTAAAGTAATTTCACAAGTTGACAGCAATATGAAAAATATAATAACCAAACACACAAAATAGTTTTTCATTAAACCTCAAACTCAACCAATATTTTAACCAAATACTTCAATTTCAGTTATGAACCGCAGCTAAAAACACTTTTCATGAAATTGTTTTTTTTAAACCCCAACCACAATACCAAACACACCCAAATTTCAAGAAGAGTTCAAATTAAGTATATTTTTTAAAAAACATTCTGGAGTTTTCAATCTTTGTACTTGTTTGAGAGTGTGGTTTAAGTTGTTTTTCAAAGTGTTTTTTATCCAGAAATACATCAAAATAAATTTTTTTATTTTTCTAAAATTATTTTCGATATTAGTACATGAAAATAATCTAAAAACACCAAAAAAATTTAATTTGAAATAAAATATTTTTTTTTTCAAAAATATTTTTGAAACACAATTTCAAACAAAACTTTTTTATTGGATGATAAAGCTCTTTTACTTGAGTGTTTTTATATGTGGGAATAAGGAGAAAGATATTAATTTCAATACTCGGAAAAGTAAAAAACATCTAATTATCTTTTAATATATATAAATTTAATTGTATTATATAATAATTGTAAAATATTTTTTTTATAATTTTTATTATGTTTTGTCTATGGTCAATAAAATATCGTACAAAAAAATTATTTTATCGTATACAACACTATTAAACTTAATTATATCTTTATTTTTTGTTTTTCTTGTTTCTTTTTCTTAACTATTTTTATTTTTCTATCTCCAGATAATAATTAAATTATTTGTTTAAATTCAATACCTATATTATTAGAAAAAAGAAAAAACTGATTGCATTTGGATGGAAGTATTTGATTGACAGTTTTGAAAAAAAACATTGGTGTCCTCATGAGAAAAAGTCAATGTTTTTTTTTCTTTTGAAAAGGTAAGAATTTGCCATGCTAGCACTGTAGTTATCCCTTTCTCATTTTCAACATGACTTTCGTAATCTGTTTTAAAAATATTTTTGAAAAAAATTGAATTTTTTATTTTATTTTTTATTTAAAATTAAATTATTTTAGAGTTTTTAGATATTTTAGTATGTGTTAATATTAAAAAATATTTTTTTAAAAAAATATTTTTTTGATATATTTGTGAATAAAAATTATTTTTATAAATAATTTGAATGAAACTCTCAATTAGTGATTTATTAAGTGCAAAAATCCAGTATCGTTGTATTATTATTAAGAAAAGCTGAAGGGGACAGGCGATTCCTTGTGGCATCTCCTGTAGTTCCTCTCTAAATTGCGTTCTGGATTGACACAGTACATATTCTCCCTCTTTTTTTTAATTACATCCTTTTGTGTCGATCTGTTTCACAATTGGATTTGTAATTTGTTTCTGTTTTCTCTTTTTGATCTTCTCAAGTAATTAGAAACCTTATCTGCATTGCGTCTGTGTTTAATTGTGTGACAAACTGGTTGGATTCTCTATTTTCAAAGAGATTTATAAACCAGGAGAATTGAAATTGAAAAATAAATAAATGAAGACCCCGTTTGGGAGTGCGTTGCAATCGGCGTTTCCAAAAATTTTGAATTTTTATTTTTTCATTTTAAAAATCGGCGGTTTGGTGTTTTTAGATCATTTTGATGTGCTGATGTCAAAAATAATTTTTAAAAAATAAAAAAATATCATTTTGATGTATTTCGGCACGAAAAATACTTTGAAAAGCTACCGCAACCGCACTCCCGAGCCTGAAAGGCCATAAAAAAACCCAACTCAGATTGTGTAATCCATAAAGGAGAGAAAAAAAAAAAGAAAAAAACAAATTAAATGCACGCGGAACCTAAAAAAGATGGGGATGTCAAAATGATTTTAAGACCATATACGATGCTCAAATGTGGGGGTGTCTCTTGCACGACGGCGCGTGTAAAACATCTTCTTCTTTTTCTCTCTCTCTCTCTATCTTTTTTTCAATTTGGTCTTTAATATGATAATAACTTCTTAATTTAACTTCAAGTCTCATTTACCTATTTGATTTAATCTTTAATTCTTTAATAAATATTGAAATAAATCCTGAATTTCATTTAATTTAATTTCTAATACGATAACACCTCTTCAATTATGACCTGAATCTCATCTCATCTCGATCCAAGACCTTTTCTTTCTCTTTATCCTTTTATTTTCAATTATTTTTTTTGTTTAATATTGATTTTTATTCAATCCAAACTTAAATAAGTCCCAAACAGAGATAGAAAAAAAAAGAATAGATATTTTTTTCAAACTGAGTTAGTGTATTATAAGTTATAACCATGACCATAATTTGAGTTGCATACCCTGTTCATAGTTGATTTTAATAAAAATAATAAAAGAAAGTAAAATCTCAAATTTTACCAAATCTATCACCCCAATTTTCAATTTATTCTAGCTATTTAGAATCCTAATGTCTTGTAATTTTCTTACTTATATCTTTTTATTAATTTTCTTGATAAAAAATTGTAACAAAAAGGTCCCACAGACTTGCTGAGAAATGTCTCCCGACCTCGAAGGACGTAAAAGATAAAAACATTTGTTCTGGACTGTATTAATAATTTAATAGTGCAGTAGGGTTTAATTTGAAGTTTCCAAACACAAAATTTGGATTTTTGGAGCCATCAGTGTTTCCTCACTAAAAAAATATCCTCCTGTGGATTTGGCTGGTTGTGCTAGTGAAGGTTTTAGAGAGGTTTGTTTGTCTGATTTCCTTCCTGGTTCAGCTCTCTTCACTTCTCCTCTTCTCTTCTCTTGTCTTCTACCCCTACCCTTATCTCCACAGCAAAAAATGGCTTCCACAACCACTCTCTCTATTCAACACCCAACATGGACAGCATCAAAACATCGTAAGTTTCATAAACCCTACAAAAACCTCCATTTCCTCTCTAACCCAACTTCTCATTCTCTTTCTAATACTTCTTCTCTCTCTTCCTCTTCTTTCCCTCTCAATCCCAAATTCCCTCTTCTAAACCCACCACTTCCCTTTCACCTTTTGCATGATTCTTCTCATGACCGTATCCTTGAAGACTTTGAAATCCCCACAATTTGTAGCCACCAAAAGCTTGAGACTTTGGTGAACTTTGATCAAATTATGCACGGAGAGTCTTCGAAAAGAGTTTTCGTTCAAGACCCACCTTGGATTCCTGCTCTTTTTTGGAAGGGTATGTATAGAACAGCCAATAAAAAGGTGAAGATAGAGTTCAAGGATATTGAGAAGAGGAAGTATAATTTGTTGAGGAGGCGGCAAATTAGGGAAGAGACTGAAGCGTGGGAGAGAATGGCTGATGAGTATAGGGGGTTGGTGAGGGAAATGTGTGAGAGAAAGCTGGCACCTAACTTGCCTTATGTGAAAGGTTTGCTCTTGGGGTGGTTTGAGCCATTGAAAGAGGCTATAGAGAGGGAGCAGAAAATGGAGAAATCCAAGAAGCAGAAGTCAGCTTTTTCTCCCAATATTGAATTGTTGCCTGCTGATAAAATGGCAGTCATTGTTATGCATAAGATGATGGGGTTGCTGATGGTGGGGCATGAAGATGGGTGCGTGCGGGTTGTCCAGGCTGCAGTGCAGATTGGCACGGCTATAGAGCAGGAGGTGAGATTAATTGCCGGTTTGGGAGTGTGGTGGTTGATTTTCGTTGAAAAATACATTAAAATTATGTTTTTTTTTAAAAAAAAAAAATCATTTTTGATATTATCATCTCAAAATAATCTAAAAACATCAAATTTTATTAATTTAAACTTAAAAATAAAAATAATTTTGTTTTAAATTTTTTCAAAAGTGATTTTGAAAAACACTCTCAAACACCCCCTAAAAGTTGCTGTTTTTGTTTCTAAGTTCTGACTTAGTATTAGGATTCAATTGACATGATTATTTGTGTAGTTCTCGATTTTAGGTTGGAGGGTATATGATTAATTAGCTTAATCTGAGTAGTTGGTATGCATACAGTGTATTGTTGGATACAGGAATGTGGTGCTCTTGTTGAGGTACTATATGGAAATTCTTTTTGAATAATGTATCTAGGAATTTTTTTTAATATGTGTAGGAAACAACAAAGTAGTGAAATGATTTTTAACGTGCAAAATGCTACTGTTATCTAGTATATAGATGAAAGAATAATACTGCCAACTGGAAATATAATTGTATATACTATAGTCCATGTCCATAAACAGATTCAAAGTTAATTAAGAGTACAAATATCTGAATATTGTTCTTGAACTTGATGCTAAGTCCGATTTTAGCAGATAAACCAAACTTGAAAAGTATGAAACTCAACTTGTTGATGATGGCCCTAACTCCCGTTTATGACTTGATAACAGGCTTAATTTGAACTTTGAACTACCCATAATGAGATGAAAATTTACCCAGCAAAATCTATGCAAAACACAGAACTTGATAACTTAATTCTACCACTGAGCTACCAGTTCCCTTTCTTCTCAGGTTAGAATTCATAATTTCTTGGAGAAGACCAAGAATTACAAAAGGAAGAAGACAATGCATGAAGTTCAAGAGACTATGGACAAGGAGAAGGAGGTGCTCAGGAAACGTGTAAATAGTTTGATTAGAAGGAAAAGGCTCATGGAGGTGCAAAATCTGGTGAAACAGGATGAAAGTAAACCTTGGAGTCGAGGTACGCAAGCTAAGGTTTGTAGCCCTCACCATTTCTTCTGAAATGGCTTAGCTGTGTCCCTTCATCTATTCAAGTTTTGCTTATATTTTTATTGATTTTTTATTCTTTTTGGGTTTGTCCATACTTCTTTCTGTCTTTTGTTGCCCTCCTTCTACTTTCTAATGCACAGTATAATTTTGCAGCTCGGAAGTCGTCTAATAGAACTATTAACTGAAACGGCTTATGTACAACCTCCAGTTAACCAGTCAGAGGATATTCCACCAGATGTTCGACCTGCCTTTAGGCACATATTTAAAACTTTAACAAAGAACCCAGGGTGAGACTTTATATTTTATTGCCTCTTGCAAGCTATTTTATCCAAGTGCTCCCTATGCAGATAGGTAATCATCTAGTAGATCATCCTCAGACATCTCAGTTTTTGGATGATTCTTAGGGAATTGTTTGTGTAAGTGAGCATTGGCCAGTATGTGATTCTTAGGTTCCTTGTCTAGGTTTTTGTTTGACCATTGACATTCATGATATGGCTTTATGTTTGATTACTGGTCCATAGACGTCATTCAAGAGCTGGCTTTATGGTTGATTATTGTTCCATAAGTTTCTTAGGGATGGTGAATGGCAGATCTGTTTTTGGTTGCTTATTTTCTTTTACTTCCAATGCTTCACACTTGGTGCCATTTTTTTTTTCATGATTCTTATTTTTATACATGTAGGCAGAAAATTGTGAAGAAGTATGGGGTTATAGAATGCGATCCCCTCATCCTCACAGGGCTTGATGGAACAGTGAGTCAAACAAAACATCTTTCTCATTTTGAATTAGAGCTTTTTAGTACACTTAAGTTTAATTTCCACTACTAAGTTGTTCTGAAGTTGCCTGCCAATTTAATCCACCTAAAATAATTTTAAACAAAGTTAATGCCTTTCAATTACCCCTTTCCGTAATTTTCCATTCTTCTTGTTTTTCTTATCATAAAAGTCAGCAAATGATTCCAAAGGATCTTACCATAGTAGATTTGACATCTCAAGTTTTTATTGGTCCTTCAGTTAATAAAGGTTTCTGATGGTGTAACTTATCGTTTACTTGGTGCATAACATGTCATACTTGTAATCCTCTATGAATATGGGGAACGGGTGCAAATATTGGTGCTATTAAAAGCATGTCAAATTGTGACTTGTGACCTTTGGATGCTCTACTAATATATGGCATCTCTGTCCTAATGCAGGCTAAGCACATGCTAATTCCTTATTTTCCAATGCTGGTGCCTCCCAAAAAATGGAAAGGGTATGTATGAAGCACAAGGGATAGATAATGTAGATATCACATGCACTTTCATAGAAAGATAACGGTCCACAAATCTCGTTTCAAGCTATAACTTAAAAAATGAAAGTATAGAATCTTGATTGACCCTGGCATGCTTTACCCAGCTGAGAGTTTCCTTTTGAAAGCCAACCAGAATATTCTCTGTTATTTTAAAGCACTTTGGAAGTTTTGTTGTCAATTTATACCATAACTTCTTTCAGGTATGATAAGGGTGGGCACTTGTTCTTGCCTTCATATGTCATGCGCACTCATGGATCTAGGCAGCAGCAAATTGCAGTCAGGAGTGTTCCTGGGAAACAAATGCAAAAAGTATTTGAGGTGAGCACTTCTTCTTCTTCTTCTGTTTCTCCTCTTGCATAGAAATTAAAAAAAAAGGGGGCTTGCCTGGCTGGGAACTTGTGCAATCATGGAGCAGCTGCCAGGTTCAAGCATTCTCCAAGTGGACACCCCTGTCCTGCTTCATGATGATAAAAAAAATACTGAACAAAAAGTTAAATTATAGATCAGATTAAGAGGATAGTGAAAGATTATGTTATATTATTAAATAAAAATAAAATATTGATTTAAATTAGTGGTCCTAGGATTGATATGTGCACGAACAATAATTTGATAGTATAGGTTATTCTAATATTTTTACGATGATTATGCGCATCACCTTCATCCAAATATTAAGACCATTAAACCTATACTGCTGAATCTTATTTCTTACTACTGCTTTGTTCTTAAGACTTATTTCATTGTAAAGTGGCAATTTGTTTTTTGGTATGGGAAGTGCTCATATAAAAATGATTCCAATGCTAAAAGATGACATTTAATCTTGCCATTTAACCAAAATTTATGCTAGGGTCTGAAGTGTGCTGCTTTAGATTCCTTCTCTAATGGTAATATCCTGATCATGTTGCTACTTTTCAATCAAACCATTACTATTGTTTTGACCATCATGAAGCTGAAATATGATTTGATTTTGGTCCTGATGTCATACAAACAGGCTCTGGATACACTTGGAAATACCAAATGGAGGGTGAACAGAAGATTGCTGGATGTGGTGGAGAGGATATGGACAAGTGGTGGTAACATTGCGGGCCTGGTTGATAGAGAAGATGTGAGAAGAACTTGAACTTTCTCAGCAACAATTTGTTGTGAATAGTTGGTTGTGTTAGTTGCATGGGCAGTGGGATCATTTGAAATTTTAGAACATATGCCATTATGCAACCATTTTGGTGGCTTCCTGTTTGTTGTGAAAACCCATGCTAATTTGATTTGATCCTTGAAATCTCATAGAACACATGTTTTTAGTTAAATAGTCTTTTATGCAGTTAGAATCTTGGTGTTTGTATATACTGCCACAAGCAAATAATCCTCTAGTCAATTACAATGACAAAATTTCTCTAATCTGTTAATTGTTTATGTTGTCAATTCGCCATGTAAACAACTTGAGATGTTTTTGAATTCATACTTCATTGGGTTTCAGATTCCTATACCAGAGAAACCATCCTCAGATGATCTAACAGAAATTCAAAAGTGGAAATGGAGTGTGAGGAAGGCAAAGAAGATAAACCAAGAGAGGCACTCTCAAAGATGTGACACTGAACTTAAGCTTTCCGTAAGATATACTTCCTTCACAGTTTTCAAATTGACAAGATGACTGATTGCAGTAAGCTGCAACATTGAGTAGTTGATTAAATTGATTCATTTGTAGAAATGAATGCTCGCGAGTTCTTATGCTAACACAATCGAGATTGTATTAATTGACAATCTCTATATCCATCACAATAAATTATCTTTGAGTTCATATTCACTTAAAAGCTCAAGTAACTAGATAAATTTTGATTTTCCATGTCTTGCCTGATAACATGCATATCAATGTTTTACCTTTCATTCCAACCGTCCTATGTAGGTGGCTCGGAAGCTGAAAGATGAAGAGGGATTTTATTATCCTCACAATCTTGATTTTCGAGGTCGTGCATATCCGATGCACCCACATTTGACTCATCTAAGTTCTGATCTTTGTCGAGGAGTTCTTGAATTTGAAGAAGGAAGGCCGTTAGGGAAGTCTGGGTTACGGTGGTTGAAAATACATTTAGCAAACTTGTATTCAGGTGGGGTTGAAAAGTTGTCCCATGATGGCCGTCTAGCATTTGTCGAGAACCATCTAAGTGAGATATTTGATTCTGCAAAAAACCCTGTAAATGGAAAGCGATGGTGGTTAAAAGCTGAAGATCCTTTCCAGTGCTTGGCTGCTTGTATTAATCTGTCAGAAGCCTTGAATAGTGCATCGCCACATACTGTCATCTCCCACCTGCCAATCCATCAGGTAAATGCTTCACCATAAGCATGATGTGAAAGAAAAGAAATTAACAGCTTTTGCAAAAGAAACGTACTATAAACAATTTTTTTAAGGATGCATTTCCTTTCGACGATTGTGGTTAAAAATGCAAATATTATCTGACAGAGACTGCTGGTGCCATTACCTTTTGAATCCAGCTCTTCTAGTCAAACTATTCCTGAATTTTAAAGGTTGTGGTGGAGAGCTTAGCTGTCACTTAATTATAAGGAAAATATTTTCAATTATAATAAAGTAAATTTAGTTGAAATCTGCCACTTCTATCACAAGGCATGGATCATCCTTTTTTTTTTTTAATTTTTTTCATGTGTTTAGGATAAAAGTGTATATTTTGCATGATTGATCTACCATTTTCAATATGGCTGAATTTGTATGTAAAAAGAAGTTTGAACTAAGATGCAAAATGCCACATGTATGCAAAAGCCTTTACAGTGTAATATTTCAATAGTTTCCACCAAAGTTCTTTTTGTTGATATTTAGCATAGATTGTAGTGCCTCACTTCTTGAGTTTTGTTTCTTTCATCTCCTTATGTCTTGTATATTTCGGGTTTTGTTTCCTCGCTGCCTTTTCTTGTTCTAGATAGAAAATGTTTCTTATGAAATGTCACCATGGTTAATTATCTTATTTAAGAACTCTCATATACTATGCTTCACTGATTGTTTTTCCTTATATATTATATCTCAAGTGTGTTGCATCTTTTGATTAAAAGCATCTGGGTACATTATTGTTTTTCAGTTCTTCTGAAAATAACATGCTAATGCAACCCCTCCTCTTTTCTCGTTATAGGATGGTTCATGTAATGGTCTACAGCATTATGCAGCCTTGGGAAGAGACAGTGTAGGTTTACTATTTCATTTTTTTCACGGAACAATTCATTAATGACACTGTTCACTCTGTATTTGTTTGTTTTTTTGCATCATCATAGAAAATTCAGAAGTATTATTTGGTTGAAATGACACCCTTTTAATTTATATTTTGTACATAATTAAACCAAAAGGATATCATTGTTGGCCAAAAAAAGACCACTGTCTGGGTAATTTGACATCATTTGGGTTGATTTTTTAAGGAAATGAAAGTATTGGGGTTGGTTTGACTTCATAATCTCATGTTTTATTTCAATTCTAAGGTAATCAGAGTAGCTTGTTATGTGATTTTTTCTCTCTATAAAAACGTTGTTGAGCTGATTGTGATTATATAACCTCTGCTTGGCATTAAAAAATCATAGTAATCGGTGAGGGTCTTTCTTAACCCCTTTAGACCCACTTATATTTCATGAAAGCAGGCTTGGATGTAGTACATAAATCACCTCTATGTTGTTCTTGCAGCATGACATAATACCTTATAGGCACCGTACCGTGTTAACCTATCACTCCCTTTTTTAAAATGTTTGAAAATACCTCTTTCTGGTTTCAGTATCTTTATAAACAAAATAAGAAGAGGTATAAACTTATGTGATTCCTGGCTCTAACATGTTACCCATTTACTCATTTTGTTCATCACCAATTCTTTTAGCCACCTTGGTTGTGCAATTTTTACCATGTTCATTTTCTCCCATCTCCTTCAAAAAATGCGGAACACTGAGAAGAAGAAAAATCATAATTGAAGTTTATTTCTCAATTATTCTGCTGATTTGTTTGTCATTTTAAAGCAAGCTATCCTAAACTTGATTGATCACAACTGCATCCATGAATACCTAAAAGGCTTCTCCTGGGCCTCCCATAACCATTATGATCCATTGGTGAATTTGGTTATAATAATTCCAAAATGATAAAACTTTGACTATGTTCTCTGTTGCTAGGAATCAAAATTGTTCGAAATAGAGTTCTGTTCTTAAGCTGGTTAATACACTGTTTACTCTTGCATTTTGAACATAAATATATTCCACTGCTCTGGCTCATTTGAACTGGAGTTATGCATTCACTTCTTCTGGTGTTTCTCCAGCTGGAAGCAGCAGCAGTTAACTTAGTTGCTTCAGAGAAACCTTCGGATGTTTATTCAGAAATTGCCATTAGGTATTCTAATTTCCTCCACTGGATGTTAACTTCTTGTCCACTATGAGTATGATTCAGCAAGACTGTGCCTGTGTCTTTGTTGCACTATTCGTATGTGCATTTGATATTTATAATTGTGAAAAATGAGACTGAAAGGCTTTTTGCTGACAGGGTCCATGAAATAATTAGAAGAGACAGCTATAAGGATCCTGCTACAAACCCACATGCTTTATTAGCCAAGATCCTAGTTGAACAGGTCGTTCTTTTTTTTCCTACTCTGATGTTTGAATTATCAATATTTTTAAATAACTACAAACGCTTGATGGAGAATAAATCATCCTCTCACATAATGATGCTTGATGGAGGATAAGTCATCCCCCCACATAATGATGCTTGAATGGAGGATAAGTCATCCTCCCACATAAGGAATCTTGATGGATTATCATATTTTTCTTTTAATAAAGCAGTCATTTACTTCTGAACTTCGTTTGACTTGGTCTAACATTTTGCTTTTCAGGTGGATCGGAAATTGGTTAAACAAACAGTGATGACTTCAGTGTATGGCGTCACTTATGTTGGGGCACGTGAACAGATAAAAAGAAGATTAGAGGAGAAGGGTCTTATTACAGATGATAGACTGCTCTTCAGTGCAGCCTGTTATACTGCTAAAGTGAGCATCCAGCCTAGTTATAAGGACATATTACGGCTGTTCTAGTAATTGCACTTGATTTCTAGAAATTGTCAATGAAAAGTTGATGGTAGAATATAATTTCAACCATGTGAGATATTATAACCCTGATGTGTTTTAGCCATGTTTTGAATTATGCTGTGTATCAAATGATCATCCCACTATAGGCACACCTAAAACTATGAGAAGATCCTTGTGTTAGTGGAATTATTCTCAAATTTACTTCCTACCTCATCCATAGGTGACATTGACTGCACTAGGAGAGTTGTTCCAAGCTGCTCGTGATATAATGAGCTGGCTTGGTGATTGCGCAAAGGTATGTCTCCATCACATCTGAGACTCAAAGTACACGGACCACCTTTATTTTGTTTATAGTAACATTTTATTCAAATTTATTTTATTGCTTGACCATGAACCTATTATAGATTATTGCTTCAGAAGATCAGCCTGTGCAGTGGACAACTCCACTTGGCCTTCCTGTTGTGCAGCCTTACTATAAGAGTGAACGACATCTTGTGAGTATCAAATCCTCACTGCATTTTTTAATTGTTAGGTGCACGCTGCAATAGATTAATAATTTACCAGTATGACAGGTTCCTTGCTTTCATGGTGTTTGTAATTTTAAAAATGTTCATTTGCTTAACTCTTGGTTGTTGGTAGAGGAATTTGAAATGGTTGGTCAAAATACTACAATAGATAAAGTTTTTTCTGGGTAATGGTAAAGATCCTTTAAGAAAACTGTCAGGATCCTTGCTTATAGCACTGGAGAAGTGAACTCATGCCATGTGACTACGACATTAAATATCACAAGAAATTAATTACATGATGTTATGTTAGCTTTTTCTCCTACACTAAGATTGGCATAAAACTTATGTCCTCTGCATTCACACTTTCTTTCTTTAAAGTAAACGGAAACAGTTAGGTAACCAATTTGGTGTTGCAGATAAGAACTTCACTTCAGATTTTGGCCCTGCAGCGGGAAGGAAGTTCGGTAAAGCTCTACTCTGTTGTCTTGCTTTCAGTTCTTCTTTCCTCCCTGACATTTCATGCACTCACATAAAAACATTATTATACTGTCAATATCAGGTACAGGTTAGAAAACAGAGAACTGCTTTCCCTCCAAATTTTGTGCACTCGCTTGATGGCTCACACATGATGATGACTGCAGTTGCATGTAGGGATGCTGGTTTATGTTTTGCAGGTTTGTCTCGCATTCTTTAGTACATGAAGCTTGAACCTAGTACTTGTCAAGGAATTATTTCACCTAAAAGTTTAAATTATTAGGTGAGGTCCCAGAGTATGATTTATATTATTTTTTATCACAACCCCTCAAGTGAAAACACTTTGGGCTTAAAACTTGCACAGATCTTGTCCACAATACCTTGTGCTTAATTTTTATCAAATAGAATGAGGATGGTGAGATTTCAATTCGTGACCGCTAGGTCAACAAGGCTCTGATACAATGTCAAAGAACCATTTCACCTAAAAGTTTATATTAAGTTTTTAGGTGAGGTCCTGTGATATGATTTATATTATTCTCTAACAGTAATAGATTGGAAATAACTTAATGACATGGTGTAGAAGATTAAAAGCCTTTTATGTCCTTGATGAATGTCTTTTCAAAACAGTACAAGTAGAGCTATTATTTGCATCATTACTTTTCATAGTTGGGCTCACTTTTTAGGCAAGTTCCAATTTGTTATGTTTGATGCAAACAAAACGTGGTAGGAATTAATATTCTACTGCTTTATGATAATTGAAGCATTGGCTGATGAACCTCAACATATGGCTTGAACTTGACAAGCACTGAAGCCATTTTATTTTATTTTGTCCATTAGGCTCTCTTATTCTAATTTAAGCTTAGTAGAATGTACCTTTTGGGTTGATTTTGATGAGGACCTGTCTTTTATTCTAATAACTTTGATGCGATTCTGAACAATAAAAAATGATGCTAAATTTTTATATCTCCATAACTAGACCTTTGTAGCCCTAAAGACCCTATATCTTTCTTTCTTCTTTTTTTTCTTTTTTGAGAACCCTGTAAACGCTCCTTGAACCTGCAGCATGCCAGCATCAATATCAGTTTTTCATTGAAGCTTGCTTTGCAGACTGCAACTTTCCTGCTACTATGATGTGCTAAGTTGTTCGGTTACTTGCTAGTCATCCTTTCTGCCCTTGAATTTTGATTTCCTCTGAACTTATTGCGTGGTAATACCATTAATGGCTTAGTGCAAGTCATTGTATTATCAAAAATCATGTATATTTATCCATACCTAAAACCTATTCAAAGTGCTATTATTCATCTTTTTTGACTTGCACATAAATGTGCAGAGGCACTGGGGATAAGAAATGTTTACTTATTTGGCTATGGTTGTACAGTTTCAAATGATGTAGTAAGCACTCCAAATAACTCAAGTTGAGAAACTGGAAGTGTTACTCTAGTACAGACAGTAATGTGTATCATAGTTAATTCTATCATTAAGCTGTTTCCAATTATCACCCTACTTTTTCTGTAATCCTTGAATCCTTCAAGTGAATCTCCTTTGCAGGTGTTCATGACTCTTTCTGGACCCATGCAAGAGATGTGGATTTGATGAATAGGATATTGCGGGAGAAATTTGTGGAGCTTTATAACATGCCAATACTTGAAAATGTAAGTGCAATGGTGTGTGATGACCCAGTTTTTCTGTCTGGCAACCCTGACCTGTTAAGTGAGCATTTATCGATGTCTTCAAAGGGAACTCAAAATTACTGTCTACCTGAGAAGTAATTTGGGGGGATTTTTTTTTTTTTGGCCTTTTCTAGGAATAAACAACAATTTGATCCTTAAAAAGAAAGGAACAATTACAAAGGATAAAAAAAGAAGCTTGTGAATGCCTCATATATTAAGTGGTTTCTTCCAGCTTCTCCCAGTACCCAGGAATAACTGCTTCGCATTAGTTTCACCTTTTTGTTTTTCAAATAAAATCAACTCAATTATAATACTTTTTAATATTTTTATTAATAAATGTTGCTGACCTATATGATGACTTCCAGTTACTTGAAGACTTCCAGACGGCATACCCAACATTGAAGTTTCCACCTTTGCCTGAGAGAGGCTACTTTGATTTGCAAAAAGTTCTTAGATCTCCATACTTCTTCAACTGAATCCTCATCAAATGTAAATCTGAAGCATCATCTTTGCATTTTGCTGGTTTTGACCATGAAGTTGTCAGGTTTTCCAGGCATATTGTGCAGGAATTAAACCGAAAATTTGAAGGAAGGTAAAAGTGGCAAAAGATTTCTGATGCCATTGGTGAGTTTATTATCTTGAAATCAAAGATATTCTCTCAAGAAACAGTCCCTGCACTTACTTATGATCAAACTCAGAAAAGGTCATTTCTAGTGCAGAGGATGAGCCCCTCCCAACTGGCTTATTCGTGTACACAAAGAAGGAAACTCTTGATATGGTTGAGTTAAAAGAATGTCAGATTCCTACTCTATGGTTAATTCGGGGAGACTAATCTTCAAGGGCTGCATGATATGGATCTATCATTCCAGCAAAGGCATACAACGAGTATGCTTATGGCTTGCTGCATTTTTTTTTTCTTGTGCTGTGAGCAGATTACGAGAAATTAGGCTACTTGGATCGTTGTAAGATCAAGTAAATCTTATTTTGCCTATTCTTTTTTTTATCATGTACCATTTCGCCTGTACATATACAAGCATAGGAGAGATGATCCTGTTATATAGCGGGGCCATGCTGAATGTATTTTTCATATACCTATTGGCAAACCATGTAAAAGTTCTCTACATAATGGAATGGAAGGAAATTTCATGAGTGCAAATTCTTAGCTCTCTTGAGAGTGGATTGTTCTTATTTCTTCTTATTACATGTGATTGTGCTCTGAGTTCTTATCATATATGATTGTGCTCTTTTTATTGAATTTTAAGGACTAACACTTCTTCGTTTCGCAGCTGCAGCATTGTGAATCAATTTTACGTGGTTTCAAAAGCCATCTATTGGCAGTTTTATTGCTGATGATTCATAAAAATATGCTTGCAGGATATCGTCATTTGTGAAGGACAAAAAAAATGAGATGAGGTAGACAGCTGAAATCCATTAAGAGGCAACATATTCAAAACTCGAAAATGCTCCAAAGCAATTGCAGTCGGGGCAATGTACCAGTACATTCGTTTGGCTATGATTTCCAGCAACAGTAAACCGTGCCTTTTGCAATTATAATTTTCAAAGAAAAAGCTTGATTAGAAATTGGTTGAGGCAGACAGCTTGATCGACCAGTTATTTGGCCCCAACCGGAGATAGCAAAGAATATGGTGTAAATCTTCATCTTGAAGACTTGAAGGCCGTGATTGAATTCATTTTTAAGGAGCAGATATAAAAGATAAACTGGTGGGCATTTCACGTGTATAGTTTCGTTGGTGAGATTAGGGTAGCTCTCCTGTATGTGCCATTAATCTTATAAAGCCACTGAATATTGACTTGTAGAATCTAACACCATCTCCACTGACAACCTAGATTCAAAATAATTTACAACATAAAATCCAAGCAGAATGCCTCCAAAACCTGCTTTAACAAAGATGTACTAGCAGGGGAAAATTAACAATCCACCTCATAACATGTACAATAGGCTAGAGTCAGTGAAAGCACCGCAGCCTGGAAAGGGATGGTTAATTCCCCAGTCACGCGGTACAATCTACACCCAAATGCTTGCAAAGGCTTCCTCAAATGCCCTTTTCTTGCTGAACTCGATGCTCCACCCAGCCGCACTACTCGCCCTCTCTGTTCGGATCCTCATTGTTTCCTCATCTTCTGCATACCCGTGCATGTCTGGCCCTCCTCTGAGAGGCACTGGCTGTTGAGTAATGCCTATTGGACGCGGCTGCCCCCCAGCAATTGTAGGTGCATACTGCCCAGCTTCAACAATGATACCTCCCTGGGAGCTCTGGCTCAAGAAATACATAATTAATTGATCAGGAGAGTGGGGGTGAGATCGACATTCCAAACCGTATGATTTGAGACAGTGAACAAACTTTCCAGGTCTGAATTCAACCTTTAAAAGGGTTAATTACTTCTGCAGTTTCAAAGCAACTAACTTTTCATCCCAATTGCCAAACAAAAAAACAAGGTGAATTTATTTTATCTCAAGAAATTCACACTACTTTTGCCAATCATCAATATAAATTACTAGATTATTTAAGATTTTAGCAATGTTGGACTGCACTTCTACAACTTTAAGTTACAAGTCTAAACTCCAAAAAGGATATCAATTCAGGGGACATAAGCTGATAGCATCATCTCCTTCAGAGAGATATTTATTAACATATTATATATGCTAATAGTTATTTTGATCAGAAAAGATTATGGAGTCAATTAAGAGCAATGAAAGTTCAGTGAACCATTAAAATAGTATCCTTTCTAGAAGTTAGAAAAAAAAATCTCAACATTGAAGTCAAATGCATAAGCTATGTGGATACCAAAAAGCATACTTGTATTGTTACTTGGTGACTCTTATAGATCATAACAGTAAGGAGATGTCCACTCTGTTTTCAATCAACTGAATTTTATCACACTAATTTTTTTTCTTCTCTTTTATTTTCCAAGACGATTAATTTAAAAAGATATAGATAAAGGCAGCCTTAGGTTTCATCTTTGATTATAGATTTCACGCACTATTCTATGCTATAGTTAAAATCTAAACAGCACCATGGAGTTTAATAATTAATTCGAACTGGATTCAAATGAAATGAAATTCTACCACATCAACCTCATACAGCACAAAGCAGCAAGTTGAAGTAGATATGTAGGGGTAACAGCTTTGTGAAGTAGTTATTGTTGGAGCACCTTTCATAATTATGGCTGAAAAATCCAGGCTGTACTCAGATCCACTAAGTCTCAATTCCAAACTAATTTGGTCAATCACATTGATCTTCTACCTCCTCCAATTAGTGCAGCTGTGTATTATAGGTCTGTAAGCTATTGTGAAGCTACATTATTCTTTAGCTCTTTCATCAATGTTATACTTTGCCAACTTCTCCTATCTGGCTCCCTTTTCCCACTACTTCAACCAATCACTCTTTCCCACTTATGCATCCCACCAAATCTTGATGTCAGATATTGCCAAATCTAATCAAATGACCCTCCCTCAACTTGTACTCCTCCAATGATGCCATCTTCACCTTCCAAAAGGCACTTACTGTAAACTGGTCCTTTCTTATGTTTTCGCACATCCATCATAACATCTTAGCTATCCTCATTTTATGAACTCGCTACACAACCAACTCCATATCATAGAATAGCCACCTAATTGCAGTTAGCATATCTTTAAACATGTAAAGATTTCAATCACATAATGTAACTGCTTCAATTTAACCACCCCACTTTGATTCTCTGGGTAAAGTGCACCTTGATGTTCCACTACTTTCATCACCTTCCCTTCATTGGGAGCTAGCAAACCCGGTATTCCTAGCATGGCACATTTACTTCACTACTACTATTATCCTTATCATGACACCTTTGAACTCCTGGGTATGACTCCCTTAAGTCCAATCTTTGATCACAGCCACATCTATATAATCACAAAATAGAATGCATAATTGCCAATGGGATATCATTTATATACTGCCCGAGGGATTTATCAATAACCAAAAAAGGAAAAATGCAAGGACTCAACTTGAGGAGCAAATTCACACAGTTAATTAAGTGTGCAGTCAGACAAACATATAGGAACAAGCTTTCGTACACAGGAAGCAAAAATTATCCTTAATTTAAACTATCTGTACAGGCTCCTAATTTCAATTTCCCAGATCAGAGGGCAGAAGCTCATTATAAATAGTAACTTCCACACACACACAAAAAAAAAAAAAAAAAACTAAAAAGAAAAACCAAATCAAATAACAGTGATTTTGATAGTAGAGTAGGAAGAAACAATAAGAGCCGTCAATCGGTTAAAAAGAAAAATTAAGTGCCAGATAAAAACAAGAACTCGTTATATTCTCACCCCATCAGTATTATCAGTTTGTGCAGGACGACCCTTGCTTGCTGCCACAGCTAAGGCAAATTCTTCAGCCTGTTAATCAGGATAAATTACACCTGAGTAAATCCCCGCAAAAACTATCTACATGATGTTGAAATGCTGATATGCTGTACTGATTTCACAAATAGGATTGTTGTTTTAAAAGTAAAAATAAAAGGATTTCTGAAACTACCTTCCGAGCTTGATTAATCAATATTTGATCTGCATTTTCTTTTTGATACTCTGCAATTTTTTCTTCAATAGCAGGGACATCAACTCCAGCAACTAAGTCAAATACTGTACAAAAAATGGTCAAGATAAAATCTTAAATCGAAAACTATGCTTAAAAGCCAC
The DNA here is from genome assembly GCA_009078335.1 of Salix brachista. NCBI lineage: Eukaryota > Viridiplantae > Streptophyta > Magnoliopsida > Malpighiales > Salicaceae > Salix > Salix brachista. Next base: position 10,514,307 of record CM018589.1, on the reverse strand, counting down.
TGAAAAAATTAATAAAACTGACACATATTCTCCACTTCCTCCAAGTAATCATTGTACTCCTTCAACGATGGGAAATCCTCTTCTCGCTTATTAAATCTATAAAATAGTTATTCAGCTTTTGAATTATCATCCGCAACATAAATGCTAAACAACAATTGTACGTGGGCGAAATTAGAAGAAAGCAAGTGTAAAAAAAGAAAGAAATAATCCCATTACAAGCTGGTGCAGGAATAAAAAAATATAATTCCATTAATTCCTATGTTTTTACACCTTATAGCCAATTAAATGGTAACTACAATTGAAAGAAAAAAGATAAACATGAAAAAGAAAGATAACCCAGAAAGAGATATTACATGCTAGCAATCCTTCTTCTGACCAGTATCTCCTTGTTGTGAGGATTATTACTTGAGACCACCATTTTTTTCAAGGTTCCCACGACTCAAGAAAACAAGATCAAGCAGAACAAGATATTCTGTTATTTTTCCGCCGCCCCAAACTACAAAAGCGCCATGGAAGCTATGATTTCGTACCAGAGAAGAAGAGATTTCAATGGGATACTCCTGCTACGAAGATGAAGGCGCGTTGAGCCGTTGATGGCCTTTTTGTCCTAATGGCATCAAATCTTGACCCTCCCTCCGAATAGAATCACCGGTTGGCTCGATATCTCTCTGAGGTTCTTGTTCGTGGTTGTACAGACTGCAGAGGTGTGGTCTGGGAGTGGTGGAGTCGAGACAAGGGGAGCCGAGTCTAGCGAAAATGGCAGTGTTGGGGATTAAGGAAACTGGGCAGGAGTCAAATAGTTGGGCTGCCGGGTCGAAGAAGCCTCGAAAGCTCTCTTAGTGTTTATTTCATTTTTTCACTAAAAGCCCAGCTCTTTAATGAATTCAAATTCAATACGCCCGGTAGCATCTTAAGCTGCAAATATTTTAATAAATTATTTTCAAAGGCTTGATTAGTATAGTAAATATATATATATATATATATATATATATAGTTAAAAAATAGATAAGATGATATAAAATAAATAAATAAATTTGGACAAAATAGATAATATATCCTTTTTATTTTCATTATCTATATTTTTTTCTCAAAACCATAACTAAAATTTATTTATAAACGTCATTATAAATATAACCAAGTGTTTTGCCATAACTGAAAAAAGTTTCAATTCCCTTCCAAGTGCTGTAAGACATGAGATCCAATTTCTTTCTATTTTCCATTCCTTTATTTTTTTGGAAGAAAAAAAAAGAAGAGGAGAAGATAAATAAAAATCAATAAATCATTATAACTTAGTGTACAAGTTAACTCGGATTCATTCAAATTTAATTTTTTAAAGGTGATAATATATTTAAAAAAAAAAAAAAAAACTTACATTAACCCTCCATGTTTCATGAAATATTATTTATAAACGTCATTATAAATTCTTGACGTGAAGATGCTGTTATATCAGCTGCTGGATAGGAGGTCAATCATACTTTTATGGGAGGGTAATGGCTGTGCTGATGCTATGGGCCAATATGGGATCCTTTCTATCCAACGCACCAAAAGAAAAATAAATAAAAGAAGTTTCCATGACTTGGAAACAACAGTAGAGAAATGGAGAAGCAACTTGTGGGCAGAAATAAAATTGAATTTTTAACACTTCATCTCCAATTCAATTACATCACAAGTTAATAATCCAAATAAACTTTTATTTTGATGGTATTGTAAAGTGTGGATTTTGAACTTGGTACCTTCTCTTTCTTTGGAGTAGAAAGTTGTTCATAACATTAATCTACACCCTGGTTGCAGATTATCTTGGATTTGCAGCAAGTAAAATGTAGCCCCCCTGGAAATGACACCCCCTAGAATTACTTCGGATCGTGAAACTAACCGCCGAAAGGGGACGGCGACATCAAGAGTCGCTGACCAGTTGAAGGGTTGGCATTGAAGTTCCTGATAGGAAGGCTTTGACGAGTGTGAGAGCTTGTTTGGGTTTATGCAGAGGCACTTCATGGCCTGCTCCTCTCACCACGACGAAGGTAAGTCCAGCATAATCCTGTGTCCATCCTCCCACCTGTTTGACAAAAAAAAATGCTCCTTCATAAAAGTTTAATGGCAACTTAGAATAAAGTTCACGAATGCCTCTTAGTTTATAGAACGAATTTTCTTGCATGGAGTATCAGGCTCGACTACCCTGATACAAGAACAAAGGTAGAGTGCAGTTCCATCAGGTGATTTACCTGTCCATCATCATACCAGGTACGCCAAGGTTGGACAGTAGGAAGTTTCAGAGCATCTATGCTGTAGCGGGTGGATGTAACTGGGATCACGGCATCTGTATCACCACTGTTGCAAAAGGAGGAAACAAAATTACAACTAGGATTGACAAAAAACAGACCAGTTTGTTGAGCAGGTTAAGACAGTAGCAAGGAAAACAACTGTCAGCAACCCAAGTTGCCATTTTGTTGATTCTAGTCATTTTGGCATGTCAAGGACGATGGCAAGAATATCAGCTAGGAATTAGCTGAGAAATGTTTGAATATATTCTGCTCCATAATATCTCCTAACATGAAGGAGATTATATTGATCTTGTTAAATGCTTGCCTTGGGAGGTGGGGGTAAAGGATTTTTAAGGGAATGTTGGAGTTTGTGCACCCCCCCTCTTTTTCTTGAATCAAACTTTCATTTATCTCCGTTTTATCTTCCACCTCTTACTTCTGGACCCACAAATATAAATGATTTAATTTGTTATAGTTTAAATTTGATTCGACTTATTACGAGACCCGCGAGTAATCCACAAAAAAATTCCAGTTCTTACCACTCTTTTGCACTTCACCCTTAAGGATATTTTACACCCGTGATACTTGTTACTACATCATTAAAGCTTACCCTCTTAACATTTCCCCTCTAAACTTTTAACCTTGCACAAAACACAATCTAAAGGGGAAATGCTAGCTACACATAGAGCAACACTGCAGCATTAAATGTATAGAATGCTTTCACAGAGATACCTGAACACCCAGACATGAAGTCCTGAATGTATGAGCTCTTTATAAATGTCCAGCACTGTCCTAGGAGAATCCTTCCAGTTATTATTTACCACGTCACTGCAAAAGAAAAGGCATATAGATGGAATGTTACAAGGGCATACATTTAGGGTACTTCAATCAAGGTAGTCAGAGTACACAAAATGAGGGGGGATGGAAGACAATATTAGATAACTCAGCCAGACATCATACAAGGAGCATAATTTACAATTGAAATTTTCGATATTATGCAACCAAGAAATAAATAGTTCCAATGTATTCACTTGGTCAGAATGCCATTCTTTTCCCAATTAAACAATTTTAATACAAATACATTTTGTCAACTCTGGTGTTGTGATCATGCTGTTATGCTGTAAGCCAGAATTGAATCACACTGGAGATCTATTTATTTTTGGGCTCACATTGCTGCTCACATTAATCTACAACTAAACAGGGGGTCTAGCTAACCATAAAAAAAATGCACATCTGCCTCAGAAATATTAAATTTACAATAAACTAAAAAAAGTTAATGCCTGTGAAATTTTGTAAGCATGGAAAATACATGTACGCTATATGTTGATAGCTATCACAAACCTACAAAAATCAATGTTAGATGATGCGGGCATGTTGCTCCCCTAATATCTGTGCAATTAAGTAGGGGAAATTAGACCTTGACCAGAAAAAAAAATGGCTCTCAAACCAATGTTCTTCCAAGGAAAAGTTTAAGATGCCAAGATAATATCAGAACTAATGCTTTTTCAAAAGTTAATTGAGCAGATATACCTGCAGGTGTCCCATCTAGCTGGTGCAAACTCTGGTGAAACATGTAATGCCTTCTGAACCTCAGGTAGATTGAAATATACAGTTGAATGTGCCTCAGTACACGGATCGTACTTCTCACTGACATGACCAACCCTCTATCACAAGACAACAAATTTCATTTAAGCAGTGAACAAATCATATAAAGGATTTGTTCATAAAGGAGTCCTATTTAAAAATGGCCTCGGACTTTGATTTTCAATGAGTTTTCATTTGCTATTCATGTGGAAAGGGAAGCCAAAATTAATGGAAGTTCTATGATAGATTAAATAAGATTTGAAAAAACAGAACAATATATCGGATAGACAAACCTTGCCTGAAGGTAAATGTTCCCAGGATCATTTAGAAAAGAATATATTTCAGATCCTCGTATTTATGTTATTAATACATGAACCAAATGCAAAGGAATCTTTTTATGTATTTTTTAACAACCAAAAGAAAAGGAATCTAAGACCAAGAAAATGAGTCCTGGACTTGCATTTATTAGATCAGATGGAGTAGGCATTTAGTTGACATGCAAAAGTTCATGGAGAAGTTGTGAAACAAGCATGCATTTTGGAATTTGAAATAAGGATGCAGAAACAGTCGATTTAAACATTTTTAATCTGCCTTGGAATAAAAGCCAGGAGTAGCAATAAAAAAGACTAGATAACGTAGGGAAAGTTTTGATATCTCATGGAATTGTAAATCCATCCATAGACTTTGTGAGATTCTCATTTCCTCGCAAGAATGCTAAAACACATCCTAAAAAAGTCAAGGGACCAACACAATGACAGAAGATATACTTAATTTTGTAGCACATACAATAAATTTTAGTAACAGCAATACAGGTAAGAAACACCTCTAAGGAATGAAAATCAACAAGCTACATTAAATCTAGCACATTTATTCAAAGGTAAGCTTGTTATTTCTAAGGAAAATAAATTAAAGTGTTCCCAGAGAACGCAGTATAGCTGAGGATCCAATGAAGTGGATATTATATATAGACTGCGAAACCTCCCCTGAAAGAGAAGAGAGTAGAGAGAAAATCAGAATCCCATGTTTGAGGATTCATCAACTATTCCTTGCCCAAAGCTCATTCATCAAATTTGTTATACACTTAATTTGTAACCAGATCCTTGAGGGAAATTAATCCCCCAAGTCCAGGCCCCACCCCTCCATTACAAACACCACTGATATCAGCAGTTGCATGCATCCAGATGCACACTTGCACAAATATATAGAGAGGGGGGGGTCAAAAACTTCTCAGGAACCAAGGTCTTTGAAAAGAGCCCATTCCAACATTGCAAGAACTGGTTGTCTGAGATCAGGAACCGGTAGACAGATTAATATTATCCATATCCCCTCATATCAATGCATTTTAGATGACAAATCACAGGGAGGAGAAGAAAGAAAGATATAGGAAGTAATTAGTTCATAAAGCAGGGCTCACATGCTTTCTTTTAGGCAACAAATTAGACTGGCTAACATTAGCAGAGCAGGAAGGAGTGAATATGCTGTATGGATCAATGTTTCCAAGTTCTTTGGCTTGCAATGTCCTCCATCTTATTACAAGCGTCTGAGCTGTGGATAAATGATTCAAAATCACAAAAAAGATTAAGTTTCTTGTATGTTTGGTCAGAAATCAAGCCAGCTGCCCACATAAATTGGAAAAGTCCCAAATGGTCATGATAATCATCAGTCAGAGCATTTCCAACCTGTACCAGACATTAAAGGTGGTCTTTTAATTATTTCAAATGGTGCAATATGACCAACAAACTTGGTTATTGAATGGATAGTTGTTTGGATGTACCATATAACTCCTCAGATTAATTTTCCCATCCTTTGTCTCTCGGTTGTACCAGACAATGGCTTGACTCAGTTGAGGAACATAATGCCCTGGAACACAGATTAAAAATTAGAACCGCTACTCAGCACATACAAGCATCACAAATCAGAAGTATAGCTAAGTTCATTTAATAAAACTTGTTATCCTGCCAAATACAGAAAGTGAGAAGACAAAGCTACAATTGTTATTCCCAGTGCATTTTAATTTTTTTGTTTAACTGATAGCTTTCCACAGGGTGAATATCTTAGGCCACCAAAACAAATTGCAAATCAACAGATTTGTGCGTTCAAGAAGCCATTCCAAAGAAGGTGGTACAACTCAAATAAAGCATATGTACTCTGTAGCTCCTCTACATAGTGGCAAAGTGCAGGATGGTTGACAGCATTCAAATAAATTTAGTCTGGCAATAGCTGAAAGATTCTCTTTCCTCTATTATGGCCCCTCCGAGTTTTAATTATGGTGTGACCACGAACATCACCTTAACATTAAGGCTATGCCATCTCAAGGTGGCTTCCATATGGAAAGCATTCTATGCTTGTTACTCGTCAAATACTTCTATTCAGAAACTTTTCCGGACAAATACTGACGAAAACTTTGGCCAAGAACAGAAGGTAAAGAGAAAGGGCCCACATATCAAGTGGCTAGAAAAATGGAGCTAGGGGAAACAGTTCATTCCATCTATGCATCCATCAAAAACTGAAGTATGGTGCAAAATTTAAAAAGAAAAGGAAACTGAAATTAAACACTACCTGCATAACTCTCCCCTGTAATGTAGAAGTCCCTTCCTTTGTATTGGGGGAAGCGTTCAAACCAATTCAGCAAGAATGTTAGTGAGTCCGCAGCTGCAGATTGAAGTGTGGAAAGGTGTAAATACAAAAGCTAGTAACAACGGGAAGAGCCCCAATGAAGAAGTGTGAGACAAGAATGGTTGAACTCGTACCGGTCTTTCTGTCACCATTGTTCAACAGATCAGAAGAAGTGTTTGAATATGAAAATCCAACTCCAACAGGGGAATCAAGAAACAAAATATTGGCAACTGCAAATTGGTAAAAGCAAGATTGAATCGATGTAATTATAATAAATTATTGTGTTTAGCATTCTTGAAATCTAAAGCAAAAAATAATGCTATTACTCCAAGGTAATCAATAGTAGTAAAGAAATTTCAACATCCATTTTAGATATTATTGTGATCCTTATAGCCATCACATTATGTGCTGTAGAAAATAAACATGTGTTAAGGGGTAAAATGAGGCACAAAAACGGGGTCTCCGAGGATAGGTATGTGAGTAGCTTAAAAAGCAGCTGATAGAATTCAATATGAGTTTCAATATTCAAATACGATGATTTAGTTCAGATTTTAAGCAAAAACAACTAATTGAATGAGTCAATGATGCCGTGATTCTATTTTTTCAGGGACTGCATCCACGGCTCACAGACTCATCCAACTGATTGTTCATTAATTGTTCTTTTTAGTAACCAAGCAATAAGCTTTACAACAATTGCTTTGACGGGAAACTCTAGAATATAATTTTATTTTATTTTTTATCAGTAAGGAATTATATTACCTTGATTCCAAGAATAAGGATTCAAGTAAAGGGTCTTTCCATCTGGCTTAATATGAAATGGACCTATTTCCTCTGCCATTCCATAAGCAATAGAGGAACATCCAGGTCCTGCGAGAACAAATCTCCAGTCAGAAGCCAATTCAAAATTTGTATTTTATTAGAGATTATCAGTTAATGAATAAACTATCAACTTTCAATGCCCTGAAAACAAAGAAAGATTAATCTAAGAAAAAAACTCAGTCAAATATCTAATTTAGGCAACAAAGAAGGGAGAATATAAAAAAGTAGGAGATAATAGAGTATCAATCCTAGGTGACAAACAGTTTAATAGGTTGCATATCGAAAGTCAAAGCTGGATTTTTAAACAATTAAGCCATACAAATAATGAAACAGCATAAGCAACAGAATAATAGCAACTTTGATGCAAGATCAAGACTAACTAGAGTGATATAATAATCAAAAAAGAATCGAACTAAATAATAAAAGATAAAGAAAAAGTGTGACACCTCCATTAAGCCAAAGAAGAAGAGGCTTGGATTGAGGATCCTCAACAGCTTCAACAAACCAGTAAAAAAGAGCCCTCCCATATTTTTCATTTACAGTGACATAGCCAGAGTATTGAGCAAAATTTACATCGAAGTTCTGGCCAGGCAACTTTAGGACCCTGTCTAATTGTTGCTGGGCAACTGGGTCTCTTAAAGACGAAGCAAAAACACCATGGATACCCAAATAGATATTGACGAAAATGATGAGAGTAGTTGCTATAGAGAATTGAAAAGAACCAAATGGAAATCTGGGATCGGCCATTTCTAGCTTGTAAAGAAGACCTACTAGCTGCACTTGTTGATATACAAGGAAGAATTAGCAAGGTGGGTCAATGATGGGTATAGGTGGGCTGGCCCGCCCGTGCTGACACCAGCGCGAGGGATGGCTTGCTATCGCTTTCTTAGTACTCCGTTTCTCAGATAGAAAATGGCAGGCAGGTACGGTGAACGCTTTTATTGTGTTGGCGTGCCATTAAACAAACAACTCTCTCTGTTTTCGTATTTGGGAAGATGCAATTTCAAGGATATCGTCACCATAGATAATGAAGCAAAAAGGTCGTCCTAGGATATTGTTGTCGTTGGAAAAAAATAAATTCAATTAAGTTAATTCACTTTGAATGATTATTTTTTAAAATATTTTTAAAAAAGAATGTATAAAAATAATAATTTTTTTATTTTTAAGTTTATTTTTAATGTCAAAACAATTAAAAAATATAAGAAATTTAACTTTAAACAAGAATATAAAATAAATTTTTATAAAACATAGTTTCAACCGCTTGTAATTTAATTTTGTTTTAATATTTTTTATGAATAAATATTTTGTGGTATAATTGAAAAAAAAGTATTGAAAAAAAAGATTATTTAAGACATCAGTATTTTGTGGTATAATTGAAAAAAAAAACAGTATTTTTTGAAATATTTAATTTGACCTTTAAGACATCAGTGTCCATTAATTTCTCTTCTCCCTGAATATATAAAAGAGTTTTTTTTTTAATATCGTTTTGTGAATTGAATTAAATTAAATTATTTTTTCATTTGAAATAATTTAAAAAACTACACCGTTCATATCCATATCACATAGTGCATTTAGATCAAATAAATTCTGATTAAAATTATGATTTAGATTAGAACATGACACCCGAGTCTAGTAGTTGAGTGCACTTCCGCACCCTTTAGGCATATTTAGCACACCTGAGCCCATGCCCAACACCTTTATGGGCCGGGACGTAACACATGAGCCCAAGCAATGGGCACTTGCCTAACACCCTATGGGCTCTAGCGCCAAATATTTTTATGCTTGATACGTGTCCTAGCTCCTTTTGGATTTGGCTTTGCGGCTTAAACCCAATATTTTCTTCATGAAAAGGTTTGTTTTTTTTTTTTTATCAAATTCTTATTTTTTTTGTTTACATTAGTCAAAGAGCTGAAACAGCTCACTGAATCGTTGTTCACGCACACCCAGATTTACTGTGAAATGGGGTGCATGATCTGGTGTTTCAAATGTTATTTAAGTCTGGTGACTTGTCGCCCCCTCTTTTCTCTTATTATCGTATTTAATCGGAACTGAACAAACAAGTCACTTGGCCGAGTAGTTCAAGCGCGTCCAAGCGAAGCGTGGGGCAGGAGCTCGAATCTCTCTATTAAATTCTTGTTTTTTTTTGTTTACATGAATTCTATTCGATGTACGTGCACAAGAGTCTTTCACGATTTACCATATTTTTATTTTATTAATAAATATGAAGGGATATTTATTTTGTGTAAGAGGTATTTATCATTCATTAATAGTCAAAAGATATAATGACTCTTCAACCTTCTCTCTTAAGCAAAAGAACAAGGTTCATTAAGTATAAATACTATTCGAACCGAACCACTCAGATAAAAAGTTTTATAATTTTCATTTTTAAAAGTACACATATCATTTTCTTACACAACAAGAACAAACAAACAACTCTTTTTTAAGAATTTAATGTTATTTAGCATATTTGTTACAAATTTTCTCCATAAAGATATTAGCTTGAGCAATCAATTCTCACGTGAAGAACAAGTTGCCTCGTAAAACCAAGATGGCGAGCAAAGCTTCAATCGAAGTTCTAGGATGTAATAGAAAGATGGCACTGGAGAGATGCCGCGCTCATTGGAGGGGAAGGGGTCCTATGATACAGAGCTTGTCGTGGGGTATCTTTGCCCAAGGATTGAATGGCCAACCCTTTGACTTTGGGAGTAATATCAGAATTCGATATCCATGTCAATAATCGAAGCTAAATAAAAAAAATAATCAAAGGTTGTCTCTTGTTATCGTACTTATTTGGTAGCAGTCTAGTTGTTTACTTCTCTAATCAACTATTTAGATGTGAATCAACAACTCAATTAAGGAATCAGCTTCTAGACAATAAACTAATCTATGCAGCATGTCTCCATCATTTCCTCAAATTCTCGTAGAAATACAAATTTAGTATTTTTAAAATATGGTTGAGGTTGCTTTTGAAAATGTTTTTCATTCATAAATACATCAAAATGGTGTTTTTATTTAAAAAAAATAAATTTTGATATGAACCTATGAAAATGATCTAAAAACACTAAATTTTTTTAATTTAAAGAAAAAATTCAAAAATAATTTTGAAATGTGATGTCAGACATACTTTCGGTGAGTCCGAGGAAAGGTTTGGACGAGTTTTACTAACATTTATGCTAAGAAAAACAACAAGGATGTAGAATTAAGAAAATTGGTTACTGGAATTATCTTAGTTCGAGAATTGTTTCAGACTATGCAAGTTGCAGAATTGAAGATGATCTTCTTGGCAACTTGCTTATGGAAACTTTTTTTGAGTGATGAAAATTTTAAAGGTCAAAACGAAAGAGATGTTTCAACACACAAATTCATCCAACATAGAGAAAATGAAGAGGATATCACTCTATGATGCCATCCTTCTTCAAAATATTCTGCCTCCATGATAAAAACAAGATTAATAAAACAAATTGTACGAAGACTAGAAGGGATTTTAGAAGTAATAGCAAATAATAAAATAAAAGGAGCAAATTATAAATTAGTCTTTTTAGGAGGTGTTTGTAATTGAGTTTCAAAAACGTTTTTGAAACAAAATTGATTTTTTTTAATTTTATTTCTTACTTTAAATTAATTTTTTTTTGTGTTTTTAGATTATTTTCATGTGCTGATGTCAAAAATAATTTTTTTAAAAATAAAATAAAAACTCATTTTGATGCATTTTTGAATGAAAAACACTTTAAAAAACAACTGCAATCATACTCTCAAACAATTACTTGGTAGTTTATTTGAAAAGCGGGATTGAGCCGCAATATCAAACATCATCTAAAATAGTTTTAATTTTTTTAGGATGGAGCATTATATTACCCACCATAATTCAAAGTTAATGATGTTTTATTTATTATTCTCCTGTAATTTCATGTTTTTTACATAACTTACGCAGTCTAATTTTATTTTTCATATATTAATCGTTGATCGAGTCTGGTACAATAGTCACACAGAATCCCTATATTAATAATGTCTTTTGTTTTCATCTGATGAGGTTAACTCTCTATTAAATCCATGAAAAATTCAAATAATTATTATCAATTAAATTGAACAAGCTGCTAAAATACATCGAGATATTTCCATATGCATGGTGGTCCTCTTCTAACCCTAACCCTAAAACACATGTTCCATATCAGCCAAATATATCATGACACCTTCCCATGTGATTATCCAGGTAATATGATTTAGCATCGCCATCTCTCATCGAGGGTTAACAGCTGCTCCTATCTTGTGTCAATGTTTTCCATGCGTCAAATCCACCATGTTTTATACGACCTAGGGCATCTGGGATTTATAAATAGTTAAAATCTTAATTTTTTTTATAAATATTTTTAAAATATAGTGAAAAATTACCTAAAGAGCTAAAACAGCTCGGAAATGTACTGTTCAGCAGACTGAAAACACTGTGGACTGGTCTTTTATCCTCCGTGCGTTGCGCGAGTTCGTCCACCCTATTTTTTTTTTGTTTTTTCTTGATGTGAACAGTGTAATGACGCTCGGACCCCCGCTAATAAGATAAAAACACGTTTTCGGATGATAGCTACGGTTGTAATTGCACGCGTACGGACCGGTCCGCCGGAACCTTTTTTTTTTTAATATTTTTGAAAATATGTTATGACGTCCGTAGCCCCCGAAACGACAAAATCCATCAATTCGTATTAGGGGTGGTTTAGTAATTGACCACGACGTTACTGTTCCCTTGCGTCAGCGCTGTCAGGAAGCCGTACGGGCGCGTCGGCACATTTCGTGACCTCGATCGATTCAGGCGGCACGTGCGGCTTCATAAGGCGGTGAAAATTTTTCCGCCGCCGGTGAAAACGATTCGCAACCCTTCCCTAAATCTCATGGAGTGGCGCGTGCGCTGAAAATATCGACGTGGAGGCTCATATAGTCGGTTGAACGTTTATGTCCTCTTTTCTCTCTCCTCAGGGCCGGAATCAACTTTAGTCCCCCGATTTTGTGTAGATGCATTTCAGTCCCTTGGCTTTTGTTTGATTTCTGTAATAGAAGTTTCGAATTCTTTCAATTGCATCCTTTCATTCAAATTGATATATATGCAGTTTGCATGTCAGTCCTTCTTCTTTGAATTTTTTGGTTTTCTATTAGAACCCTTAATTTGTTTAGTGCAGCAGGTTGTATTCTTTTCAATTTTGTCCTTCATGTCAAATTCATTATATATTGCACTTTAATTTCAGTCCCTCTTCTTTTAATTTTTTTTTCTTTGAAATCTTTTAATATTTTTGGTACAAAAGTATGAATTTTTGTCAAATTAATCCTTCACTTTAAATCAATCATATCTTTTATTTTTATTTTGGGCCTTATGTTTTTAATTTTTCTTTTGGAATTGATTTCCTTTATTATTATTTATATATTTATGCATTATTCCATATTACTGTACAAGTTCATGTATATATTTTTATTTAATTTGGTTCTGAATATTTCTTTTATCTTTTCTTTTTTGGGGGTTTCTTTTTATTTAGTCTTCAAATTTTATTCCTGGTAGTAATCATTTGAAAATTAATTTTTTTTTTAAATCACAAATATTTTTTAAATGCTAAAAATGATAATAATAATAATAATCATTAAAAATTTTTAATAATAATAATTTAATTGTTTGAATATTTGTTGAATATTATCGCCTAATAATAAAAAAAATATTGAAAGTGTGTAAAATTAAATATATTTTTGTATATTTATGTCAAATTAAAATATGTTAAACTGCTTATATGTTTGAATATTTATTTAATATTATCGTCTAAAAATATATACAGAGAGAAAAAAGAAGACCGCGGATTTTTTGAAGGAAAACAATTTGTATCAGTATTCTTAAATACATTTAGTATAATAATACGATGAATAAATCTTATAAAATACATTTTGCTCCAAATTTTAATTTTCTGCTCTTTTGTTCAAGTTTTTTTCTGGAAAAAAAATTTCAGTAATTTGATTGTTAATATTGCAGATCTAATATTATTGAGAACAATACAAAAGGCAAACAAATTTACCTCCATTATCTGCAATTCAAAAATATACGAACCACTTCCCGTCTCGATTACACTGTTCTTTTTAGACGGCAAATAAGTCATTATAGCATGTAAAAAAACTCAGTTTATTTCTAAAAATAAATTACAATATTTTGATTTATAATGTGTAAGATCTAATATTACTGGGAATAAAATTCAACTGAAACAAAGAAAAAATTTCAAATTTACCTACGTTATCTAAAATTTAAACATATACGAACCGCTTCCCATTTTTATTACTCTATAAAGTATGTAAGACTAATTATATGTTTTAATATTTATTGAATATTATCGTCTAAAATATATTCCCATTTTTATTACTCTATAAAGTATGTAAGACTAATTATATATTTTAATATTTATTGAATATTATCGTCTAAAACATATATATAAAGAGAGAGAGAGAAAAAATTTGACCTTGGATTTTAAAACAAAATTTTTTATATCAATATGCTTAAATACATTTAATATAATAATATGATTAATAAATCTTCTGGAAAAAAAATTGCTTTGAATTTAAATTTTATACTCTTTTCTTTAAGTTTATTTTTTAATATATATTTTTTCAATTTTCCCATTTTTAATATTTCAAATCTGATATTACTTGAGAAAAAATACAACTCAAAAAAACAAAAGGTACACACATTGACCTACATTATCAACTCAAATTTTTTTCTGTTGACAAATTTACCTCGATTATCTACAATACTCTCCGTTTTATTTATAATGTGTAAAATCTAATATTACTGGGAAGAAAAGACAACTATAATATTTTTTTTTATACATTTACCTAAGTTATCTCCAATTAAAAAAATATACAAACCACTTCCCATTTCGATTACACTATTCCTTTTAGGCTGGGAAAAAAATTTATTTGTTACATATTTTATCTATTATAATGTTACTAATTAAATATTTAAACAACTAATTACAACATGTAAAAAATCAATTAGTTTTCTACATGAAAAAAACCCTAGCGCAATGCGCGGGCAAGCATACTAATTATACAACGCAAAAAACTCATTTCTAACATATTTTTATCTGTTGCAATTTTAGTAATTAAACATTGAAATAACTAATTATAGCACAAAAAAAATATAAGTTTATTTCTGGAAAAAAAATTACAATATTTGTATTTATAATGTGTCAGATCTAATATTACTGGGGAAAAAATGCAACTCATTAAAAAAAAAATTACCTACATTATCTACGATTTTTAGCAATAGCAATATTCAATCACTTTTTAGTTGAAAAAAACCATTTTCAATAGATTTTTTCAATTACAATGTTACTAATTAAATATTAAAATAACAAAATACAATATTTATAAAATCAATCAATTTTCTACATAGATAAAAAAACACAGCGGAGCGGGCAAATCGGCTCGTATCTCCTAAATAATGTGCTTACTTAACCTTCACAAAAGTCAATTTACAATCCAACAAGACTTTATCAGTGTTTGTCGTCAATCCCTCCAGTTTGGAACAAAAAGAGTCACCTCACGCAGCTTTCGCTTCCTTACCAGTTGTCATCATGGACAATGAATGAAAGCTCATCTCCTTGCTTGATTACTTGCACGAGGCTCACATGGTGAGGGCCAGTGCAAGACATCCCCCCCCTTTCCCGATCACCTCATCAACCTCAATTTTGTATTGCTAGCAACATAAATAATAAGGACACGAATATTGGGGTTATATAAAACACAAAATAAAATTATATTATATTTCAAAATCAATAATATTTTTTTTATTAAGGAAACTCAAATGAAACCCTCCAACAAATATATTCGAATCGACAATAATAATAATAATAATAATAATAATAATAATAATAAAGCAGAGAGAGAGAGAGGAAGAAATATGTTTTAAAGAATTAATTAGTCAACTTCACGTGCGTTCGAGAAAGAAGTTCTTTTTTTCTTTTTTTTTGATAACCGGGGTATCCGGGCCAGCTTACACGCACCACAACTAATCCCTGAATTCATTAAACATCCTGCAAACCCGTGAGCATGTAAGTTCTTTATCTGCTGAGGTGGGCGAATCAGTTTGAGGATCCAAGAAACGGTGACTCACCCCATGTGGACGATTTCTTCCACTGTTAAATAATAATTGGCGATTTCCAATCATTTCCTCTCACTTTTCATGATTTGGCAATTTCCAATCATTTCTTCTCACTTTTCAGGATTTTTATCACTGTATTTTAAAAAACAAATTAAACAAATTATTTTTATTTTTTACTTTAAAAAAATAATATTTTTAGATTATTTTTATATACTGATATTAAAAAAAAATTTAAAAAATTAAAAAATATCAAATGCAATTATAAATAAATAAAATATTTTTAAAAATAATCTAAATTACACTTCCGAATAACCACTTCAATCGAAACGGCGCAGCAGCACAATCACCTCGTGCCACTGTTTTACAACCTCACCCAATCCGTGACCAGGGCGACGATGAATTTATGGTGTAATTATATATTTATTTGTGTTTTTTTTAAATTAATTTTAAATTGGGCTGGGCTAAAAACAAAATCAAACAAGTGTGAAACTATTAAAATATAGGGTTGACTCATGATTTAAATATAGCTCAAATATAATAAGTTTTTAATAAAAATATGTTTATACAATTTTAAAACCATCTAACTATGCCTAAAACTTGTAACCATCTAACTTGTCATCCAAAACTTGAGGCCGGCTTTAAAAACTATGCCCATCAGACTTCTGTTTCACCCCCTTATTTGTATGCGTGATTCACAATTATGTTATTTTGCAGATGTTCAACAGCAGATCACGTGGGCGGTGCTGTCAGAGTTTTAAGACCTTAAATTACTCATGGGATGATGAATATTCTTTAAAAATATTAATTTTTAGATATTAATAAATTATTTTCATGTATTGATATTAATTTTTTTTTTAAAATAAAAAAAATATTATTTTAATATATTTTTAAACAAAAAAAAATCTTAAAAAACAACTACTGTCGAATAATAACTTTTTTAGCAGTGAAACTTCCCCCTTTTTTATTTTGTCTAAAAATAAAACAATATGATAGCCCTTGCGGATCTTTTTTTTTTTATAACCGGGGTGTCCGGACCAGCTTGCGCACACCACAACTAAATTCCCGGGCCCACTGAACATCCTGCAAATCCAATGAACATGTAAGGCATCGTGGGGTGACAAGCGTGCTTGAACCTGGGATGAGAGGAAAAGAAAAGCTCTTCTTGACCACCAGTCCAAGACCTGCTGGCGCCCTTGCGGATCTTGATGTAACCCTTGAGGTCCAGCCAAGGTAGTCAAACTTGCGAGTCAACTCGCAACTCATACGAGTTTGCGAGTTGGCTCAGCAAACCTAGTTAAACCGGAAGAAAAATCGAAACCGGTCAAACTCGGTCAAAATCGGGTTGACTCGTAAAATTGGACCGGATCGGTCCGATTTTACGAGTTCATTATATTTTACTGTGCGCAATGGGCGAAGGGCTTTCTGCTTTCTTCAAACTCAATTCACTGCTCAAAATCAAAATCAAAATCTTCTCTTCTCTTCTCAGCAAAAAAAACAAAACTAGCATAAAAAAATGAAAGCCTGGAAGAGAGTGAAGGAGAAGAGGAGGCATGTGGTTCGTCCGTGATTTCCTAGGCGCTACCTGTGACTTGTGAGGAGGAAAACTGGAAGAGAGTAAACTGTGAAGGAGAAGAGGATGAGGAGGAAGAAAAAATGGAGAAGAGAATGAAGAGATGAGTAAACTGTGGGTGGCGGCGTGGGAGTGAGAATTAGGGATTTAGGGTGGGGGAGTGGGAATTAGGGGACCTTTTATACTTAGTTATAAATTATAATAATAATAATAATAAAATAGGTAATTAGGTATATTACGGGGGGTTATAAATTTATAATAATAATAATAATTGGCATAAAAATAGTTAGCATAAAAAATATATTTTTTTAAAAATCCTATTAATTTAAGATAATAAATAAAATTAATTAATTTTAAATACAATAACCATAAAAAAATATACAATTGCTTCAAAAACATAAAATAAGTAGTTTAAATTTCAAATCTCAAATATTGTGGGTCTTTTAATTATATTTAAATTCATTTTTTTAATTAAAATATAATTAAAAATGATAATTTTATTGTTGGAGGGTTTTTCAAGGATAATTATTTAATTATATAACTTACTCCTATTAATACTGATAATCCTTTCAATAATAATGTTTTTGATGAATGTATTAAAAATAACGAAGAAAATGACGGTCATGAGACTGATTGTAATTTACATATCACATCAACAAAATATTTATTTTTAGTTTGTTAATTTTTACCTAATGAAATTCCATGGACATAATTATTTTGTAATGTGTTTTGAAGTTATTTTACATCATGTATGAACCTAAACTAATTAAGTTTTATGTCCATAATTATGTTATTTTGTATTCAGAAATATTTTACATACGATTTTACGATTTTTCTTCTCACACGATTTTAGCTGTGATTTTACGATTTTTGTACGGACAAATTCGGGTACGATCTTACGATTTTACGATCCGATTTTTCGGAACCCTTTCCGATTCGTGTCAAAATCTCGATTTTGACTACCTTGGGTCCAGCTCTCACTGCTAATAATCATGGCCAGCCATATAGTATAATGACTTAATCTTCACATGTTTTTTTATTTTTTATTTCCAAAACCAGGTACCAAGTCTAGTCAATACTAACCAATAGAAAAAAAGATAAAAACAAGAGGAGAGGGACGGGGTTGCTCGTCACGTTGGAAGCTTCACATTTCCTCGAGGAGTTAATATTATTAAAAAGAAAAGGATTTGGCAACCCTTTTCTAGTCATTTTGATATTTTTTTTATTAAAAAAAAACTTGAAAGTGATGTGAATATTGAACTGGGATTAATCTTATTATTATTATTATTATTATTATTATAACAATTTCTTAAAGTTACAGTAGAGAGACTTTTTTAAACCAGAAATCGATAGAAACTTCAATATCATTTAATTTAAAACCTTTTAATTTTATTAATTTGACACAAAATAATCTAAATTGGACAATGTCACGTTTAGTGTCAACTATTCATCCAGTTTACATTTGAGGAAAACATTTAGCCAATAAATGTAAACTGGATGAAATCTTTTAAGTGTTATTAGAGTCGGGTGAATAGAGGGGTGAGGATGTTTAATGTAAATAAAGTTTGGGACAAAGTTAAGAAAATAAAAGGTTTGATACTTAATTGACAACAATATAATAAGGTAAGGACTAGATTGGGTATCATCTAGTATAAATGTATAATACTGGATCCTCGCACCGTGACACGTAATCCACCTCCCTCCTCACAAAAATCTAATCCATGAACGACAAACATTAATGATTTGACCGACCGAACATATTATCATTGGAAATTGATCCACCATGCTCCGTGGGGTTACTAAATTAGGGATACTTTGGCTTATTAGTGAAATAATATATTATAAAAAATAACGAAATAATATAGTTTCTAAACAATATTAATTGTTTATTTCTATGGAGAATAGTAATTTTTACATAAAAAAATGATCAAAAGAATGACAAAAAATATAGATAGACATCAAAACTCTTATTAAAACAACATAGTACTATAAAAAATCTCAACAAGATGGATTAAATAATATAAAAATTACTAAAAATGTTCTCAATGTTTATCGTATAAAAATAATGATGACTCACTTACTTTTCACATCAATTATGGTCCACCAATTTCATGATTGAAATGGGTTACTAAATTAGACATAGAAAACAATTTATTTAGGTGGAAAAAGGGGTTAAACAAAAATATACCTTGAATTGTTATCAATGTTATTTTTCATCAATTACACCCAACAAATTTACTTATTCTTACAAAAATTCGTAATAGTAATATGTGATCCATTTTCAATCCAAATTGATCAATATATTTGGTTAAATAATCTATGTGACAACTGTAAAATTTAAGGTATTATGAAATTTATAATTAAATAAACTAACTTGATAGTAAAAATTGAAACCCGAAAAATCCATTTAAAATAGGATTTTCCTTTTCTTTTCTTTTTCTTCACCTCCAAATTTTTTAGTTTAAATGGATTTCTTTTTTTAATTTTTAAATGATAAATTTGGTTAATATCTTAAATTCTATAGTTTCCATGTGAGTACTTCATGGTTTTTGCTAATGAATTTAGATGGAGAGGGGACAGAAGGATAGAGTTGAAAATCTTAAATAATGTTAAGGGTAAAATTGATGGGTGTTGTATATATATTTAGAATTTTTATTTAATATGAAAGCACGCTTGTCTCCGAGAGGTGTGGTGTGATGTCAAAGAGTGTGATCTGCACAACAAGTCTCGAGTTCAAGTCAAGGGATATATTTTTCCTAAACGTCCGAGACATCAAAAAGTATTATTCGTTCATCTGGGATATATTTTTCCTAAACGTCTGAGACATCAAAGTTTTATTCGTTTATTTTGATCAACAAAATACACTTTTAGATACGAGTTTCCTCGCATCAAAAAATAAAAAATGAAATCACACTTCACAAAGAAATTGCAAGGAAATAGCCATGTTTACCCTGGCTTGTGAAAAAAGTTACACCTCGTGTTCTTGCTGACAAGAAAACATGAATATGAACAGAATCAAGTCTTAATCTGAGCCTCCAAATTGGACTTCCAGCCTGGTTGTTGCATGGTCGCCAAGGCGAGATTCTTCGGTTGCCTGCTCTGCAATCTCCATTCTTTCCCAGGATTTTACGATGCAGTTTCCTAACGTTATCTTCATCGGTTGCTTCGAAGGACGCAAAAAACATTCCTATCAAATAAAAATATTGCTTTAAAAATTCTCTTGGAAAGGAACATGAAAGGTTGACACAGTTTTACAGGAAGTTGCGAAGAGGCAGAGACATTGAGTTGTGTTTGGCCAGTAGGAAAGCAATGTGTTGACGTCAAACTTTAGTAAATTATTTCATCATCCACCAATTTTGATGTAATTGTAGAGCCATCCTTGAATTTTTTTTATTTATTTTTTCATTGAGAATTTAGCATCCATGAAATAAACTGTCTCGGATAATAATAGCAATCAAAACCAAATCTAACTTACAAAAGAATTAAAGGCGGATGTAATTGATTTTTTTAATAAATTAGTTCTTAGAAAAATAAATAGTAATAAAAAAACTAATGGAATATGAAGGGAAAATAAATTGAAATGTTAAATTTGAAAATTTGAAAGATTGTCAATGAAAAATCAACTATCCACAGCACACACCACCCAATCATGAAAGGATGTTAAGAAATTTGTTATTTCAGTAATTCTAGGTTTGATCTTTGTGATTATAAATATAATTATTATTAAAAATTTATATAATTATTAATTTTAGAGCTTGTTAAATTAAATAAGACCCAGATATCTAAATTGATAAATAATAATAATAATAATAATAATATGCCAAATTGATTCTAGCATTGCTTCAAAATCTTGTTTTTGGCTACTGAGTGTTGCCGCCCACGTCGCCTGACAAGCTTATGTAAATTACCAAATTGCTCCTAAGTGAATTCGAAAGACAAAAGGCTAAAATTGATTCTAAAACTAATGCAGGCTGCAGCCATTTATATGTGTTTTAAAAAGAAAAGAAATACAAAAAAGATTCTGGATATCATTTTTTTTTCTTTTAGGAATAATTTTTCATTCATTAAGCAACCAAAATGTAAAAAACCCCGGTATATTCCCAAATAATTCGATAATAATAAATAAATCTCATGAAAAAAAACTCTACTATTCCCCAATCACAAGTTATTTGATTTTATTTGAAAAAAGCAATGATATTTAAAATATTTTTTTATTTAAAAATAAAATGATATAATAACTTTTTTATTTTTAAAATTTATTTTTAATATCAATACATCAAAATAATAATAAAATAATTAAAATATCTTTAAAACATAAAAATAAATAATCTATAAAAAAACAACAACATGGGCCCAGGTTAATCATTAAAGTGCATGATTAAAATTATTTTTAAAAGTATTTTTTTTAAGAATTGTTTTAAAATAATATATTTTATTTTTAAAAAATTATTTTAGATATCAAAATATAATTTAAAAATATCAAAAAAATAATTTAAAATAAAAAATAAATTTTTTATTTTTTTTAAAACAATATTTTTAAAACAATTTTGAAACAAAATGATAAAATGACCAAAGAACTGCCCTCGCAATGAAATGATTTCCCCCAAGGTCCAATCACAACTCATTAATGACTGAATTAACAGACAAAATACTAACTAATTAATTAGTTAATTAATAACCCCATAAAAATAATCACAAGTCAGTAATTAACTAATCCAGCTAATATTATAATCTGCAACACCTCGCGATATAAAGCTGCTTGCTTTTCCGTTCTCCCCGACTTATTGCAGAGAGAGAGAGAGCAGAGCTCTTCTGCTACCCTCTGGTGGTTTGCTTGCAGAAGGCTATCTCTGATTTTTTTTATTGTCTTCATCACCAGCTTCTCGTACTGCTATATAATATATATAAAAGAAAAAAAAATGATGCCAAAACAATCGTAGAGAAAAAGAAAAACTACAAACAAATATTACGATAGTCTTAAGAGGTTTCGTGGAGAGAACCATTGTGTTCAGAGAGAGTCTGAAATTCCTCTTTATTCTCTTCACGTAATCACTTTCTGATGCCAATTACCCTTTACTTTAAACTTCTCTCCTCAGACTACTTTAACCAAAAAAGTGTCTTTTGTTTTTTTTTGGTATTGTGAGAGCAGAATTCTGGGTTCTTTTGAGTTTATTTCGATCTGGGCTAACTTGGGAGATCTTGATGATGGGTCGCTGGTGATTTAGGGTTTTGTTGGAGTAATCATTGCTGGGTCTGTTGGGATTTTGTTTGTTTAGAGGAGTCTTGGGGTGGGCTGTTGCTGATTTGGGTTTTTGTGGAGGATTTCAGTGTATAGGTTGAAGCTCTTTTTTTTCTTTCTAGGTAGTCTTTGGTGGGTGTGGTTTCATGGTGGGTTGATAAAAATTGGTGCCTTGTTGATTCAAGCTTTAGTTGGCTTACGGTATGTTTGCGGGTCTTGCAGATTTCAGTGGTGGATTTGGTGATAAGGAAGGGCTACTAAAAACTGTTATTTTCCCATTTGGTTCTAAGGGATTGAATTGAATCGTTTCTGATCGATTGGACTGGTTTTGGGTATTCTTGATTTAAATTATCTCAGCGTTGGATTTTATTTTTAAGGTGGATAATTCTGCTTTAAAGATAAGATGAGTTCAAGCATCACAGAATGTTCGGTAAATCAAGCTAAGCTTGTAGTTCATCTAGCAGAAAATGGTCATTCATTTGTACTAAATTGCGATGAAGCAACGCCTGTGGAAGCTGTTATGCGGTGTATTGAATCAATTTCTAGGATTAACTTCAACGACCAGCTTGTTCTTTGTTCGGAGAAGAAACTTGAACCTCAGCGGCTGCTTTCTGCTTATAAGCTTCCATCTAGTGATGGAGAAGTGTTTATATTCAATAGAGCAAGGATGCAAACCAATCCCCTCCCCCTTGCACCCGAACAAATTGATGTCCTTGAAATTGCAGATCCTCCACCGCCAGCTTCTTCACATAACCCCCATCCTTTAGATGATGCTTCAGACCCAGCTCTGAAGGCTTTGCCATCTTATGAAAGACTATTTCGGTATCATTACCATAGGGGCAAAGCAATTTGTAATAGAACCCATGTAAAGCATGAGCATTGCCAGAGGTTATTGAGGGAGCAAAAGGTTCAGGAGAGAGCAATGGAGATTGCTAGGATTAATGTGCAACAATTCTTTAGAGCAATTCTTCAGAATTACTCAGAGTTCATGAAGCGTTATGCACAACAACACAGGATACATTTAGATCTTTTAACGAATTTTGAGAGAGATTTAGAGAAACTGAGGTCGATCAAGCTTCATCCATCTTTGCAGTCTGATTCACGCAAATGCTTAGTGGATTTTGTGAAGGAAGATAACTTGAGGAAGGCCGTGGAGAACTGTAGCAATTCACATAGGCAGTTTGAGAAGAAGGTTTTGGAGTTCAAGCAAAAGTTTAGCGATGCCAAGCGCAAGGTGGAAGAATTATTTTCTTGTGGAGCAGCATCGTCTATTAAGAATCTAGATCTTACTATCAAGGAGCATCAGCGATTCATCAATGAACAGAAGAGCATAATGCAGTCTTTAAGGTTGGTTGATTTCATTTTCAATCATTTGAACCGCCTTCCTTCCTATTTATCAATTATGTTATGCCAGACTCATATAATTCTGCTCAGTGGTGCGCCCCCCCCCTCTTTTGTTGGAAGTAGGAGCTGGACCTGAATGGAAGAGAATTCTTGGTCCCAATTCACTTATAGATATTAATTTCAGCTGGTGTGTGTGTTTTGGATATTTTAAAACATTCAAGTGAATGCAATAGCTTGATTAACTTATTCTTCTTCCTCTTCTTCTTCTACAAACCTTGGGAAATAAGGAAAATATACAAAACCTATAACTTGCTAAGCTAACCCCTGAAAATCCAAGAGATATGTTTCATGAAACCATGAGAAACTAGGTTCCTGAAATCCACTAAAATAGAATTCTGAATTCAATTTGTATTTGTGAAGCAGCCATTTAATGCATGTACCCTTAAGATCTCCGATGCATTTAAAGAAGCAAACTTCCTACTAAAGTAAAATAGCAGATGGTACTACTATTTAAGTTCTCAAACAACACAACTACAACTATATTCGGTAACAATTCACAAGTAAACCTCTGTTTTCTATTTTCTTGTCTTATATTAATTGCTCAGTAGTTAGGCTCTAGGAGGATAATGTACATTCCACTGATTAATGGATGTGAGCTTGTATTCATGCAGCAAAGACGTAAGCACGGTAAAGAAACTTGTGGATGACTGTCTGTCATGTCAATTGTCTTCCTCAATTCGCCCTCATGATGCAGTTTCAGCCCTGGGTCCTATGTATGATGTTCATGAGAAGAATCATTTGCCCCAGATGATGGATTGTGATAATTTAATTTCCAAGTTGCTTGATTTTTGCATTGATAAGAAGAATGAAATGAATGTCTATGTGCATGATTACCTACAAAAGATTGCCTATGTTACTTACCTCATGAAAGATGTGAAGTTACAGTTTCCTGTTTTTAGGGAGGCAATGTTGTATCAGGATGATACTTTTAGGGACTTGAAGCTATTTTGTGGGATCGGTCCTGCATATAGAGCCTGCCTTGCTGAAGTTGTAAGAAGAAAGGCTTCTATGAAACTTTACATGGGCATGGCTGGACAACTGGCTGAGTGGCTTGCTAAAAGGAGGGAGGTTGAGGTCAGGAGACGGGAGGAGTTTCTCAAGGCAAACAATTTATATATACCAAGAGATATATTAGAATCAATGGGGTTATATGATACTCCTAATCAGTGTGATGTCAATATAGCTCCATTTGACGCCAATTTGCTTGATATTGACATCTCAGACCTGGACCATTATGCTCCTGATTATTTGGCCGGACTTCCTTCAAAAGGTGATAAGACTGCAAGCTTGAAAGGTTCGTTTTCTATGTCTAATGACAGTTCTCACTCAGCTGAGATGGAAGAAATCGGTGAGGAAGCGGTTGAGAAAGATTGCTCTGAGGAGCTCCTTGAGGACTGTCAGCTGTTAGAGATTGCTGGAACTAGCAAGATGGAAGTTGAGAATGCAAAACTGAAAGCCGAACTAGCTTCTGCAATAGCCCAGATATGTTCCCTTCGTCGAGACACTGAATATGAGTTAATGGATGATAGCACAGTGGATAGTCTATTGAAGAATACAGACAAAACAAATGAAGCCTTGCGGCTGAAAGATGAGTATGGAAAACATCTTCAATCTTTGCTTAAGGCAAAGCAAGTGCAATGTGTGTCATATGAGAAGCGCATTCAAGAACTAGAGCAGAGATTGTCTGACCAGTATGTACAGAGGCAGAAACTTTCAAGTAGTAAAGATGCATCAGCCTTTGCTCTTTTAGCTGCAAAGACTGAACACTGTAAACCAGAAATTTCCGGCCATGGTGAAGCACAAATGCCTCATGTATTGACCTCAGAGCCCATGGATGAGGTTTCTTGCATTTCTAGTTCTTTGAATGCGAAACTGGGGCTTTTCACTAGGCAACCAAGCAAGGGTAGAGAAGGGTTTGATGAAAATATGTTGGACTCCTCTGGGATGATGAATATTCAGTTGGATTCATCAATGGTGGAGCCTCATCGTGAAGAGCTGCAAGTTTGTGATAAAGATGGGAAGGACAAGATGGCGGGACATCTGGGCATGTCACTGACAAACAGTTCCACAGCTGAGAGCATGCCTGACCCTCTCGATGTTGCACCATCTGATGCAGATCCTGAGCCTAAAGTCAGTAGTGACCATGATATTGTGTTAGGCCTGCAAGCTGCACTTGCAGAAAATTCAAACCAATTGAGTGACACTGTTGCAAAGCTCAAAGCTGCCGTGGAGGAGGTTGCTGCGCTCACAAGGGAGTTAGAGATGAGTAGGAAGCTCCTCGATGAATCTCAGGTATTGGCACAGGAATTGCCTTTTGTCCTCTGTGGTTTCTTGATGTTTATGTTGCTCTTATTTGCTCAATTACATTGCTGAGTTGTCCCGGGGGATGTTCATCTTTATCAATATTTAGTATTTGTACCATATCGCTACCATCATTGAAATGCTTAGATAATCATTTTGTTTATGGTTTGAATATTTTTTGGGTACATCCTGTAATGGACAAGGCTTATTAGTGATTAGAGGGCAATAAGTTCCTAGAATTCCTATTAACATAATTTTCCCAAATAATCAGCTTCCTTCTGTTACTAAATTATGCCTCGCTTCAATGTCTCTTTTTTCCATGCATAAAAATGTTCAATATGCATTTATTAACTGTTCTGAACATGTGCTGACAATTTCAATTTCTTGCTGTGCAAAAGATGAATTGTGCTCACTTGGAGAATTGCTTGCATGAAGCAAGAGAGGAAGCTCAAACTCATCTTTGTGCAGCTGATCAGAAGTCTTCAGAACTCCGTGGTCTTTTTGAAAGGCTTAGGAGCTGTGTATATGCTCCGGGTCGAGTTGCTGGTTTTGCTGATTCTTTGTGTGCCTTAGCTCAATCCTTGGCCAAGTAATTTTCCAGAATCCTGTCTACTCTCTTTTCTCCATACAAAACTTTAACTCGGTTGCAAGACTCAGCTCTGTCTTAGTCCCTTGCTTGTTTTGAAATTTGTTCATATCTAATTATCAATGGAACTTTTTCATCATGTTGTTTGTGATTTATTGTCTGTCGATGTTTAGAAATGTCAGCTTGAGGCCCTGACATTACAATTTTTGTCAAATAGCTTGTCCTACACTATTTTAACCATCGATTTTTCTACATTAAAATATTGTTTGCCATTACAAGGAATCTTAAATTTAAGGGTTGCAGGAATATTTAGGGTCTTCTTTCATAATTTCCTGTAGAGTTTAGCAGTGGAATTCAATTTTTTTTGGTGATTGCTGATGGAATGAATTGCTATCCTTTTTTCTTTTTTTTTGTAAAATCTCAGCTTCAAGCTTTGAAAATTACAATGGCCATGGTTTAATTTTTCAATTTGATTATTTTCAGTTCCAGCAATGACAGTGAGGATGAGGGTGCTGCTGAGTTCCAGAAATGCATACAGGTCCTTGCAGACAAAGTTGGTTTCTTGTCCACACAGCTAGACAAGTACCCCAAGCTTGAAGCTGCAAATGAACAACTTGGAAAAGAACTGGAAGAAAAGAAGGAGCTGGTTGCAACTTTGTACAAAAAGCATCGACTTGAGAAGCAGGTATTCTGAACTTGCTAATAGTGTTCATGCTTTATCTATAGAGCAACATTTAATCAGTACTCTTCGTTGCCAAGGATGTTCAATCACTCTGATTTACTGTTTACAAGCACTGATCCATGCTTTCCTTCTAATTACTATACATGATCATGTATTTCTCATCAGTTGCTTGTGATCATTGGTTTTAAACTCAGCTCTAATCAGTTCTTGACTTAGTTACTGGCCTTTGTTTCCAGTGGAGCCCTCAAGCAGTGGTTGGTTATCTGGTGCTTTTTTTGGCATGTTAAACTTCAACTGTTTCTTGCCTTGCCAAATTTACAAGTTCTGCCCCTTGATGTGCAGGGATCCCTCTTGCATTGTGTCTTTTAACTGCACCAGCTTAATATCTTTGTTGATGTTTATCTGCAGGCAAACAAAGAAAGGATATCTCTTAGCCGGTTGGAAGTTCATGAGATCGCTGCATTTGTTCGCAACTCAGCCGGACATTATGAGGCTATCAACTGGAACTCCTCTAGCTACTACCTGTCTGCTGAATCCGTGGCTCTGTTCACAGACCATCTCCCAAGCCGACCCAGCTACATTGTTGGGCAGATTGTGCACATTGAACGCCAAGCTGTAAAGCCATTGCACCCTACCCCAACTAGGCCTGAGCATGGCAGGGCAGATCAACTGGATCTTCTGACCACTGGCCAAGGGACTGACCGATCGAACTTCAATTTGGAAACGACTTCCAACCCATACAATCTTCCTATGGGGTGTGAATACTTTGTAGTGACAGTAGCCATGTTACCTGATACAACCATTCATTCGGCGCCTACTTCCTGATCCCCTGCTTCAGGCAGATAAGACGTGATGGAAGAAACAAAGTGTACATATGTAATAATTTATAAAAAAGATGAGCCTTCATCTGGGAATTGAACTTTTTTTCTTTTTGTACAGCTGATTATCCAAGTTAAGTTGATTCCCCCTTTGTACATAAATCTTCTGTTTTTAAGCAAGCACAGACACTGTGAATATTCATCCATCTCTCGAACTTCAATTGAAATTCCCCATTTATTCTTATTACAAAGCATGATTTCCCCCCCCTTGTAGTTTCTTCCAAAATATGGTTTTGGTTTGCTTTTATGATCGAGGAATAATGATTTATACCGAGGGGCATCATTTAGACCAAGTGGTTTGATTGATGGTTGTGCTTTTCCTTTAGTCTCTCTGGGTTTCAGCTGGGCTTTTTGTTCTTACAATAAATTTAAAAATTTGAGGGAATTATTGTTTGAAAAATATTTGGTGAAATGATACAATTTGATCTTGTCGTGTTTTTGAGGTGCGACAACTACATGTTATGCTTCACAACATGTAATAGATGTCATGTTTCTGAAATGCAACATCAATTATAGTTTAAGCGGATTGAACAACAACAAAACACAGATGTAAGCTTCTTCTCTCTCTAAAAAACCACCATCTCCCTTGTATTTCTCTTAAAAACTCGTTAATCACTTAGATTTTTCCTTTTAAACAACTAAAAATCAAACTTATCCTAGTCTTTAATTGTATATGATGTTTTTGTATTTAAAATCTACAATTAAGGCCTTGTTTGTTTCAAGGAAAGTGGTTTCCGGGAAACCACTTTTCAAACTTTCCTGTATTTGTTTGCCTTCCGGAAAGTTGGTCAACAGAAAACACTTTCCAGTCAAAGAAAAATTTGGCTTGGTTTTCAGGAAAGTGTTTTCCGGAAAATTTGGGCGGAAAACACTTTCCGGAAGTTGTGAAAAATTTAGAAATGTCATTATTTGCTGATTATATCAAATTTGATCCTCAAACTTTTGATTGCTATATATAATTTGTTTTGAATATTTATTTTTCAATTCCATCTCTTAAAATTTAATTTTTATATTAATTTTGGTCCTTATTTTTATAATTGCTATTTGCTTTTTTCTTATCATTTTTTTATTGAAATTTTTTATCTATCAAATTTGGTCCTCATTTTTTTTTATTGTTACTTATTTTATTTGAAATAATTTATGAAATGTTAATTATTATTAATTTAATTTATTCACCTTTCATTTTTTTTTAATTTTTTAGATTTGATCTCTATTATTTTGATTATTATTTATTTTATTTGAGATAATTTATGAAATTATATTTTTTTATTTTCCAGTTTCATTCTCATTCAACTTTTTAATTTGTAAGATTTGTTCCTCATTATTTTAATAAACTTGAAAAAAAAATTAATTTATTAATAAATTATTTTCCAGTTCATTTTCCATAACACAAACAAACACTGGAAAATGTTTTCCAGTTCATTTTCCATAACACTGCCAAACATCGGAATTCACTTTCCAGGAATTCACTTTTCCCGGAATTCACTTTCCAAAAGGAAACCACTTTCCAGCAAACAAACGGGGCCTAAGTCTTATGCATTTATCTTTTAATTTAACATCAATATTTTATTAATATTAGCTTGATTTTTTGCTACGAGAGGATAGGGAGACCGTATTTCATCTTTATAGTACTAACGAAGAAAGCAAAATTCACGCCATAAAATCCTGATCGTTAAATATTTACCGCACTAAACTAGAAAGATTTGGAGAGGCTAATTCTTGATGATGTCATGACAGAGAACGGGCCTCCACGAGTAAGAGCAAAAGCTGGATCTAGTGTTCCAGCAGGGTCTTGGCCTAGTGGTCATTAAGGGCTTCTCCTTTCTTCTCACCCCAAGTTCAAGACTTGTCAGGCATGCCTATCACCCCCGCGGTGCCTTACATGCTCATTGGGTTTACAGAATGTTCAGTGGGCCCGAGAATTTAGTTGTGGCGCGCAAGCTGGCTCGGATATCCCGGTTATCAAAAAAAAAAAAGCTCGATCTAGTGCTACTAATGAACTCAGATAATCTAGTCGATAACATAGATGTAAAGAGATAGATAAAATGAGTTATGTTTATATATTTTAGGATTAGTTGAATATTGTATTGTTGAATTATTTTTCTATTCATTTTGCATGTATATTTGTTTTTTTCATTCCTAGTACTACTTATAATTATGGATTATGAGAATATATTGATTTTAGTTAGAAGTAATTGATTGTGGTTATTTTGTTTTTTTGAAGGTCTTTTTAAGCAAGACAAAATTTTAGGTATAATTTTTATACAAAAGAAACTCTGTTCAAATTTTGATAAAATTATATAAATCTTAACTCTCTAAAATCACAAAGTACATAAAATTTTAGATCAATAAGAACTATGATTTTATAACAACAATTAGTCTTAACACATGGAAATGACCTAAAACCTTACAATAGCCGAAACAATTTGTGAATCAAATGTCTCGGTTCATAAATGCGACATTTCAGTAATATCATGGTCCTGAACTGTGATATTATTGAAATGTCACGTTTCTAAACCATGATATCCTCGAACTATGCTATTTCATCAAATATTTTTCATTTTGTGCTATTTTATCATTTAGTTATTTTTTGGGAGTTAATTGCCCAATTTATCCTATTCAACCTAGATAAGGCTATATAAGTATAATGATCATAAATCCATTACTCTAGGTGTGCATGCCTTTCAAAGACCGAGTTGAAGAAGTGAATTTAGCCTAGGTCTTAGGATATCAATGACTAAAAATTACTACTCTAAATAAGTGTAAGAGACCATAAAAGGTAAATAGAAGCTAAGAGAAACTTCACCCACAAGCATAGTTGTTAGGCTAGTTTAGCTAAGATTGATTTAGATTATTTTTTTTATCAAAACAATATAATTTTTTTTATTTCATTAGCATTTACCTAGTCTGGTTAACCTGTAAGGTTAATGTCAAAAAAGGTCAAATTAGAACTTAACCCAAATATGACTTCAAGACGTAGGATTGCCCGGTCAATTGTTCGGCCAAAACAAGTTTAATAACAATGCTTATAAGTCGAATTCCCAAATTCCAAGAGCTAGTAATTTGATAAAGATGTGCAAAACCCTAAATTCTATCATTGATGATTGTTTAGAGATTCACCTAATCAAAAATATGTACAAAGGGTTAGATGAAATGCATATCGTCCACTCTTTTAATTCAAACTTTAAAAATCTCATAAAAAAATAATTTTTATTTATAATGCATTTATTTCATGAAAAATATTTCTTGGAAAATGATTTATTTTTCATTATTTGAACATGATTAGAAGAATATTTTTCTATAAAAAATAATTTGATAGTAATAAAATGAGAAAAATTGCAATATTTGTGATTAAAATAGTAATAGTGATTATGGTTGTAATAATTATGATAATAATAATTACGACTATAATATTCAGGATAATAATGATATTGATTATTGTGATAGTAGTCAAAGGATGATAGTTGTAGAACAATGATTGTTGTTCTGGCAGTGATGGTGGTACTAGAGGGTAATAAAGGTATGATGATAAATGGTGATCATATTGGCAGTAAAATTATGGTTGTGGCGATGAATGATGGTGTTGG
The DNA here is from genome assembly GCA_009078335.1 of Salix brachista. Lineage (NCBI taxonomy): Eukaryota > Viridiplantae > Streptophyta > Magnoliopsida > Malpighiales > Salicaceae > Salix > Salix brachista. The sequence goes on along the minus strand of CM018589.1, from coordinate 10,482,661 downwards.
GTATTGTAGTGGGGTGGTAATAGTTATGTAGTAGTTATGACAATGATGGTAATAAAAGTTATGTTAAGGTGATAATAAATCATCAAAAATATGATGGTGATTGTGGTATAATAGTGGTTGATGGTGGTGGACAATGGTGATGAGATATTATTGATACTAATCTGAATCGATCAAGTCTGATATGAATCAAATGAGTGAATTTTTTTAATTATTTATAATTACTTGATGAGTGTTGGATAATGTATGAATATTATCTAACTTGCTCGAAATCACATCCAAATCCATCCAAGATATATAATATTTGCATTACATTTATATTCTTGAATCCAATATAGCATATGCATACTTTAATATTGATATAATACATACTCACACATATCAATAACATTTATAATTTCATGAATTAATATAAGTAGACATACATTAAATTAAATATGCATATTGCTTATATATATATATATATTAATTAATAAATAACAATAGAATAGTGATGAATATTTGAATAGATGCTTATATTATAGGAATTCTTTTTCGATTCGAGGAAACCCCACCCGCCTAAAAGTGCACTTTTGGACCCAGGTGAGTGAGTAAAACCTAGGTTGTCCCAAGCTCTTACAAGAAATGTACGCTTTGACTCGAACTTAAGACCTGCTGTGCAGATCTCAAACCCTTTGTGACCACGCCCAAGGTAGTCAAAATCGAGATTTTGACACGGATCGGAAAGGGCTCCGAAAAATCGGATCGTAAGATCGGATCGTAAAATCGTAGAAAGATCGTACCCGAAATGTCCGTACAAAATAGCATAATTATGGACATAAAACTTAATTAGTTTAGGTTCATACATGATGTAAAATAACTTCAAAACACATTACAAAATAATTATGTCAATAGAATTTCATTAGGTAAAAACAAACATATTTAAAATAAATATTTTAATGATATGCTATATAAATTAAAATCAGTCTCATGTCCGTCATTTTCCTCGTTATTTTTAATACATTTATCAAAAGTATTATTATTGAAAGGATTATCAGTACTAAATTCCTAATACTGGTATCAACAGTCAATATCAATATTACTAGTACTAGCTCCAACTCCAACAAATTATTTTGACATCAGGATATGAAAATGATGTAAGACATCAAATTTTTTTAATTTAAAGTAAAAATTAAAAAAAATTAAGTATAAATTTTAAAGTTAATATTACTGATTTTCAAGAGTGATTCCATGATATATATATAATTTTTATTTTTTATAAAATCAACACAACAATTTTATTTTTTTATAATATATATTTTTTATAATTTTTTTAATATATATAATTTGTCTGATGTGGGACAAATGATTTGTCCCACATCGGACAACCACAATGTTCTCTCAATTGAGAGAACTTTAAATACAGCCGAGAGACTCTCGGCTGTAGAGTGGACAAGTTGCATTTGTCCCACATCGGACAAATGCAACGTTGTCTCAATTCCTCTCCTTTTAAATATAGGGGAGAAGCCGAGATTGACAGATTGTTAACTCTCAAGAGTTAATTAAATAAATCAGTGAAAAATTTGGTTTTAAAATAATGAAAATTCTGGATCGTAAAATCGGATCGATTCGGTCCGATTTTACGAGTCAACCCGATTTTGATCGAGTTTGACCGGGTTCGATTTTTCTACCGGTTCAACCAGGTTTTCGGAGCCAACTCGCAAACTCGTACGAGTTTGCGAGTTGGCTCGCGATTTTGACTACCTTGACCACGCCACACCTTATATTATAGGATGAATAATAGATATAATGAAAACCTAATTCGCATATACCCATTGTTGAAATATTATTAGAAAAACAAATGGAATAATGTAGGGTTTGTTTTTCATTATATCCGGTAGTATAAATTAATAAATTTTCCACATCAATTAGGGTGGCGTACGTATTACGTAGTTCTAGTTTTTTAGTTAATCTCCAACTCTATCTCTAGAGAAATCCTTATTTCCAGCGGTAACCGCTTCGAATCCGATCGTATATATTAAGTTAACAATGTCTACAATATTAAACTTCGAACGACAACGGAAATCTTATGTCTGCTGTTAACTAGCTAAGAGTTTCTCTCTTTAAATCCATCTGATCATTCTCTCTGAAATCGCCAAAGTGACACAACGGAAAATTCAATCGTTCTCTTCGTCTCCATCAGCACAGTATGAATACTGACATGACTGAACCGCAAAAGAAACACAGGGTAAGTTTCTTTGGATTTTCTTGTAGTAGTAGTGCATGAAGATTTAGGGCAAACTACTATATTATCTTGCAGTCTTTTGTACTTGAAATTAATTTGATAATTATTCTTCCTTTTAATGTTGTGCAGACAAATTTGTGTAAGAAAAGAGGTCGTTCAGACAAAGATATGACGAAGACAACTATGAACAGAAGGAAGAACAAGGGAATAGCCAAAGAGAGAGACAGTAGAACTGGTCTGGTTATCAGCATCCACCATGCAGAGGGCATAGACAACCCTAGCAGCTATCCTTCAGTAATCAACAGGAATTACCGCGTGTTGTTCTGGGTTTACCCTGACGATCAACTGGCGACAGAACTCGCCTCAGGCTCACCAAATCTTGCATGGAACAAGAAGTACTGTATCGAGTTAGACGAGGCCAGGGATTGCAGGTTTCTGTACGTGGAGGTTCTCAGGTGTGGATCCTCGTCGGATAGTGACCCGGGAACCTCTAATGGCCTGAGATTGGTGGGTAGGGCTAAGATAGCTCTACCAAACTTGTCAGGTAAAACACAGGGACGCTATGGACTTGTGAGGCTCGAAGAGGACGGGTACAAGGCTGAAGGGCACATTATTTTGTCGATGGAATTGATGAAGATAGATCAAAGCTAGGGGAAAGTAGGTAATTGAGGTTTCTATTATCAGTTTTTTTCTAGGATATTTTTCATTATTACGAGATTAAACTTATTTAGACCTAATTTCTAAAATAGAAATATATAGTTTTGAACCATGTTATTTGCTAATTTCTGATTATTTATTTATTGTTACACCATGCATGATTTATTTATATCTTAATGATCTATTCCGGTAACAAAAAAATCTTCAGTTGAAGTTCTTAAGTAATAGAAAAACATAGAAATTCATAAATAAAATAATTAAGGTATTATGATTTTCGTTAGGAAAAAGTCATCGTGTGCAGGAAAAAATAAAAAAAATATTTATCTCTTTAAGGAACCTTGTGAAAAATACTAAATCACCGAAAATAAAACTAATTTCATTGAAGTTTGACAAGTGTTTCGAAACATAAATTTCTTTCAACCAAGGTTGGTATTTTCATGTTTGCGTTTTGTTTTCTTAGGTGGAACTGTATGTCTCGGATGCAAAGTGTTTTGGCGTGCTATTGTAAGGTTGTCTTGTTTATATATATATATATATATTCAAAATATTAATCTAACATATATAAATCCAATTTAAATCCATCGATAAAATAATTTGAAATTGTGCAAATCAATTTTTAACCACATGTAAAAAAATAAAAGTTGAACTAATATAACTCAATCGATTCGACAAGTCTAAGGATATCGTGGAAGAATGATAAAAATATAATTGAAAAATGTAAATCGAAGCAAATTATAAAGATAAATTATTAATACGAGACCATGATAAAAATATAATTGATAAAAATATGAGACCATGCTAACTTTAAATAAAACAAATAAAGTCAAATTTTTAAGATAAATTATTAATAAACCAATTGTTGAAAAATGTAAATGTGGAAAATTTAATCTAAAATATGACACGACAAAATTGTTTTTGTGAACAAAAATATGAAATTGGATAAAATTATGAGAATATCATCAGCATTCTTGTAAACTTTTTTAATATGTGATTACTCTATAATATTATCCTGATTTATATCAATGTATCAAGGGATTTCTTGCAAAATCTTATCTCAATTTAATAATTAGATTAAAAGATATGGTTGATAATGTAAAACTAGAAATTACTGTAAAGGAGAAACTAAAAAACCCTCGATGAAATTTTAAGATTTGGTTTTTGTTTTTAAAGATAGTTATCAGCTTTCATTTTTGGCCAGTGTAGCTTGCATGATCCTGAAAATTCCTGTTGAGACGGCATTTGCTGCGTCGAGCCAACCCAAAATTGCAACTCCTCTCGACATATTTTTCCTCATTGTTGCCGCCATTTTTGTCTTCTTTATTTGCTGTGCTGCCGGAATAATTTTAGCAATCTCTTTGTGCGAACGATGTCATGGCGCCACTCTTTGCCAAAAATAAGATAACGGGACAGGACAGGCCACCCCCACCAGATCTCCCCGTGTAGCCTCAAGTTAACAGTAATGATTTTGCATCTTTTCATGGAGTTTTTAACTGGGAACAGGGTTGGTGATTTCCTTAACTAGCCTACTGATGTTTTCAATGAATCTAATTTTGACTCGATGCTGGACCATGTTTTATTTTAAAAAATCAATCAAATTTAATATATATATTTTTTAATAAAAAAAATCTAAACCACATGAAATGGAGATGATGGTTGGTTGATAAGCTGGCGAATTTGTAACTATGGTAGACCTGAGAGAAAGGGAAAGTCGGCGAAATTGTGGACCCCAACTGCAAATCCTATATAAACACATGCCATGCCTCTAGCCCTGTACGAAGCTACCTTCTCCAGATTGAAGTCGGTTAAAAAATCACAACCTAAATAAATAACAAATCAATTCTGAGTTACCTGCCTTGGCTCCAAGATTTAATTCTTCATCATCATCATCAAGAAGTTGCTCTACGTAAAATTTCTTTTGATAAAATAAAAGAAAACCCATTGATTTTCTGTTTGAAATCAAAACTACCAAGCCCTCAGGTATGTTCTTCCTCTTCTTTGTGAAATCCTTCTCTTATACTTCTACTTCCTATTGCATTATCTTTAATGGGTCCTTTTTGGATTGGCAACTCTTTTTAATGTAAATAAATCTGGGTTCTTTTTTTCAAAAAATCAGACTAGATGTTGCGGGGTGTAATGTTTTAGGGATTACAGTGCTGTTCTGTAGAATTTCTGGGTGGTTTCTTCGTGTTTCAAGACTCCAAATTTGCTTACAATTTGTTATAGATGATAAATATAGAGATAACCTATCTGTTAATTATATGAATGATCATAGCCTGTCAGACAATATTGTTACCTACTTGTTTATTATAGAAATCGTAACAAGATATATCAGATTTGATTTATGTTATGTTGTGATTTCGGAAAGCAGAGTGTTTTGAGTGATTAATGATGAATTTATGAATCCCATTTTCAGATTTTTTTTAACCATGGACATTACTCATGATGTCAGGACCTGTGCAGCCTACTTGAATTATGATTGTGTGCCAACTGGGGCATTTTTAGGAGTAAATGGAGGCGGAAAAGCAAGATATGTAAATAGGGACTCACAAAATTGTTCTCAATATCGTGGAACTGATTCGAAACTTTTTCGTTGTAGAGCCTCTTCTTTTCCAGATGAAAATCAGGGAAAATTGTATAGGATGAGTTCAGATAATGCAACTGAAGCTAGAACCCCAGATGAAGTTGGAGTTCAGAATGAAAATATCAAGGCAGCTGAGACCTCCCAAACAGAATCAACCTCATATTCTGTTGCTGCCATGGCTAAAGGAAGCAGCAGCCTGAAAGTTCAACCAGGTATTGTACAGTTCTGCCCTCAAGTCCTTGGTAATCGCGCATAGCCAATCACCAATAATGGTTACCTCCTTGTTTCTGTATATTCTGACTTCAACCGATAAGAAAATGATAATTATTTTTCCTGAAATCTAATCTTGTGCTACCATGTCTTCAACATTTATTGTGAATATAGTAGGTTGGAGCTTTTTAGCGGTATTAAAAACAATTTATAGCATTTTCTTTTCTAAATGAGCATTGTTGATTGCGGATTTTGCAGGTAAACCAGGTCGTGCTCATCAGCTAACCCAGAGTTACAAATACTCTGCAAAAGCTGTTGATAACAATGAGAATCCAATGCGACCTGTCAAGAAAAGTGGAGCCAAATCGCTTCTAGCTTCAGGACAGGTTTTGTGGGTAAATGCTAAGACAAAAGCTCCAAAATATTCATCTGAATCATCTTCAAGTGAATGGAAAGTGAAGGAAGAGAAAGAGCCTTCGAAAGATCCATCCAATTTGTCTTCAAACTCGAGGCCATCTGACCAAGTTCATGGGGCTCAGCCCAGTCAGAAGAGCAAATGTTCTGCGGATGCTGTTAAGAAGAGTAGAAACCAAATACAGGCTGTTAAAAAGATAGGGGGGAGAATTCCTTCTACTCCCAAGCAGGAAAAGCAAAAGCAAGAAACTTCAAAAGGTCCATCTAATTTGCTTACAAAAACAAGTTCATGTGATCATGCTCGTAGGGGTCAGCCTGGTCAGAGGAGCAAATGTTCCGCAGAAGCTGTTGAGAATAGGAGAAACCAATTACCTGCAACACCCAGGCAAGTATGGCAGGTAAAGAGAGAGACATTATCTTCACAGGGAAAAGGTGAAATATCTTCAAAGATTCTTCAGGTAAAGAAAAAGACATCTACGCTGTCTTCAAGAACAAGTTCATCTCATGCCAAACGGCAGCGCCACCACCGGCGCCAAAGAAGTTTGTCTCCGGAACATCATATCAAGTGGAATGGTATGTACGAAGGATTTCTTTTAATTTTTTCACTTGTTGTTTTGGAAATGTACTATGCTAAAAACATCAGTTATTTCCACACTTGTGACCTTGTAAATTCTTCTTTTAGGTTTCAATGCAGACAATTCTCATAATTGAATATGTTTCTTTTTTCTTCCCTCTCTATTACAATATTTTGTCATTTTATGCCAATACATCTTGTCGTCTAATTACTTGGAACAAGCATCTAACAAGAGGATTTCGTCTTCACATTGCAGTTTTAGTTAAACTCGGACACAGCTGTTTTTTGTGCAAGAATGATCTGGCGCATTCACCATTACTAACTGAGGAGGAGGAGGAGGAGGAGGAGGAGTTGGAGTCTGATAAACTTCCAGACGTTGCTGTTCTTCCATGTGGTCATGCATTCCATACACTATGCTTGGAGCAAGTGATATCTGAATATGAGTTAAAAGATCCTTCGTGCTTTATATGTACCAGCTTACAATGAGCCTTCTCCCTGTCTGTTCTTTCAAGCTTCCCATTGTTATTTTCGTAAACCACCTTTGGAAGGAAATGAAAGGTAAATGTGCAATAAAGCAGACAGTAGTTGGAAGGAAGAGGGAAGAACAAGCAGCTGTCCATACATTGGCGAGACTTTATGCAGCTGAAAGTATTTGCTAACGTATAATAATAGGCAAGATTCCTTCGTGTATTTGTTTGGAGAACAATTTAGAAAAGATCATTCTATAGTCAAGCCAAGCATTTGCATTTCTCTTGGCTACATTGTGTTCCGCCACTGGCTTTATTTTTTAACATGGCTTAACACGGATTAGAGAGCTAGTTACTGACAGATTATTTTTTTGATACTTTTATAACAGCATTCACTTTGTTGTGTAAAATTCTTTGTTGGCTATTCGAAATAAAGAAATACTATATAGAATATCAGTGTGTGAGAGCAAAATTGCCCACTCAGTAGAATGCAATTTGTTGATTGGGTTCATGGTTGAGTGCTTGGAAATATAACACCAACACACGGGACCCAGGAGCATTGGCGAGGAGAACACAATGTGATTAGCATTACACCTGCGCAATGTTATTATTAATTCCAGAATTATCACTTTATTTTACCAAACCCACTTGCGCAAGCAACAAAACTATAAACGGGCGTCAGAGCTCTGGTAGCAAACGCAATAGCATGAAAATCAGCAAGATTCCTACCCTCGAAATAAATTTACCAGATATAAGGGCTACCAGCTCTTGCAATTAGGGGGGGTGCTAAAAAAGGGGGGAAGATCAACGTTATTATAATGTAATTGATGGGAAATGAATGGTTACAGATAAAAATTATAATGTAATTGATGGGAAATGAATGGCGATCAATACAGCTACAACTAGGTAAGATTTGTACACCGGCTTTTATCATGATTCTTCATCAAACCAGGTTTCGGAATCTCAGTGCTTTCCCAAGGTTCAAACTAATGGCAACATCTGCTTGGACGCATTAAATAATATTAAACAACATAACAGATCTTCATTCACAAGTTGAGACAAAGATCAACTATCTAGCTTGATTTTTACCATCTTCTGATTATTAAACAACACAATTCACTATCTATCTTGACTGTTGCCATCTTCTTCAGAAATGTTGAATAAGAACTTTGGAAGAGATGCTATTCGAGGGAGATGAAGTAGCAGGTCCCCGAATGAGTCTTTCCTTGACATTCCTGTTGTCGGCTTGCTGCCAGAAATATCCTTGCTACTGCTACCTTCAGAGCCTCTGATATCACCTCTAGCTTTATTCTCATGAAATGATTCATTGGTATGGTTTAGCAGAACACCCTTCCCATTGTTAGCCTCTTCATAGAAACTTTCCCCGTTACCCTGCAAGTTCTGGGTTGGAGCAGGGTCCTTCTGCAGAAGGCAACAGAGAGAGTTGACCCTTGCCATGATCCCTTTCTCATCAGAGGATGTTGTTTGTTGGGTGTCGCTAAGAAGGTACTGTGCGATGTCCTCTAGTATGTCCTGGCATTCTGACCCATCAGCAGAAAACGGTTGATTTGCAGAGGTCATCTGTTCTGAAATACAGTTCCCAATGTGGTTCATGAGATCAGTCATCGACATAGAAGGGGGTAGCCCTGGAACTTTAATCTGATCCCAGTTCCTTGGTGCTTTAGAATCAACAGCTTCACAAATCCCCCTCCCTTCAATTGCACCAGTGTCCATCACTGGTACAAAATCAATCAGTGATAGTTCAGATTCGGAGGAAGATATGCACCCATAATACTCATAAGCTTTAGAAACAGATCCGAAAACATTCATAAGGCTTTGAACATCATTCTATAGGAAAAAGAATAATTCTAGGATCCTAGCAGTGATAGAATTTTTTTTTGATAGAAACAAGAATACACACATAGGGATTGGAGGTGATGAGCTGGACATATCGCAATTACTGGAGACAAAACATCATGCACCAAGGTTTTTGACTGTTTATGAGGAGATAGTGCAAAAATCTCCAAACATACTAACCCCATGACATCAAGCAAGAAGAGATCAATGGAAAAAAGTCCAAACCTCTGAATCGTATGTGAAGTTCATTGCAGAATGCGCTATTGCAACACTAGCACTTGGATATGGCCAGAATTTAAAAAAAAAAACTATGTTTGAAAAACTACCATGAATGACATCATTTTTAAAACATATTGAAAGCAAAGTCAAGACTTCATCATACCTGAGCTGGGAGAAGGAGCTTCTCGGGACAGAGGGTCTGATGTCGAAGCAGTGGGGTCCCCCATCTCAATCTCTAAGGAAGATGATTGAGCTGCAGATGGTGATGCTAGATCCTGGAAGCCGGAAACAACAGGTACCTTAGCCTGCTCCACTTGATTAAAATCTTGACTTTTTGAGTCATCCAGATCCTCAAAAACAGATGGTCGCTGTTCAAAATAAGGTGAATCCAAAATTATCTCTGGCTGTCGACTTAAGAAGTTCAAACGCATGTCACACTGGATCAACTTTTCAAAATGTTTATTTAACAGCCCTTGTGAACATTGCAGAAAATGTTGCCTACAAAACCACATTAACAAAAATTTGAGTATCAATGCCTTGTGGCTAAGAGATCAAAATAAGTGCATCCTCCATAATTATATTATTTAAGAGTGATGTACTCGGAAGATTTGTACTCAATGTATGACATGTTAACTACAGTTTTCTGTTTGAATAACTACAGAAATGAAATATGAAGTGAAGAGAATGGATAGGTAACATTATTTTCTTCCAAATCAATTTACACAGTATGACTTTCTAAATGTGCAATGCAGAAGATTGGGCATTTTCAAAATATCTAAAGCAAAAACTGGATAAAAATGGAACAAAGAAAATCCATCACATGCAGGACACACCTACCAGTCAAAGAGTGAAAACAGAGTAATACAGTGCAACTATCTTACTTGTGTATGCTAGCCTGGCCATCAGTAAAATCTGCCGTTGCCTGCCACAAGGTATGTTTTCGGGGCTGCGGATTAGTTTCCCTGAAGAAGAGGGGCAGTCTGGCAAGCTGCATCATACAAAAAAAGAAAGAAAAAGAGTCCAGATTAGCACAACCATAGCCATTCAAACACCAATCGTTAGCTTAAAAAAATACATTACCACAACATTCAATGTCGCAGGTTCATTATCAGGACAGTTTGCCTTGAGAGCCATAATATCAGACCACTGGATTTCAATCTTACTCTTAAGACCACCTTCAAGAACTTCCCAAACCAGCTTATGCTTTGCAAAGTAACACTTGGCCACCAAATCGCCTTCATATCTCGATTTATACTGCCAAATTCAAATTAAAAAAAAAAAAAAAACTCAGCGACCTCTATAAAATTTATTCACCACCGAAACAACATACATACCACCAACAGAAGACCATTCATTACCTCCCAGCTCCCAATCCTCAAAATGGAGGCAGGGAAATTTGAAGCCTTAAGCTTGTCAATGGAACCGGAAACAGCTGCACTCTTACTCTCCTTCTTAACACCTAGATTCTGCTTCTCCGTCTCTTGAGTTGCGTGCGCAGCTGCGTTATTCCCTTGAGTAAGTCTCATTTGAATCAAATCCAATAATGATGGGCTCTTCCTCAACTGCAATCCAAGCGGACTAGGCTCATCTAACGGATTATATTCCGCAGCCGAAACCGGTACTGCATTAGCACCCGCACCCCACTGATCATCAAATTACAAATTCAACCCAATTAATAACAATACAGTCTCTACAACCATGAAAAAATAACCCTGCTTAAAACCCAAACAAAAAGAAATCCCTATAATTTCCTAAGGTTGATCCCACAAATTAAAAAATCCCATTTTCCCTTCTTTTCTTGATTTTCTCAGGAATCAAAAAAAGGGAAAAAAATATTTTCAAAAACATATAAATTTAACCTGCTGAATGGTTTGTGAAGCTTTGGATCGTTTGTGAATAGGTCCATACTTTTCCTCTAATGAATCCTCTACGATCTCTAGCTTCACTGCTGCTCTATTACTCCGCGACGACGACGACGACGAGCTCGACGTCGTTTCACGTTGTCCCTTCAAGTTCCCTGGATTCATCAACCACAAATCTTCCCCCGTTTTTTCTTAAGATTACACGCAGGAAATATCGGAGAAATGATTTATAATGGAAAGCCCTTTCCTGGAGAGAGACTTTAAACGGTGTTTTTTTTTTTATGGGCAGCAACTTATGAGAACCCGTTTGTTATGGTGAAATTACGGGAATAGGCTTCCTTTAGGAGAGCGAGAGGCGTTTCAAAGTGGAGGGTGGTTTGGGGTTTTAACTTGGATTTAAGACGCGCTTTATAGCCGACACGTAGGTGTAATGGATAAATTGTGGGGTCTGGTGATTCTTTAAAATGACGGCGGTTGCTGGTTTGGTCGGAAACGTGTCGATTGATCTGGTGGTTGCTTGTGAGGAATGTGCTCTTGGAGCTTACACGTAGACTGTGTTGATGATGACAGAGGTGTAGGGAAGGCTGTATAGGGTTAGCCATCTAATTATTCATTATTTAGTTCCGTTTACAAGTAAGATTCATGTTAATGTTTTGATATTAAAATACTAATTTTTTATTTTTTAAAATATTATTTTTTATATCAAAAAATTTAATTTAAAATAAAATTAATATTTTTCAAAAATATTTTTGAAACAGAATAAAATATTTTCTTCCCTTTTTGGTTGATCTACTCTTCTTTTTTTCCCACCTATGGTGGTGAAGAAATTTCAAGAGGGTTTATCTAGAAAAACACATGAACCCCACAAAATACAGGTCCTAACTCATATATAAATAAATAAATATATTTATTTATTCCCATAAAAAATGAAGCCTTTCTATTTGGTATTGCGTACAAACATAACTTAATCAGAGTTATTTTTATGTTTAGTTATCACTGATGTAAGTAGGTCGGCAAAATTAATAATATTTAATTTGTAGTGCGGCATGCCAAATATGTTTTAAGAAATGCAATCAAAATCCCTAGAACACGGAAAGTAACAGGGCTCACAAGAGAATTTGTTTTTTTAGGCCCGTTTATTTGCTGGAAAGTGGTTTCTTTTTGGAAATTGAATTCCGGGAAATTGAATTCCTGGAAATGAATTTCTATATTTGGCAGTGTTATGGAAAATGAACTGGAAAACATTTTCCAGTGTTTGTTTGTGCTATGGAAAATGAACTGGAAAATAATTTATTAATAAATTTTTTTTTCTTCAAGTTTATTAAAATAATGAGGAACAAATCTTACAAATTAAAAAGTTGAATGAGAATGAAATTGAAAAAAAACAAATTTCATAAATTATCTCAAATAAAATAAATAATAATCAAAATAATAGAGATCAAATCTAAAAAATAAAAAAAAAATGAAAGGTGAATAAATTAAAATAATAATAATTAACATTTCATAAATTATTTCAAATAAAATAAGTAACAATAAAAAAAATGAGGACCAAATTTGATAGATAAAAAATTTCAATAAAAAATGATAAGAAAAAAGCAAATAGCAATTATAAAAATAAGGACCAAAATTAATATAAAAATTAAATTTTAAGAGATGGAATTGAAAAATAAATATTCAAAACAAATTATATATAGCAATCAAAAGTTTGAGGATCAAATTTGATATAATCAGCAAATAATGACATTTCTAAAATTTTCACAACTTCCGGAAAGTGTTTTCCGCCCAAATTTTCCGGAAAACACTTTCCTGAAAACCAAGCCAAATTTTTCCTTGACTGGAAAGTATTTTCCGTTGACCAACTTTCCGGAAGGCAAACAAACACAGGAAAGTTTGGAAAGTGGTTTCCCGAAAACCACTTTCCTTGAAACAAACAAGGCCTTAATAATTGTTTGACACTGAGTATTTTTAAATTAATTTGAATTTTTTATTTTTTATTGTAAATTAAATTATATTGGTGTTTTTAGATTATTTTATTTTCATGTGCTGATATCAAAAATAATTTTTAAAAAATAAAAAATATTATTTTACTATATTTTTAAATAAAAAATATTTTTAAAATTACAGTAATCACATTCTCCAACATTCAATTAAAATATTCTGTGTTGGGGAGGGGTGAAATGGTAGCGTGCATGGGAATGGGCGTGTCCAATGAAACTACACACAAGTGCGAGCACCTCGTCATTTGCCTGCCGAGAAGGACCTAAAATAGAAGGTCAAGAAATGGAATCCAAACCTCTTCAATTGCCTGTAAAGTACTCTCTCACTTGCACTCCCAATTCCAAGATTCAATCATATCTCTATTCCCAGGGGGATGAAGCTTGAATCTTTGGGTTTTTGGATTTTTCTTTTTCAATATATATATATATATATTATTATTATACAATATACTAAAAGAGCTCAGTATTTATTATGTTACTTAAATATGAAATTAAAATAAATACTAATAATTGAAGAGTTACATTGATTTTTTTGGGGGTCAGCGTGTTTTCTAGGATGGAAGAGAGAAAATGAGAGAAAAAAACAAAAGAAACAATTGTTTATGGTGAACGAGAAGGAATGACCACCAAGAGGATTCTTTTGTTGTGTTTGAAAGCCACCGTTTTGCCATGAAGAGCCTCCACACGCACCGCCATAACTTTCCAAACTAATTATTACCGGAAAAAAAAGAGAAAAATACACAAAAACCCCTGCATATTTTCTTTTTTGTTGGATTCTATGATTAGTTTTAATAATTTACTGTGCAATTAAACCTGAAAAAAATAAAAACACCCCCAAGTGAAAGATATATGCCATCTAAAAAAAAATACCCTTGAAAGCAACCCATGTTAGTTTTTTGAAGAACTTTAAATGGTAGAAAAGACAGTTTTTGTTTTGTTTTTTTTAGAATTTTATACACACACGAACACTTTTATGTTTCAAGGCTAAAAATGTGTTATTTCATTTAGATGTGTAATTTCCTTGATTTCAAGGCTAATTAGATGCACGCATTCAACTTTTCTGTCGACACTTTTGGAGGTGTCATAGATTCATCTTGCCGCCTATGCATGGCGAGAAGAAAAGGAAGCCTCCCATGGTTCTATTGACGATCACTCTAAGTCTCAAGCAATCAGTCTACCTGGCAAAAGCTCAGAATCCTAAAGCTGCTGAATCTGTGAACAGCTCCAGGGACATTCAAAATGCCGTTTACAGTGTCTGAAGCCACTTTATCCTAAGCAAGAACAGTGTAATAGGCATGTAAAGCTAATTTCAATTACAATGACTTGCCGGTAATAGACTTTGCAAGGTCTCTAATATAGAAATTTCAAGGCAGGGAAAAACCGACCACCCTTAACTGAATTAACTGGATTGGGAAAAACATGGGAATCGAGAGTACTTGTCTGCTGCATAAATGTAAGAAGGAAACCAGAACCAAAATGCTGGGGCATTTCCCATAGAACATGGAGATCATTACTTATGTTGCTTTTCTATTTACTTTGAGGTACGGCAAGGCGCCAATCACATTGTCATAGTCACTCCTGTTAACAGGGTGCTGCACATAAATACACCAATGTGAGTGAAGGATTTTATATTGAAGACCAAACAGAAATCCAGAAACAACTACATGAATAAACATTGACTCATTGAACTGTGATAATGTGTATATTTGTGCCGAGTTTTATAGACTATGTGAAATTGAATCAATGTTCATGCTAGCAACTAAAAGTTAGTCTTTTCTAGAAACACCCAGCTGAGTAAAATCCTGGCATGTCTTAGGCAACCTTACTGTAAAGTCCTGATAATAGCTCTATTTTAGGCATTTTATTTAACTATTTTAGTGAATATAGTTGTGATGTCTCCATGAAAAACCAACTCACACATTCAAGTACCGCAGTAAGCAATTACACATGAAGCAGACATGCCTGCTCCCAGAAACACACAAGACCCTCACTTATTGCTAGCAGTACTATGCTATTATTGTTGAAAAGCTTTAGAAAAAAAGAAAGAGAAAGGGTCATGGCTTTTTGAGTCTTGAAAAAGAATCCAAGTATGAAAGTTGTCCCCTGATGGTAAGCATGATGCCCCAACTCAAATACTATTTTGAAGGGTTTTTTTTTAAGAGGATTAGAAGAGGAGACACCGCAAGATTCAACAGTAATAAAATAGCATTAGTAAGGGAAATGCTACAACACTAGAGGGAAGGCATAAATGGGTCACTCAGGAGTGTTGAGCTCCAAATTAGGATTTATATGCCCTTTGATTGAATTAATGCTTAAATATAGGACCTTGTTCTCTAGCTTCCAGGAGCATGCAAAGAAGGATGATAACAAGGAATGAACTTCATGAATCCCACAGAAGGCCAGCTAAAAACCATAGAGAATTGGCATGCTGCTCAACAAAACCCCTTTTATATCTGCTCTCCATTCTCACATAGCCTCCTTGACTGATCCTTTTTAACTCCCTACCCATTCAGTTCTCTAGATTATAACTACATAGAACTCCATTAAAAACCATAAAAATGTATCTCTTGTAAAAACCAGATACACAAGGAGAATATCTTTAAGACCAAATACTTAGACATACCAACTCTCAAAGTGGTCACCCTTCTATCATTCACAAAAGTTATTGAGGCTTTCTATGCAAAAAGAAAAGGTGGAGAGCACCAATGATATTCCATGCCAAAGGTAACAAAAAACTGGAAGTGAAAACTAGATTATGGTTAAATAGTAAAAGCATTCTTCACAATATCCTATCTGGCAGCTAGACCAAGATGACAATTTCTATGTGGAGACTGAATCCTCCTTACTTGAAACTCAAACCTTCAAGATGGGCCAAAAATAATGCCTTCTAAAACCACCATCTTTTTATAAGCTTTATATCCTCATAAGCCATGAGAATTTGAACGGAGCTACGGGAGAGTAGATTCAGAAAATCAAAAGAACCAGGATAACACATTTTCTCCAATTTCTTTAAGACCTGGACTTCCAGGAAAGAAGAGCCGAGTCCTAAGGCACATTAAGACACCAAAATTTATTATCTAACAATAAGCAAGTAAAGAAGGAAGGACGTCCTCAAGATACCCTAAGATGTAGCATTCTAAATCATGGGTTCTTCCCCAGACCACTTCTGTAACCTAAAGAACTTAATAAATCCATGTTCATTTTCTCCAGTTTTTTTGTTTGTCTATGTAACGAGCCTTTAGCTCACATTCTCAGTCCCTCACCAATCATGTTACATTAACAAAAAAAACTGCAGTAGTTTACTCTCCAAAAAAATTTGGAAAGAAGAATCCCTAATAGAATTATGAAATGAGATAATTCAAAGTTTTTTTTGAAAGCTTGTTCTTTCTTCTTACAAGCCCCTGCCTTCCCTCCAAGTTCCCTTCTTGACACACAAGTGATCTAATGTTATAACAGATTTGACACCATACCAACTTCTGATATAAACATATGTATTTAATCCTCATCTTCATAATGAAGACTTTGACATGAAAGATCGTTTTTTTAATTAATGTATCCAGACAACCAACCAAATTACTCTCATTTAACTTTATTTGTAACAATAAGTCATTTTTGATAGCTGAAAGACTTTCTAACATAAAATTGAGCAGCATATCCATAATTCTCATCACTTAACCAAAACAAGAGAATTATGGATAAAATGTAAGCACAGTATTAAAAAAAAACCCGGATTGACATTTAGAAAGAAAACTAATTTCAGATGGAACACGGTCCTATACGAAGCCAATGGCTAAAACCTATAGGCTAAAACAATTTGAAAGAAATAGAAAGAAAACAAGAATTCTCTCTCACACAAAAAAAAAAAAAAAAAAAGAAGTAAGAAATAAACAACAACGCATTGCAAGAACGAAAACTAAATTGAACTAGATTAATTATACTTTATCTATTTACACAAGCTAGAGAGCTAGAGCATGAAATAGAAAGTTGAAAGAGACAAACCATTTTGGAGAGTCTTAATTTCCTCTTAGTATTCTTCTTTGCCAGTAAATGCTGCTTCCCAGCCCTCCTCCTTACTATTTTCCCTGTACCTGTCACTCTGAATCTCTTTGCCGATGCCTATGAACAGCAAAAACCACACAAAGTTCAAAACTTTCAAATAAGAAAATCAATTTAGCTAATCATCGCTAAACTTGAGTCATTCCAATTCTTTTCTGCTGGGCCACAAAGTTCGAAAGTTTGACTTGAAAAGCAACAGACTTTGAACAACACGGAATTGAAACCACAATTCCAATCCACATACAGATGAGGAGCGACTGACCTTGTGCGTTTTCCTTTTATAGCCTTTAGCAGCGAAAACGGTGAGAGACTGGAACCTTTGAGTGAGTGAGGTGACAGAAAATATCTTTAGAGGAGAAAGTGAGCTAGACCCAGAAATGTTGCGACACGAACTGAGTCTCAACGAGTTGTTCACCCTAAGGGGAGCGAGTTGAGCAGACCCATAAGAGACTCGGGTTGGGAAACAGTGCAAAGGGCATAACCTCAAATTGGAAGACAACATCGTTAAAGAAGCCATTGTTATAGCTGTTTCTTTGTTTCTGCTAACGTTTTGAAGGAAGAACACAAAGGATGAAAGCGTGACGTGGAGTGATATTGTGTGGATAACAGGAGGACTGAATTGGAGTCCTCTATCTTTTGTTCTATTTACTGCTGAGGACAGTGCCTCAACATGGACTTTGATGGACTTGCATTTGCATACCCATTTTTCTTATTTCTTTAAAAAGAGTAGAAAAGATATAGAAGGATTGGTGGTGATCATGATTTCTTATTATAGAGTGGATTTTTTTAATAAATTAAAATGTAAAATTATTATTTGATTTGCAAATACTATTCAAAATGGTTAGCATAGTTATAAAATCCGTTCCGGGTACCGTTCCGGTTTTTTGTTTGGAACGGAACGTTCCGGTTTCGGTGCATTTCGGCGTTCCGTTCCGGTTTTGTACTGTTCATATTTATTTAATTATATATATGACAAAAATAAAATATTAATTTAACAAGTATAATTAAAATTCAAGATAAATTAACTTTAAATTATACAATACAAACACAAAATCAAACAAACATAATCTCAAAATTAGAAACATCTCTAAAATTCCAACAATAAAATTATTTTTATAAAAATAAAAAATAAAAAATGAATTTAATTATAATTAAAAGATCGAGAATATTTGAAATTTAAGCTACTTATTGTATGTTTTTCAAGTAATTCTATGTTTTTTTATGGTTGTTGTATTTGAATTTGAATTTTGAAATTAATTAATGTTACTTATTGTTTTTAATGTTAGAAAAACTTAAAAAAACAAAATGAACACATTAAGAAATAATCAATGAGTTCAAACATAATTAATTAAAATACATTCCATTACAAATAATTCAATCAAATTAATTACAAATTAATACCTCTATTTTTATGTTAACTATAATTATATAATAATTAATAATTATATAATAATAATTAGTATAAAAACCAATAATTAGAAAAAGAAAAAAAAAATCCAGCCCACCCCCTTTTTGTCCCCTTCATTTCAATACATAAAAGAATAAAACCCTACCCATATTCTTTCCAACGGACCCTACCCATATTCTTCCCATATTCTTTCCAACCCTACCCATATTCTTCTTCTCTAGCCGCCCAACATTTCTTCTTCTCCTTTCTTCTTCTCCTTTCTTCTTCTCTAGTTGCCCTAGCCAAAAACGTCGCCGTTTTGTCCCGGATTTTGCACTGGAACGGGCTGTTCCGGCCGTTCCGGCCGGAACGGAACGGGATTGATAACTTTGATGGTGAGAGCACACAAAGATAACAATAATCAAAATAATTAATCACAACTACTAAATTCACGTGTGAATTGAGTTAAATTAGTAATTTATTACAGTTTTTATATTTGAAATAAATTAAATATTGCTTGGGATACACACGGAAAAGAATTAAATTGACATGTAAATATTCTTAAATAATTTTGTTTATAGCAAAAAAACCTTGTTTTGGTTAAAGTACGTCTTTTATAATTACTATTTTCTAATTATTTTTTTAGATGTGAGGAAATTTTATCCCTCGGAAAACGCACTTTATGGATCCAAGTGAGCGAGTAAAACCCCGATTGTCTCAGGTTCTTACAAGGGGTGCAAGCCCTGACTCGAACTCGAGACTTGCTATGCAAATCGCAAGCCCTTTGTCATCACGACATCCCCCTTGAATTTGAGTAAACTCCACCCTGGAAAGTGCATTTTATAGGTTCAGATGAGCGAGTAAAATCCTGGTTGTTCAAGACTCTTACAAAGAGTGCATGTACTGATTCTAACTCGAGAACTACTATTTTCAAATTACTATATGCTTGTAAAATTTTACCATCATTATATTAATTTACCACTGAGTGCAATTCCAAGGTAAAACAATGTTTCACTAAGTTCTTTCTTGACTGTTATTTGTGTTAAAATTGACGAGACAATGGCAACAGAACATCACAATTAGTTTGTAGATGAACGGGTAAGTTGATTGCAACCTTCACAGACCATTCATCCGACCATGCACATGCATTATGCCTCCATAAACTCCTCCCCCGGCTGAGTTATGAGGATCAGAGCCAAAGCTGTTGATCGCACAGGGCTCAACCAAGAGCTCAGTAGTTTCCTGATCACCTATACATGGTGGAACATGCACTCAAAATCATTGTCAGTTTTAGTTTCAATGCATCTTCCGTTTTGCTAATAATATATTACTTCCACTAGCAATGCTGCACCACCAACTGTAATTAGATTTAATCCTGCAGAAAAAACTTGCATCCACTTGAGGTTTTACACTTCTAAAATGATGGGGAAACTGTCTTAATAGAGGATAATGATTTCTGTCTTAGGGCATCTCCAACGGGAGAAGCTATCCCGGGAGCCAAAGCCAAATATTTAAAAATATGGCTGTTTTTGTCAATTTCTGCTCTCCAACGGGAGAGCCATCTCGGGAGGCATTTTGCCTCTTCTTCTCGGCTGAAGGCATTTCTACATATATTGATCCAGGAGCAAAAAATTAAAATAGTCGGTAAACTAGCCGTTGGAATGACATGTGGACATAAACAAACAGCACACAACAAACAAACAAGCACAAAAATTAATCTTATTCTCTTCAGATCTCAGAACTGCTCTCGGTGTCTTCTTCTTCTTCAAGGGGCGGCTGGACTGTTAGGTGCGCTGCCGAGGAGAAGAGATGGAGGCTGGGGCCGTGGGGCCGCTTGCCGGCGAAAAAGGAAAGGATGAGAGCTGAGGGGGCTGACGGCACAGCTAGCCGATTTGTGAAGGGAGGCTGGAAAGTAGACCGTGAGGTTGGGCTGATGTGGTTAGGCCGGGAGAAGGAGAAAGAGAGTAGGGGGAATGGGAATGGGAATGGAGTTCACCGAAGAGTGCAGAGGGAGAGGGAGGGGGCGGCGTTGTTGTGTGGAAGGAAGGTAGGGAGTGTGGAGTAAACGGGGGAGGGGAAGGGGGGCTGGAGGCTGCAGATGGAGGGTGGTTGGATGGTGGCCGGAGAGTGCAGAGGGAGAGGGAGGGCGGCGCTGTTGTGTAGAAAGAATGTAGGGTTTGGAAAAAATTGGGGGGGGGGACGGACGGGTGGGGGGTTTATATAGTATTATTATTAATTATAATAATTATAATAGTTAACATAAAATAATAGTTAGCACAAAAAAAAATATGTGAAATTCGTTAATTAGGATTTTTTTGTCGGTTAAAATAGTTAGCATAAAAAAATAGTTAGCACAGAAAAATAATTATGCGAAATTCATTAATTAGGATTTTTTTTGTCAGTTAACTTAATTATATACTATAAATTTACTGTTAGATTTATAAACTGTTTAAATTTTATGTTTAGAGATGATGTTATTTTCCTTGTATTAAATATATGTTTTTATAAGTTTATTAATACTATAAGTTTGATAAAATTTGATTTAGATAGAATGTAACATAGGACAATCACACAATTTATTTTTTATGCAGATGGACTCAAATTTGCCAGCCTCATTCACCAACTTTCTTATAAGTGAGTCTGAACAGTTTGTTTCTCATCAAAGTGATCCTAATCAACTTTCTTATGACTCCATGGACTCTAATTTAAATGTTCATAGAACTAAAAAATCACAAAGAAGTAAAAACTTCTCGCCGGAGGAAGATTGTTTACTTGTATCTGCATGGTTAAATACTAGCAAAGATCCAATCACGGGAGTTGATTAGCAAACAAGACAATTTTTCAATATTTTAAAATTTTAAATTTAAATTGTTGTGGGGTTTTTAATTTTAAATTCATTTTTTAATTTAAATATAATTAAAAAATTAATATTTATATTGTTGGAGGGTTTTTTAAAAGTACTTATTTAATTATATAACTTACTCCTATTAATTGTATAATTAATTGCATAATTAAATTATATATAAAATAATTGCATTACATTTAAAATAATATAAAAAAATGACTCTCTAAAATGGCTCTTGCCATTGGAGTACATATCAACAAAAAAGTCATATATACATTATTCAAAAAACTATTTTAAATATTCAACTCTTCAAAATAACTTCTCCCATTGGAGATGCTCATGGATTTAAATGGTTGTTTGGATGAGGCATTTAGGGTTCCAGAAAGTCAAGCAATAGCAGAGAGTAGCATTTATTGGGTTCAGGCATTTAAATGCTGTTGATTGATGTCTTGAACATGGAGTTTGCGATCCCACCCGTACGAATTGGTCAGGATCATTTTCTTAAATGCTGTTAGAAGTAAACCACATGCCTGATTCAAGAAAATGAGATTCAAATGATTTCAATTCTTTCCCACAAGAGGAGTTACTATTGATACCATGCTTTCTTTTTTGCGATCTTTAAGGGTTAAAAAAATTATTTTATTTAAAAGTTTAAGTTATTAGATAAAGTTTTATAATGTGATTTATATTATTTTTTAACATATTTCTTCAAGTGAAAGCTTTTTGGGCTTGAAATTTTCACAGATTTACACTATCTTGTATTTCATTTTTATCAAATAGAATGTGGATGGTGAGATTCAAACTCGTGACCGCTGGATCAACAAGGTTCTGATATCATGTTAAAGAACCATCTCATCTAAAAGTCCAAGCTATTAGGTGAGGTTTCATAATATGATTTATATTATTTTCTAACACCTCTTCTCAAGTGAAAGCTCTTTGGGCTTGAAACTTGTACAACTTACACTACATTGTATTTTATTTTTATCAAATAGAATGAGGGTGGTGAAATTTAAACTCATGACCGTTGGGTTAACAAAGATTTAATACCATATTAAAAAACTATTTTATCTAAAAATTTAAGTTATTAGGTAAGGTTAGAGAATATAATTTATATTATTCTATATTAAATAGACGCTGACAACCAAGGAAGCTGCACTTGGAGATTTCTTTAGTTATGTGGTCTTTTTTTCAAATTTTTACTTAATTAAGGTCTGTTAACATTTAAAGAAATTGGTCTATCCCCTTTGTCTTAGCTGTAGGCTGCTCAAATCTTATCTGTGTTGGTGTCTTGTTGCATTAACCTAGGGTTTATGTCACTGTAATATGATCACTCACTTTTGTTTTTGTTTTCCTGTCGAGGGTTCTGTACAATTCTGCTCAGAGGGAATGCCTTGGTAAAACGAAGGAGTCACGTTTATGTAGACTTTGCAAGAGCGGAAGAAGAAATTAACCTGTCATAATGTTTAAAAACTCTCTGTATGTGTGCCTATATATAGTAGTAAATATCCAGAAACCTTGCACAAGATTTTAATTTAAATGGGAAAATACAGTATTCCTTCAAATGTTTGTTGTAACATGGAATTCCAGGGGCTACCATATTATTTAAGAACTAACGAGTTGCACTCTTGAAAAGAATCAACCTATCACTGAAACAAGAGGCAGTATTTTTTGTCCATTGCAAGATCGATCAGCTACAAATTTGAGGGGTGGTAGAAATTGTTAGAGAATAATATAAATCATACTCTGGTGCCTCACCTAACAGCTTAAATTTTTAGGTGAAATGGTTTTTTAACATGGTATCAGAGTCTTGTTGACTCAGCGGTCACGAGTTCGAATCTCACTACCTTTATTCTATTTGATGAAAATCAAGCACAAGATAGTATGGATTTGTGTGTAAGTTTCAAGCTCAAAGTGCTTTCACTTGAGGAGATATGTTAGAGAATAATATAAGTCATATTCTGGAACATCACCTAGTAGCTTAAGTTTTTAGATGAGATAATTCCTTAACAGAAATCCTAGTCTCCGACCACTGACATTTTTAAGTTCTCCAAACATTTATTTCCCTTGAAGGCCTCAGCAATCCTGTACAATACCTGTCAAATGATCCCAGAGCAACGCTTCATAGAACATCCCTGCCCTTCTTTTGGAAATGTAATCTGGTTTACATACACTTTTATCCAATTCTGATAGCTAGTATTAATAAGCTGCCCGAATAGCCAGATAGGGTGCAGTAAGAAAAGGTGAAAACAAGCTGTCTTATAATTTTTTTGATGAATGAAAAGATTTTGTTCATCAGAAAGAAACTACGCAGGAGGTTCAGCCCTGCTACCGAACCAGATGTTGAAGGGAAAATAGCCTCTCTTTTTAGGCTAACTAGACAAATAAAAACAGCAATACACAAGACAAAACCAATAAAACTCCATCAATTGCAAGATTATGAAATCTGGAGTTAGTTTTAGCTTCTATAAGTAACCTTGTTTTGTCGAACTCAGCTGTCCAAAATTGAATGACATGGCCAGTAACATTAGAGGTAAGAGAATTGAAGTTTCTGGCATTCCTCTCCTTCCATATTAAGTAGATAGCCCCACTCCAAGATAACCAGAGAAAGACTGGAGAAAAACATTTCTTTAATTTGCAAATTAGTTTAAGCATAATCGAGGTCCTCAACTCAATCACCCGCACGTCATTGGATTCTACACAACTACAGAATAGAACACCACACCTCTTTTGTAGGCCCTTGTCTTTATTCTCCAGACAGCGAAGAACACATAAAGGACCAATCATTCTTCACGTATGAACATGCATGGTTTTAAGCAGTAGAGTCAATCCAAAATGGCTACGCAAGCAATAAAACTCTGCCTTGGAATAAGCGACGTCGTACTCTACATATTCTCGTACGTACCAGACAATTCTACCATTTTTAACCTGATCAAGTCCAATAAGCTTATGCAAGCAAATCCCTCTCAAGGAGTTCGTTTCCGATATACTTCATTGGCAGCAGGAGGAGCAACGGTGCCATAAATAGCACTCTGAAGACCTTGGGTTATAATAATTCAACAAAAGCAAGTGCATGAAAAGAGAATTAAATCAGACTTTGGTTTATGGGATGGTAAAGGTGAGATGCTTAAGCTAATGGTAGTCATTTTCCTTGGTGCTAATGCCGTGAGACTTTGTAGATGATGCACCAAGAAACTTTCATGGCTGGTTGCGTGCAGCTATGTGCTGGGTTGGCTGATCATTAACATTAATATTCAATAAAAATCTCATATTCAGGTGATGGAAGCACTGTATTAGTCAATCCATCTAAAACTAATGAAATTTCTTTGTTTTTATGCTCTTGTTTATATCGATTTAGGCTTGATTGAAATTTGCACAGCAAGTCTCTCGAGTTCGAGTTAGGATGTTTATCTTTTGTAAGAGCCTGGAACAGCCGGGATTTTACTCGCTCGTACCCACAAAATATGTTTTCCGATAAATGAGATTTCATCTCATCCAAAAAAAAGTTTAGGCTTGATTATTTTATATGATTATCACCATCCATCTTCTAACAATCAGAGTTCTTTCCGTCTTTGACACAGATGATTAATCACAACCACTCACTCAATCCTCACAACTATCGAATTCATTGGAAGAGACGCGTCCTTTTTTGAAACAATAATAAAAAAGCCTCTGTTTCTTCCCCTTAAATATAACATATTCACGAACCCTTTCCTCTCTTTCTTGGCTCGTGACAGGCATGCATAAACCTAAATATATTCCTTACCATTCAATCACCAAAGCCATCGCATTTTTATTTATTTTTCAAGCAAGCCCTTTTGCTCATGACGTTGAAGAGATTACCTTGTCTACTTTGTTTGTGGCTCGTAGCTTTTCGATATCAGGATAAGGTTGTCAACTCAATACACGAGAGACACTGACATCTGAGAGATGAAGAAATGGTAGCCATATAAAATAGTTTTTACTTTATCAATCTCAAACCTTCTCGTCATCTTTACCTGAAGAAAAGATGGCAGAAAAATATGTTACCACCACATTGGCTAAAGGAAGGATTTGTCTGAGAGTTCTAGATCCTACGAACAACCTGTTTTTCCTTAGAGACTTTCAAACAAAATTCTTGCCCAGTCTATTATTTCTGTTTTTGGATTGGGTCCCGTTGATCTTAGGTTCTTTTTTCTTTTGCTTTATTCCCTTTTTTAAAATTTATACAAGTTTGAATAATTACTGGCCTTATTAAAAGGGGAGGTTGAAAGGGAAAAAAACAAGTTAAATTCATATCTCGAAATATAGATTTTATTGGGTTGAGTTAAATTTTTAATTTTATTATATAATAAAAAATGATAAAAACTAATCTACCATCAATCTAATAATAAAAGAGAAGATAAAATAAACATATCAAAGGATAAATTTAAAAAAAAAAAAGATAAAAGAAAGGGGGCCGGAAATACTGAAAGATAAAATTAAATAAAAATCTTATATTAAATGATTAAAAAACAAATAAAAAGGGGCGAAAAAACCCCAAAAGACTAATAAAAAAGATCAAAGGATATGTTACAACAAAGTATAGATACGTGTGTGTGTGTGTGTGTCTATTTGTTTTCAATTTAATTCTTCAATGTTATGTTGATTGAGATTTGAGGTTTGTGATATGTTTTTAATTACTCTTTATATACTTATCATATCTCAAAAATACATCATGAAATCAAGCTAGTAAAAAAAATCAATTTTTATCATTTCCAAGAAAATGAGAATGAAAGGATCAAATTGCAAAACAAAATAATAGCAGGTCTTTTATTTTTTTAAAACAACGGTGTCAACTTTGATCCCTTTTTTGCCTTTGATCCTAGATTGTTGCTATTTTAAACTTGATCTTTCAGTATTATATTTATTAAGATTTGATATTTCATTCTAACAAAAATAAAATTCATAGCATTGGTTTGGTTCTTGATTTCAAGAAAATAAATATGATTTTATTGTTTTAAAAATAATAATAAGAGAATCAAAGAGGAAGAATGGGAAGTTTTGCCAACTTTTATCTTTGGTCCTTTTAGTTTGGATATAAAACAATTTATGGATGTCATTTTCATATCAAGCACGATCTCCTCCCTCAACCCTTCGCCGAGTCTCTCTCGATGCCTTAGTCCTGTTTGGCACTGCGGCCAAACCGGTGTTTGGTCCTTTTTTTTCAAGTAAAAAATTTAATTTCAAGTAAAAAATAAAATAAAATATATTTTAAATGAATGAAGAAAAACTGACATTTTATTAAAAAAATATATGAATTATATTGAAGAATGAACCTGCTGATGAACCTGATGATGCTGATGAAGATCCACCTGGAAAGGACAATTCTGTTTTTTGATAATTCTCCAGCTGTAATGTCATTGTCCTTCCTTATTGCTTTCTGTTATTTTCATCTTTTTCTCCTTTTGGCTGCTATGCGGCTGTTATAATGTTGGCAGAGCAACATGCTTTCCTTATGTAATTCCAGTACATGTAAAGCAGACCTGAGATGTATAAATAGGTCTGCAATCCTCTTGTTCAAAACTAAGAGAAATACAGAGACAAGATTATTGAGCAGAATAGCTCAGTTTTTTGCAATTTCTCCTTGCCCATCCTTTATCATTTCTTTCATGGTATCAGAGCCTGGTTGCTCTTTAGATAACCATGGAGAAAGAAACTAAAAATCAACAAACCCCAACCATGCAATCAACCTCTCGCTATCAAAATTTATCAGACCAAAATAACCCGTATAGATTAGACAATAGTGATACATCAGTACTCAGCCTGGTAACTGATCCTCTGACCACAGAAAATTATGTGACATGGGCAAGAGCCATGAGAAGAGTTCTTAGAGCAAAGAACAAGCTGGGTTTCGTGGATGGGAGCATCACAAAGCCCTCAGACCCGAACGATCCTCTCTTTGAAGCCTGGGAAAGATGTAATGACATGATAGTCTCCTGGATTCATAACTCAGTAAGTTCTACTGTAAAATCTTCTTTCATACTAGTAGATAATGCTTGTGAAATCTGGAATGAACTTCGGGAGAGACTTACCCAACAAAAGCCACGTATTTTTCAATTAAAAGGAACTCTAGCAAACCTGAAACAGGGAAATGATCTGGTGAATATTTATTATGGGAAGTTAAAATCCATTTGGGATGAATTAGCATTACACTGTCCCATGCCAGAGTGTTCTTGCGGGCAAATGAAGATTTTGACAGATCGATACCAACAGGATTGTGTGATACAGTTTCTTAGGGGGCTGAACGAAACATACTCCAATGTGCGTGATCAAATCATGTTGATAGATCCAATCCCAACAGTGAGCAAGGTGTTTTCTCTTGTGCAGCAACAAGAAAAACAACACCAGATGTTATTTGGGTCACTCCTTAGAAGATTGTTTCAAGGTGGGAAATGCAAAACCACCGATTTGCAGCCATTGCAATCTGAGTGGTCACTTGGCTGAAAAATGTTACAAGCTGGTGGGATATCCTCCTGGACATAAGTTGTACAACCGAGGGAAGAAACCAAGCATGAATACCAGACAAGCACATGTGGTCATGACAGAGGACTTCCCAAAGGGGCAGGCTGATAAGATGGACTTAATTTCGAACCAGTACCAGAAAATCTTGAAGCTGCTGCATGAGAAACAAAATCCAGCAGACTCCCATTTCTCCATGAATCCAAGCTCAACCATTCCCATGGCAAATTCCACAAGCTTTTCCTCCATGTCTGGTATCAAAACTTGCTTTTCCACTCACACACACAGTGTTTTCAATACCACAAATGTTCCTTGGATTATAGACACAGGAGCTACTGACCATATGGTCTGTAACACTTTGTTTTTTACACAAATCACAGCCATGGTATCATACAATGTCAAGCTCCCAAATGGTCAAGAAACACCAGTTACTCACATAGGCACTGTTAGGCTCTCGGATTCAATCATGCTTGAGAATGTCTTGTGTGTTCCTTCCTTTGCTTTCAATTTACTCTCGGCACCAACACTGACTAAAACCATACCCTGTTGTTTCATTTTTCTGTCAAATATATGTTTCTTGCAGGACCTCATATCGTGGACGACGATTGGATTGGGTGAAATGAAGAATGGCCTATATCAATACCAGCACATTCAAGTATCCCCTACTGCATTGATGTCTGCACTTTCAAAATATTTTGATAATCCTAAACCTTTTGCTTGTGTCACAAACACTAGTCATGTTTTTGATTTGTGGCATTATCGGTTAGGCCACATTTCCAAGTCTAGATTACAATTAATTGCAGATCCTATTGTAATCAAGAGTCCTTGTTCTAATGAAACCCCATGTTCTGTTTGCCCTATGGCAAGACAGCACAAACTACCTTTCAATCAAAGTTTACACAAATCCTCTAGTAATTTTGAACTCGTGCATTGTGATTTATGGGGGCCATGTTCTGTGAATGCTTATGATGGGAGTAGGTATTTTTTGACGATAGTTGATGATAAATCTCGTAGTACTTGGGTTTACTTGCTCAAAAACAAGTCCGACACACAAAGGTCCATAGAATCCTTTCATAACCTTGTTAATACCCAATTTGGAACCAAAATCAAATATTTGAGAAGTGATAATGGTACTGAGTTTCACATGACAGATTTCTATCACAAAAATGGTATCATTCACCAAAAGACTTGTGTGGAAACTCCACAACAAAATGGGGTAGTTGAAAAGAAACACCAACATATTTTAAATGTTGCTAGAGCCCTGCGATTCCAAGCCAATTTACCTCTTGAATTCTGGAATGATTGTGTGCTCACTGCCACTTACATCATAAATCGCATCCCTACTCCTCTGCTGGAAAATAAAACCCCATATGAATCTGTCTTTAATCGCAGTCCCACCTATAATCATCTTAGAGTTTTTGGGTGCCTCTGTTTTGCAACAACCTTGAATCAAGGGAGAACAAAATGTGTGTTTCTTGGTTATCCATTTGGGGTAAAGGGCTATAAATTGATGGACTTGGAAACTAATAATGTTTTCTTATCCAGAAATGTAATCTTTCATGAGCATTGTTTTCCCTTCAACACTGTCACGGGTCCTTCTCATGATATCATCTATCCCAAGATCCAACAACAAACAAATACCACAATAAACCCTCCAAACACAGCTGCTGTACCAACAAATATTTCCCATTTTCACACCCCTGTTGATATCACCAGACCTGCTAACCCATCTCCAGATGCAGAATTTTCACTTGAAACTTGCGAAACAAGCCTTCCAATTGATCAGACCTCATCAACTTCTTTTCCAACAGATCATTCCCAGTCTGTCATTCCTACATCATCCTCACCTCCTCACACTCCTGTTCGAAAATCAACTAGAATAAAACAGGCTCCAAAATACTTGCAAGATTTTCACTGTCAGCTGGTTTCTTCCAACTTCACCAATCCAGTCCAGTCCACGACAACAAAGGTTCTTCCAGGTAAACATTTTCCTTTAAGTAATTTCCTTTCATACACTAAATTTTCTTCTCCATTTCAAGTCTTTTCTGCTGCCATATCTTCCCATAATGAGCCACAAACTTATGCTCAAGCTGTCCAAGACCCTAATTGGCGTGCAGCCATGAAAAATGAGTTGACAGCTTTGGAGAACAACAAAACATGGATTGTAACTGATCTGCCATCAGGAAAAAGAGCCATTGATTGCAAGTATGTTTACAAGATTAAATACAACTCCGATGGCAGCATTGAAAGATTTAAGGCAAGATTAGTAGCCAAGGGCTACACACAACAAGAGGGCATTGACTACCATGAGACCTTCTCCCCTGTCGCCAAGATGGTTACAGTTCGGTGCCTTCTTGCTATTGCTGCTGTGAAGGGATGGGGTCTATATCAGTTTGACGTTAATAATGCGTTCATTCATGGAGACTTACAGGAGGAAATATACATGAAACGCCCTCCTGGATACAGTCAAGGTTCTCCAAATCAAGTCTGTAGGTTGCTTAAGAGCCTCTATGGCTTAAAACAGGCGTCGCGGCAATGGTACTCAAAATTCTCCACATCTCTTATTGATTTTGGTTTTAAGCAATCTAAATGTGATTATAGTTTGTTTACCAAGCATGAAGCTCACTCTTTTACAGCCCTGTTAGTATATGTGGACGACATCATAGTAGCAAGTGATTGTCCAACTATGGTCGAAAGAATCAAAGTGTTTCTTGACAACAAGTTCAAAATTAAGGATTTGGGAAAATTGTGATATTTTCTTGGTATTGAAATAGCCAGAACAACGCAAGGAATATAATTGTGTCAGAGAAAATATGCTTTAGATATTATGGCCAGTTCAGGCACTTTGGGGTCTCGGCCAACCAAGCTTCCCATGGACCAGAATTTGAAATTAAGCAAAGAACAGGGTGATGCACTGTCTAATCCTACATATTACAGAAAATTGGTTGGACAACTTCTGTATTTAACAATCACCAGGCCAGATATATCCTATAGTGTGCAGATTTTGAGTCAATTCATGGATTGTCCCACAACTCTTCACTTGGCAGCAGCTTACAAAGTTTTAAAGTAACTCAAAGGAACTCCAGGACAGGGTATTTTCTTCCCTTCTAACAACTCTATGGATCTAATTGCATATTGTGATTCAGATTGGGCATCCTGTCCTGACTCCAGAAGATCAGTTTCGGGTTTTTGCATATTCCTTGGTTCATCCTTGGTTTCCTGGAAATCGAAAAAACAATCCATCGTGTCTCGATCTTCAGCTGAGGCTGAATATCGCGCCATGGCCACAACCAGTTCAGAAATCACTTGGCTGCGTTTTCTACTTACAGACCTTCAAGTTCCTCAATCCCACGCTGCTACTCTGTATTGTGATAATCAAGTCGCTCTCCACATTGCTTCAAATCCCATCTTTCATGAAAGAACCAAACATATTGAGCTAGATTGTCACCTAATTCGAGACAAAATCCAAGAAGGCGTTTTACAGACTGCATATGTTTCCACCAGACTCCAGTTGGCAGATGTTTTCACCAAGGCTCTATCCTCATCCGTATTGTTTTCTCACTTATCCAAGATGGGCATTGTAAATTACTATGCTCCATCTTGCGGGGGTGTATTGAAGAATGAACCTGCTGATGAACCTGATGATGCTGATGAAGATCCACCTGGAAAGGACAATTCTGTTTTTTGATAATTCTCCAGCTGTAATGTCATTGTCCTTCCTTATTGCTTTCTGTTATTTTCATCTTTTTCTCCTTTTGGCTGCTATGCGGCTGTTATAATGTTGGCAGAGCAACATGCTTTCCTTATGTAATTCCAGTACATGTAAAGCAGACCTGAGATGTATAAATAGGTCTGCAATCCTCTTGTTCAAAACTAAGAGAAATACAAAGACAAGATTATTGAGCAGAATAGCTCAGTTTTCTGCAATTTCTCCTTGCCCATCCTTTATCATTTCTTTCAAATTATAATAATAATAAAATAAATAAATAAAAAAAACAGCAACATCAAACTTGAGTCCTACCGCATGTGTTTCCAGGGGAGAGATAGAAGGAAAAAGAAATGGAAGGATTCTGCTCTCCATTAACGTGTTTTGTTTTTCCTATTCCTCGATATGCATGACATGATAGTAGATAATTTATTGTTTGAGTTTGAATTAAGATATATTTTTATAAAAACCTAAAATAATTAAGATTTTACTTGATAGCTGAGTCTATAAAATATATTTTATGGAAAATAAAATTTAATCACATAAAAAATGTTTTTGTTCCTAGTAAGTAATTAAATATTTAATTATTTTTAAATATTATCTACAATTCCATCGGTAATTAACACTCCTAAACTTTTTTCCATTTTTTTTTAATCATGTTGGTAATTCATTTTGTAATTGCAAGTGAGTGGCAAGATGCTAGGGTGTTTTTATTTTTAATAATTTTATTTGTAATTTTCCGTGGTAGAGTATTGTAATTGTTTTTCCAATGTTCTGAACTGCTATGATTATACACACAGAATAAACACACACCCTTTTTCACCTCACCCCCTGCTTAGCCATAGATAGCAAGCACGGGCCAAGTCCAGACGGACAGCACGAAATGGTTCATTACACTTGAAATACATAGGCTCCAAACCCTCGTGTCAGCTTGTGAAAATTAGTGCTTTCTAAGAAGAAGGCTATTTCGTTAGCCCACGCTACAACACTACACGGTGTATAAAAATTATATATATATATATATATATTATATTAGTAATGTGTCTTTAATAAAAATATAGATTTTTGAACCAAGAGTTTCTGGAAAATAGACCCTGCGGTTTCTATTACCCAAAACACCTTGATAAATCGATTACCTAATAAATAAAAAGATAAGAGTTGAATTGAACGCTTAACATAAAGTTTAAAACTATCATTTATTTTATTTGTATTTTTCGCTTTAGTCCTTTTTTTTAAAATTCAATCATTCCTTCTAAAAAAACATGCAATTATATGCTCATAATAGCCTCATCATGGAAGAAAACAATTGAGGATAAAATTAAAAATTAAAGGGAAAAAAATCACCATTACAATCCATCATAAATCATTGTTAAACGATTTAAAAGAATGTTACATGAATAAATTTTTGCTAATAACCCTATTTCAGACTTTACATCGACAAACTTGTACATCTAGAAAGATGTATGAAGGGCAGTCACGATAGTGAGCAAGAGATAGAGAAGCGATGAGGGGCCGGGGTTTTAAGGAAATAGAAAAATGTGAGGCCTTAAATTGTTTGCCTTGTGTTCTTACGTGCTTGTGTACACGAACAAAGGTCTTGGCTTACCTTATCCTATCCACCTCTCCATCCCCCTCTCTCTCTCTCTCTCTCTCACAATAATCTCTTCCTAAAAGCAGTCTCTCTCTCTTCCTCTCATAACTCTTGTCCCGAGTTTTCTTTCACTGACCACTATATATTATTATGCTCAGCAGCAATATCACTGCACAGACTCACTTCCCTCCCTTTTCTCCACCTTT
Source organism: Salix brachista (assembly GCA_009078335.1). Lineage (NCBI taxonomy): Eukaryota > Viridiplantae > Streptophyta > Magnoliopsida > Malpighiales > Salicaceae > Salix > Salix brachista. Next base: position 10,449,334 of record CM018589.1, on the reverse strand, counting down.
TCCTCGCCATGTAAAGGCTGTTTCTTTCCTGTAAAACTTGCTGGCTACGCATACTACCAGTCTCTCTCTCTTTGTCCCTCTATCAATTCAAAAATTACAAAAAAAAAACACTTCGAAAGTTTCATTTTGATATTAAAGATTCTTGTACTGCTGCATTATTATCTTGCTTTCTTGGTGCTTCCTGCCTTTGCTCCGCGTATGTTTGTTTCTTGCTTGGTTTTGTCTGTAGCCTTTCCACGAGAGATTCTGTAAACTTATTTTACATGCAGAGAAAGTTTTATTCGATAGATTCGATTTGGGATATAGTTTTTATCGTCAATTGAAGGGCTCGTTCTTGTAACCAGTACTCCCAGCAGAATTCTTATCCTTTGTGCACAACAATGGCTCCCAGAACTGGAAAGGCCAAGCCTCATAAAGCTAAAGGAGAGAAGAAGAAGAAGGAAGAAAAAGGTCATTTATACATACATACATACATACATACATACATACATACATACATACATACATACATACATACATATATTGCACTTTCATTGGCTGCATATAATATATTTTTCTTGTTTTTATTTTAAAAGTGAAAATTCAACTCCTGCTTCGCTGTCTTTATCTGATTGAGTTTATTAATTGGATTATTAGAGTACCATACTTGATTAAAATCGAAATGTATGGCTCTAATTTTTTCTCTTCCATTTTCTTATCCTCACTGCACCCAACTGGACCCTTTCTTGTTTACATAAAACAGACGTACAGATATATTTTTTCTTGGGTGGGGGTGGGGGGAACCTATATCTGTGTGTGCGTGTTCATATGATATGAATGCAAGTACGACGTCGTTAGAGTGAATGGGTGGTGTGTTTTTTCTAAGAAAAAAGATGCAATAATTCTGAATTCGGGTCTTGTTGATTTTGTATGAAATGTATAGTTTTGCCGGCAGTCATTGAAGCCACCGTTGAAACGCCAGACGACTCTCACGTGACTCTCAAGGTAAATATATAGCAGTACTAGCAGTATCATTAATTAAGTATCATTAATTAACCATTTTTAATTAACATAATCATAAATTTAATGTTGTTGGTAGTTATTTATTTATTTATTCCTGCATTATTTTTTCTTTTTTCCGTGCATTGTTGCGTTTATTTGAAGACATGACCCTGTTGTTTCTGTTGTTGCATGTATTTGTAGGGCATCTCCACGGACAGGATCTTAGATGTAAGAAAGCTTCTGGGGTTGCATGTCGAGACATGCCATTTGACCAATTTCTCCTTATCTCACGAGGTAACTTTAACTGGTCCTTTCTTAACTAGTTTTTACTTTTAGCCCCCCGAGGGACGCAATCACGCAAATTCTGAATCTGATCTTCTCATATTGTCACAATCATAATATATGGCTTTTTAAGGAACATTACTGTGTGTTTGTGTTCTGGGCGTGGTCCATTGTACTCGGTTCAAGTTCATTCAAGGCATGGGGTTTGGGGGAGCTGGGATTGATAACTTGGGTATGGGACCGGTTGGATTTTTAATTTTCAGAATTCCAAATAAGTTTTTTTTCTTAAAGAATTCACTTTTTAAGTAATCCTGCTGTCTAGGAAAATAAAAATATTAAGAACATTTACTAGCTTTGTTTTTATGATTTTGACCAAAAAAGAAATCCTGAGAAAAAAATACCAAAAAAGGAAAGAAAATGTAAAAGAAGAGGATGGCACATGAAAACTTCAGCCACCATTTATATTCAATACAAGCTTGCTAGTTTCATCATAAAATATTTGGTAATATTTTTCGCTAATTAAATAAAAAAGGTTGCATGCAGAGGGTATTTGCCAAATTGGTGGGCACTGCCTACCTGAACTCTGTTAAACCTAACACCCACCCAACATAAAATAATTTTTAAAAAATAAAATAATATTATTTTAATATATTTCAGAATAAAAAACACTTTAAAAAATAATTTTCTTGTTTTTATCAGTCTGATAGGATGGCAGCTCTTCCTTTCCCTTTTGTTTTCTTGTTTTTATCCTTCGTTTCTTTCTTCATGAATCTTGCAAGGGATACTTTCCGTGAGAAAGAATGCATGGGAAATCACCATCAATTAACCTTTTCTTTTGCGTATGAATTATACAATTAATTATTTGTTGCTGCTGCTTCTATGAATATCACACCACCACGAATTCACTCGTCTATGCTTCTAATTAGAATTATATATTGTTGCTTCATGTTATTCTTGTTTTGTGTAGGTATTTTCTTCAAATAAATAGATTTTATAGTTTTATCAATTTTATTTTAGTACTTCTTATTTACAAATTTTTTATTTATTAACACATGATTGTAGATTTATTTAATAGCATGTATATATAATTTTTTTTTAAATGCATAAAAAACTATACATATAATTATTTTATTGAAAAACATATAAATAGCCCTCAGCGAAGCGAAATTCAGATTACTAGTGAAAACTATATACGGTCACTACTCTCTAGTGCTTTATTTTCTCTTGCACAAGTGCATAACGAAGGCAATGCGCAACGAAGGCAGTGCGCACCTGAAAACGTGTGTAATTATGGTTGATTTTGAAAATATTGTTTATCTATAAATATATTTAAATGATTTTTTTTATATTTTAAAAAATATATTTAATATCATGAAAATAATATAAAATACTAAATTTTTTAATCATAATAAAAATATAAATAAATCTTTTTTTTTAAATTACTTTTGAAAATCAGTGTCTTGGTCGATGATGCCCCCTGATCTAGACTTCCTTTTACTTACTAGCAACTAAATAAGTTGACACAACGTACATTTATAGAATTCTTTTATTTTTAAAATTTTACAGCTAAATTATGATATATTTCATTGCATAAATTCCGAGTTCTGAAAAAAACTCGTGAAACCAATAATCTTTCTATTTATTATTGTTAATCTTTCTACTTGTAAAATAATTATTATATAAAAACTTAAACTAACTCTTTTTAATCAACAAATTTAAATAGGATAAAACTTTGATTCCTAAAATAAAATAAAATTTTATAATTCTAACTTGAAAATAATAATTCAGACAGCTGGTTAATTTTGATCCAGCAAGCATGATAAGTTATGATTAGTGATCAATTTTTTACATAACTATTTTTTTTTAAAAAAACCTCAATTTCATGATCAAATAATTTATAATTGAATCTGTTTAATGTTCACGTCATAAGTATTAATAAGATATTTAAAGGAAACCTTCCTAAATAAATATATATATATATATATAAAGCATGATAAGTGTTTTTATATTTGAAAAACGTTAAATACAATTAGTGTTCTTTTGATGAATTTTGATGTGCTATGTTAGAAACAAAAAATATATATAAAAAATTATTTTAACATATTTTAAAATAAAAATATTTTAAAATAAAACATCATATAGCACAATACCAAACAACATGTGCTTCTATTAGCTTCATGATGCTCAAGCTTGTTTGATATTGTGATAGTGGCTGCTAGATAAAACAAGAATATTAAAAAAATAATCTTAAGCAAACAAAATAAATAAATAAATAAATATTTATTTAAAATGAATACTCTTAAAACATAAAAATAAACGAGATTTTTTGCATGTACATGTACCGATAGCATCCTTTTCCGATAGGTTATAAAATACTACCGCCACTTTTCGAAATAGAAGAGAAGAGTGTCATAAGCAATAATTGGAGTGCTGACAGCATTTTGCTAAACTTATCGACTCCTACCACACTCACAGGTACGGGGACCCAGACTCAAGGACACGGTGGACATCATCTCTCTCAAACCCTGCCACCTCACCATTATCGAAGGTAAGCCCTCAAATCAACCGTCAGAAATTCAGCATTCACTCTTTCTCGCTATTGACCACCAACAGAGAACCTCTACCCAAAACCCCCCAAATTTGTTTTGCTTAACGAGAATTCAAATTTCTGTTGCAGAGGATTACACGGAAGATCTATCCATAGCTCACATTCGCCGTCTCCTCGACATATTCTCCTGCACCACCTCATTCGGGGCCTCCTCCACTTCTCCGACCAAACCAGCGGGTCGAACCGGAAATTCAAAGGAGTCCGGTTCAAAAGAGACCTCTTCGACTGAGACAGAAGAAGATAACAGGAACAGCGTGAACAAGAGCGGGAACGATGGTTGTACGGACGAGATGGAGAAAGTGGAAGCGGCGGTTTCCCTGTGTCCGCCACCGCGGCTTGGCCAGTTTTATGACTTCTTTTCTTTCTCGCATCTCACGCCGCCGGTTCAATGTCAGCTTTCATTTTCATTATAATCAAAATAACTTACTATTATTATACTGAGAAATTCCGAATTTTTAATATGATTTTTTAAAAAAGAACTGTTTGCTTTCAGATATCCGGAGATCAAGTCGGTCTTTCGTTGAAGATAAAACGGAAGATGATTTCTTCCAGATAGACGTGAGAGTTTTTTTTTTTTCAATGAATAATTTTACTTTTAGTGGTTTTGGTTTGTTAATCAAGGAATATATTCGGGATTGGAAAAATTGCAGGTTAGGGTTTGCAGTGGGAAGCCAATGACAATTGTGGCTTCGCGAAAAGGATTTTATCCAGCTGGAAAACGCCTTCTTCTTTGCCACTCTTTGGTTTGTTTGTTGCAGCAGATTAGCAGAGTTTTTGATTCTGTAAGTTTTGAATCTAAATTGACATATCATTTTTTTTTAATTATAAAAGTCGGTCTGTGGTGATGTTTGTAAAGCTATATTTTTTGTTGTAGGCATACAAAGCTCTTATGAAAGCTTTCACCGAGCATAATAAAGTAAGCCTTAGCTTTTCTCTAGCCCTTGGCTGTTAGTCTACAAGAGTAGCTTGATTGTTAATTGTATATTTTGTGTTTCTTTACTGTTTCAGTTTGGTAATCTTCCTTATGGATTTCGAGCGAACACGTGGGTTGTTCCACCGGTTGTTGCTGATAACCCGTCTATTTTTCCATCACTTCCTGTGGAGGATGAGAATTGGGGAGGTAAAGGAGGAGGACAAGGAAGAGATGGGATGCATGATTACAGGCCATGGGCGAAGCAGTTTGCGATTCTGGCAGCAATGCCTTGTAAAACATCAGAAGAGAGGCAAATCCGGGACAGAAAAGCCTTTTTACTTCATAGTTTATTTGTTGACATTTCTGTTTTCAAAGCTGTTGCAGCAATCAAGCATATCGTTGAAAGTAATCAGTGCTTTTTAAGTGATCTTGGGAAGTCGGTTGTCCACGAGGAAAGAGTTGGAGATTTAATTATTATCGTTATGAGAGATTCATCTGATGCTAGCACCAAGTTGGATTGTAAAAATGATGGGTGTCTGGTTCTTGGAGTGTCACAGGAAGAGCTTGCTCAGAGAAATTTACTTAAGGGAATAACCGCCGATGAAAGTGCAACTGTTCATGTAAGTGAACTCATTTCTGCATTTGCTCATGATATTTGATTGAAGCAGGTGTATGAGTTGCTGAAGTGGATTTTTGATCTTGTAGGATACTCCCACTTTAGGTGTTGTAGTTGTTCAACATTGTGGCTTCACAGCTATTGTTAAAGTTTCTTCTGAGGTGAACTGGGAGGGGAAGCCCATTCCCCAGGACATTGCCATAGAGGATCAGCCTGAAGGAGGCGCCAATTCCTTAAATGTTAATAGGTCAGTTCATTTTAAAAGCTTTTTAGCTGTTGAGTGAATATGTAGTTAGCCGTGAAATAGCAATAATGAACTGCTTATTTGTTGAAATCCTCTTAAATCAGATCACATATTTTCTTAACTCTTCTCTGGTTCTTAATAACACTTGCATTTCGGCATGCAATATACTCATACAGACACTATTTAGAGAAATCATCGCATTGGTAGCTTATAATGTAATCCGTTGCTTCATATGGGCATCCTCAGATGTTGATTGTCATTTTCTTTAAATTATTGCAGCTTGAGAATGCTGTTGCATAATTCATCTACGCCTCAATCATCTAGTACCCCCCAACGCCTATCGGGAGGAGATCATGAAAGTTTACGCTCTGCCAGGTCTTTGGTGCGGAAAATACTAGAGGATAGTTTGTTGAAGCTGCAGGAAGAATCCAGTAAATGCACGAAGTCTATCAGATGGGAGCTAGGAGCATGTTGGATTCAACACTTGCAAAATCAGGCTTCAGGGAAAGCTGAGGCTAAGAAAACTGAAGAAACTAAGCCTGAACCTGCTGTCAAGGGGCTTGGAAAGCAAGGTGCATTACTACGGGAGATAAAGAAGAAAATAGATGTCAGAACCAGCAAAAGTGAAGAGGGAAAAGATGTTTCTTCTGGTACCAACCTTGCCACGAGCAAGAACTATGATAGCACTAATCAGAAAGAATCGGAGAAAAAGGATGAGAAAATGGAAGTCATATGGAAAAAGCTGCTTCCTGAAGCAGCATATTTGCGACTTAAAGAATCAGAAACCAGTCTTCATCTGAAGGTTTGTTTGCTACTTTCAAAGAGTCTTGACCTCTCCACATTTGCTTGCTTACACTTGATGCTACAGATTTCGCATTAGTTATCTATAATTAATTCCAGTGGTAATCGTTTATTCTATATTGTAGAGAAGGGAACCCCGGTATTCTAAATTTATTATCTGTCATCTTCAGATTCATATTTGATGTGGTTATGTTGTTTTGCAGACACCGGATGAGTTGATTGAAATGGCACATAAATACTATGCTGGCATTGCTCTTCCAAAACTGGTTAGTTTTTTTTTTATATATAATTGACATTTATTTTTTAACCCTAAGACGTTTTCACGTTAATACATATGGTTTGTGTGACTTCAATTTTTTAGGTGGCAGATTTTGGCTCCCTAGAACTTTCACCAGTTGATGGAAGAACATTGACAGATTTTATGCATACTCGGGGCTTGCAGATGTGTTCTTTGGGGCTTGTGGTAATTTCTTTGTTTTGAAAGTTGTCTTGTTATTTTCCAATCCAAAAACGAAACTTTTTGTTAATGATCAGAGTTGACTTGGATATATATATAGCTGGATTCGGAAGCTTTATTTTTTCCTTTCCTTCTATCATTGTAGGTTGAACTTGCAGACAAGCTCCCTCATGTTCAATCACTTTGTATACATGAAATGATTGTCCGAGCCTTCAAACACATATTACAAGCTGTTGTTGCATCAGTTAACAATGTTGCTGACTTGGCTGCTTGCATTGCATCATGTCTAAACATATTCTTAGGAACGCCTTCAACTGAAAATGAAGACTCGGATATTATAAATGATGAGAAACTGAAGTGGAAGTGGGTGGAAACCTTCCTTGGAAAGAGGTTTGGGTGGCAGTGGAAGCATGAGAACTGCCAGGATCTAAGAAAGTTTGCCATTCTTCGTGGGCTGTCCCACAAGGTCTGAAAATCTGACCCCTCTGCTACTGCTTGACAAGCATCACCATGTGTATAATCCATCTAAGTTTACAAGTCATCTTTTGTCAGGTTGGCCTTGAGCTTCTTCCTAGGGACTATGATATGGACAATGCATCTCCTTTCAAGAAGTCTGATATTATAAGCATGGTCCCTGTATACAAGGTAAAGATACTAGTTATTCAATTTAGAAATTTTCATTTTTTTTTGTGGTAGTTGTGTCAAGGAACCATCTCACCTAAAAGTTTAAGCTATTAGTTGAGGTCCCAGGATATTATTAATATTATTCTTTAACACACACCCTCAAGTGAAAGCTCTTTGGGCTTGAAACTTGTATAAGTCCACACTACCTTGTGCTCAATTTTTATCAAATAGAATGAAGGTGATGAAATTCGAACTCGTAACCGCTAGGTCAACAAGACTCTGATACTATATTAAGGAACCATCTCACCTAAAAACTCAAGCTATTAGTTGAGGTCTCAAAATATTATTAATATTATTCTCTAACAAGCTGATCATATACTTCTCCTACAGCATGTTGCATGTTCATCTGCGGATGGACGTACACTGCTAGAATCATCCAAAACCTCCTTAGATAAAGGTAAATTGGAGGATGCTGTTAACTATGGAACTAAGGTAAAATTTTACTTTTCTTCTTGCGTAGATGACGTCTTACGCATCAATTTACAAAACCAGTAATGTTAACACATGTCATATTGAATTTTGAAGGCACTGTCGAAAATTGTGTCAGTCTGTGGCCCTTACCATCGAATGACTGCAGGAGCATATAGTCTACTGGCTGTAGTTCTCTACCATACTGGGGATTTTAATCAGGTATGTGGTTTAACATGATCTAGCATTTCTATGCATCCACTACATGTCTTGCAATAAGTGTAGCATGTATCTAGTTGTTTGGACTTCGGAGAAACTCAAGCTGGTGGAATTTATAGTTAGTTTCGTTTTTGTTTCTATTTTGAAATGATTCGAACAGCAATTTTCTCCTTTCTGAATCTGTTTGGGTTTTTCGTTTGTTGTTGTTGATATTACATGTTTAAGAATGGGCACTATTTTGCTCAACTCTGTTATATGTTGAAGATGATTATTTTGTCAGTCAGCTTTGATACAGGTAGCAAGGATATTTAATTTTATTTGCATAAACAAATGGATTAAGGTGATAAAATAAGGAGGATACCAGTGAACTCTGAAAAAGAAGAATTTGTTGATAGTTAAGTTTGTTAAGAAACTAAATATATGTTTAGTTATCATAGATGCGTCACTTCGTGATGCCTGTCTTGACACAATATTCTGAGTTTGACTGAGAAAAAGATCTGAGAGTTATTGTGAGTCCTAAAGAGCTTAGATATAAAACAGTTTGAAGTGTTTAAAGGACATAAAAGAGCTAGACTGTAATTTCATTCCTGAAGATTTGTTAAAATAATTTATGCTTCTGGGGGGTTGATGAATTTCCTTTTTGTTATCATGAGGTTTGTGTATTTCATTGTGCATTTACAAAAAACCAAGAACCTCTCTGAGTTCTGTCTCTCTCTTTTTTGGTCTGTAATTTTCTATTCATAGTTATATACTGGTGTGGGTTTCCATGTTCTTCATTAGGTATTATGTGTTTTTTGTGAGAGTCGCAATTAGATTAAAATTTACTCCCTTACCTCGTTGCATTGATAATCCCACCTTCTAAGGGGTGAATCAAAACAGTAGTATAAATAAAGCAGACAATTTGCCTCGCGTTGAATAATATCCAAAAGGAGAAAACAATTCTTGTTCTAAATTCTTTTGTATCATAAGTGCAATCTGAATCAAGTTAAGCAGCAGTTTCAAATGTGAGGTAAAAGTTGTAAAGGGATCAGTTTCCATACCAAATAAAGCATACTCTACATAATTTGAAGGTTTGCCTTCAACATTGAGACGTGCCATTATATGTTTTCACGTTTTTCTGCTTGATCTAATTACTGTAATGATTTTCAGTATTGACCTCCTCCACTTTATTTAGGCTACCATTTATCAACAAAAAGCATTGGATATTAATGAGAGGGAGCTCGGACTTGATCATCCTGATACAATGAAAAGTTATGGGGATCTAGCTGTCTTCTACTATCGTCTTCAACATACAGAATTAGCCTTGAAGTACGTTTTCATATTTTCCTAACCAAAATGATTTTTTCTACATCATTCAGACCCCACAATGGCTTCCTCTAGTTTTTCATAGATTTATATGGTACTATGGACCACTTACTATATAGTGTCATGCGATGAGTATAAACTTTTAATGACGTTCTTAGCTTGTCTATTTCAGGCGTTTCTCACTTTATTCGATTTAGATGGCAATAGATTAAATACATGGCAAGAGGAACTTTTATCTATTTAAATCATGGAAAAGAAATTGTTTTTGTCAATTCCTCATTATTTTATTTGGGGCTTCCATGGTCCCAGACTAGTTAAAATTAACCTTCTCATTGGAGGTTTCTGTAATGCTCTCATGAAAAACTAAAACACCATCGAGAGTTGAGACAAAAGCTTAGATTTTCCTGTCCCAAAGGGCGTCTTAGAAGGAAATTTTCACGAACTGGTGTGGAAAACAAAGAATCTGGAGCCGCCCTTATGATTAGAAAATTACGGTGCTGGAGTGGGGCAGGCAGTTCGTCAATAAGAATAAAATACAGTTCATTCTCTCAGGAGTCATAACCAGCATCATGGGAAATTCCCTAATGGGCCACCCTTTTACTGTTCTAGGTATGTCAATCGCGCACTGTATCTTTTGCATCTAACATGCGGGCCATCTCATCCAAATACTGCTGCCACATATATCAATGTTGCAATGATGGAAGAAGGATTAGGGAACGTGCATGTTGCGCTTAGATACCTTCATGAGGCTCTCAAGTGTAACCAGAGACTACTTGGAGCGGATCATATACAGGCAAGTTAATTCCTTCCCCCTTCTCTCTATAAGATAACTTTCACAGTTAGGCTATTCCTACAACCTTCAATCAGAAGTACAAAATAGAAAACAGCAATTATAAACTACTAACTTAGAAATGCATAACCATCCTCTCCATTTTGATGGAGGATGTACTTTATGCACTAGTTATTTTTGGCAAGTGAGCTAGTATTTATATTAGTTACTTCCTAATATTTGGCTGAATCTGAATTTCATGGTTTGGTCAAGAAAATATTTATTTTCTTTATACATCCATTGATGCACAAGTTATTTTGCTCTTTCTTCACAGATTCAGAGACAGCCTTCGCAATTTCAAATAATTAAAGCCTAGAGAATGAGACAATGTTAAACTGATTCGGTAGTTGTGCTAAAAATGTTTTAAGGCCTTATTAGAGTTAACAATTCCAATAAAAGCTATTACCGTTATTGAACTCATTATTCTCTCAGATTTGATCTCCTTGGTTAATTTAGATTTAGCTTTAGATGCAACCAAACTAAAGAATAAAAAATTATATGGTGAGGACTCCTGGAGGGGCTGAGATTGGAGAGGCGGGAGTGGATCTAAGAAAAAAATTGGTATACTTGTTTGAAAATATAGATTTCAGAAGGTAGGACTAATTTAGGCATTGAATATACAAATTCAGAAATCCTGCTTCTTGAGGCTAACCACTCGACCTCTGTGTGTCTGCATGTATGCACATGCCCACTTTAATTGAAGGCAGTAGCTTTTATCGTCATGTCCTAACACATTTCTGGCTTCTTCAGACTGCTGCCAGCTACCATGCCATAGCAATTGCTCTATCATTGATGGAAGCTTACTCCTTAAGTGTTCAGCATGAACAGACCACACTGCAAATACTGCAGGCCAAACTTGGATCTGAGGATCTAAGGACACAGGTACCATGAAGTTTAATATTTCAACAGTGAAATCCCATATATTCCAGTGATTTTTGTTCCTTAGATACAATTTGTCTTTTACAGGATGCAGCTGCATGGCTTGAATATTTTGAGTCAAAGGCTCTGGAACAGCAAGAAGCTGCACGCAACGGTACTCCAAAGCCAGATGCCTCAATTTCCAGTAAAGGTCATTTAAGGTAACAATCAGCGGGCAGACATTACATGGCTTACAGTGATCCATGTTATCAAGTTTTTCTTTACCTGGACTCTGTACCTTGAATTCATTGGTATCATGAGTTAACAACAACTAAATGAAATATTTTCTTGTATTGGGTCAGTGTATCAGACCTTTTGGATTATATAACTCCGGATGCAGATATGAAAGCAAGAGAAGCTCAAAAGAAAGCTCGAGCAAAGGTCATAAACTCTTGTGCCTGAACGTTTTCACTTATGCTTCTGGTATTAATTTTTCTCTTTGCTGAAATAATGGCTAATTTTTTCTTTTAATCATGCAGTTTAAAGGCAAACCAGGCCAGAATGAGGACACAGTCTCAAATGAATACCGAAAGGATGAAATTTTGTCATCTACTTATCCTGTTGCAGAGAGCTCAAGTGATAAAGAAAACAAATCTGAAACACATTTCATAGAGCCTAGGAATGATAAATCTGATTTAGGTCTTCCAGATCAATCATTAATGAAGAGGAGTGATGATATGACACAAGAGGACAACTCAGATGAGGGATGGCAAGAAGCTGTTCCCAAAGGCCGTTCACCTGCAAGTCGCAAATCTTCTGGTTCAAGGAGGCCAAGCCTAGCAAAATTGAATACTAGCTTTATGAATGTACCTCAGTCATCAAGATTCCGAGGAAAGCCTAGCAATTTTACATCCCCTAAAACATCACCAAATGATCGAGTTGCTTCCACTGGACTGACAGTTCCAGCTCCTAAAAAGTTTGTTAAGAGTGCCAGCTTCGGTCCAAAAGTAAATAATTCTGGCGCCTCAACTGGTGGAGCAGAGAAATCAGCCCCAGCTACCCCTGCCTCAACTGAGAAAGCTGCCAAAGCAGCTTCAATGGCAAGTCCAGTCAGTGTTCAGGCAGCTGGAAAAATGTTTTCCTATAAAGAAGTTGCTTTGGCTCCTCCTGGGACAATTGTGAAGGCAGTAGCAGAACAGTTGCCAAAAGGAAACCCTACAAAGGAACCAAGTCCTCATGGAAGCCATGAGACAGCTGCAACTGATGTCAAATCAGGAGAGGCGACAACATTAAAAGCTGTGGAGGTAGGAAAACTTCAGAAACCTGAAGAAGAGAGGCAGCTTCCAGCTTCAGAGGGAATGAAAAGTCTTGTTGATCAAGAGAGAGAAACAGGAGGGGGTTTGGTGGCGACAGAGCAGCTTGAAGAAATGAATTCTGCTGGTGAGGATCACATAGATACAGAAGATGGAGGTGCTGAGAATAAAGTAGTTGCTGTTAAAGATACTACCTCAGAAGCTGAAAATATTTCAGACTTGGGTCATGAGAATTTGGATGCTTCCAGGGATTCAAATACCATGTCTTCCCCAACTGAAGTGCCTGATACAAGAGCATCAGATGGTTTCCCTGCAGCTTGCCCTGATCTGAAACCTCAATCTACTTCAATTGAAAAGGCTGGTTTGTTGGAAAAAGATGCTTCCAGCACAAATGAAAAGGTAGAAAATGAGAATGCTCCGGATCTTTCTAATGACAAAATAAATGCTAAGCTATTGTCAACTGGAGAAGGAAAGCAAGATGATGCGGAAACTGGTAAGGAGGCGACCAAGAAACTTTCTGCAGCTGCACCACCATTTAACCCATCCATAATTCCAGTTTTCAGCTCAGTTGCTGTTCCAGGATTCAAAGATCACGGACTTCTTCCTCCTCCAGTGAATATTCCCCCAATGCTTACTGTCAATCCTGTTCGTAGATCACCTCATCAGTCAGCTACAGCTCGGGTTCCATATGGTCCCAGGTTGTCTGGTGGCTATAACAAATCTGGAAATCGGGTTCCACGTAACAAGCCCGGCTTCCACGGCATTGAGCATACAGGGGATGGGAATCATTTCAGCCCTCCTAGATTCATGAACCCACATGCAGCTGAATTTGTGCCTTGCCAACCTTGGGTTCCCAATGGCTATCCATTGCAACACAATGGCTATATGGCTACTACAAATGGTATGCCATTATCTCCCAATGGCTATCCCATTTCCCCAACCAGCATTCTTGTGTCACCAAATGGATATCTAGCATCGTTGAATGGTATTGAAGTGACTCAAAATGGGTTTCCAGCCTCTCCAGTCGGTTCAGAAGAAACACCCACATCAGTTTCTGTTGACGTTGGTGGTGAAAACAAGAGTGAGGCTGCAGCAGAAAATGATACTGAAAATTCTGTGATTGAAGTAGGGGTTGAAAACCAGTCAAGTGATTATGAACATCAAAAAGATCAAGAAGAAAACGTAAATCCTGAAATAGGAGAGATGCCTGCAGAGGTCCCGGTGACTAGTGATACTGCTGTAGCAAAAGAAACTTGTGACAGCCTGCCAACTGAGGAGAAACCAAGCAAGTGCTGGGCAGATTACAGCGATAACGAAGCTGAGATCGTTGAGGTTGCAAGTTGAAAAAAGTTGTGAAATTTTCAGGGTCGGAAAGTGATCTGCTTGCGAAGAGGCTGTAGCAATGAAAGAGAGAAGAAAAGCAATAAGCAATAACTGAGTGCCCCTGTATTGAGTGGGAAAGAGCACTGTTGCTGAGTCTGACATAATCATCTATCTCGGGAATGTGTATATTTTCTGATACCGTTTGGTTTTATTTCAACGAGGGAGGAGAATCGGTGAGCCAGCATGCAAAAGACATGTGATGATCATTGAAAGATCCCAGTAATTTAGAGGTGAGCTCATGTCATTTATTTTTTTTATTTTTTTTTGCCCGTTGATCTTTTGCTGTTGTAAAATTCGAACACTTTAACCTTGGAGGACTTGTACTGAATAGCATTGGATGGACGACGGGTTTATTTTGAAAATATGGTTGGGATTGTTTTTTAAAATTTTATTTAAAAATATATGAAAATATTATTTTATTTTTTTATTTTTATTTTTAAAAAATTATTTGTGATATATTTACATTAAAATAATTTAAAAATATCAAAATATTGGGTGTTCTTTTTCCTTCCTCTTGTTTGATTTGGTAGGTCTAAGCTCGAGAAGTTTTTTAAGCTAAGATTGATTCTAGGTTTATCAATGAATTTGTGTGTGTGTGTGAGTTTATACCTTATATAAGTTTGTCAAGTTTTCTAAAGTATTTTTTAGGTATTTGATGTTAAAAAATAAATTTAAAATCAGTTTTTTTTGGCAGAAAAACTTAAGGCATATTTTGTTAACAACCTTTGATTGCTGAAATCTGAATGATGCATCTTCAATTTTATTTTGTATAATACGATTAAAGGGTCATTCACCCTATAATATATAATTTTTAAAAAAATAATAACTATGCCCTCTATTATTATGTCTTAACATAGATAATAGATTTGACAAATTAATTTTAGTGAACTCATGTTTTTTTAATTGAATATTTTAATTGAATCCTTTTATCATTAAGTTGATTGAGAATTGAACATCTTGATTTGTTTCAATTTATTTTTTATAGGGTTATTATAGTTTCATTACTTGAGTCACGGATTTAATTAATTAACTTGGATTTACTCAAGTTAATACAATATGTTATTTTATCGATAATTTTATAAAAAAAAAACATATCAATCAATCAATATATGTTAGATTTTCAATTCATGATTATTATTATTATTATTATTCTCTTAAAAAAAACACCTAACAATGCATGGTATTTGTTTTGTGTTAAAAAATGAAGATTAATCCAACCTGTTTTTTTTACATTTTTATTATTATCATCTAATTAAATAAAAATAATAATTTCAAAAACAAAATTATTCAACACAACAAGATTTATTATCTATATTGCAAGATCATATATCTTGAAACATATTTATCTTTTGATTTAAATCTTTTAATTTAAATTTTTCAATTGAATTTTTAGTTTTCACCCATTATTTTTTCTCATTTATTATCACATATAATTCTTGATTTATATAATTAAATATATATATATATATATATATATATATATATATATAATTTTTGGTTTGCGATGATTTTATCTTGCTGGAAAAAAAAACATGTTATAGATAATTGCAAATCCATTTCTTTTTTTCACTGAAAAATAAAATTATACAGCATACAGAGAAACACGTGGCACATAGCTGGTTACGTGCTAAAATCCATCATGATTGCGAAGGATCTGAAGGAACTACTCTCTATTTTGAGTAGAACTGAAGATACTTCGTTACAATAATACAATTAAAGTCTAACAACATGAGAGATAACCTTCACTGCTATAAATAGGCAGCGAGCTAAGTGCAAAACGCCTAATTAACGTGCACACGCCGGAGATCTCTGGCGAAAATCCATCATAACTAGTGTGGCAGCACAGTGAGAAAGAGCTGCTAGAACAACAAACACGTGAAAAATCTGATGGCTGTGCCCAACAATGTCAAAGGCACCAGGCTTCAAACGTTCTGGTATTCTAGTAATATAAAAGCCAACTCCTGCAGTGTAGAAAATTGCCATAACAAGCTCATATCCAAGGGATACAAATATATGGGGATGCCCCCAGTGGAGGACAACCGCGTGTGCAGCAGGAATCACCCCTGAAAAACCCATGGTGAGGAAAAGGGTGGCCCTGAAAGGTCTGAAACGAGGAGTGGAAAAAACAGGCGCGAGGAGGGCGATGATGGCAAGTGCACCAAGCAAAGTTATGGAGGTTAGATAGAAGAAGCGTGGATAGGGGCTGCAATAGAAGACATAATAGATGGGAGCAAAGAATGAGCAAACTATCATAAGGGAGATGCCGGCATAATCTAGGCGCCAGAAGAAGAAATTGAAGCGTTTGGAATGGCAAGCTAGGAGATGGGAGAGGGAGCTGCAGACCAAACACATCATCGCCCCAGATAAGAAAACAAACCATGGCCATCTAGGAATAACCTCGTCAGAACCATCCTGCTTCTGGAAGACTGGTTGCTGTGAAATGTGTCTCATTAAGACCGAACCCTGCGCAGAAGCAAATGATTTTATTTTATTTTATTTTTTGTATAAAACTTCCTGATAATAGACACCTATACAAGATTTATGTTACTAGTGCAAAAACTTCTCATCCCACTTGCATCTATAATCCATGTCCTTCTTCATTTTTACAGGTAAAAACTTCATAAATGCAAAGATTTGATAAAAGAGGAGATATGTGAGCTGCTTCCCTATCCCTATTCGTGGTGATGGAGAAGCAGCTGATGGCTGTCAAGAAATCAGGTTAGGAATCTTTCATTTCATCGTGGATACTTTTACACGACAAGAATCGCAAATATCAACACCCCCCCGCGTGCTGCCAATTTTTTTATTGTAAGGATATGATAAATATAATTTTCTTTTTGACCATTTGAATACCATATCTCTAGAGGCACAGAGATATCACATGTGATGTCCACACCATACAAAACACACAGTACAACTAGAGGGCTTATGGTTTTAAATGCTTCTCTTGAAAAACATGAATGGATATTTTTTATTACACTGGGATGGTTTAGATATGTTGATATAAGAAATTTTAAGAAACAAATCTGAAAAATTTATATTCATTTTCATTCAAATAATTATTTTGAAAAATACACTACACCGCAATCACAAACACACATTTACCATTACAATGAAGATTGAATTTTCAATTACTTATCTTTCAGAACAGTTCAAAAGGGTAGTTGAGCTAAGAAAATATAATTAATTGAAGTCTTCAATTCCTTATCTTTTAGAACAATTCAAGAGGATAACACTGCAAAAGGGTTTCCTTTTCGAAAAAAGAACAGAGAAAGCAAAAGAGAGGTTAAAATTAAATCATCAGCGCATCAAAGTGGTGTGGCCAAAAGTTATTGCTGGAATAAAAAATCACATCATGGTGTCCCTACTTATCACACAACTTCAAGAAACAATAGAAAGCTAAAAAGACCACAAGAGAAAAGAGAAGACTTACAGGAAACATGAGACTATCAGAGACGTTGAGGTCTTGATTCTTCATCATCATCAGTGTCTTCAACGGTCCAGAAACTTTTTCCCTGTGAGTCCCACACCAAAAAAAAAATCAACTAAAAAAATCATTCCCCCATCAACCAAAAATATAATTATAAAAAAAAAAACGCAAAAAATTTAAAGCAGGAGACCTGGAGAAACTGGTGATTAAACCTTCAATATTATCCGTGCTCTCCTCCATAAAACTCAAACCCAGCAATCCCATGAATATTAAGAAACCCCCTAAATGGCTGCAGGCACAAATAAATTTTCAAATCTCAATTCACATTAATTTATATAAGTAAAGAAAGTATTCATATTATTTGATCTGTAAATCAAATTAAATACTCACGTCCAGACATTGAGAGTTTCGTTGTGCCAAGAAAACACGCTTAAAAATGCATCTTTTAAAGGCCATTCGCATCGATAGTGATCCAATATATACTCATTATCTTGCAAATAATCTGGCAACTCTTTGTACGTCAATAATCTCGGCCTCTTCTTCATTCTCTGCTTTGAATTTTTCACTTTTTCTGTTTTCTCATCCGTTGATTGATCCATCTTCACTTGCTGCTTCACCTTCTTCACGTTTTTCCTCATTCTGTCCCCGACCACGAAGTCTCGCCGGAAAAAAACTCTCCCGGCGAGGAATATATCCTGGGTTTTCGTGTCAGACGGGGATAATTTGATGACAGGACAGCTCTCTCTGGAGTTAGGGGTTCTCCGGGTTTTTAATGGTGTAATATTTATAGACATGACCAATGATTAGAAGCGCGTGAGTTGCTCAAAATGAAAATGGAAAGGAATAATCAGCTAAAATGATCTTACCTTTTGCTTTACACGTTTCGTTAATTTATTGGTTGGAGTTTTTGAATTCCAATTTATATCATAGTTTAAACTTTGGTCAACTTAATATAAAAGCTATGATAATTGATACTTGATTCGGTACCGGTTACAAAAACGATTGGGTTATTAGATTAGCAAGCTAGTCTTTGATTCGGTACCGTTTTTTTGTTACAAAAACGATTGGGTTATTTTTCAAACATGTGTTTGGTATTTTGGTATATAATTCTTTTTAACAGTTAGTATTCTATCCGGTTTAACTAGAAATCTAGTACAGTCCAAGATTCAAGTTCTCCATATTTTTCAAGTATATATTTGGTATTGTAGTGCGGTGCTTTTTTAAAATATTTTTAGCTTTAAAATATATTAAACTATTAATATCAATGTATTAAAATTATTGGGAAAAAATAAATATAATTCTTTTTTAAAACAAATACACTTAAATATAATATTAAATAACCTTTAAATTAACGAGATAAATTAAATCAAGTTTATCAATTAAGCTACAAAGAGTTCACATAACTTGTATCCAGACGGCCATATGGAAATTCCTTACACACACATTAACTGTCTGTTCTGAAGTGTCGTTGCGATTATTTTTTAAATTTTTTTGTTTAAAAATATATTAAAATAATTTTTTTATTTTTAAAAAAATATTTTTAACATTAGCATATAAAATGATTTAAAATCACCAAAAAAATTAATTTAAAATAAAAAAAAATCTTTTTTTTTTCAAAAACCTTAGAAATGTAATCACAAACAGGATCTAAAATAATGAAAATCCGAACACAAACAAGTGCATAAGAAAATTTATTTTCCTAGGCAAGAAATTACGGTACACTGCCGCGCGTGAGGGTAAAATGTTAGATTTTTTTATTGTGTTGGTGTGTGGAAACTGAAATGGGAGGAAGGTGAGAAATGTAATTTAGGTGAGCTGAAGCAGAAATTCATCAATTTGTTGTGGCTACTCCCTCGGTTAGAGATTAGAATTAGACTTTCTATGCTTTGAATGAATCTTCCGTGCTTAAAATTTATGAAGTGTCCCATTAATTCCGTTTTTCATTACATTTTTTTATTTAAAAATATACATATTAAAATTATAAAAATACTAATATAACTTCAAATTTTTATTTTATTTTATTTTTTACACAAATATAGTTTTAAAAAACATTTTAAAGCTAAGCTAATGCACTTTTAAAATACCTTCGAGATATTCAAAGGGTTAAAACTTGAATTCTTAGATGAGATCCTAAAATATAATTTATATTATTTTTCAACACATCATCTCAAGTTTTTTGCACTTGAAACTTGTACAAATAATTATATTATCTTGTGCTTGATTTTTATTAATTAGAAAGAGGATGGTGAGATTTGAATTTATAATTATTGAGTCGACAAAATTCTGATACTATTTTAAAGAATCATCTTATCTGAAAAATTAAATTGTTAATCGAGGACATAATTTATATTATTCTCTCGTATTTTACCTTTTTCGGGGTGTACGAGGCAAGGTTTGCTTTGACAACTTCATTGTGCATGATCGAGATTTGTTTTTATGTTTTTGTGAGCAAATGGAGAAAGTGTTTCCGATTTTAAAAATATAAAAAATATTTTTCATGAAAAATTGAAAATTAAAATATCATTCTACGGTGGGCGTGATTGCTAAGATTTCCTTAATCCAGTGTCCTAACACAATTCTATCATTGACAATCAACCTTTAGTTCAAATTAAAAATTAAAAATACCTATTACCTAAAAGAGGTGGGATTTCCCACTGTACACCGTGACTTATTGTCACTGTGGAGTGACAATTTGTCACGATGAATCGCGGGTGTACATACTCTTTTTTTTTTTTTTTTGCTTTTTCAACAGTGAAGTCACGAATTTAGCCCCCATAAACGACAAATTCCGCCGCCAGAATCAGGGGCGGCGTCGTCATTGCACGCTTCGGATCGGGCCGGTCCGGTCCGGACCGCCGGTCTGCGTCTTATTTTATTATTATTCGAAATTGGCTAAGTACGCCTTTAACCCCCGATAAGACAAAAACGCCGGCTGTTGACCAAGGGCAGGAGGGTAATTGACCTACTTTCTTTAATTCTTTTTCCGCTGCGTGTCAGAGCTTGCTTTGCACGCGCCAGGCCTTTGCTCTCCCCATGCCCTGGTGAAGCGGCGCGTGCGGCCTATTCCGGTGGCCGGAGAAGAGATTCCGGAGCCTATCTCGCTTCGCCTCAACATCCTCTTCCTCTCGCGGTGGCGCGTGTAGTCGAAAAACGTTCGTGGACACGGCTGAGGGCGGTTGAAAGCGCTGCCCATGTTTCTCTCTCCCCTGCACGTCAAAGTGCAGGGGAGTCCCCCATTTGTTGCTACCTTTAACTTTGGTCCCTGAACTTTCAATTTTGTTTTTCCTCCTGATATTTAGTATATAACTTTTGTTTTAGTTCGATTGGGTCCTCCGATTGGAATTGATTGAATGTCAATGTATCAATTCGGTCCTCCTTCTTTTAATTTTCGGGTTGGGTTTAAATTATTCAATACATACAGTACAGAACTTTCTATTTCTTCAATTTCATCCTTTTATTCAATTTCATTTTATATTCAATTTTCATTTTGGCCCTTATACTTTTAATTTTGGATTTTAATCCCTTTATATTTGATTTTCATTTTGGCCCTTATACTTTGAATTTTTTTTTAATCCCTTTATTTCTTTTTATTTCTAGAATAATCTCTACTTTTGTCCATTTATAGTAATAATAATAATAAGAATAATAATAATAATACTAATAATAATAGTAATAATAATAGTAATAATAATAATAATGATACTAATAATAATATATTCTTTTTCATGCTTACTCTTTTGTTAATGTTTATGAGTGTTTTTTTTTCGGGATAATTTAATAATTTTAATTGTTTTTGCAATAATAGCAATAGTCATTTTATATATAATATTACTTGAGATAAAAGACAACTCAAAAACAACAAATAAACAAATTTACCTAGGTTATAATAATAATACTACTACTAATAATAATAATAATGATGATGATAATAATAATAATAATACTAATAATAATAATAATAATAATAATAATAATAATAATAATAATAATAATAATAATAATAATAATAATATATGTTTTATTTTCCATTATTAACATAATAATAATAATAATAATAATAATAATAATAATAATAATAATAATAATAATAATAATAATAGTAGTAGTAATAATAGTAGTAGTGGTAATAATAATAATAATAATAATAATAATAATAATAATAGTAGTAGTAGTAGTAGTAATAATAATAATAATTAACATAGTAGTAGTAGTAGTAATAGTAATAATAATAATAATAATAATAATAATAATAATAATAATAATAATAATAATAATAATAATAATAATAATAATAATAATAGATAATTTTTTTTTCTTTTGTTAAAGTTTTTAAGATCTTTTTAGTTTAAAAAGATGTTTTTTTTTTTCTTTTGTTAAAGTTTTTAAGATCTTTTTTTTAATCCATTTAAATGTTTATTTATTTCTCCATTATTAACATAATAATGTTAACAAAAAAAAGTTGGTATTTCAAATGTTTAGTTAATGTATAGATTTGAAAAAAAAAACATGTAGGATGCTATTTTTTCTATTTTTTTAAGTTTAATAATAATATGTGTTTTATTTTCCATTATTAACATAATTATAATAATAATAATAGTAATAATAATAATAATAATAATAATAATAATAATAATAATAATAATAGTAATAGTAATAATAATAGTAGTAATAATAGTAGTAGTAATAATAATAATAATAATAATAATAATAATAATAATAATAATAATAATAATAATAATAGATAATAATAATAATAGATAATTTTTTTAATTTTGTTAAAGTTTTTAAGATCTTTTTAGTTTAAAAAGATGTTTTTTTTTTTCTTTTGTTAAAGTTTTTAAGATCTTTTTTTTCATCCATTTAAATGTTTATTTATTTCTCCATTATTAACATAATAATGTTAACAAAAAAAAGTTGGTATTTCAAATGTTTAGTTAATGTATAGATTTGAAAAAAAAACATGTAGGATGCTATTTTTTTAAAGTTTATTTGTTAAAAAAAAATTACAATATTTTCATTTCTAATATTTGAAATCTAATATTAACGGGGAAAAAAACAACTAAAAAAAAAAAGGTTGGCAAATTTACCTAGGTAATACTCATTGTAACTATTCATTGGCATTATCTACAGTTAAAAAATCTGCGACCCACTTCCCATTTTGATTACACTATAAAGTATGTGAGACTAATTATATGTTTTAATATTTATTAAATATTATCAACTAAAAATATATAGCGAGAAAAAAAAATGGCCTACAATTTCTTCCAAAAAAATTTAATATCAGTGTTCTTGAATACATTTAATATAATAATATCATTAATAAATCTTATAAATATAACTTTGGCTTTCAATTTAAATTTCTATTTTATACTCTTTTTTTTATAAACGATGACCTTTTTTTCACATTTTTTTATTTTTTAATAACCGTCGTGTCCAAGTTTTTTTTTTTTGAACCAGGTTTCTTTTTTTTTTTTTGCGAGAGTATCCGTTACAACAAATTTCTAAAAAATCATTTAACCTTCTTAGCAAATTTTCTAACAAATTTTATCAAAAGTTTTTTAGCAATAGCAATATTCAATCACTTTTTGGTTGAAAGAAACCATTTTTCACAGATTTAATCAATTAATATTTTACTAATAAAATATTAAAATAAAAAATACAACATTTATAAAATCAATCAATTTTTTACATAGATAAAAAAACCCAGCGGAGCGGGCGAATTCGCTCGTGATATATTAAATTGCGTTGACAATTGCCTTGGTGTAAATTATTAATCATGTTAGGGCAAGGAACGATCATCTTTATAGACTCAACGGGAATACCTGGAAGAAGAAAAAAAGTAAACCAACGCGGTATTATAATTTAAATTAGACTTTTTTTTTGGATATCTTTGCGGAACAGGGGAACCACATGACCCGGAAAGCGCACTTTATGGGCCCAGGGCATGCGTAAACCTACGGCTGTCCCAGGCTCTTACGAGGAGGGGCTAGGCCACCACCTCGGGGACGGTGACTCCAAGAAGAAGTTTGCTCCCTCAGGTTTCGAACCCAGGACCTGGGAGGAGTTCCCCCACGCAGGTCCCAAGCTTCTACCGTTGGGCCAACTCCTTGGAGTCTAATTTAAATTAGACTTGTTAGCAAGCTATATGATCTTGTTCGACATTATATTATAAAAATATTTTTTTATTTTTTATTTCAAATTAATTTTTTTAGTCTTTTTAGATCATTTTCATTTGACTATGTCAAAAATTATTTTAATACATTTTCAAACAAAAAATATTTTCAAAAATAACTATAACCATATTCCCAAACAATTAGTGCGCTGAAACATTTTTTTTTTATATGGAAAACCAGGTATTAAAAGCTACGCAAATGTGTTTTAAAAAGGTTTTATTTTTAAATATGATCTAGGATATTGACCACACTAAGAGCAAAATAATGACACATTACCAACCTTAAAAAAACAGGGAAACCTATAAAATAATAAACAGTCAAGAGAATTATATGGAAGTCAAAAAAAAAAAAACGAGACTTCTTAATAAAATAAAATAATAATAAATAGTCTACTTAAATAACGGTGAACCGTCTAACTTAGAAAAAAGTATCAATAAAAGAACATAGATTAAATTTAAAGAATTAACATAGGTTGTTCTATAAGTTTTGAAGAGATTTGACATGAGAAAGGGGGGGTGGGGGGGGGGGATAGCAGCTGACGGGGGCGGGCGGGGGTGGGTGGGGGATAGCAGCTGACACCAAATTATATGAATTTTAGAATAATCACATCCCCATCATAGAGGAGCCATTTTAACGATTCCATCAATTTGTTTTAAATATTTGACATTTATTAAAATATAAAAATACCTCTAAACTAACTTGATATTATAAAAATAATGGTGAAAAGATTAAGGCCTTGTTTGTTTCAAGGAAACTGAATTCCAGGAATTCAGTTTCCTCATTTTCTAATGTTTGGCAACCATCCGGAAAGTTAGTCAAAGAAAAATTAATTCTTTAACTTTCCGGTCAACAAGAAAATTGAAAGAACCCGCAGGAAAGTGTTTTCCTTTCCTTATCAAAAGGAAAACACTTTCCTTCTCCTCTCTGTGTCCGAAGAAGATGACAGTGCATGCTTCACCTTCACGACGAAGAAGATGACTCTGCATGTAACTCTCTCTCTCTCTCTCTGCCCAAAACAGAACAACCATGGAAGCCGAGAGCTTCCAACGCTGCCTCCGGCCACCACAGGGCACCATTTACGATGAAACCACCACAGGAAGAACCACCTCGGCCTCCTCTACCCGTCGGTATCCTCCGTTGAAGCTCTCGTCGTGGTCGGTGAACAGTACCGCCACCTTCCAACGCTGCCTCCGGCCACCATTTCAGACGCCACCACCACAGGAAGAACCACCTCGGCCTCCTCTACCCGTAGGTATCGGCCGTTCACCCTCTCGTCAATGTCGGCCATGTTACTGTTCACGTGAACAGTAACATGGCAGAATAAATTCTTGAGAGAACGACGGGTGCAACGCACCGTTTTTGCGTTTTGAGCGTTTTATGAACTGTTGGGCTGGGCTGATCCCGGCCCAGCCCAAGTCCAGCAGAGTTGGGCCCTTTTGGCCCACATTGGTTGGGTCGGCCCATTTAGTTTGGGACAGGCCCATTCTGAATTTTTTTATTTTTTTTAAATATATATATATAGATAAAAATCCGTTATGATGAAAAACAATGACGTGTGACTTCATATGAAAAAAAAAAACTTATTTTAAGCTTTTAAAATTGAAAAAAATATATATTAATAAGTTTTACTTAAAAAATATTTCACAAGCTTATTTCTCTATAATATGATATGACATATATTGTTATATTTTATGAAATAAGCTATGTATGAATATAGGATATAATAAAAAAATTCATCATTATACTTTTTAGATTTCATTTTTTTATTTTAAGTGATTAAATATTTAATATATATTAGATAAACTTGAAAAAATAATAATTTATTAATAAATTATTTTCCATAACACAAACAAACACTGGAAAGTGTTTTCCAGTTCATTTTCCATAACACTGCCAAATATCGGAATTCACTTTCCAGGAATTCACTTTAAAAAAAAAAACCACTTTACTGCAAACAAACGGAGCCTAAAAATATTCCCCTCCAAAAGAGTTTATTTGATTTCGTCTTGAATGGAAATAAAGTATTTACATTCTTTTGACAATAGACTAAAATGCCCCGATTGAAAGATAATCTTCTCTTTTTTTTTCATTTTAGGGTTCAATTAGTGTAATTTTATTGCGTAAAAACAATAACAAATCTAACCCGATACAATTTATACAAACCATTCTCCCCTTAATGCCTGTCTCAAAATTTTTATGATTCAGGAATAATACTGTTATAATCAATGGTGCCAACCAATAAATAGATTCCTAAAGATTTTTTTTCTTATTAAATTGATATTTCTTATTTTAAGTGATTTTGGATGTTATTGGTTGGTAGACAGTTTATAGAGGTTTTTCTTTATAGTTTGTTAAAATGTATGTGGATAAAAATCAATTATTTTTCACATAACACAGTCCCAATAGTAAATGTGATTATTTTCTGTTCAGTTCAGTTTTTATTTTATTAAAACAATAAAAAAAAAATTAAATTGGTTTAAACCAACTGGTTTTGGTTCAATATTTTAAATAAAAAATTGAAAATAGTTTCGGTGTTTTGGATTTTTTTTTAATTTTAACTAAGCATTTTTCTTCTCCCATTTTACCTAAATGAAATCAAACCAAAAAATTTGAGCTCAACCAAAAAAATAAAAAAATATATAGTATATATTTTTTTATTTAAACTGGTTTGGTTTCAGTTTACCGGTATTATCCTTAAAAACCAAATGTGAACCAAAAGTTTTTTTTAAAATATAATTGGTCTAATCAAGTTTTTTAAAAGTTTATTTTTCTCAATTAATGTTTATTTTTTTTGTTTTCTCTATATTTTCAATTTTTTTGCAGGAAGCTTGTCACCTATTTAATTAATAAACAGGAGTGTTAACTAATAACATGGATGGAATGCCTTAAAAATAAACAGAAGTGTTAATTAATAATTTTCGAAAATTTAAGAGTGAAATTGGTATTGTCTATATAGTTGAGGGTTATTATTTTTAAGTTTATATATATATATATATATATTTGCTTATTCAATTTACAGCTTGAGAAGAAAGCTTTACTGAGCGAGGCATCTTGCTCGGGAGTGGGGCCTGATCGTTCAAGAGCCACGAAAAACAGAACGTCAAATAGCCAGCTAACCTCCTTAACCCATAAGACGCACGTCCCGCTTCAAAGAATCGAATCACAATCAAGAATAAATGCCAGCTTCAAAGAATTGAATCACAATCAAGAATTTGTTTTCTGGGGCAAATTAAATCAAGAACATATACTTTCTTTTTCTTTTACTCTTTTTCATGGTTGGCTAAATTCAAATAGCCAGTGAAGGATTACACTGAATCGACTTTCATGAGAACAAAAACCACCATGATAATCTGAAGAGTTACGTTATTAAAGACATAGTGGTCGTTTTGAGAAGAAGCCTTCGCTTCATCAAACATAACATGATAATTTTGCATTCAAGTGTATGGCTAGCTGTTGATATATCATGAATAAAAAATAATAATAATAATTCTTTCTTCTTTTTTGTTCCAAAGAAAATCCTCGAAACTAAGATATTTTAGGTGGAGCATGCAGATTAACATGGACGCTAGTTAAACTGCAACCTGGCTCGTTGACGAGGGGGGGGGGGGGGGAAACAGCAGTTGAAAAGTGAATTAACTGATCAGCTCCGATAACCAGTTTTATTCTTAATTTTTTCCCCCTTTCCTTTCCTAAAAATGACACCGTTGTATTAATTGGTGTTTCAGGCACCGGTGGACCGGCCGATATGAAGCTCATCTGTGTGGGATAAGAATTGCTGGAATGAATCACAAAACAAGAAAGGACGACAAGGCTATTCATTTTCACCATCTACATTATCTTTGTTTTTTTATGCTGTGGAGGAGATTATGTATCAATTAATGTGCATTTTTATTTTCTTTCCGTGGCAATGGCTGGTGGTTTTTAATTTGCTGCGGCATTTGGATAATGCAGTCTACCTTGGTACGTATCATAATTAGCTACATGCTTTTTCTTAGTAAAACCAATGAAAAAAAAAAAAAAACTGTCATAAGATCTGGAAAATAAAGTTTGAGATTGAGCTGCAGTTCATGGCATTTGTGATGACTACTGTTCAGGTGCCTATGATGATGAAGAAGCGGCAGCGCATGCTTATGACTTAGCAGCACTGAAGTACTGGGGTTCTGGCACAATTCTTAATTTTCCGGTAATTTTATCTCTATAGTATATGTGGAAAAAAATGTTAAGATATATTAATTGTTTAGTTTGCAGATGATTAACACAGGAATCTGCTGTCTTATTGGTTATAGTTGTCGACATACCAAAATAAACTGAAAGAAATGGAGGGTGATCAGTGTTTAGAAATAATATAAATCATGTTTTGTAGTCTTATCTAACAACTTAAGATTTTAGGTGAGATGATTTCTTAACATGGTATCAAAGACTTGTTGACCCAACGATTATGAATTCGAATCTCACAACCCTTATTCTATTTGATAAAAATCAAGCACAAGGTAGTATGAGTCTGTGCAAGTTTTAAACCCAAATGACTTTTATTTGAAGGTGTATGTCAGAAATAATATAAATCATATTCTGGGTCTCATCTGACAGCTTAAGCTTTTAGATAAGATGATTCCTTAATAATTAGTAAAGAGATGATTTTTAGGTGAGATGATTTCTTAACATGGTATCAAAGACTTGTTGACCCAGCGGTTATGAATTCGAATCTCACAACCCTTTTTCTATTTGATAAAAATCAAGCACAAGGTAGTATGAGTTTGTACAAGTTTTAAGCCCAAATGACTTTTATTTGAAGATGTGTGTCAGAAATAATATAAATCATATTCTAAGTCTCACCTGACAGCTTAAGCTTTTAGATAAGATGATTCCTTAATAATTAGTAAAGAGAAGAGTGCATTGGATCATTGAGAAGGTAAGCTTCTTGCATCTATGGTTGTGGAAATGAATCTCTGCACAAGGAATTGCTAAATCGATGAACTAATTTACACAGCGAGTTGATTCTTACTTGTATTCAAATTTGTAGGAAAAGCAGTGGCTTTTCTCGTGGAGTTTCAAAATACCGAGGAGTTGCTAGGTACTTAGTTTACGCTAGCCTTGTTCTTTGATTAATTATAGACAGTTTATACAATTTTGAACCCACAAAATCTTAAATTATCCCGTAACTCGAAACTCTAATTAGGTGGATTAATGTTATTGAAATTAATTTTAATGTTCAGGCATCATCACAATGGGAGGTGGGAAGCTCGGATTGGTAGAGTATGTGGCAACAAATACCTGCATCTCGGGACATATGGTAAATTCCTCAAAAATACATACCTAACCCTAACCCTAACCAAGAGCTTGGAGCAACCTACCTTCAAAACCAACAAACATACATACCTAGTGAAACTACATTAACTCAGCCACGGCCAGCAACGAATCCTTCATCAGCCCTAGGGCTCTTACTTCGATCATCAAAGTTCAAGGAAATGATGGAAATGACAGCAGTGGCAGATTGCCCACAAACCCCGTCGCCGGGCTTAGACCTTACACCATGCAGCTTCCTTGAAGACGTTCAGACATATTTTGACCGTCACGATTCAAGTGGCTACGGGGATCAAGCGGATGACATGATTTTTGGAGACCTCAGCTCGTATGTGCCACCCATGTTTCAGTGCGATTTCGAGACATAAAGATTAATTAAGGTGATTTTGTCACTACAAATTAATTTATACAATTAAATTAATTTGAAGGTTCTTTGTGTATATGATACCTGTAATACGGTCTATGGCTTCCCGTCATCAAATGGTGAAGGGTTAGATAGCTTGGGATCTGATTTCAGATAGCTATTTGGCTATTTATTATTTGGTTCATTTGTTTGTAGAGCGATGAGGGCAAATAAACATTTGTATTTTATCATCATTTTTTGTACGAATAAGATTATGAATTTTTTTCTATCAATAATATGTCTATGAAATTGATGCAATTTTCATTTTTCAGCAATAAAATGTCAATGATTCCATTTGATGATGAGAATTTATATTAGATATGTTTTTACCTTTAAAGTTCATAAAAAAACATAAATGAACTCAATTTGTTTTCGATTTCTAAAATGATTTTTTATTTTTTTGAGACTATGGATAGTTTTATCGTGGTTTCTAAGGTTTTTTGGGTAAAAAATAGTTGAAAATTGAATTTTAGGGTTAAAAAGACCTAAACCGTAGTTCTTTTGTCATTGTAGTGGCTAGAATCTAAGCAAATTAGACAACATGCTATTTAATATCTTTTTTTTTAAAAAAAACTTTGGGGTGGATGACAACAAAAAAAAGTGCCCAATAGAGCTGGTTTGTCAAGTCAGACTTGCGCGTAAGCCTTGATAAAACGAGCTAAGCCCAGCAACGTCTGACCTTTACTTTTTTTTCTTTGTTTTTTTTTAAATAAGTTTTTTTCATATGTTTTCTCTCTCTATTTTTTATATTTATATTTTGACTAATATCCATTCTCCCTTTCATCTTCATCTTGTTTAGAGACCTTTTTTTAAATGATTTGTTTTTGTTATGCATTTAAATTTTGAAGGGTTTTTTTTGTTTCATTTTTTTTCTTATCTATTTTATAATTGAACTTTTTTTTTTCCATATAATATTTCTAATACTTGTAGCCTTAAATAATGTTCCCCCCCTATTATTTTATTAAATTAATTTAATTTATGTCTCTATTTCAATTATCATTTACTTGAATAAAAATATTTTAATCAATAAATTTAGCTAATACAACTGGTTAAATGTCCCGACTTGCAAGATTAAATATTTTAATCTATATCTACCTTTTAATATTTTTACTTATTAATACACATAATTCTCAATTTATTTAATTATATTATATATATATATATATTTTTTATCTTTTTTATAATTGAACTTTTTTTTTAAAAAATATATTTTTTTTTATTTTCATATAATATTTCTAATACTTGTAGCCTTAAATAATGTGTTCCCCCTATTATTTTAATAAATTAATTTAATTTATGTCTCTATTTCAATTATCATTTACTTGAATTTAATCAATAAATTAGCTAATACAACTGGTTAAATGTCCTGGCTTGATCTACCTTTTAATATTTTTTAGTTACTATTTTTACTTATTAATACACATCATTCTCAATTTATTTAATTATATATATAAATAAACCTTTATTTTCACTTAAATCTTTTCTAGCTATAAAAATGCATTAAGAAAATCTGTGTGTATTATTTTTTATTTAAAAAAAATATCTAATCCCCGGCAATTATTGGGGGGGTCAAGGTGGTAAATTCAACAATGCCAAATGTCGTAGTAATAAACAAGGAAGGCAAGTCACAGTAGTTTTTAATTTCCACATAAACGCTCCTCCTTGTTTTAAAGTTTTAAATTATTATTAAAGCACTGTTTGGAAACTTTTTCAACGACATTTTATATAATTTCTTTGTTTATCTTTCTAATTTGATAATATTAAATATATATTTTTAAAATTAAAGTATTTTATTTTAATATATTTTTAAGCATAAAACAATTTAAGAATAATTGTTACACACATCAATACTTTTTATTTGATTGCTTAGAAATGTGGTTTGAAATTATATTTTATTTAGAAATATATTAAAATAATATTTTTTTATTTTTTTTAAAAAATACTTTTAACATCAGCCTATAAAAATAATTTAAAAACATAAAAAAGTAATTTAAAATAAAAAATTCAAATGTTTTTGTCCCCTCACCCGCTAAATATATTTTAAAAGTGAGTTTAATCTTGAAAGAATATAAGACTAATATTTATTTTAGTTTTTTTAGTAATTTAAATATACTCGTATAAAAAATAATTTTAATATATTTTGAATAATAAAATACTTTTAAAAATTACTCTATTGATAACCCCAAGTTGACCCCCACAGTCACGAGGCACAGTCTGATTCCCCTTGGGCAATCCCGTAAATTCCCGAAAAAATTAACTACCATATAGCCATTTCATCGCTCCCAAAACCACAACCTCAAAACTGCAAACGTCACCTTTTCCCGCCCAAAATACTCGTATGAAAAATAAATGAAAACACTCCAAATAACTGCTGGGAAGGATTTATATAAAAAAAAATTTCTCTCCGATTGTGGAGTTACTAGAGAGAGAAGCTAAAATTAAAATGCCAGATCTAGGACTAGGAGGTAACCTCTCTCTCTCCTCTTCTCTAACTCTCACGCGCTGCCCTACACTCAAACCCAACTCTCCTCTCCCTCCCCTTCCTCCTCCTCCCGATGCCATTGATCAATCAGATTCAATTACCTCAACGACGACGACAACAACTTCTGTTTCAGTCAAAACCCTAGTTAAATGGGACCAAAGTGTTCCAGAAGGAGCGGCAGACTTGTGCAACGGGAGTTCAATTAGGGTTTTGAAGCGGAGCAGTGGTGGCCGATTGGGTTGTAAGAAAGGGCTCAATAATAGTATTAGTAGTAATAATGGTAAATGCTTGGATGATTACGTTAGGGCTTGGGTTCAGAAGAAGATGGATGTGGGTGTCTCACAATCTCACTGCCTTCTTCCTTTTCTTGCTGGCGCAAAGAAAATGGTAGATTTTTTTGAAACTTCTTTATTTCTTTTGAGTTAGAATTTGGGGTGGAAATTTGAATTTTTGGTTACATGGTGTAATTAACTGAGGCAAAATGTTTTTTTTTTTTTTTTATATGGAAATGCTGCTTCTGAGCTTCTATTTTTTGGGGGGGGCTTTTTAAAAGTGAAACCTTGGTGCTATGATTTTCAGTTTTTGGTTACTTGGGGTGGTAAATCGATGGTTGCGTGAATATTGGAGGCTACTCTAGTGTTTCAATTTTAGCTCCTTTTGTTTTTGATATATTATGGCAGAATTTGTTGTCTTTGTTGCTTACTTCTTAGAATCTTACTGGGCTGTATTCTGCTTTTGGGTAGTTAATAAGTTTGCCGAGAGAGATTGTGATGTCTTGTATATTTGTGATACTGAATGATTTGGGATGTAAGTGTTGTGATATTATTTATATGCTGGCTCTAGTATAGATTATGGGTGATCTTTGGAAGGCTATTTGTGTAGGATCTGATGTTACTTTTTAGAATCTTACTGGTGCTTGTTGGGTGAATTATAGCTTTCTTTCTTTCTAGGGTACAACTTGTATTATATAATACAAAGCACATTATGGATAAATTCTAAGTGGATAACAGCTAATCAATTTATTAAATGCTAATTAGATTTTGGGATGTTACCATCTTGAGCTCCATCTTTTAGCAGGTCATAGACTTTCATATCCTGTGTTTTCTTTGTACGAAATGATTTCTGAAATGATTTCTGTAGTGCCAAGCAGTCAAGCTTGCATATTGTGTTTTTGGTTTTGTCATAAAGGATGGAAATAAGGTCAAAATGGACGTGATGGAGCCGGGTGTATTTTCTCCTTAAAGATAAATATGTCCTTTTACACATTGTTGAGGTTTGTAGGGATCTATGTAGAGCTTTGTCAGTGAAAATTTGTATTCCTTTCATAAACTCAATAAGAATTAAAACTCAGAAGCCTATGGAAGAAGTTCATGTCTAGAGTGAACAGTTTCTTGGTTGATTCATGACTGACCGAAGATTTCCAGATTTTGCTTATCTTTTTACCAAGAAATGGTATTAGTTATCCATGCAAAGAATTTTGAAATTTTGAATAGTATAGGGAATGTGGTATGTATAAGCGTTCCAGTTTATGAATTTACAAATCAGTGTATGCATGTGTGGAGCTAACAGTTTCTTGTTTGATTCACGACAGACTTTGAAGATTTCCAGATTTTGCTTATTTTATCACCAATCAATAGTGTAAACATTGTTCATGCAAAAACGTTTGTAATTTGAAGTACTAAACTGAATGTTCTATTAATTTGGGTTCCAGTTTTTGAATTGAGAAATTAGAGTATGCTTGTTCCATCCTTTTTTTGCAGATCTCTTATCTTGAAGCACATTGTGTGCAATTATGGTTACCTGAGACTGACATCAAATCCTTCTTGTACTCATTCCAGGTGGAATGTCTCTTTTGCTGTAGATCTATCTACTCTGGGGAGGGAATGCAATGCTCTGTTCGTAACTGTCAAGGAGTTTATCACTTCACATGTATCGTGGAAGGGCTTGGGATCTCAAATCTGAGAAAATTCAAGTGCCCTCAGCATGTAAGATCTAGTTAGTCATGATATCATTCTTTGATATGTAAGATTTTTCACATTTTCTTTGATGCTATTTTCTGTCCATGCAACAATGTTGTACCTTTTTTACTAAAAGGAGGAAAACAAGGGTGAAATAGATGAATAGGAGTTCCCAGGATGAAAGGTCAATATAGCTTTTATGTATATGTATATGTATATATTTGTGCATCATGATTCTTCTTGTCACAAACTATTGCTGACTATTAGCGGTAAGCATTCTTGGTTCTATTGGCACATATGTGACATGTCACTACAAACAGGAATGTTTCACTTGCAAAGGGAAATTTCATTGGCGGTGTGTTCGATGCTCAGTAGCATCACATAATCAGTGTGCACCATGGTCGGATGAAGTAGTTTGCTTGAAAAACCAACCAGGGCGAGCAGTTTGTTGGCGGCATCCAACTGATTGGCGGCTAGATAAGAAGGTCAATCTCTTCTTTCCTTCATTAGCAACTCATTATTTTCCTATTTATAATTTTGGAGCATAAAGTTTTCTAATACAGTTATTGCCTCATCAAAAAAATGGTAGAAGGCTTGACAAAGTTATAATGTAATCTCATTAATGCAACTGTGTTTATTGACTCACATGTCTAGTCAGTTTTGTGGGACATCATATTGGTTCCACTGCCAGATTCTACAGCTCAAACAAAAGTTTTGGTAATTGACTACATGTGATGTTGAACTTTTGCTTAGGATCTTTCTATTGGGTTGGCAATTCAAAAATATGTTCTTCTTTATCATGCTCCATAATTTTTGTTGTTTGGCTCTCAAGATTTTAAACCCACCTATAAAATGTAAAATATGGAGTTCTGGAGTCCAAATCTAGATACAAGTGGCTAAATTTTTAAGTAGTTTAAAGATTTGGAGATCTTCATGATAATAGGACCGGGAATTATCCCAGCCATGTAGATATTATGTTTATATTTCATTTCAGTTGCTTGAACATGATTATGCCATTCATCTTTCTAGCATTTGGTTTATGAGACTGCAAAATACATCGGGTTTGTCTTGTGAGATTTTGAGGATCCCAAAGTTTGGTTTGTATAGGAATGTTGGATTCCCACCCAAAAACCTTTTACAAATCATTTGTGGTTTAAGTGATTCTCTCTCCTTCTTGAAGTTCTGAACCTGGCTGTTCTTGGCATCACTTTTCTGGCAATCTCATGCTCACATTTTCCTCACTAATTTTTTACCTAAATTCTTGACTTTGACTAATTAAAATGAGTAGTTATTGCTAACTACGGGCAATATGCTGATTATTTCTGTCAACACTTCTGTAGGGGTTCAGGTTGATGCTGATTTGTCCAATGAGCATCAATTACTACCTAAACCTGCATCCTGCATCCTCCCCTATATTCATTTGGATGCAGTTTGTATTTTTGTCAGATTTATGCTATTTTGATGCAAATATATTCACTTTCCTCCATCTTATAATCTTCAGGTCCTTGTCATGATCAATTATTACAATTACATGTAGTGTTTTCCACTTGAGCTTGTGAATCTCCTGTAATTTAGCTATGTTGCTTGTTTGGTAAATTCATTCATTTTGAGTTCCTATCCAATATGTGATTGCATTCAGTATCATAGTCACTTCATTTTAAAATTAGCAATCCTTTTTTTGATTTGCAAAACAATCGTTCAACTTGAAATGGTAATAATGCAACAATGATCAATGGTAATCCCTGCAAT
Source organism: Salix brachista (assembly GCA_009078335.1). Lineage (NCBI taxonomy): Eukaryota > Viridiplantae > Streptophyta > Magnoliopsida > Malpighiales > Salicaceae > Salix > Salix brachista. Next base: position 10,413,937 of record CM018589.1, on the reverse strand, counting down.
AAACTAATTATTTTGTGATCTGGCAGTTAGAACAAAATGACTTGAGAATAACATAACCAGTTACTTTCATCTTATTAAACACTTTTCTTTTGTTGAGATTTTATTTCTTCATTCATTTCTTTTATTGATTAGGCTGGCTGACAGGTCTGATATTTGTTGAATGAGCAGCATGTGGTTCCAACAACTGATATTGAGGTCAGATTTTTTGCAGTATAATTCGTGGAATTTTTGAACATATTTTACCTTGATAGTTGTGATGTTTCAACCGGAAAAACAGTAAAGAAAATGAGAAGACACAGTATGGGACAGGCATTGTAGGGATAATCATGACCAGTTTGTTTAGCAATGATCCTGATGAAAGAAAGTCAATTTGCTCATACTAGGATAACCTACAACTACCAGTATCTATCCCTTATGGGTACATGCTGCAGTTCACAAAATACGCCCTTCATTTCTATGTTAGGTCAAAGACATCATGGACTAGTATTTAGAAAACTGAGGCACGAAGGACCAGTATTTAGACAAAACTGAAACTGACTTTTATCGTGATCTGTGGACAGCTTAATTGAATTTGTCCAAATATGCAGCCAGGTCGAGTAGTGTACATCAAGTTATTTTGTGTAATCACAAGTAATGGTACAAAAACCTTTTTTTTCACCCTGGCATCTGAAATGGAGAGGCAGACACTAGGTTCTTATTTCATTAGTAGTCTTTCTTTTCTTTTCTTCTGTTAGTAACAATCCAAGTTCAGCATGGAGTTGGATGTGAAACTTAACAAGATTGAATGAGAAAGAAAGCACACACAAAAACAGAGTAGGGTTAACTACAAAAATACCCCTCACCTGCAGGATCATTATCAATATTTCCCTACACCAAATAGATCCCTCAATATTACCCTTAATGCTACTAAATATTTTCAATTGTACCCCATCCAATTCCATCCAAATCATCTGACATATTCTGTTAAATATCCATGTGGCAACTCCAGAATTTAAAGACATGTTAAATTTAAAATGAAACAAAAAAAATTGATAGTAAAAATTTGAATACAATAGATTGAAACCTGAAGAATTGTATTATTTTTTTCTTATTATTTATTTTAAATGGGGTTCAAATTTTATTAACTTTTAACTGCTTTATTTTGTAAATTCTTGTCTGCGTGAGATCCAATTTTTTCAAAACTTTTAGTTTAAATTGAACTCTTCTTTTTCATCATTAATTTTTTATTTATAACAATAAATTTGATTAATCTTTAAATTCTAGAGTTCTCACATGGATTTAAATGATTTATGCTAACGAATTTGGCTGGAAATAGAATTGAAAGGGTAGCACTGAAAACCTTTGGTAACGGTAAGGATAAAATTAATGGAAGCGATCGGTGAAGGACAATGTTGATAGCAATCATATGGAAAAGGGTTATTTTTTTAGTTAACCCATAAAACATCAATTCAATTTCCTGAATTAAACTACTAAGAATTCACATGTAGGTTGATCTTATGGAATTTTTTCTTTTGTAAGTAAACTAATGCTGTTCCATTTTGTATTATAGGAAATATTTTGTCGTTTGCCTCTACCATACATTGATGAGGAGTTCAAGCTTGATTTAACATGGAAAGATCTGGCAGAGAATAAACTAGAACCACCTCCATATGTGCACATCAGGCGCAGTATCCTATATTACAGTTACATTATACTAATCTCATATTTTGAGTAGTTTAGCAATCAAATCACATGCCTTGGGATATGTTGACAATGCCAGTATGTTCTGTGCAATCAATGATTCTTTTCCATTATGTATGTACTTAGGCACACACACAGGTGGAATTAGTCATTACAGTTATGTATTTGATTTAGCATGGGAATGACCTTAATTGAAATTAGATGTTTACCTGGTCAAGAAGAAGCGTGATGATTCTGAAGGTGATGTTGGATGCACAAGTTGCAGTTCTACATGCTGTGAGAATTGTGTGTGCAGGTATGCCTTTATCATTCCATTTTATTTTTTTGCATTCAAACAATAATCAGTTCTTTGATCATCTATTTACGGCAGATATTATTCTCATTTTCTCCCATAAGTGCTAATTGGGTCAGGAAATGGATGCATACACAAGTCATTGATTTAGCCCATGCACTGATTATGACGCCCCCAGCTCCCTTGCCAGTTACCTAACTGGCGTGACCAGGTTCGCCACATTGTTGGGACTAAGTCCCCTATTTCCTCCATCATAAACCACAAAATACATAGATAACTACATTGTTGAAAACGTACGGGATAATTTACAACATCCTTAGAACAATTCTATAATTTACAAAATACTTAAAATGTCTAGATATTTAATTTACAAATTTGGCTCGTACCCCTTTTTTTTTCCACAAAAGATATTCCTATTTTTATCAGTGACACATGAGCCTCTTTTAGCGAGAACCGGTAGCATCCTCGATCAGCTTAACCTTACCCTTGCCTGAACAACACACAAATACAATAACAGAATGAGCCAAAGCTCAGTAAGTAGGGTGATGCACGTGATATGCAATGCTATTGTGTTTCCCACATTTTCATCTATTTTAATCCGGGTACCCTAGGTATATGCAAGTCCGTGCGAACTATCACTCGGTGATCATGTTATCACCTACTGCTCTATTACTTTCTCTCAGTGATCTCAATATCACCTACTGCTCGCAACGGCATTATCCCTCCTTGTAGCACACGGTTAGCGGAATTATCCCTCACTTAACAGTGTTAGTAAATAGAGTTCGCACTATGGATTCCTTGCTATTACCCATTCCACTCAATTCGGTTATCAAACCCTATCAATTCAAAACTCAATGATTTCTCTCAAAGTAATTTCTCCCAATGCACGTGATAACATGTTTAATCACATTCAAACAAACTCGGGTACCAATTCTTATTTCTCAAACTATACTCACGGTTCAACTCACACTCGGGATTCACCCATCGTTCACATACCAATCATGGTACTCATAGCGGGAACACAACCTCCGCTCATTAATATTGTTCATTAATTCCATTAATATTTAGATCTAAATATTTCCCTTATTAAAAGAATAAATTTATTTACTTATTTATTATTATTTTTTTTTTGTCCAAGCTCGTTTCTTTTAATCTTAGCCTATCTATTTTTAAAACCAAGCTTTTTACTTGTAGTCCAAGTCCATTTAATTTATTCTAGGCCCATTAGCTTGATCCAAGTTTATTAACTTTATCTTAGTTCAAACTCATTTCTTTTAATCCAAGCCCAAACCCATTTGTTTTGATCTAAGTCCACCTTAGTTATAAGTTTAAGTCCATCTTGTTTTAACTTAAGTCCATTTAATAGAATCCACACTTTTCTTTTTTTTTCTTTCAAGCCCATATGTTTTAGGTTAAGTCCATGAGTTTATTTCATGCCCACATTCATCTAAATCTAAGCCCACTTAATTTTACAAATATATATTTTTTTTTTCCAGCAATGGTATGCCTACATAACCCATACCAATTTGGCCATAATTCCTTACATATATATCTAAAAATTACGAAATTTTAAGGAGAAATAGTAGACATATAGATCAACAACTTTCATTCGTTGTATTTTTTTCTAACAATCACTCTAAGATCTCGAAATAATTCACACACAATTTCGGACGGAAAATATTTTTCCAGCAAGTATCCATTTGAGCAACCCACGCCATATCAGTCATAACTCCATATCTATTTTTCTAAATATCACGACATTTCACAGGGATGTAGTAGACATATATATCCACAACTTTCATGCTTTGCATTTTTCCTAAAACTCACTCCAAGATCCCGAAATAATTCACCCCAAATTCAGGTTTTTCCATCCCTAAAAGAAATCCAAAATTTTCACACTAAGCACACTTCTCATCATGCATGCTTAACCATCCATCATCAAACATCAAGAGTTCAAAATCATTACAAAACCATCATAATCACATTTTACATTAATTAAACAACTCATAAAAATGGAAAGCATAAACAAAACAAAAATAAAATGAAACCTACTTACTTTAGATTAAGTTTCCCTAAAATCTTTTTAGCTTTTCCTTTCTTTTCCCTTCTTCTTCTTCCCTTTTTCCCTTCTCTTTCACTTTTTTTTTTCTTTTTGTAAAGTTACGGGATGCATAAAAAATGCCTCCTTCTCCCACATATTTGTTTTACTTAAATATCTCTTCACATTTAATGCTTATGTCATGTGTCAATGAGTTATGGTGAAATGCAAAGTTAAATTAGGCTTAAATTGTGATGGATTTCAAGGCAATTCATTTAGTTAGGCTCTATGAATTTTTTTTTTTTTTGAGGTATATATATTGTTTTATTATTATTATTTTTGGCTATCATCATTTTACATACTATAATTTATACTTATTACATATACAAAGGATTTACTAATTAATTCACCTAAAATTATTTTTCCTAAATATTTACGTACATTAATTAATCCCAACAATCACATACATAAACGCCAATTACGTACATACCCTATATACTATATACATACGTACGAATATAATTATCCTGATCAGTACACTTATACGGTTACGAATTTTACGCTAGTTACATTTCTCCCCTCAAAAGAAATTTCGTCCTCGAAATTGATGTATTCGAATAATATCGGGTATTTTTCTCTCATCTCATCCTCCAGCTCCCAAGTCATTTCTTCGTGATCGTTATTCTCCCACATAACTTTAACTAGCCTAATCTCCTTGTGCTTTAACTGTTTGACTTGACTATCCAAAATCTGGACTGGTCTCTCTTCATATGTCAAGTCAGGAGTAAGGTTTGGTATGTCTGTCTCCACAATTTGGCCAGGCTCTCCAATGCACTTCCTTAGCATAGATACATGAAACACATTATGCACACCCGCTAAGGATGATGGTAGCAACAGGCGATATGCCTTATCGCCTACTCGATCCAGTATCTCGAATGGCCCAATGTATCGGGGACTCAACTTTCCTTTCTTTCCGAATCGCAGCACACCTTTAATCGGTGAAACCCTTAGGAACACATAGTCACCGATTTCAAATTCTAGATCCCTTCGTCTCCTGTCGGCGTAGCTTTTCTGTCTGCTTTGAGCCAATTTTAATCGTTGACGGATTTTATCCACTGCTTCAGCTGTTTGTTGCACCAACTTTGGTACCAACAACTTTCTTTCTCCTACTTCATCCCAATGCACGGGAGTTCTACATCGACGTCCATACAAAGCTTCATACGGAGCCATTCCGATTGAAGCTTGGTAGCTATTGTTATATGCAAATTCAGCTAAGTGTATATATTTCTCCCATTTTTCGGACCAATCTAGAACACATGCTCGCAACATGTCATCTAAAATCTGAATTACTCGTTCGGATTGCCCGTCAGTTTGCGGATGATAAGCTGTGCTGAAGTATAGCTTCGTGCCCAAGGCTTTATGCAGACTCTTCCAAAATACAGAAGTGAACCTTGGATCTCGATCAGATACAATTGAGATTGGAATCCCATGTAATCTTACAATCTCATCAATGTACAACTGGGCAAGCTGGTTCAGATTATAGGTGGTCTTAACTGGAAGAAAATGGGCTGACTTGGTTAACCTATCCACAATCACCCAAATAGCATCAGACCCCTTCTCCGACCTTGGCAATCCCATGACAAAATCCTTAGTTACATGCTCCCATTTCTATTCTGGAATTGCTAGTGGTTTTAACTTTCTCGAAGGTCTTTGGTGCTCCGCTTTCACTTGTTGACAAATCTGACATCTTGCTACATGATTTGCCACGTCTTTCTTCATTCCAGGCCACCAATAACATTTTCGTAAATCCCGATACATTTTTGTGCTTCCTGGGTGTATCGAGTATGGAGTTGCATGTGCTTCCCTTAATATCTCTTCCTTCAAGTCCTTTACCGAGGGAACACACAACCTTCCCTTAAATTTGATTACGCCTTTTTCATCCATCGTACAATTAGACTCTTTCCCAGCCTCTATACTCTGTTTTATTTCAGTCAGCTTTACATCTTTCTGTTGCTCCATCTTGATTTTCTCATGCAGAGTCGGCTGGACTATCAAAGCTGATATAATATTCTTGTAGCCCACAGGAATCACTTCCAATCCCAGCCTTTGAAGGTCCCTCACTATCGGCTGTTGAATTAATCGCATCAATGCCATCGATTTTCTACTTAAAGCATCGGCAACAACATTGGCTTTTCCCGGGTGGTAGTTGATTATACAGTCATAGTCCTTTACTAGCTCTAACCACCTTCTTTGCCTCATATACAACTCCTTTTGTGTGAAGATATATCGTAAGCTTTTGTGATCCGTATATATCTCACACTTTTCTCCGTATAAGTAATGTCTCTATATTTTTAAGGCAAATACTACCGTCGCTAATTCCAGATCATGTGTTGGATAATTCCGTTCGTATTCTTTCAGCTGCCGTGATGCATAGGCTATTACTTTTCCATTCTCCATCAACACCGCTCCTAGCCCATTTTTAGAAGCATCGCTATATACCACAAAGTTTCCACTTTCAGACGGAATGGTTAGCACTGGGGCGGTGACTAGTCTTTGCTTTAATTCTTGAAAACTCTTCTCACAAGCATCCGTCCACTGAAACTTGACATTCTTTTTCATCAAGTTAGTAAGAGGCCTGGCTATCTTAGATAAGCCCTCCACAAATCTTCGGTAATAACCAGCTAGCCCTAAGAAACTTCGTACCTCTGTCACGTTCTTTAGGGTAGGCCAGTTTTGGATAGCCTTTACTTTTCTCGGATCTACTGCTATACCCTCTTTTGTCACCACATGACCAAGAAAAACAACTTGCTTTAGCCAAAATTCGCATTTCTTGAATTTGGCGTACAATTGTTGCTCCCTTAATAGCTGTAAGGTAGCTCTTAAATGTTCCCTATGCTCCTCATGGCTTCGAGAATAAACCAGAATATCATCGATGAATACAATGATAAATTTATCCAAGAATCCTTTAAAGACTCGATTCATCAAGTCCATAAAGGCGGCTGGAGCATTAGTCAATCCAAACGGCATTACTAGGAATTCGTAGTGGCCGTATCTCGTTCTGAAAGCTGTCTTCACAACCTCAGATCTAACTCTCAGCTGGTGATATCCTGATTGCAGATCTATCTTGGAGAACACCATCGCACCTTGCAGTTGGTCGAATAAGTCATCAATTCAAGGCAACAGATACCTATTTTTAATTGTCACCCGATTCAACTCTCGATAGTCAATGCATAACCGCAAACTATCATCCTTCTTCTTCACAAACAGTACTGGAGCTCCCCATGGCGAGGAACTAGGGCGTATGAATCCCTTATCCAGTAAATCTTGTAGTTGCACCTTTAGCTCCTTCAACTCCACTGGGGCCATCCTGTAGGGAGTCTTAGAAATTGGAGTCGTGCCCGGCTCTAATTAAATCTCAAATTCCACCTCTCTCTCCGGTGGCAACGTAGTCAAACTTTCTGGGAACACATCTAAATACTCCTGTACAACCTCTATATCTTCCGGCTTCGACTCTTGCTCTACCTGACTATCCAGCACAAGTGCTAGGTACCCTGTACACCCTTTTCCTAGCATCTTTCGAGCTTTTACAGCTGAGATGATCGGTATTGGTTGAATCTTCATATCAGCCTTAAATTCTAACTGCTCACCTCTAAGTAGATTAAAAACTACTCTCTTACCCCGACAATCGATATGGGCACCGTACTTCGATAACCAATCCATTCCTAGAATCAAGTCAAAATCTTGAAGGTCCAGTACTATCAAATCTGCCTCTAAACTCTTATCCTCAATCTGTATTGGACACTGTTTTACTAGGCTTGTCGACTCCATATACTCTCCAGAAAGGACTACTATAAGATATCCTACTGCCAATGTTTCGGGTTTAATATCTAGGCTTTCTACCAATGTTTTTGATATGAATGAATGAGTAGCACCACAATCAATCAAAACATAAGTAACCAAGCCAAAGAGTGAGACATTACCACAAATCACTGTCGAGTCCTTCCGGTCAGCCTCCTCTTGAGTCATCGTATACACCCGGGCAGGTACTCTTCCTGGTCCTCGTTTCTGTACTTGGGGACAGCTAGAGGCTATGTGCCCTTGCTTGTGATAGATATAGCAAGTTCTCAAATCCGGTGGACACTCCCCAGTGTGAAACCTCCCACATTTATTGCACCGAGGTTGGTTACCCAACATTGGTCTTGGTTGACTACCTGGTAGTAACCTTGGGGTATATGGTGTTGGTCTGACAGCTCGTGCACTTCCTGGACCACAGCTTCGGTTGAAGTTTCTTGGCAAGGCTCGTCTTAATGGCCTAGAGGAAGAAGTTCCAGATTTAAATGTTTGCCTTTTCTGTTGTATCTTCTTTGAAATCTCTTTCTGATCCTCGTCTGCTAGCAGTGCTTTGTCTACCATTTCCGAAAAAGTATTAGCAGCAGACATCCATACCATACTCCAGACTCTCGGGTTCAGTCCTGATAAAAACCGATTCTTTTTCAAGTTTTCATCCTCGGCAATGAATGGAACAAATCGACACCCTTGTTCAATTCTTCGTACATATTCTCCTACCGACATTCCATTTTGCTTCAATTCTAGAAAGTCCTGAATCTTCCTAGCCTTTACATCAGCAGTGAAATACTTGTTGTAAAACATTTCCTTAAACTTCACCCAGGTTAAAGTGGGTACATTAACTGTTACTCGTGCACTTTCCCACCAGGTGCGGGCATCTGTGGTTAGCATGAAGATAGCACACGACACTCTTTCGTTATCATTAAAGTGTAGATACTCAAATATTGCCTCCAAGGATTTAATCCACTCTTCCGCTTTCATCGGGTAACACCTCCAGAGAATTCTTGAGGATTCATTTTGCAGAATCTCTCTACGGCGTCATTCCTATGCTGAGGCGACGGAGGTGGAGGTTGTTGGCGCATAGCCAGAAGTTGTTCCATCTGTTTCGTATGAGTTTGTTGTTGTTGTTGTTGTATTGCCTGTTGTTGTTGCTGCAGTATGTCCAACATATGATTCAACGCATCTTGTTGGTTTACATTGTTATTATTGGAGATTCCTTCTCCTCCTTCTCGCACCGGATTCCTTCTTGGCGGCATGTTTTAGCATGTCATGTTATATTTAGGTTAGTTATGATATCGATAACCTTTCATATCATATGAAATATATAACAAAAGTCATTCAGATATATATATATATATACAAAAATTTATATATTTTTCATATATATATTAAACATTTCATATAAAATCGGCTTTTATAAGCACATCAACTCCTAAGGGTTTTCGTACCATAATTATAACCAAAAAGGGTATTCCTATTCATATCAAAAGGGTACGGAGGCTACTACATCGTACTATTTCTTAGTAGTGCGGCTCATAGATTAGAATATGTATCGGATGCGGCTTGGAAAGGCGCCCTCTACCCTCCACCAATCGATAGCATCAACTGATGCAATACGTTCGATCTCACGAGCAATCTCCACAGGTAGACCCCAATTATACATCATCCTATTGAGGGTCCGTCTAATCTGGATTTGTATGAAGGCTCGGATTATGTTCCGATAACAATTTTGGTTGATTTGACCCTCCTATACCTCATCCAACAACTGCTGATCCCTGGGTAAGAGAGTCCTGCGTAAAGTCATCCGCATATAATCATGGTTGCGGTACTGGGTAAATCTGGCAACAGCAAATACTATCTGCTGAATCAAATCATGTACTCTAGTCACGTGAGTAACTATGTCCTGATCCGGTGTCATAACAAGGTTATTTAGTTCCACCCAATAAGCAGCTAGAGTGACCCTCTGCCTACGGGTCCTAGCAACCCGGGGTACGCGTCGTATATACGGCATCTACAACGCGAATATTTATAATCGTCATTATTTTACGGTGTATAATTGTATAACAACACAAAACATATACAAGAATCATATACAGTTACTGAACCAAACAGGAAATAAATCAGAAATTTATTTATTTATTTACCGTCAAAGAGTATACTGGTTCTCGGGCTCATGTGACACTTAGGACTCTACCCAACTTACTAAACCTAAGCTCTGATACCACTAAATGTGAATGTAACTAGCGTAAAATTCGTAACCGTATAAGTGTACTGATCGGGATAATTATATTCGTACGTATGTATATAGTATATAGGGTATGTACGTAATTGGCGTTTATGTACGTGATTGTTGGGATTAATTAAAGTACGTAAATATTTAGGAAAAATAATTTTAGGTGAATTAATTAGTAAATCCTGAATATATGTAATAAGTATAAATTATAGTATGTAAAATGATGATAGCCAAAAAAAATAATAATAAAACAATATAAAAAAAATTCATAGAACCTAACTAAATGAATTGCCTTGAAATACATCACAATTTAAGCCTAATTTAACTTTGCATTTCACCATAACTCATTGACACATGGCATACGCATTAAATGTAAGAGATATTTAAGTAAAACAAATATGTGGGAGAAGGAGACATTTTTTATGCATCCCGTAACTTTACAAAAAGAAAAAAAAAAGTGAAAGAGAAGGGAAAAAGGGAAGAAGAAGAAGGGAAAAGAAAGGAAAAGCTAAAAAGATTTTAGGGAAACTTAATCTAAAGTAAGTAGGTTTCATTTTATTTTTGTTTTGTTTATGCTTTCCATTTTTATGAGTTGTTTAATTAATGTAAAATGTGATTATGATGGTTTTGTAATGATTTTGAACTCTTGATGTTTGATGATGGATGGTTAAGCATGCATGATGAAAAGTGTGCTTAGTGTGAAAATTTTGGATTTCTTTTAGGGATGGAAAAACCTGAATTTGGGGTGAATTATTTCGGGATCTTGGAGTGAGTTTTAGGAAAAATGCAAAGCATGAAAGTTGTGGATATATATGTCTACTACTTCCCTGTGAAATGTCGTGATATTTAGAAAAATAGATATGGAGTTATGACTGATATGGTGGGTTGCTCAAATGGATACTTGCTGGAAAAATATTTTCCGTCCGAAATTGTGTGTGAATTATTTCGAGATCTTAGAGTGATTGTTAGAAAAAAATACAACGAATGAAAGTTGTTGATCTATATGTCTACTATTTCTCCTTAAAATTTCGTAATTTTTAGATATATATGTAAGGAATTATGGCCAAATTGGTATGGGTTATGTAGGCATACCATTGCTGGAAAAAAAAAATATATATTTGTAAAATTAAGTGGGCTTAGATTTAGATGAATGTGGGCATGAAATAAACTCATGGACTTAACCTAAAACATATGGGCTTGAAAGAAAAAAAAAGAAAAGTGTGGATTCTATTAAATGGACTTAAGTTAAAACAAGATGGACTTAAACTTATAACTAAGGTGGACTTAGATAAAAACAAATGGGTTTGGGCTTGGATTAAAAGAAATGAGTTTGAACTAAGATAAAGTTAATAAACTTGGATCAAGCTAATGGGCCTAGAATAAATTAAATGAACTTGGACTACAAGTAAAAAGCTTGGTTTTAAAAATAGATGGGCTAAGATTAAAAGAAACGAGCTTGGACAAAAAAAATAAATAATAATAAATAAGTAAATAAATTTATTCTTTTAATAAGGGAAATATTTAGATCTAAATATTAATGATCGGAGGTTGTGTTCCCGCTATGAGTACCATGATTGGTATGTGAACGATGGGTGAATCCCGAGTGTGAGTTGGACCGTGAGTATGGTTTGAGAAATAAGAATTGGTACCCGAGTTTGTTTGAATGTGATTAAACATGTCATCACGTGCATTGGGGGAAATTACTTTGAGAGAAATCATTGAGTTTTGAATTGACACGGTTTGATAACTGAATTGAGTGGAATGGGTAATAGCAAGGAATCCATAGTGCGAACTCTATTTACTAACACCGTTAAGTGAGGGATAATTCCGCTAACCGTATGCTACAACGAGGTATAATGCCGTTGCGAGCAGTAGGTGATATTGAGATCACTGAGAGAAAGTAATAGAGCAGTAGGTGATAACATGATCACCGAGTGATAGTTCGCACGGACTTGCATATACCTAGGGTACCCGGATTAAAATAGATGAAAATGTGGGAAACACAATAGCATTGCATATCACGTGCATCACCCTACTTACTGAGCTTTGGCTCATTCTGTTATTGAATTTGTGTGTTGTTCAGGCAAGGGTAAGGTTAAGCTGATCGAGGATGCTACCGGTTCTCGCTAAAAGAGGCTCATGTGTCACTGATAAAAATAGGAATATCTTTTGTGGAAAAAAAAAGGGGGGTACGAGCCAAATTTGTAAATTAAATATCTAGGCATTTTGAGTATTTTGTAAATTATAGAATTGTTTTAAGGATGTTGTAAATTATCCCGTACGTTTTCAACAATGTAGTTATTTATGTATTTTGTGGTTTATGATGGAGAAAAAAGGGGACTTAGTCCCAACAGTGTGGTGAACCTGGTCACGCCAGTTAGGTAACTGGCAAGGGAGCTAGGGGCGTCACACTGATGTTTCTAAAACAATATTCCCCTCTGGTATGAAAATCTGTTAAAAACTATTTTGTTGAACTCTTGGCTTGATTTTTATTTGTCAACGCAAGCTATAGAAACAGAATTTTTATTTCAAAACATGCAGTGATTTGTCTTTCTGTAATAAAGATGCTTTCCCTTCATATATCGGTTGAGCTTCCTGTAAATAAATCCAGCTCTAGTTGCTTGTGGCACTCTTAATTAAAGTAGCGGGTTCTACTGTCTATTTATTTTCTTTTTAGCATCATGCATAGCATTCTTTGAAAAAAAATTCATGCCATATCCTCTGTGACCATTTGTTTTCCCACTTTTTTGAATTTGTCATGTTTGTACAGCTTCTTTGCAAAATTGTCAAATAAACAGAACTTCATATTTTATTTTTATTATATGGTTGAAACATATTTTGTACATACCATACATTACCGAGTTGGATTATCTCAACTTTGCAGCTTTGGTTGTTTATATATTAGGATTGTTATGGCATATTATAGTGTTTGTCACTTCAGGTGCTTTTAAAGGTGTCTCTCTAAAATAGAAGTTTCTTTGCTGATTTTGAGCAAGTTGCACTTTATTATCTCAGTATTGATTTGTTTTGTTCATAGTTTGGAGGTTGGTTTATTGCCCAAACTTTTGTTGATCTTATGTCATCTTTAAACAAATACTTTGTTGGATTGTAACCTGAATGTATTGTCTACTAGGGTTCAATGTATAAGCTGCTCCAGGGCTTGCCGCTGCCCTGAAACTTGCACCAACAGGCCATTTCGCAAGGAGAAAAAGATAAAAATTGTCAAGGTTTGAACTTTAACTCACGGTGCCATTGAATACTTTTACCTGATTTTAGTATTCTGTAAAGAAATTACTCGGTTTTGCTTTGTTACATTTATTAGTTTAATGTATTTCCATGAAAAATAATAGATGGATCTTGATTTTCAAAATTATTCACTTGGCTTTTGTGGTTAATTTTTCTTCTTAGACTGAATTTTGTGGCTGGGGAGTGGAGGCAGCTGAACCACTAAATAAGGGTGATTTTATAATCGAGTATATTGGAGAAGGTAGTTTTTACTTTCTGCACCTTTTTTTTTATATATAAATGTATTCAAGCAGCATTAATTCCTACTTTTCTTTTTATTTTCAAGTCGGTTGTTATCATATGGCTCACATTCTTAATTCCTGGTCCTTTTGCTGTTTTTACATTTTAACCATTGGGCCTTTGACTTTCTGCATTAACTATGATTAATTGGTTAGTCTGCAATTTGTTTATTGCCCACTTATATTTAGGACACATGCAAATGAACAGGATTGCTGCTTTCTGCTGTGCTGTAGTTCTTGTTTTCCTTTCCCTGGTGTTATGAGGCATGATGGTTAATGGCAGCAGTTCTTGGATTGAAATAAATAAATATTGAAATACAGTATCATTTTCTTTGTTTTCTTGACATTTTGGTGCAGGTTTTGAGAACATTTAGAGATTAAATGTAGCACAACTAGTTCCATTTTATGAAACTGGAGGATCGCTCATGTAATTATATAGTTTCAACTAGTTTCTTTGTCCTGTTCTGATGTCACAAAATGCCATCACTGGTGATCAATATTTTGCCTCGTACTTGTCTAAATTATGGTCATAAAGTCATGGTATTCCGAGTCTGAGAACGAGTCTCCTTACTATTCTATGATGCAAACTGCAAATATGGTCTCTTTACCATTCAATGAAGCATGGAATTCATTTTCAAAACTTAATAAATATACCTTTTTAAAGCGGCAGTATACTGTGCCTTGTTAAAGATCGTATTTTGGTTTAATTATTTTCCCTTTCCTCTGTCTGTATTGTAATAAGTTGTGTGCATGTATTTCCCAAGAAATAGAATGAGCTAAATTATTTATCCTTCTGTTTCAGTAATTGACGATAAATTATGTGAACAAAGGCTCTGGGACATGAAATACAAAGGTGTGCAGAACTTCTACATGTGCGAAATTCGAAAGGACTTCACAATTGACGCAACTTTTAAGGGAAATTCATCTCGTTTTCTAAATCATAGTTGCAAACCCAACTGTATCCTAGAAAAGTGGTTAGTACTACTGATATGCTGCTTTTCATTTATGATCCTGGCAACTTATATGCTTGTAACATGTGCAATAGTTACTCTAGAACTATGTTCCAAAAAAAAAATAGTTACTCTAGATCTCGTTTATTCTGTCTTGATGAAGATTTGGGAAATGTCACTATTATTTCAACTAATATGAATTATATAGCGTTCTCTAAAAAATTGCAGGTTGCTTAGAAACCTTAAACAAGGATGGCCTATTTGGCTGCTGGCTTCATCTATTCTTATTTGTTTTTGTAGTCGAAGTCAGTTCCAATCTTGGATGTGTATTTTCTATTCTGTATTATGGTAGGAAGAAAACAGTTCTTGCAATTACTAGTTTAATAAAGGAATGGTCGTCAGTGATGGTCTGTCTAAACTATGGTACATACGGTAAATGTCTTGAGATGCAAATGTTATAATTCACTGGAGCTCTCTAGGAAAGAGTTTTTGAAGGCATTGATATATTACTATTTGTTAATACTAGCTATATCTTATGCAGTTAGTGAGTAATAAATTTGAATGTGTTTCTGTTGAAGAAAGTGGGGATTTTTCAGTTGGGACATGGTCTTAACTTTTAACATCTGTATATGGGTTTATATAGGGATGTTGAGGGGGAGACTCGGGTGGGAGTGTTTGCTGCTGGTTCTATAAGAGTTGGAGAACCATTAACATATGACTACAGGTACATATTTAAATTGCATTTACATTCCTGCCTTCCAAGTGTTGTTAACTAAAGAACTTTTTGCAATAGTCAGTGTTGGAACCTGTGATGTTATAAGATTTCTTTTAGAAATGATAGAATTTTTTTCTTTTCGGGTGGTTTAAAATGTGTTTCATAAATAAATTTAAGCTAATCTTGCCAGGCATTTTAAAGGTGCTAGGTTTCTTGTGATAATTATCTTATCTACTGCAGAATTCTAGTATAACTTGGTATCTGTCTTATACTTTTCACCTCATTTGCTGCTGTTTGCCTGTCACAAAAACTGTAATTCAACTTCTGTAATCAACTTATAGTGAATCATCTTTTACATGCGAGCAATCTAGTGCGATTAAGGTTCATATTGTTACTATCTAGATTTTTAAGCTTATAGAATGCAGGTGCAGTTAGCGGACTATATAATTTTTGATAAAAAATGCAATGTTAAATTGTTCAGCTATAACTTGAAGTGGCTGAAATGTCTTCTAACATTCCCATGGGCTGTTTCTATGGTTTGGGCAAAACAATCTGGTGCATTTTCTTCTCATTTCCTGCAACCTGTAGCATTAATGCTAACCATTGGGAGCAAGGGACTAGCATGTAAACTGAAATTATATTCTGGTAAGTTTCAATATAGACACGAATGTTATATTTTGGCCTTTGTAGATTTGTTCGATTTGGACCTGAGGTGAAGTGCTATTGCGGGGCTCCAAATTGCCAGGGATATCTTGGAGCCAAAAGAAAGATTGATAAGTTGAACATTGGCTGGGGTGCAAAACGAAAGAGAACATCAACTGCGTGTGTAGCCATTATGACACTGTGATTCGCTTTTTACACCAGCATCCCGTTTCAGCTGGAGGATTGTTGTACATTTCTATTCGATAAAGTGAAACTGGAAGTAAAACTTCAATCTCTTTATCCTTTCTGTTCGCCATTCAAGCTTTGGCATGATTTTTTCCTGAGCTTTTTCATCGTAGCATTCCCTTTCTACCCACCCTGCAAGACTGCAAGAAACCATGTAAATTTATTTCCCTTGTTGGGATTTTATAAGCCATTTGGAATCCAAAATAGAATTTCTTGTCATATCTTAGTGTGGAAACTTGGAGTATTGATTTGAATACAAAATGGAATTCAATTACCAAAATAATAACCAAAAAGTAAATGAGAGGGATACCCTTTGATTTGCAACAATAATTTTCTTATAAATGTTATCAAGACTATATTCTAAAAACACTCTTAACAATACAAACATTATTTGTTTATAAAAAAAACCCATTATTTCTTTCCTTTTATTTTTCTAATCTTCATGCCATTAAATTTTATATATACTATTGTTATTTATTTTGAAAAATATAAATAAATAAAATAAAACAGAAAAATATAAAAAATATACAAGAGGATACACATGAAGAAAGCCTAAAATATTACCCAAGGTGGTGAAGGACTATAATGACAAGTAAAAAAGTTAGAGGATCAAAATATACAAGATTGACAAAACTAATGACTTGTCTTTCATTGATAAAAGGCCCCATTAGTGAAAATATTTATTTGGGTAAAGAAATACAAATATGGATGGTCAAGGATTCAATGGGGACTTTGGAAGGATTAATTAATTTTATAATTGCAAGGAAAGTCAATTTTTTTACAGACAATTCAGGTCTTAACGGGAAGAAATTAAAGTTTAGGCACTAAAATTGAATTTTGAAAAGCTTAATTGGTCTGATCAGGGGATTAATCATGAAAAAATAAAGTTTGATAGCTAATTAAGAGCTTGATGTAAGGAATTCAAAACCAAGGACCAAATTGACAAAAGGCGTGAGAATTCAAGGGCTGAAATTGACTAAATAAAGGGGTAAATGGAGGAAAATTAAAGGTTTGATGGTTAATGAAGGGATAAATTGCACAAATCATTAATTTTGGATTAAAATAAAGAAAACACTAAACTTGGGGGCTTTAAGTTACAATTTCTAGGGGGAATTGCAACAATTAAAAGGATTTTGAGTCAATTAAGGGTATATGTGCCATAATTAGAAGAAAAAAAAACTAAAATGGATTTTCAATAAAAATCAATGAAGAGCTTAAATTTTAGGGTTTTTAGTAAATGATCTGTCATTTGGCTTTAATGAAAGAACACAAATGACATGTCATTCAGTGATTTACTTCTTCTGTTTCCCGTAGAAATTGATGATCGAGATGACATTTTCAAGGGCTCGTTGTGGAGTTCTAAACCTCCAAATAGCATGAGTTTTTTTTTTTTTTTTTTTGAAAATGAAAGAACATTCCTCCTATATATCTATTTCAATGAAATTGGACATTTACATCACAATTATTTCATTGAAGCCCCTAACATTTTGTCTCTCATTAGCCTTGACTATGATTTCAGATTTTTTGACTGATCGAGTTAGCATCTTTGAACAAATGCATATATATATATTTTTTTTTGAATACGAGGAGAAACCACTCTACCCGAAAAACACATTTTGTGGGCCGAGGGAGCGAGAAAAACCCCAGCTGTCTCAGGCTCTTACAGGGCAGGAGTGACTCACGTTACTAGGACGCGCCCCGACTCGAGCCTTGCTCTTGCAAATGCAAGAGCAAGACCGTTGCCGCCACGCTACCCCCTACCTCCTGGGGACTAATGCATATAAATTTGCATACTTTCAAACGGAGAAAGGTTGAATCCAAATGAAAGGAATGTAATGCCTCTACTAATCTCATGTGGTTTTCAATGAAGTTTACACTGAATTTACTTCAGCAAAGCCTCAAAAGTGATTAACTCGGTTAGTTTTGACTGTGACACTCATCTCACAAAGCCGCTCATGTTTTTCTTGTATCTACACTTTAAATCTCCTGAGAGGTTTTCTACCAAAGGTTTTAAAACCCTCCTCTCTCTTAAGATTAAAAAGCCAAAAATAATTTTTTGCTCTCCATGTCCAAGCAAAACCACCACAAATTCCTAAAACTAGTTCCATCACTGCAAAACCAGCCAGAGCTTCCAACAATTAATTTTCCTCTAAGGATATTTATGTCATTTAACTATGTATATATACCGACACAACTTCAATTAATTTTATATAGACAAGTGAATCTTAAAAAAAGATTATTTTATCTTTAAAGAGAAGCCATGTGTTTTTTTTTCCTTAAAGAGCAAAGATATTTTAGCTGTACATTAAAATACAAGCTGAGTGAGAAGAATCTGAGCACACACGAAGAGCACGAGCAACCATGCATCTACTTTCGAAATATTCCAATGTTCCTCCAGACTTTTTGTTCATTTTAGATATTTGTGAACCTGGTTCGCCTACTGTCTTTGCAATTTGCGTCAATTTTGATATTAAAAGTGTGTGTTTTAAGTAATTAGCTGGCAAGATCAAGTGGTGTTACATTCACAAAATCTCAGATAATCCAATTGTTATTCATGGTTTTCCGATATATTTTGAAAAAAACTCGGATCGTCTGAATAGCTGAAATCTGAAGTTAGTCGACTCAAATAGAGGAGCAGGTTTTTCATCACCATAATATTTTATTCATTAAATTATGAAGAAAAGGGCATACACTGGACATTTGCCCGTTGATTGATGATCATGTAGCCGGTCTTACGAAAACGATGATAAAGAAAGTTTACATCAACACCAGGTCAACCTTTTATCGACCCTTAAGAAAGTTCCTGCAAATCTTTTCCCAGCTTTTTCTGTCTGGTTCAGCTATCTCCAATCTAACCTTGGCATTTTCCGCAAAAGCACTCTGCAGTCATCAATTTCGGGGGGAAATAATTATTTTTTTGTCAACTAATTAGAAACAAAAGTTTGCTGATGAAACTGGATTAATTAATTAATTCAGGTGATTAATTATTTAGTTACCTCTATGCTGTTGTTATTCAGAAGGCGATCTATGAGATTATGAAGAATATCCTTGGTGTACTCAGGATGGCCTTGAATGCCCAGAATGTGATCTCCAATGGCGAACATCTCCACACCAGTTTTGTCTGAGAACGCAATCACTTCAGCTCCTGATGGCACCTCCCACACCTCATCTTGGTGGCACTCAATTATTGACAGGGAAGATGGGATTTCTATCAGGTCACCTGGGAATCTGCATGCTGACAAATCCTTCACTATTCTCACTCTCCTTATCCCAATATCCCAACCAGAATACGATTTTCCAACTTTTCCACCCAGCGCTCTGCACAAAACCTGTAACAGTACCAGCAAAAGACACCATTGATGAGCGCTCAGGTCATAATTATGCACATATTTATCCAGCTAGCCTGTTTTTTTTTTTTTTTGTTTGGCTAGTTTGGAGCTAATTTGAGGCTTAATTATAGTTGAAATGGCGTGGTCAAAAACTATATTAAGTACCTGATGACCAAAGCAAATTCCAAGGACTTTCTTCTCCATGGCATCCAGAGTTTGCAAGATGAAGCAAAGCTTGAGAATCCAGTAGTCGTTTCCATAGGCGTCGCAAGGGCTGCCACTGATTACAAAGCCATCGTATTTGAGAAGCTCATTCATGTCAGGAAACTCCCCCTCAACAACTCTGAACAGGTCCCATGTCTCTCCCTCTTCAGCAAAAGCTTTAACAAACACGTTGAAGTACCCTCCGTACACTTTCTTCACATAGTCTGAGTCCCTTGCCGCTTGAAAAAGAGCATATCTTCTCTCAGATGTAACCTTCATGTCTTCAATCTAGCAGGAAATAAAACTTAGATCGATCAAGAACTGAAATATCCAACGTTTCAAAGGCAACAGTACTGGTAAGCTGCGTGGACTTTTGAAGAAGCGATCGAAAAACGGCGTTGGTTTACGAACTGTGTAGACTTGGATGGTTTCAAGTGTGAGAAGCTGAAGATGGAATGAGGAGTATATATAGAATTGACGGTAGCTCAGGGACCCCACCCTTTAATATTTCATGAATAATTTACGAACGTCAAGGATAATTTCGAAACGTTTTTACACTGTGCATGGCAGAGGGAGAGAGACAGCATTTGACATTTTATTGTAAAATACCATATAAGACGCGGTTTCGCGGTTTCCTGCTTTTATTGGATGGAAAATGTTCCACGTGAATATAAACGTGATTAATTAACATTGGCGGGACAATAGGGGGGAAATAAAAAGGGTAAAAGAAATCAAGCTTGTGCTAGATAGATATAATTCAATTTAATTATTATCTATTGTTATACTCTTTTTTTCTCCTGGAAATAGCTAAATCCAAGTGTTTCTCATGTACATTGTTATATGGGATAGACAAATAATTAATCTCATCGAGGTATAGTATAAAATCTAAAGAGCTTAGTTTTTTTTGTTTTCTCATAAATTGTCTCAGAAGTTAGAGCAGCAATAATTTTATTATTACTTTCGGTGATATAATATATATATTTTCTAATTATTATCAAATAAAAGGTTTTTTTTTTTTATCAAGAAACTCTCTCAAATAATTAAATAGTTATTGGCTTGAATGGAACAACTTTAACTTTTCAGGGTCATTATTTGATTATTTATTATTTTGGCCCGAGTTGGAAAGCTCCTACCTCGCCCTTCCTTCTTGACGCGGCTGTCACGCGGTGGGATATGTTATGATGACAGTTCCTCGATAGGAAACAAGTTGCATAATACGATACCGGATCTCTAAATCAGGATAAATATAAAACAATAAAGTCTTTTATGATATATTGTTTTTTTCATTTTATTAACACGTGTAAAATATATTTATTTCTCATTAATGTTTAACAATAGAAGTGGGTTTAACTTATTAACCCAAAATTCAACCACTAAAAACCTGTATTCCTAAACATCTTTTATTTTGAAAAATCATTGCTTTTATTTTCGCCTATTTTAACTTAATTTGCTTGTCCATAATATAGAATTTTCTCTGCATATAAATAGAAAGCCCGCGAGTAAATGGAGGCCAAGACCAAGGACTCTATGGTAACTTCCTAGAGAGATTTAAAAAAAAACAGGTTGCTTATAGCATCGAACAATATTGAAAGCAAGGCCACGCGAATTCTTCCATGTGAATGGCATTGTCTCATCAAAATCTTGTTTTCTGATTAAAAAACTACGTGATAATGGCACCCAAAGAGAATTGCTGGAATATAATAGTCTACTTCTCCTATCAGACATTGTTGTAATGTATTATGTAGCTGCTTAGGAAAGAAAATGACAATCACGACAAGGAAGATGACAGAAGGTGCAGAGATAGATGATTGATCAATTCATTAATATGATAATAATAATTGTGAAAAAAGCATGAGGCAGAGGGTGGAAAGCTAGATGATTCTTCAATCAGTGGATCTGTAGAAGACTATTGAGATATGTGTTATTTGGAATTTTGTGTTCTTATCATGCCAAGTTTCCCTCAAATTTTAGTTATTGCAGCCTTATTATACCAATTTGATTCAACTTGATATATTTTTAAAAAAAAATCAATTAAATTTTTTATATATTTTCAAATAGATTTAATATACTAATATTAAAAATAAAATAAAAATTAACTGCTAGCTTCTTGGACATCTTAGCCTCGTAAACTAGCTTTTACATTCAAGCATCGAAGGCTATGCTAAATAAAATACCGACAGATATGAAATGAAAAGCACTGACATATTTTCAAATTTACTTTACTGAAGTCATTTTTCTCTTACCACTACAATCTAATACATAAATTTCAAAAAATTATTCCAAAATTTGGTGCAATTAAATCGAAGACTACATTAATTAGAGATAATATAGATGAGCATAAAGCTGTATCTTGATGGTTACTCATCTTCAAATATCTTTCGCCCAAGTTCTTTGCTGCTTTCGTATTATAATATAATCCACAATTCAACGATTTTAAAATATATTTAGCATAAAAATTAATTATAACTATTCGAAATGAATCACCCATCTCTGATTTATAAGCTTGTCCAAACCTATATCCTTGTAAACGATGGGTATTTGGGAGTGCTTTTAGAAAGCGTTTTTGAAAAAAATTGAAATGTTTTATTTTTATTTTTTATTTTAAATTAAATTTTTCGGTGTTTTTAGATCATTTTGATGTGTTTATATCAAAAATGATTTTTAAAAAATAAAAAAACATTATTTTGATATATTTCTAAACGAAAAACACTTTAGAAAACAACCGCAACCATACTTCCAAACAGGCACTTCGTGCCAAATCATGCTTATGCTTGCAGTCTCCTGGATCATTCTTTTGGTGTTGAAGTAGCCAAAATAAAGTTTCTTAATTTCAGATTCATAAACTTGCGATATTCTTTTGCATTATTTCCCAAATAATAGTATTCTGTATTTATCCCTGAGAATGTCTCCAATAAATATTTGGGATTCTCCCACTAGATCACTGGCTAAGGTGACATTTGCATCTTGGAAATGGCGCATGCATTTAGGCGGGGAAGTGGACTACATAAATAGATCATGAACAAAAATTGCAAGGGTATAACTTGTTTATAGTCACACTCGGCAGCGATTCCCTTTCTCTTTTTCTTTCTGGGATTCCCATCCCTATAAATGAGGTTGAATATTGTTGCGTGAATCCAAAACTTCTTAAAGCACGAAAATCCCACGTCTCCTTCATCCACCAGAGCCACTGGCAAGTTCCGATTGATTTCTCCCCGGAATCCCGGTGGATATGCATATCTAAGGATATGTTTATTATTATATTTGCAGATGCTTTTTTTAAAAAAAAAATCAAAAATATATTAAAATTAAATATTTTTTATTTTTTAAAAATTATTTTTGACATTAACACATTAATGATTTAAAAACCCCAATTTTCTAAATTAAAATAAAAAAAAATTATTTTTTTTCAAAAATATTTTTAAAACGAATTAAAACATCGACTAAATCTTAATTCACTCAGCATCCAAAAGGGTGGAGAAAAGATTGATAAGCTATCGCTGTCTTGTCAACGAAAATTGAATGGCATGGTCCCGTTGCCGGAATAAGGCCGGATCAGCAATGAGTCATGACGTCTCAGCCTGCGTAGCCCTCCACGATAGGGTTTGTGTTTTCAACCTAGTTGGAAACAGATCCTGTTATTCCCTCCCTCTCTCAATGCTTTAAAATGGAAGATGAAATCCAATCAATATTCCTTGTCATGATCCTAAGCGACCAATGAAAATGGTAAAATCTATTGTTCCTAACCTGAAATTCTCGAAGTATAAGGTTCTGATTCTAATAAATAAAAAAAAAAAAAAAAAAACTGGGATGCATAATCGCATCATCTATACTCGTATCACACGAAGAAAATTGATCCTTCTTGCAATTTGGTCCACTTGGTATTATTCCTTTGTAAGGTAATATGTCAAGTATATTAATATAATTTTCTTAATATGATATATATCTACTGTCATGATTGATTAAATGTTGAAGAAATTGTCTAAAAATCTTTATATTATCAAGAATAAAGAGTCTTATAATCTAGATTAAACTGTATGGTTACTTTGTGTGGATAGAGGACACACGACTTTTCAATAACTAATTTTTAGCTAGACTACAAACACTTTATATATAACCTCCCTTTTGTTTCTTCATTCATCATGGATATGTTTGACTCACTACTAGAGTCTAATAAATTTTAAGTTTTAATTGTCATTTAATTTAAAATCTACATGAAATACAGGCTACCTTAAGAATAGTCTTACAACATTCTCTTACATAACCCATATAACACCAACTAAAAAGTGACAATATCTTTTATAGAGTTTAAAACATATAGTAAGTGAAAAAAGTAATGTTTAAATTAAGAAAATAACATATACATTATAGTGGTCATACTTTATATTTAAGTACTTCATTTCATGTATTACAATAATTGTATCCTAAAAAGTAAGCATTTAATGAGAAAATAAACTTTATGTATGAACTTCTAATAAGTCATTCAGATCCAACTTTAGATAAAGGAAATAATATCAAAGTCAGGCTTTTAAAGGTATATGATACAATCATTATAATTTATTGAATTAATTCACGCTCTACTGTTCACTTGCACAGTGAACAATAACTAATGGAGGAGAAGGAGAAGGTTACCTCTCGTTGTCGTCGTGTAGATCAAGTCAAGTTGGTTCTGTCGGTGGTGGTGGCACCGGAAATGGTGGATACAGGAAGAGAAGGAAGGTGCTGCAATGGAGAGAAAAGGTGTCGTTTATACTGCTACTATTGTCGAAGGGGAGGAAAAAGCTATTACGATTGTTGTTGAAGAAGTGCAGTTGTTGCTATTGTCACTAGAGACGAAGAGAAAGATGTTATCGTTGTTGCTACTAAAAGAAAAGGTGCAGTTGCTGCTACTACCAGAAAGGAAAAGGAAGTTGTTGTCAGTTATTAGAGAGAAAGAATGAGGTGTTGTCGTCATTGGAAAAGGCAAATTCAAGGGTAAAACAATTTGTTACTGGATAAATCTGTGTAAAAATTAAGTCAAAAGGTATAATTATATTTTTTAGGCCAATTTGATCTAATCATAGACTAATTTAAAGTATAATGAAAATATATAGGGCTGGGGTATTTAATTGTTATTTAATTTAAAATCGGATTACAACGTTAAAAATGAAGATATTTTTCTAACATTGTTGGCTGGGGATTCATATTCATCTCTAGTTAGAACTAAATTCCAAATGTAAAGCATTTTGGATTCGAAGTACAAATTCATTACAATAAAGTTGAATAATGGTTCCCTTCTTTACATGACCTAGTGGGATTCCATGGGATCGGATATGCACAGAAATTCGGGATTCATACGTATGATGAATGATTTTATTTTTTTAGGTATAAACCACGTGGTGTCCCAAGTGCTGGCCCAGACTAATCCATGTTCGCACCGGGTGGGTCCCGAAAGGGTGAAAGTGCTCCCCAAATGGCCAGCTCCATACAAGAGGAGGGGCTGAACCCCTGACCTCTTTTAAAGGACGAGAGCGCCCTCACCACTTACGCTAGGACCCCTTGGGTCTGAATGATTTTATTAAATTCTCTGTCTCTCTCTCTCTCATTTTTAACAACATTAATTATATGCACTTAAAGTAGTGGAAGCACAGAGTTGTGTCTCCAATTAAATCCAGGTCATCAAATCAAATGGTTAGTCATTTTTATGTTATTCTGATTAATTAATGTTTATCTTAAAAGTCAACTGATTCGTGAGTGAGTTTAGTTCTTATCTTAGAAGTTAGATGGTGATTTTTCTCGAATTCCTAATCTCCTTTTCTTTATCGAATAAGAGCTCAAGCGTGAAGAACTGCTAGATAATGCTACGCTTGGGATCAAATAAGAATCGAATAACTCTATGTGTACTGATTTTTTGACAATTTAGAAAATTAAATTAATAAACTGGTTGCAGTCTCATGACAAGTAGATGAACTCGTGTGTGAGTTTTAGAAAATTAGATCAACTGTTCAATTTGCTGCCTAAAAGCACAACATTTTGAGTACTGTGTGTTCAGTATATGGCACCGAAGTTGGGAAGAATCATATCCCAAACTACGTAGTTTTCCCTAGAAGATATGGAGTCCGAATAAAATGATCCGGGCATAAAGAAGCTGGCCATTGAAGGATGCTGAGGACTTGGACGGCAACTGTATCGGAATAGGATTCAAAATGAGCAGAATTTTCATGCAGAAATGACCCCAGCAGAGATGTCTCCCCCCAGGTTGTAATGGATGACATCATGGGCGACCCAAACTTGAAGGAATTTTTATGGGCGGATTCTCTGCTATCTGGGGCATGGAACCTTAAAGTTTTTGATAGTTTTTCTTTTTAATTCATAATAAATAGGTATTTGTTTTGTGAAAAATCTTTCATGGGCTCGCATTTCACAGGCTCTTGCTTCAATGAAGAGGACACTATTTTTGTTTTGATTACAACCATGCACGAGAATGTCTTGACATTTTTGGTGTTATGTCTTGATAATGAAAACTGCAAGTCCATTGGATTACAAATATATTAATTACCAGGATCTCTTTACCTGTTTTTTTCCTTACAAACCCTAAAAAATGATCAAGAAACTGATCTCGAAATATTTAAGAAAATAGATCTTGTATGAACTCCCTCCTCTTCTTGTTCCTTAAATATCAACAATCTTAAACACTCATAAAACCTCATTCATTTATTGCAAGTAAATATGATGGTTTTTAATGCATTAGCTTTGTGACATTTGGTTTTCCAAACATAACCTTAATGGTCTCTCTATAATTTATTTTTACCTCCTCCTTATAGTTAGGTTCTTTAATTATACTCTAGTTACATATAAAACCCATCAAATTATAAAATAATACAAAAAAAATTCAGCAATATTTTTTTCTTAAATAGTATAAATAGTTGACTTTCTTGATTGTGTCAACCATATTTTACTTTCAAAATAGTCGTCACCTTATACAATTCAGAATTTTGTTATCAATTATAAAGTTCAAAATGCTATAATACCAATTAATATATGAGTGTAAATTTGTGGCTATCATTAGCTTGTATGGGTAATCTCAATTTAGTGATTAAAACCCTAATACATCAATAGAATTTCAATTATATCTTTTTATTATTTTAAATTCATAATTTATCTTGATAAAAAAAAAATACAGGTTGACCTATCACATGGTTTCATGTGATTCAAAGCATAAATTTGAAAGAATTCACTAGAATTTGTTTAGGAAAAAAGAATAATGTTAGTTGCTTATGATTACTCAATTGTCTTGTTGACTAGAATAGAAGGAAGGATATGATTAGAAAACACCAATACATTGGGGACCTAATTGATAGGCTGGAGGTTTAATCCCGATTTCCCACAAAGTTTAAGGACTTTCATGATTTGTTTTTCTTTTTACATAGCCACTTATACGAAATTAATCACTATATGGAATATATAATTAGAAATAATTTTTTTATATAATTTTAGGTTAGATTTTTAAGTCTTATTTATAATCCTTTTTATTTAAGTTAAGAAAATATTGTTAACCAAATATAATTAATAGAAAAATAAAAATTAATTTACAAAAATTATTATCTGGGAACGATGATAATCTCGACTTTTATTAACCACCATTCATGCAGCCTTTAAACAGAAATCCTGATCGATTCGAGGTGACTGAGCACTTTGAGAAGATGGAGACATGAACGGCCAAATGCAGTTGCCTCCCACTGAGGCATCACCAAGACAAGACTTGGTCAAATAGAAGATTGACACGTCGATGACAAATGTGAAAACCCATTTCCCATGTACAGTGGTCTCATGATGAAAAAAATCATCTTTTTTTTTATTTCTTCTTTTTTCTCGTACGGTGGACTGGCTAGAGAGACATGGAAAGGTTGCCTCTGCCATTGGAGAATGCACTGTGCAGGTTGCAAGCCGGTCCAACGGGGCCTTTCTTGTCCCTTTTTCTTCTCTCCTCCTATTATTTTATTTTATTTCATACCTCTTTTTTTTCTTGCTTTAATGCATCGTGATCATCCTATAGCTCTTCTCAATTCCTTTTTTATATATATATTTTTTTTCAAGTTACGAAGTGGGCCATAAGGCCCAGAAATATGAGTGAAAATATTTATTTTTCTTGAGAAAATAGAAAAATGTTACAAGTAGTAAATCAATAGGGCCCCGAAAGCCCATCACTCAAAACCTGCTTTAAGCTCAGAGTAAGAGCTCGGAATCAAGTGCTTTCGCTGTCATCTCTCAGATGTAGCAATAATTATAATGTTTATTGCTTGGGATAATATTTTATCTTTATTTTTGACCTGAACAACCCAAAACATATAAAACATTTATTTAAAATTAAAAAATATTTTTTTAAAAAAAAAATACAATTAAACTGCAATTCCAATTAGTGACTATAATCATCAGCTGCAGTACTCCATCACTTAACCACTTTCTTGAAAATTTTAAGAAAGGGGGCTTCTACTGTATAGAGCAGACCTTTTGCTTTTGTAGAACTGCATGAAGCATCTCGTTTTATTACTGTCCATTTTTTTTATTACGAAAAAGAATTATGACTGTTCTTCATTAGTGAAACTAAAATACTCTCGAAAGATATATAGTAATTAGCTATCTATATATATAATAATCATCTCCTCCATCTCTCTTTTCTCTCTAGAAGATCAAGAATTTGGGCTCTTGAAAACAATTTGCTCGCATTCATCCGCAAACAACAGGTACTAAATCATCTCTCTCTCTCTCTCTCTCTCTCTGAAAAGAGAGCAACGATGGTGAAGTTGTCATTACCAAGCCAATGAAACAATTAGGTAAATTTAAGCTGTTTCGGTTCTGTAGTGATGCCAAGAAAACAAGTACTGGCGTGATATTTGAATATCTTGGATGAAAACGATTGATATCTTAGCTCCTTTTTGATCTTCTTGACCGGAAGATCAGAACTGGGATATTTCTAATTCTGTGTTCTTTTTCAAGGCTTTTTTCCTTAGTGCTAGCACAGAAAAGCTTCAAAAATAGAGTACTTACTTTGGAAAGAGAGCACAAAAATTAAATCACCATTTTTACAGGAGAGATCTCACTCGCACTACCTTGAATCATCAGGCCATTCATTTAGGACTTGTTTGTTTCAAGCAAAGTGGTTTCCGGGAAACCATTTTCCAAACTTTCCTGTGTTTGTTTGCTTTCTGGAAAGTTGATCAACGGAAAACACTTTCCAGTCAAAGAAAAATTTGGCTTGGTTTTCAGGAAAGTGTTTTCCGGAAAATTTGGGCAGAAAACACTTTCCGGAAGTTGTGAAAAATTTAGAAATGTCATTATTTGCTGATTATATCAAATTTGATCCTCAAACTTTTGATTGCTATATATAATTTGTTTTGAATATTTATTTTTCAATTTCATCTCTTAAATTTTAATTTTTATATTAATTTTGGTCCTTATTTTTATAATTGCTATTTGCTTTTTTCTTATCATTTTTTTATTGAAATTTTTTATCTATCAAATTTGGTCCTCATTTTTTTATTGTAACTTATTTTATTTGAAATAATTTATGAAATGTTAATTATTATTATTTTAATTTATTCACCTTTCATTTTTTTTTAATTTTTTAGATTTGATCTCTATTATTTTGATTATTATTTATTTTATTTGAGATAATTTATGAAATTATATTTTTTTTCAATTTCATTCTCATTCAACTTTTTAATTTGTAAGATTTGTTCCTCATTATTTTAATAAACTTGAAAAAAAAATTAATTTTATTAATAAATTATTTTCCAATTCATTTTCCATAACACAAACAAACACTGGAAAGTGTTTTCCAATTCATTTTTTATAACACTACTAAAATCAGAATTCACTTTCTAGAAATTCATTTTCTCCATAATTCACTTTCTGAAAAGAAATTACTTTTCAGCAAACAAACGGGCTAATATTCTTCTTTTTCCTTCGTTTCTTCTCTGTTATCTGCTTTTGCTCCCTTTTTTGTGTCTGTTGTGTTGTGACAATTTCGAATTGCTAAAAAATGGGTTATATTTACATACTTGTTGTTTTTATTTGGTTGTATTTTTGTTTAATCATGACCGTATGATCATAGATTCCTGATCAATCCTTGTCTCGGTTTAAGAGCTGCCCTACTTTCTCTTGAGGTACCACTCTATCAATTTTCCTTGAGAAATCCGTCCGTCTTTCTCTGATGCCTGACTTCACCTCAGACATTCTGTCTCTCGCCGCTGCCGATCCTCCATTTGATAGTTTAGGGTCTGGATATGGACACCAGAGCACCCAATGTCCCGTCAGAGGGGGTGCATTGGACTACTGGTGCGCCCTAATCCCATCACCATACACGTGTCCAAATCTAACCATTTTGCTTGATCCTCGACATCCCTGTTTCCTATGCTGTACTGTTGTGCATGAACTGTGTCCTATGATTCTCCCATCATTCAAACAATTGACAGGCTTGAAAGGGAATCCCGTCCATCCGAATTCCACTTGAATTATAGTTATAAAGCTGGTAGGTCAATCAGATGACCCCTTCACTTTTCTATTTCAAAGGGTAAGTTTATCCAATTATAATTCAAATCAGTCAGTCTTTACCTGTGATTTAAATTTTCATAATTTTGTGTTTTATTTTTTTAGAAATATTGAACCGCTTACATGGTTGTGATGCTGGTTCTTGAAGTGCATCAAAACAAGCTTGGCTAGCTGTTTTAAATCACATTTGACATTATAATTTAAAAGTATTTATAATTGTTTTTTGTTATTTTAGCTTCAAATGAATTCTTTTGATATATTTTTAATGTCAGAATATTTCTATGAAAACACTAGAAAGAACAATTTATAATTCACTTTAACACAGAACGGTCCCTTACTATTCTGCCTTGCTATTGCCCTAGTAATGGTTAAGGCATCTTTTGGTAACTTGCACAAGTAAGCTTACAAAGTAGTGTTATAAAACCTAACTCACATTCACTTTTGGATGGGTTTTATATTCAGTGATTGTTTGGCAAATTTTTTTTAAAAGTGTTTTTAAAAAATATATAAAATAATTTTATTTTTTATTTTAAATTAAGTTTTTGATGTTTTTAAATTTTTTGATGTATTATATCAAAATAATTTTTAAAAATAAAAAAATATTATTATTATAATACAATTTTTATTATGGTATTTTTTCAAATGAAAAGCGTTTTGAAAAGTTAATTAAATAACACTTCTAAATGCTCCTTTAAAATGGTTTGGAAGTTGATATAATTTGGGTTTTTTTATATAAAAAGTAACTAATACTTTTAAACTTTTTTAATTAAAATAATATTATCTTCAATTTATAAAGGTTAATTGGCATAATCCATAACTTAAATCAAGTTATTATAAGGGTGTTTAACACTGTATTTCAAAAATATTTTTGAAAATAAAATTAATTTTTTTATTTTATATTATTTTTTTATATTTTTTTATTATTCTCATGTGGTAACATTAAAAATAATTTTTAAAAAATTAAAAAAAAATATTATTTTAATACATTTTTAAACAAAAACTTTTTTTAAAAACAATTCACCAACCTTGTACAAAACTAACTCCATGAAGGGCAACTCACATCAAATGAGTGTTAACATGGATACGTAAAGGCAGGGGTGTTTTTACCCTTCCTGGGCCAAAGACCATAGTAACCCTTCTGATTTTCGCAAAATAGCCTGAAGGGGGGAGGGTCAGCAGGGGCCAATTGGTCCCAATTCTCGTCAACCATGAAAACAGACCTCGCAGAGGAGTGTGAGGGCAGTATTTGACCCATGGGTCAAATGTATATTGATTAGATTTATGTAGACACCGGAGAAGAGAAGCTGCTGAACTCAGTCCCTTGAATCCACAAACGAATGTCTGGCCTGGCGAGAAGCTCCGTCGTGTAGGGTTTTGGTGGCTGTTTCGAGAAGTTCAACCTCGACCACGGTGCCCGTCTTGTCAGCAGAGTCAGACCTCCTGGTTTTAAAAAACAATCACACAGCATCGAGATTATTTTTAATATTAGCATCAATTAAAAGTAAAAATAGCATAGTATATAGTTTTATATATGACGACTGAAAACATCAAATTTAAAGGAGTCACAAATTACAATGAAATGAGATTAAAAAAAATTACAACTAAACTAATGATAAGAAAAAACTTTGATGACACCAAGTAATATCATTATCAAGATAATTATCGATCACACTTTTTAAGTGGGTAAATATAATAAAAAGAGAGGGAAAAACAACTTTCAAGGTACATTATGATATCACTAATATATTAAAAAAATCTGTCAGCAGGGTCTTGGCCTGGTGGTCAAGAAGAGTTTCTCCTTTCCTCTCACTCCAGGTTCAAGCCTTGTCAGGCACGTCTGTCACCTTCGCGGTGTCTTACATGCTCATTGGATTTGTAGGATGTTCAGTGGGCCCGGAGATTTAGTTATGGTGCGCGCAAGCTGACCCGGACACCCCAATTATCAAAACAAACAAAAAAAGATCTTGGTAAATTATTAATTATAATCAAAATGGGTCATACATGTTATATAGCACCCGTACTTTATCTAGCGTCATTTTATTTATCTTGTTGAAATATTTATGATAGTATATTAGTATTGGTCTATATGTCTGTCATCGAAGTTCTATATGTCTCCAAGGTTTTTTTTTCCATCATCACATCATCATCATTATATGTTCATCTCTCTTAATTTTTATAAATGTCGCATTTTCAAGTAGCTGAAATCTCGTATTTATTAATCATCATCACACACATGTATATGAGGAAAATTGTGTTATTTCGTTGAAAAAACTCCAATTTATACTATTTTTTAATTGTTTATTTGAGACTTGAGAGTGAATGAAATTAATTTTTAAAAATATTCTTTTGTTCAAAAACATATTAAAATAATATATTTTTAATATTAATACATGAAAATAATCTAAAATAAAAAAAATCAATTTTTTTCAAACATGTCGAACACCGGTCGAGAATCCCAACATGGAGAAAGGGTAATAGTGGAATTTCGGGAAATAATAAAGAGGAGGCATGAAAAAGGAGGACAGAGATTTCTTGCGCAAATCTAGCGAATCTGGGCTTCTGGTACAAGCAAGTGAAGTGAATGGGAGTGGTAAGGCAAGCGAGTGCATCCTGCATACTACAATCAAGAATCCCATGCTCATTACCGCATAAAAAACACACCTCCACTCTCTTCGCTTCTTGCCCACATTTAACTTGGCCTCATTATGTTTCAGACAGGAGTCTCTCTGTCGTAGCCTGTAAGTGGTTGTGCTCGCAAGCCAAAGCCCTCATGTCCTCCTCTTCCTTGCATCATCGTGTTCCTTCTCTCTATCTTCTTAAGATAGGACATGGGAGCCCATCAAGGGCTTATCTCAGAGGATTCAGGAAATTAGAAGAGAAAACGTACAGACATCCAATCCCAACTCTTCTCTGATTTCATCTTCATTTTGGCCATTTTCACCCCCTCACATATTGCTTTGTTTGATTTATTTTCCTTTTTTTTTTGTTTCTTTCTATGTTGTAGTGGTGGAGTTTTAAATATCAAACTTTCGCTTGATAGGGTTCTCCTCCTCCTGGTGCTGCTGCTGGAACATGGTGAGAGATGCGGGTGCTGTTACTTGGGGCACTGAGGCATCTGTGGCCTTTGTCATGAGAATATCTGTTAAGCAAATCGGAGTTTTAGGCTTGGGTGGCGGCAGGTCTGGATACCCAAGAAACCACATTTCTTTTATCCAATCATTGCAAAAAGCTCACTTCTTCTTCTTCCTCTTCTTCTGCTTCCTTGGCTTATGGTAAATGGTGGTGGTGATATTGGCTAGACGGCTCAATCTCTTTATTATGATATAGGACTACTTACTAATCTCTTGCTTTCCCTTCTGTTGCTAGCTTCCTATTTTTTTCCTTTTTTTTTTTTTTTGGCTGATAGTTTTGTTGATATGTAATTGGCATCCAAATGTTCATGTGAAAGTGCAACAACAGGCTGGCATGAAATCTTTGATTTTTGTTTCTTTCAAGTAATACTGATTATCTTGCTGTTTGGTGTTCTAGTTTTGTGCTTTGACTCCTGTGCAAGCATGGAACAAATTAAAGAGATAAAGGATTTAATTGCAGCAAATGGGGGGCACCTACCTTCTAAGTAGTCCGGTGAGTAAAGCTTTAAAATTTTGGGGGCCCCAAAAGCTTACAGACTTCAATGTTTCAGCTCTGTTTCACTGTCAGTCTTTGCTCCTGTCCCTTTTGTTAATTAATATTTCTTGGGAAATGTAGGGGCTTGATAGTTTATAGTATAGGTTCAAATCCTCAAGGAATTATTATGTCACCTACATCCATGTGTACATTTGGCTCAGGAAATATCAATTATGTACTGAAATTTATTCATGAAATTTCCCCAATTATGATACTCGGCCTGTTTAATCTTAAATTCGAATGGTGTGTGTTTTTGGGTGTGGATTATGAGGTTATAGTGCATCATTTCTAGGGACCAGGGAACACTGAAACTGCCTGTTTAGGGCCTCCTCTAGAGTTGGGCAATGTGTGTAGCTTCTGTGTGTGATTGAACTTATTAAAACACTGTACAAGAAAAACAAAAGCAAAGACAAGAAAGTGTGAGATCTGATCTGCGAGAGATCAGGGAGGCCCTCATATTTCGTGGAAATGTCACTTTGTGTTTCCTTTCTTTTGTGTTTTGGGTTGCATGTGGAATGAGCTTTGTTTAATAGCCCCGCAGTTTATTTTACCAGATTTCATGTCTCGAATAAAGTGAGACCTGAGAGGAGGGAATGATGGTGGGTTCCTGGAAAGCAGAGTTTGAATAAAAGCTTTATATCTGCGTAGGAAATCTTGAGTTCTTGTTAGTATATTTATTTTTTATAAGAGTATGTTTATTTTTTATAAGAGTCTGGAACAGTTGGAGTTTTATCCACTCATCTGGATCTATACCTCGAATCCAAAAAAAAAAAAGAGTTTGAATACAAAAACAAGTTTCTTATCATTTTTTTAAAATACGATCCTTGAATTCTGGTGGAGGAGGCGACTGCAGGACTGGAATCAACTTCAATGGAGGATTAAAAATCAATAAAGCAAAAAAAACAAGACTTGGAAATAGAAGATTTCCGCTTCCATCTGTTCCATCTGCACTTCTTTTTACTGTTTCTGATTAACCCGTGAACATTTGTTTCCAGGGCAAGACAGCAAATCTTAATAGTAATTGAATAGGATCATAATCAACACTGACTAAATTCAGAGTCCTGCACAGGATCGTCCACTTCAATTATATTTTCCTGAAACTGATAACATCCAGCATTCTCTGGTTTGTTTGCAAGCTAAACACAGATCAAAAAATTTCACTTTTACAGGGCAAGACTTTTCCTTGCCTGCCTTGAAATGGATATCTGATTCTTCTTTTCATACTGGTTCAGAGAACTCTTCAAACTAGATACCAGCAAGCAAGGGCAAGCAAGAGTGGCCCTATCCCATCCGATGGATGATGTAGCATTTGGTGCCTTTGTTTTCCTCGTACACTCAATAACAGGGACCAGATCAAGTGCATCTTAAGATCACGACAAATTACTTAAAGAAACTGGGTGGTTAACATAAGTTTATCCATAACATATGCACATCTTCTATATAACCCAGAGCTCAAAAAACAAAACTCGTCGATAAACAACAGTAACAAATGAACTAGAGTTAAATTAATCTTATATGCATAGAATCAGTAGGAAGATAGCTTATAGGTTGATAATTTGTGGGTGATAATCTTACAGGATCTTTTATATATTGTTAAATAACCATAACAGGAATAGATCATAGAATAAGAGTTATAAGTTTTTGAATTTATTTAAAGAGTTATAAGTTTTTTAGAGAGGTAAATTACTTCAAGAAAAAATATTCAATAATAAGTTTTAAAATTTGTTTTTTAAAGGGTGATTGATTCTATTCTACTGAATTTCTGTATGCTGTGCGTCACTCGGTGTACCCCAATCTTTCCATTCTGGACCTCGTTTTAAGCCATGAAATTTGGTCATCAAAATTTAAAACTGCTGTGACTCTATTTAGGGTTCTTCATGACCAACAGCAGGAGGTACATTAGAACTTTTCCCTTCACATTTCACCAGGGCACCCGTGTATTTGACGAGTACATAAACCTCTCGTTAACATTAGGTGACTGCGACAATGATTTGAAATCAGAGTTTTTTTTAACGTAATTCAGCTACACAAAATAATATACATTTGACCAAAGTCATGGTAACAAAAGTTAAACTCTTCCTGACATTGGAGGAAAACTTGTAGCAGCTGTCACCTGTCTGCAGATTTCCATCATGTCTTCACGGATGCACAAACCACGGTTATGTTTTCCAACGCTATAGGTTTCTCTCTCATCTATCTAAAAATTATGCTTCAATCATTTGTCGAGTGAATAAGAAAAATAATGCATTAGGATATCCACACGAAATCTACAAACTTGTTTTTTCTGTCATTTTCTACTTGCAGAAGCCAATGTACAAACTTCATTAGCATTTTAGATAGCAAAATCGGGTGACGTGATGTAAGAAGGTTTATGATTTCCACAGCAAACTCCTTCCAAAAGATTTATTACAAAAAAAATCCCAGATTTGAATATCTTGGTGCAGGCAAACCATGGTTTGGGTTTAGGTAAGCGAAAAAATAAAGCATTAGTTCCAAAAACACCACAATTTCATCCAAGGTTCAAGTAATTGACTTGAGAAGGTAGCCACGCCAACCCTAGCACTCTAGGTCCCAGATTCTAAAAGATAAAGATCCATGTCATTTTCTTCATTTTTGGTCCTAAAGAATGCAAAAGTAAGGAGAATTCGAACACAAACGAAGCAAGACCAAGAATATCGTATGGTGTCCCTTTCTTGCCTTGGCTCAATTATGTTCCATACTGTCATATTGGTCTCCCCTTTCCTATGATTCTACTGCCGCTGAGTCATCCTATTGGAACTCTCAGCAAAAGTTTTGCTTGAAGTGGTCAACCTTCAGGTGTTAGAAAGACAATGAGCATGTCTATAATATCAGGGCTTAGATGCTCCTGATGTTGGATGAAGTAGTTTTGCACGAGAGCTCATTACAAGTACATGTGTAATGAAGAAACTTTGCAGCCATTGGGCAAGGAGGCTAAACTAGAATGGGATGGTTCTAGTTTCTACATGTCAGGAAAGAGAGGTGTCTATAACAAAATAAACCCAATCCGAACACCAGATTTCTAAAAAAAAGCTGGATAATTAATGATAGGAACTATCACCAATTGAGGTAGGCATTAGAAACAAGAAAGCATAAAGCATGGTACCAAAATGTTGAATCAAATAACGCTTGTGCTGGAGCTCAAGACAAGCACGAGTTTTGATTATTGATGGCATGCATACACTTCAGTCCAGGGTAACGAGCACACAATGATTACTGAGATTATTGCAATGCAACATAAAATATCAAGCAATAATTTAAATGATTGCCAAAAAAAAACAGATTAAAATTAGGAGCAATGAACTGAATCATTGCTTTACCACATTCTCCACATACCACTTGTAAGTATCAACAAGCCCGTCCTTGAGAGAAATCTTTGGCGTCCAACCCAATCCCAGCAACTTAGAACTATCCATTAACTTCCTTGGAGTCCCATCGGGCTTTGATGTGTCCCAAACAAGCTCTCCTTCAAACCCCACAACCTCCTTCACCAATTCTGCCAGCTCCTTTATAGCAACCTCCTTCCCGCTCCCCACATTTAAATGCTCCAGTCCACTATACTTGTCCATCAAAAACACCACCGCATCCGCCAAATCATCAACGTGCAAAAACTCCCTCAACGGACTCCCAGTTCCCCAAACAACCACTTCTTTCGCCTTGCTCACCTTGGCCTCATGAAACCTCCTCATCAATGCCGGCAGAACATGAGAATTTTCTGGATGAAAATTATCATTCGGCCCATATAGATTCGTGGGCATTCCAGAAATAGCATCCCATTTGTACTGAATCCTGTAAGCCTGACACATCTTAATCCCAGATATCTTCGCAACCGCGTACCACTCATTCGTTGGCTCTAAAGGCCCAGTAAGCAGTGCATTTTCAGGAATCGGCTGCGGTGCTAGCTTAGGGTAAATACAAGAGGATCCCAGAAATAACAGTTTCTTAGCTCCATGTCGGAAAGAGGAGTCGATCACATTAGTTTGGATCTGGAGATTTATGGCAATGAAATCGGCAGGGTAAGTATTGTTAGCGTGTATTCCGCCAACTTTAGCGGCGGCTAGGATAACATATTGGGGCTTTTCAGCGGCGAAGAAGGATTCCACATCGGATTGCCGCGTGAGGTCGAGCTCGGAGTGGGAACGGAGAACGAGATTGGTCAAGCCGAGGGATTGGAGCTTGCGGACAATTGCGGACCCGACCAGACCGCCGTGTCCCGCCACGAAGATTTTTGCAGATTTGTCGGTGAGGAAATCGGAGGAATCTGCAGAGAAATGTTAGAGATTATAATTTGATTTACAAAAAACAAAATGATTTACAGAACAAAAGAAAGCAGAGAAGATCTGAGGGAAGAGAGATTGGTGGCCGAAAAATGTGTGAAAATTGAGAGAGTTTACAGTGGATGGGGCCGCCCATTTGGAGGTTGTGGATTAGTGCGGAGGGAGGTGGAGCTTTGTTTGCAGACAGGAAATCAGTTAAGAAGGAAGTCTTCCAGTTTCAACCGCATGTTGCCGTAGTTCCAAACAGGCACGAAGAAAAAGAGGGGAGGTAGATACGGGTTTTGCGTTGAAATTCTTTTTATTAAAATTTAAAATATGTTGAAGTAAAATAAATTTATAAAAGAAACTTTGATTAATTTTTAAATAAAAAATATTTTAGAAAACAACGATAATATTTTATTACTTTTAGATTATTTAATGTTTTTTTACTTTTTGCGTTTAAAATCTATAATTATTATTATATCATGAGTTTACATTATTAAGTGGCCCGATTGGTATTTTGTTCTAAATAGAGTTTTGAGAAAAAGTAATAAAGTCATCATTTGGTAATCATAAGACCAGGGTTTCAATTGTTATGGGACCCACCAAAAAAACTTTTGAACCATCATCTAGAAGAAGCAGAATTTCAAAGCTTTTAAGGCTGTGCTTCATTTCTCCACAACCACTGAACCACAACTGAAGGTATAAACAAAGTAAAGTATAAACAAATAGCAAAGTATAAACAAGCACAACCGATGGTTCTCAGAGCAGAATACTAATCGCAGGCACACCATCAGCGATCTCTCTCTCTCCACAGTGGCAGTTCTCTTTCTCTCCATAGTCGGGGGCAGCTCCCGGAGAGCACCACCACCATCCCTCTCAGCACCGATAGCTTCTCCTTCACGCCAGAAACTCCGTTGTGACCTCCAGCGACAACAACAAACCTCGACGAAGACGCAGCAACAACAACAACAACAACAAACTTCTTACGCTCCTCCCAGTCACCATTTCCAATGCCACCACCACATGAAAAGCCAACTCGGCCTTCTCTACCCATCAATATCGGCAAGTGAGCCTCTCATCATCGTTGGCTGACCACTCTGTTATTGTTCACGTATTCTGTGGACAGTGCATGAGTGAATTAATTCATTGTGCACTGTTCACGCAATATGTGAACAGTGTAGCGCACCATTTTCTCTTCTATTTTTAAAAATCTTGGACTGGACCTGCTCTCGGCTCAGCCCAAGTCCAGCAGAGTTGGGTCTTTCGGCCCAACTTAGTTAGGTCGGCCCATTTAGTTGGTCAGGCTCAGTCTGATTTTTTATAAACAAATCATATTTAAAAAAAATATAAATAGAGATCAGTCCTGATGAAAGAGAAAGGCACGTGACTTCGTTCAACTCCGCAACCCTGTTATTTTCCGATTGATTATGGATCAGGAACTTGCAACTGGATTTGGCCTTAAAATTATATCTCTACAACATGCAAATAGAGATTCTGAAACTCAGTATGGATCGCAGATGTTGATACTAATGATATTTTACCAGATGTTATTCCTCGATCAAATAGCAAGGGATCGCAGAGACATTCACATATTGATTTAGTTCATGATGAAATTGTAAGTAGTTTGATGGGAGAATAAAAACAAATGTTTAATTTACTTGAATTATTAATTAAATTTTATTGTTATGATTATTAATCTACAATATTTAAAAATAATATATATGTCTGTGTGCATATGTGTCTTTAAAGTAATTTCACAAGTTGACAGCAATATGAAAATCATGGCAACCAAACACATTAAACTATTTTTCATTAAACCTCAAACTCATACACAGTTTTAACCAAACACTTCAATTTCAGTTATGTACCACAGCTAAAAATATTTTTCATGAAACTGTTTTTCTTAAACATCAATCACAACAGCAACCGCAATATCAAACACACTCTAAATCATGACTGACTAGATGAGTTAATCTAGATCTATGATAATAATATCATTTAAATGAACTCTAAAATAAAAAAAAATTAAGTCGATCAAGTAGAATATTAGATTATGATCGGTCAACTTCCAAATTGATTTGAAAGAAAGCTTGCTTTAAACAAGATTTCTAATCAACTTGTTAAACAAATTTAGATAAAATATCAAGTCGATTGGTCACCAAGTTAAGTAAACTAATTTTAATAGCCATGATAAAAGCAACGAAGTTGATTCTCTGCTTTCTCCTGTATTTTTTATATATTTTTCGTACTTGTCTATCAATCCTGCCTTTGACAGATTGCCTGCCTAGCGGTTGTTGAGCCACCGTCCTTGGCGGGTAGCGGTGGTGTCTTTTGGAGGCGCGAGAAGTCCTCCTTCTCCTTTAAATTATTTACTCTTATAAACTGGCAACATGATCCGCCAGAACTAGAATTAAATTTACAATCTTGGGCCATCTTAAAAGCAAACTGTCCTCGTTATCACCCATTTCTGAACCCACTTCTAGCCTTAGCAGTAGATTCATCATGGCCCAGATAAAAATAACCAGGCTAATTTAGAAAAGAAAGAGAGGATATTGGCATGAAAACCATGAGAGGAGAGAGGAGAGAGGAGAGAGGAGCTACTAATAAAAAACATCAAAGAAGATTGTCAGCAGAGCAGGGTCAACTTCTCATGCGCTGCCATACGACACCGGATCTTGTTCACATGTCAGCGATTGCAATACAAGTGCCACCATTTTTTCCTTCCTTTTCTCCGAGAAAATTCCCTTCAGTTTTGATTTTGCTAGTGTTTGAGCTTCGTATTTTTTTTATGAAGTTATATTATTCTTGTTCAATTTTTAATATTTGAGACCTTTTAAAAACACTTAGAGATCATATATTTATAATATTGATAAACATTTATTTTTTTATTAATCATTGTTTTTTTTATTGTTATTAACTTTTTTATATAATCATATTATTAAATTAATTAATTCATTAAATCAATAACCTTATATATATATATAGAGAGAGAGATCATATATTTATAATATTGATAAACATTTATTTTTTTATTAATCATTGTTTTTTTTATTGTTATTAACTTTTTTATATAATCATATTATTAAATTAATTAATTCATTAAATCAATAACCTTATATATATACATAGAGAGAGAGATCATATATTTATAATATTGATAAACATTTATTTTTTTATTAATCATTGTTTTTTTTATTGTTATTAACTTTTTTATATAATCATATTATTAAATTAATTAATTCATTAAATCAATAACCTTATATATATATATATATATATATATATATATATATATATATATATATATCTTTCTCTCTAAAAACATTTGTCATTTAAATATTGTTTTATATTAAAAAAATATTTAACCGCACTCGTGAACTTGTGCTCTCCCTCTCTAGTTAAATTCTACTTCCATTAGGCGTCTTGGGCTAAAGCCCATTGACCAGCCTTTTTACCGCAAATCTCACAATTCTAAAAATTATTTATTCCTTCCTCGGACGATGGCCTCGTAATTTTGCAGCTTTCGCACGTTCAAGTTCCTAGCGGTGTCATCTCTTCTTCTTTAAACCTCCTGCGTCATCGTTACACTCTCCCACCTTCTGATTGATGATAGATGAGAAAACAGTCCATTCCTCTGCCTCCATAATTATATTCTGATATCTTAATTAACAATTTAAATTTTTAAGTAAAATAATTTTTTAATAAAGTATCAGAGTCTATTAACCTAGCGGTTACGAGTTTAAATCTAATTACTCTCATTTTATTCTATAAAAATCAAATACAAGATAGTATAACTTTGTGCAAGTTTAAGTCAAAAAGATTTTCATTTGATGAAATGTGTTAGAGAATAATATAAATTATATTATGATATTTCACCTAACAGTTTAAGTTTTTAGGTGAGATAGTTATTTAACAAACTTAACCTTTCTTTTGCATGGGGCTTCAACTCTCTCTTTCCCGAGTCCATTGCTGGTTACACAATCTGTATAAAAACTAATTACTCGATCTTTTCATCTAGTTTCTTCTTCCTCGTTGCAGAGCTTGAAGATATATGACTAAAGAAGGCTTTGTGAAGTCTAAGCTTGGTTGGTAATAAAATAAACCAGAAGATGATGAAAAATTGTTTCATGGATGATGTGAACTGATTAAAGTAATGGCATCACATGTCCTAGTAAGAAATATGAGACATTGCACTTCCTTTACATCTGGGTTTGATCTTTTTTGTGAATGTTTGTCACCCCACAGTATCTTATTTGTTCATTGAGCTTGCAGAGTGTTCAGTGTATCCAGAAATTAATCATGGTGTATGTAAATTAACCCGAATATCTCGGTTATAAAAAATAAAAATGACAGTGATCAAATCCTCATAAATTTGCAGCGATAAAGAAATGAAATGGCGAAAGATAGTAGTAGACATCGTTCAATCCATGGTGACAACTCAGAAATCTGTGGCGTACAAGGAGATATAAAAAGTTAAAAACAGCTTCAATTCAACGACGCCGAACAGATTCGGGAGCCAGGTAAGAAAGACCTCCACGGCCAAACACCCCCTTTATTATTCCAAAGACCATGACAGAAAACCAAAGACTAGAGACTTGTACGTAAGTCTGATAAAGATAGACCGGAAACAACAAAAAAAGTCCACCCACAAGAAAATCAGTCTACGGCGTGGCTCTCGATTTACAATGACGAAATATATGGCCGGCCCATCATGCCACCACCAGCACCGCCACCACCTAGCCCCAACACCATCTCCTCCTCGTCTGCCACATCCTTCCAACACGGCATGCTCATCATCTTAGCAGTTGTGCGCTCTTTGGCTTCTTTCACTTCATGAAATGTCATGTAAATCAAACACCCACCTCCTGGCAACTCCTGCCGCACCACACTGTCACACATGTACCCCTCCACGTCAGCACACTCAGTTGCCCACCACTGGACCCCAACTCCGCTTCCACCGTGGCACGTGACGGCTACAGAGAAATCACGTGGTCCGAAACACTTGAGCACCCTCTGCACCAACCCCTTCAACCTAACCTCGCCACAGTCGAACCCCATAGCCTCGTAGCTAGCATAGCTGAACCCGTCCTCTGGGGTCACATGCACTGTAGACAATGCTGTCCCATCAATTCCATTCATAGAATACCCGCAAGGGTCAAAGTCAAAGTCACAAATAACATGATTGGGCATAATCTCATTAATCCCGGACATCT
The DNA here is from genome assembly GCA_009078335.1 of Salix brachista. Classification (NCBI taxonomy): domain Eukaryota; kingdom Viridiplantae; phylum Streptophyta; class Magnoliopsida; order Malpighiales; family Salicaceae; genus Salix; species Salix brachista. The sequence continues at coordinate 10,370,555 of CM018589.1, read as the reverse complement.
TAGTCATCTCGGCAGCCGAATAATCCGCCGATTTTTTATAAAATACACCCGCTTTCATTTTATCCAAGCCAGTCATGCACATCTCTAGAGTAACTGCAGACGTCTGATCTTTGCATATCGGTAGTGATTTCGAATCCTTAGATGCCACATAGATATGCCAATTACGGTTAGCAGAGGTGGGATGGCCAATAACATAGGCGTTGGAATTTAAATTCCCAAAAAATCCATTCAAAGCCGTGACTTCTTCAGCAAAGCTACGATGAGGGGCAGGCTGGTAACCAGGGAAGATGAAGCTGCCACGTGAGTAAGTCACTTGACATACATCAAGAGAGAGTGAATCGGCTAGTTTCAGAATGGGGTCTACAGACAAAAGCAGCTTGGTGGTACCGCAGGTTTTGAGGATTATTTTTAGTGGGTAAATGAACAAGCTTGACTCGGAGAGAACGTAGGAATCGAACTCAGTGTTGGAGAGCTGAGATACTATGGTGCAACAAGCAGGTTCGAGGATTGAGTCGATTTGAGATCGAGTTAAGGCACGTAGTCCCAGCCGATCTGGGTCACTGAACAACGATGCCTCAGAGAAGGTGATTTGAAGGCGCTTTTCAAAACCTTCAAATCCGATAGGAGAAGGAGGTGGCGAATCAATGAGCATGGTTTCAAGACTAAATTTCGAAATCTCAAATATTGCTGAAAGAAGAAACTGATGTGGTATTCGTTTTGTTTATTTGAAATATAAAGGAGAAGAAAAAAGAAGAGAAAAATCTACTCAAATGAAGGTGACCATATGTTTTAGTTCTCGGATCGTATCAGGATGGCATCCTCACGCACTGCAAACAAACCCACAAATGAAGAAAACGAATTACAAATTTATCAAAAGAAAGAAACTTCAAGAAATAGTTTCTGTGCATGGTATTTATGTTGAGAGTTGTGAATGATACATACGTTGGAGTAAGCAGCAGATCGGAACTTTTCAATGCCACCGTTTGGACGAATGTCTTCAATGCTGTAACCAAGAGGGACCTCGTATTGAACTGAATTACTACTGCTGCTGCTAGACTTCTTTATGCCTCCTTTTGTCTCCATCACAACATTCACGCCTCTCTGCAAAAACACAAAATCATAATTACAAATTCAGATCACAAAATCCATCTACGACTATCAGAAAAAACCTTCAGGTATTACAGAATTAAAAACCCAGTACGTATAATATGAGAACAACGAGATTTACATATATAACAAGCAAGGAGAAATATTAAAAACCCTAGATTCAGAGACTTACATATCTAAATTTTGCTATAAAACTTTGAATATTCAAGAGGGCACGTCTTGACTCAGCGGAATACCAAAACAGAGCCTTAAATTTGGGAAGGGGGCGAGAGATGCAAGTAAAACTGAAAGAGAGGAAGAAGGGCGTTTTTTGTGCGATAGAGAGGCGACAGAGGGTTTTGTGTTAGGGCTTGATGAAAATAGAGAATTTATAGAGGAACCACAAAAGAAATAGCAAAGGAGTGGATTTAGGTTTAGTTTGGTGGGAGTGCGTTGAAGATTAGGTTGAAAAAAAATATATTTAGAAATATATTAAAATAATATTTTTTATTTTTAAAAATATTTTTGATATGAGTATATTAAAATTATTTAAAATAAATATAAAAAAGGTTTCTTAAAATAAAAATTTTAAAAGTTTTCGAAAATAGTTTTTGAAAGGGCCACAAACAGCCCCTTATAAAACACTAACGTGGAGTGTTAATAGCCAAAATAAACGAGAGGATTCCACGCGGCGGATTTTAGTTGAGCCCTCGGCACGTCTGCCTCTTACTTGTCTCTAAATTACTGGAGAATAACATTGTTGTTTAATGTCACTTTCAAATATAGAACGTGTATTTCACGCTTCGTTGGGATAAAGAAAATCCCTCTTGTTTTCCTGAGTTCCATAATCGTACCCCAGCTATTGGCGATTCGGCCTATTACTGGCCTCGCAATTAGCAAGTGAATTGAGGATTGGGCACACTATTCTAGAAGGCGCGTAGGCATATTTGATGGGGATGAATTAAGTTAGTGTCCATAAAAGAGGCATGTGTTTTACATACAACGGCGCTGCTTTGTGGGTAATTGGATAACACGTGGCATTTGGTTTGAGAGTGTTGTTAAGATTGTTTTTAAAATGTTTTTGTTTATTAAAATAATTTTTTTATTTAAAAAAAATTATTTTTGACATCAATATTTTAAAATAATATGAAAAAAATATAAATAATATATATATATATATATTTTTAAAAATACATGCAAAATAAACATTAACTTTATCTCGGATCTATGTGTACCTATATAAATTCAAAGTACTCATGCCCTTAGCAAATTAGGAGGTGTTTGGCACTGTATTTAACATATATTTTTAAAAAATAATTAAATATATATACATATATATAATTTTAATATATTCTTAAATAAAAATATTTTTAAAAACAATATTAACCATAATCCCAAACAGTTTCTTGATTTCCATCTATGAACTCCTAATCAAAGGGTTTTTCATTATGAAGTTTAAATATGGATACGGGTTCGGTGATGCAATATTTTCGAATATGATATATGAGAAATAATTTACTTTTTAATTATCAGACGATTTATTTTAGCAGTGTGAAAGAATGTAGAATGCAATATTAAATTTAACTTCGAAAACAAATTAAGATTATTGGACTTGAAAACAACCTCTTCAGTTTTGCATTATAGACTCTTCTGAACTTGAGCGAGCTTGAACGTTGCTAAAATTAAACGAGGCCTGAATATACCAAATCTAATTAATCAATTTAAATTTTATGTTTAATAATTTAAAATAAAAAATAATTGCTTTAAATATAAAAACAAAAAACACACAAGAGGTTGTCGTCTTTAAAATAATTGTTTTGGCGGTCAAAAAGTAAAGAAATAATATAGTGTCTTTTTCCAAGTTAAACAAGCTATATCCGTAATACTATAATTGATATGTTTTTAAAAATATTTTTTATTTCAAAATATATTAAAATAATATTTTTATTGTTTTATAAATTTATTTTTTATAGCACCACATTCAAACAATCTATTTTTTTTTAAAAAAATAACAATTAAAAATTTAAAAGCTTTCAAAAAGTCAAAAGCAAAAGCAAACAACAACATTTCCAATCCTTCGTTTGATTTTAGCATTATTTAAAATGCAGACACGATCTTGATTGATTTTAGCTTTTCTAAATTGATCACGGGGGTAATAAAGCTTCCTTGTAGTTGAAGTGATTCTCCATAATTTCTTTCGAGTTCCAACTTTTGGTTTCTCTTGTCTGCTATTTTAATCTTTCGTTTTGTTTGTGTTAGGCTAGTAGCGACTTGGCAGGTGGTTCCCGTAGCCACACTGGAGCGTGTTTACGGTCTGTTGATGCTCGAGTTTAGTTTTTTTAATATGAATCATGGTCACAATTATTAGTTTGAATAGATTTGATATTTTTTATTAATTTAAATATGAAAGATTTAATGACAATAAAGAGAAATAATACAGTAATTAATAAGAAAAATATTTGTTGATATGGATAATCTCAATATTCTTAAAAGCCATTGGTGAATTTATTCAATAACAAAATAAAAATTGAATGAGAATAGAGTAATCTCAATAATTTTTCTCCAATAAATAATAAATAAGGTGTGAATATTATGAAATAGAAACCCAACCCAACCCAAATACAAACCAATATACATACACTATACACGTACAATTAAACAAAACCACATCAATGATTTTTCTTTTAGTTATAGTTGATAAAAAAGAAATTAATCAGTTGTACATATGGCGATTTAGAAATACATTTCTTTTAAGGAACCATCTCACTTAAAAACTCAAGCTATTAGATGAGGCTCCATAATATGATTTATATTATTCTCTAACACCTCTCCCCCTCAAGTGAAAGTCCTTTTGGGCTTGAAACTTGCACACAAGTCTATTTTATCTTGTGTTTGATTTTTATCAAATAGAATAGAGGGGGGGTGAGATTCGAACTCGTGACCGTTGGGTCAATAAGGCTCTGATATCATGTTAAGAAACTATTTCACCTAAAAACACAGTAATAATTGTTTCATTTTTTTTACTTATTTATTTTCTCTAGCAATCGATCAATCAATTCATTTCCAGAATTTTACTGTGCACCTACATTGAACACACGATTACAAAACAAATATCCATTACATTTTGATTTATATAGTTCTTAAAGTATATATATTTAATTTATGAAACGTCATTTTCTCTCACCTTTCAATTCATGGTAGTTGAGATAAAATAAAAAGGCGTTGAAGAGGGAGAGGAGAGAGAATTTCTGGATGACTAGATCTCGACTTCAAAAAATATTGATCATGGTGTCATTAGATTAGTCTTAAATATAATAATTAAATGGGTTTTATATAGCGTCGAAGAAGTAGATTTAAATCTTAAAATATATTTTATTTTGATTTATTTTAAACTTCGTAGATATATTAGAGTGTGTTTCAGGATTGGAAATGAAGCTATGACAATTCTTTTATATATATATATATATATATATATATATATATATATATATATATATATATATATATATAGTTCAAATTTGAGTTTTGAAATTAAAAAAAAATGACAGGTGGCTAAAGATTATTGAAGTAGACGACACGTCATCATTGTTATTTTAAAAAATAAAATATGACCTTCCAAAATCCAAACAGATGAATGGCAGCATTTGTTTTTGGAAAACAAATAGGTGCACGAAGCTAACTTTCCAATCTAGGCGTGCCTAGCCTCATTTAAAACCTAGTCACGCCTAGGCTTGATTGTTTGGTCTTCACCTTTTATTTTTTTATTTAGGGCCTGTTTGGTATTGCGGTTGCTGTTGTAGTTGAGGTTGAAAAAAAATAGTTTCAAAAAAAGCACTTTTGTTGCGGTTCAAAATAAGTTGTGAAGTGTTTGGTTAAAACTGTGGTTGAGTTTGAGGTTAAAAATTATTCATATGTTAATTAATTTTTAGATAATTTTAATATTAAAAATATAATTTTATATTAATAAACATATATTATGTAAACATTATTCATATGTTAATTAATTTTTAGATTATTTTAATATTAAAAATATAATTTTATATTAATAAACATATATTATGTAAACATTATTCATATGTTAATTAATTTTTAAATTAGTTTAATATTAAAAATATATTTTTTATATTAATAAACATATATTATGTAAACATTATTCATATGTTAATTAATTTTTAGATAATTGTAATATTAAAAATATATTTTGTATATTAATAAACATATATTATGTAAACATTATTTATATTTTAATTAATTTTTAAATTATTTTAATATTAAAAATATATTTTTTATATTAATACACATATATTATATTCACATTATTTATATTTTAATTAATTGTTAAATTATTTTAATATTATATATACACACACACATATACCCCATCCCCCCTCCCCCGAATTGCAGCAAGAAAAGCAGAAAATTTCTGCTTTTCTTGCACCGGCGTTTCAAAACAAATTCAGCATGGGACCCAGCCTTGCACCGGTGTTTTACAAATAACCAAACAAATATTTCTACTGTGTTTTTCAAAACTCCGGCCCCGCAGCAATACCAAACGGGCACTTAACTGTTTTGTTTTTTATGTGTTTAAACATTTTTTGTATAGAATAATCATAATGTTTTTTCCAAAATCATATAAGGCCATACTTTACAATAATACATATTATTCTAACTGTATAATTTTCTTAAATTAATTACGTTGTTTTCATATAAAGTTACATGAAAATTATAAAGATATGATTTTTTATTTTTAATTGAAACTTGTTTTCAAATCATGCTACGATTAAAAAAATAATAAAACAAACTTTTTTTACAGTAAAGAAAGACATGAATAAACAGGATGAAGGAGTTTTAACTTAAAAAATATATATATTTATATAGAATTTAATTTATTAAAATATTTATAAATTTGTATTTTAATTACTATTAAGATAGGTTTTGAAAACCTACCAGCGTATTACTATAGCATACCAGCGGGTAAAAGACTAATAGATAATAGTTAATAAATAGATATTAACTAGCCAATTTATCTCTTTACGCTGCAAGCAAAATCATTTTTTTTAAGAGTGCAAGGATATTTTACAATGTTATAAACTTGAATAAGATGATAAATATGTAAAAAAAAATTATCTTTAATTTTTGTCCAGCTTGAGTTTTAATACGTAAAACCCAACTTTTAGTCATTTTTTTTTATTTCTTTTCAATTAGATATTTTCTTATTAATTTTTTGTGCACGATGGATAGAAAACAGAAGGTACAATTAATCTATGATTCTCCACCACGGAGGCCTTAGGTTAATTTATGATTTTGAGCCGCGCAGCACGTGGAGCACTGCTGGGTGATGCCTTGGCCTTATTATATGCTCTCTAGTTAGTTGGACTCATTACGCCCGGGTCGATAAAAATAATTGTCCGGGTCAATGAAGATAAATTAATATTATTATTAAAATTTGATATAATATTAAGTTTCAAATTTACTGACATGTCTTCTTCTCTAGTCTAGATTTAAAATTAAAATATATAAGAGTTGTCTTAACGCGATCCGGTCGAAATATGATTAACTTACAAAAAATAAATGCAAAATAATATGTGTATTAATATTAATACTGAGACATACTACTCTGTCAAGTTCAAAATACATATTAAGAATTTTTACTTAAGTATATATTAATAAAAATAAATCTTTATAAAATCAAATGTTGGAATATTTGTTTGAAACTATAATAAACTCAGAAAAAACAAATTAAAACAAATAATTCTATCTGGCAACAATTTAGGGGCAGGAAGCACCTTCCGAGCCTCTAACCTCCTGCTCCGGTGAGGAAATAAAAAAGAAACCACCGGAAAATGCTCGCGCTGTCAAGCATTACAAGGACAGAAAGCATACAGATACTGCATGAATAAAAGAGGCGGTGCAATAGGCAATAGCTGTACTATACCTCCTGATCATTATTAAATTCCACCTCTTTCTAATTAGTCAAATGGCTAGCGTGGTCCTCGAGCATAAAAATTTAATTATAATACTAAATTAGAGCTTAATTATTAAAATAAGAGCTCCAAAAGCCGTGTCTGCCCTCTTTTTTGTCCGCACTATCCTCCTAGGCACGGACGCAGCACCCACTAATCACTAATCACATATTTAACAGCGCAAGAGTACAAATAACTGGGAAATGGATAATATATGTTTGCCACTGAGTGGTGGGATTGGTGAACGTAGCCATGCAATCTATACCGATTCATTTCAAAATAAACAGCAGCTTATTCGACCTCGTTTCACGTTTCATTATTAATAAATCATGACTTACCAGATCTGTTTCTGGGTCTAAAAAAATATATAATTTGAGAATAATAATAATAATAAAAAGAGTTCCTTTTTGAGCTTGTTGGCAGTTAACGAAAAGAAAAGATGTTGATTCGGAGAGAGAGGTTAGTGGCGCATTCATAGTTTTTTTGGCCGAAGACTTGCGAGTTTCGCACGAGTCACTAGTGTGAGATAGTGGTGAGGCTACTTGCAAGAAAATGGAGTGGGTGCAAATTACAATTTAAAATTATCAAAATATTCAATATATGCTCAATTATTTAGTTGGAGCTCCGCATGCTAAACAAAATTTCAATTTCAATTTCAATTTCCATGCTCTTAATTAATTACACAAAAACTAGGCACGCTTAGATTCTCGGAATCTAATCATTGAACAAAATTAATTGACAAAAGGATTAATCAACCCAATCTTGGAAAATCCTTATTGCCATTCTTAACGCACGGGGTGTTTACAATGTGTTTTGAAAGCATTTTAATTTGTTTTTGAATTTTTTATTTTAAATTAAATAATTATGGTGTTTATAGATCATTTTCATGTGTTGATGTCAAAAATTATTTTTTTAAAAAAATATCATTATGAAGCATTTCTAAACAAAAAACACTTCCAAAAACAACCTCAATCAAACTCTCAAATAGTCAGTACATCTACATCGAAATAAGTGTTAGAGAAACAAAAAAAGAGATTTTTAAAAAACAATTGTAGATTATTTGTCCACAAAAAGTATGCTGTGATGACAAAGAGTTTTACAATCTGCACAACATGTTTTGAGTTCGAGTAAAGACATGTATCCCTAGTAAAAACCTGAAACAATTGGAGTTTTACTCGCTCACCTGAACCCACAAAATATATTTTCTTGAGATAGAGTTTTCTCGCATCCAAAAAATTATTAGATCATTTATATATGTTAAAATAAAAAATAATTTTTTTTTTTTTAAAATATGATGTCTTCAGGAAGAAAAAACTTCTTCTTCTACAATAATTGATTAATGGAAAAGGCAATCCCTTGAGAGAATAGTGTCGAGTGGTGACAGGGACTGTTCTAAAGAATCTGATTGATGAGATGATATTTCAAATTTTCACTAGAAAGAAAGCTTGCTTGTTCCGGGAGCTGATGGCTACTGGGCAAAGGAATCAGATTGATGATTTCTCGCTGAAAGGTGGAGCTTTGTTCTGTAACCATTTTTATGCAAACGTGTGGTCCTGTGCACGAGGAACGACAGTGACTCAGCATCATCCCTGCCTCTTCTACTCCACTTGGAGTCCTTTTCTTTGTTTACAGTCTCCAGATTCATGTTATTATTACATGTTTCCGACATTTAGCCAGTCTCTCGGCAGATCAGGCTCCTTGATTTAAGTATCAGCCGTTCGATCTCAAGGACAGGCACTTCCTTTGCGTGCTTAAACTGGATTAAACTGAGGACATTGTGTTTTGGTGCAGGGGTGATGTCGCGGGCCTGAAATCTCACCTCACGTCTCTTCATCCAGCTGCAAACCACGAGCTCACACGAAAACTGAGCTCTCAACGTTACTGGATTTAGAAACTATTCTCAGACAGCATGAAAGAGCTGAGCCAAATGGCGTGGTCTACTTGTCTTCTCAAGCTTTGTTTTGTCTGCCTGGTGATGCTGATTGACAGGGGACCCCCAGGCTGGATAGCTTCTCGAAACTTCAAATTGCAGAGTGGGATTGAATCGACCCGTCAAGAGCAAAGCTCTGTTTAAAATAAATAAGCAAAACTAACCGTTCATGAATGATAATTGGACGGAGTGCTCATTTCAAGCTTTCAACTTGGTCTCTCTTTGCTCTTTAAAAATAATCAATAAAAATTGATGTCGTTGTTGGATCAGCGCTTACAGCTCCAGTGGACGAATAAGAGCTGGGCAGGAAGTTGCCATCTCCCTGCCTTTTGGGCCATGCTCGGGCTGCTTTTCCTGCATTCAGGCCCGTTTCTGATGGCTCAACAACTAATAAAGCAGAAAGTTTGTTCCGAGGGCCCAATTCGCTCTTCCAGGTTCCAAATGCTCCTCATATGATGCAATTTTTTCCGGCATTCCGGCCTCAATAACCAATTTGATTTTGTTTTTTTTATTCAAGTTAAATTTGATTTTGATTTTTCTTTATATATTTGGCACTGCGTTTTAAAAATATTTTTGAAAAAAATATTTTTTTATTATTTTAGATTAATTTGTTTTGGTGTTTTTATATCATTTTCATGTGCTGATGTCAAAAATAATTTTTAAAAAATAAAAAAAATATTATTTTGATGTATTTCTGAACAAAAAATATTTTTAAAAACAACTGCAATCACACTTCCAAACTGACAATTATTGGGTATGATAGATACATAAGGTCAAGAATGTCGAGATTTTTTCCAGCAATTCACTGTTGGAGGTTCAAGGTGATATATTTACAATTTAATCTTTATATTTTCAGTTGTTTACAATTTAACTTAATACTTTTAGTTGAATATATATATATATATGTATATATATATAATTAATTTTGAATATATTTTTGAATTTTCTATTTTCATATACATATGATCTGCGAAGATGCAAAGAAGGCCCACTACGACTCGGCCTTCGACCTAAATGATTTTTGGGCACTAAAGTTCATCTTGGTGGAAAAATAACGTTCCTTTTGCCTGCTATCTTTACAACAACAACAGTAACATTGTGGAATTTCATGCTAAATGCTTGTGAGCCTCTCAATGATAATTTCTTATCTGGTCGACAAATATTTTTTTTATTATAGATTCAAATCTGTCAAGCAGAAAAAAAAGAAGGGAGAGGAGTACAATGCGATGGCAATTTGGCATGGTGTGAATATGACTTTTTCCCCGGGACATTTACGAAAAAAGAAAATTAAAGAACTTTAGATGCATAGTTAATTATTGATCGACCCTTTTTGTGTTGGATTATGATAATCAAATTAGCTTAGAGTACTGTTTGTAAGTGTTAGAGATTTTTTTTTTATATATACATTTTTGTATTGATTTGAAAACACGAAAATAATAGATTTAGAGCAGAAAATAATTTTTTTTAACAAAAAAACAATACCGAACACGTTTTTTTTTAAGTAAATGGATTACTTGCCAGCAGGGTCTTGGCCTGGTGGTCAAGAAGGGTTTATTCCTTCTTCTCACCCCAGGTTCAAGCCTTGCTAGGCACGCCTGTCACCCCCGCGGTGCTTTACATGCTCATTGGGTTTGCAGGATGTTCAGTGAGCCCGGGGATTTAGTTGTGGTGCGCGCAAGCTGGCCCGGATACCCGGTTATCAAAAATAATAATAAAAAAAAGGATTACTTATGTCAAATTTGGTTGGAATTTTGAAGAGCTAAACGCCAAAAAAAGAAGAAAAGAAGAGAGGTTGGCATGATTTGAATATGATTGAGGGATCTTGGCATTGGATTATACAGTTCATTCAGGCAGGGTAATTCTACAGCAAGATGGGGTTAAAAGTTTCATTTGAGATGATTTCCATGCAACTTTAAAATCCTTTTGAATCTTGTCTTGGACTAAAGCAGCACTCATGGCTTGCTTTCCTTTATTCCGTGAAAGTACAAACAGTGAACAAAACCTCTGGATCTTTGACAGCTGAAAAACAACATGCACCAGTCCATGCTGATGCAGAGAACTCATACAGGAAGCACGGGTTTTTTTTGAGGATGGCATCAGAGAACCGATATTTTATTTATTTATTTAAATTTAAAAATTATATTTTCCAGAGATAATCTATTCGCATAAAAAAAAATAGTGTCTTAAAAAATAAAAACTTCAAATCATCAAAACGCTAAGAAATGAAATTTGATAAAAAAAAATAATAAAAAAGGATCCGAAAAAATAAAATAACATTTAAAAGAATGAGGACTAAATTTGATATAAAAATAATTTGAAATAAAAGACTGAGGGATGAAATTAAAAACAAAATTCAACTGAAAAATAATTAAAAATAAACAAACAACAAAGAACAAGGACCAAAATTCATCTAAAATTAAATGAAGTTAAATAATGAGGGGTGAAATAGGATAAAAAACAAAACAAACAGCAATTACAATTGATGGGAACCAAATTGAAAACCAAAAATAAATTAAACAACACCTTTATATTTTAGCAAGGAAAAAAAGAAGAGAAAAGATGGAGAGGAAGAAAAAAAATTAATCGGAACTCGATCACTATATTATCATGCACACGCACGACATCAATAAAAAAAAAAGCAAAAAAATTATATTACCTGCATTTAATCCTTTTAAAAATTAAAATATTTATTTTAAATATATTATTTTAATATAATTTTAAACAAAAATTATTTTAAAAAACAATCTCAACCACACTTTCAAACTAACTGTTAATAATAAAAACAAATAACTTCCATGAAATACCCTTTTCCATTCACCATGCCGTTGCTCACTACACATCACTTTTTGTAAAAGCTTTAAAGGGTCCTGTGTTTTTTCAGACCGCAAATAATTAATGTAAAAACCAGTTGCTGTTACTGTTACGAGAACCCGGAGAAAAGACTGGGCATTATTTTTCATATAGTATGCATCATTTAACATAAATTTCATATAAACACATACGGAAAATAGCATTGTCACCCGATTGATTTAAAAAAAATGTAAATTTACTAAATTTTAACACCTAAACGCAAGGTTTTCCAATAAAACCACAGATTAGCCTCAGACGTATCCAGAATTTGTTCCTATTTTTGAGCATAGTGACCTTCGTGCATAGAAGTTGAGCATGAACTTGTTTGGAAATTTATGTTTTTATATTATAAAAAATAAAAAAATTATTTTAAAAAACTTTAAACAAAATAATTGTGTACGTCCACACCAAAGGCAAGCTACGCATAGTTGGGTACCAACTGTGGGACCCGAAGAGGTGAAGGGATGTAAGGCACGGGCGTAACCTTTTGCCTTTTCCCAATCTCAAGCTCGAGCACTTTCTGGGAGAGTTGCACTGAAAAACCCATCTCGGGAAGAATCAATCCACCCTCAGCTCGCATGATGGAAGAACAAGCGCCCTCCAACGAAGATTTGATCTCGAGCTCTCTACTTCTACCCGTACTATTATTCTACTTCTTATTATATATATATATATATATATATATAGTATGATCACCTTTATATATTCAGATTCTTATTATATATATAGTATGATCACCTTTATATATTCATATTCTTATTACACGCATTCCTATAAAGTTTAGTGTATAGTTTAAGGGGTCTGGATTTCGGAATAAAAGCTTCTGCACTCGTGTTTTTGTCTTTTGTTTTTCAGTGCTGTTCTTTAGCTTCTTTTTGGGGATGGGTGGGTTTCGTTCCAGGAAAGAAAGCCAGTGTGATGTCCGTGTTGCCCTTGCAAATTCACTAGCCATCAACAAATGTAGACGAACATTCATTTTCTTACAAATTCTTATTATTTTTTCTGGCCAGAGCCTGGAAAAATACTAGATATGGGCCATGTTATGCCATCGGGCGGACTAATTTATTCTCAATGTAAGAAAAATATTAAGACCACAAAAATATTTTTAAAAAAGCAAAACAAAAAAGTGAGACTTGAGTTATTCACTCTAATGGGTTTAATAAGTTCAATTAATATGAACAAAAAACACAATGAAAGTAAATAGACTTAAGTAAAAAGATCAAATTTGATATAAAAATTGAATAAAATCAAATGAAGAGGGTAGAATCAAGTTGGAATTTTTATTTTTATGAAAAGACCGACACAATCCATTTTTATTTTTACATTTATGAAAAGACCAAATCGATTCCAAAACAAGTAGATACTCGTGAAAAACATTGTTTGAAAATACAAAAAATACCCATCGTTGCAAGTTTGGAATTTCTTGCTTTTTAAGGCATGATAGTTTTTACATTATGATCCTAAAATGTAAAAAGACCATATTGCCCCTCATTAACCATTTAACAAATTTTGCTTTTAAAGACAATATAGTCTTTATATTGTACTTTCAAAAGGTTAAAAGATTTAATTATCACTAATCAATCTTATAATAACTAATAGGTAATTTTGTTTTTCGCATTTGGATTTAGATTTGAATCAAATTGAATTAATTTCTTTTAAAATACTACTATTTTATAAACGATTGAAAACTTGATTTTCAAACATTAGTCCTTTTCAGAATGAATAATATTAGCGATACTTATATATTCGGGGAGACTTCAATTTCGTCCCCCCAGCCCAGCACCCTCCTCAATTCTTATTAAAATAAAAAAATTATGCTGATCAAGCCTCTATTGTTTCAACAACAAGGTATTTAAGATTAAATATTTTCTTTGAGATGAATCTGAGTTTTGTTTAATCCACCGGGGACTAGCTTGAGGTTTCTCAATGCTTTCGCAAGACAAGAAGTATATTAATGATGAGAAACCAAGTTCGAGATGTTGCATGCAATATAGAAGAAACGAGTTGATTTGCCCGCTTCGCTGGGCTTTTTTATCTATGTAGAAAATTGATTGATTTTATAAATGTTGTATTTTATTATTTTAATATTTAATTAGTATAATTGTAATTGATAAAGTCTGTTAAAAATGGTTTTTTTGAACCATAATGTGATTGAATATTGTTATTGCTAAAAAACTTTTGATAAAATTTGTTAGAAAATTTGCTAAGAAGGTTAAATGATCTATTAGAAATTTGTTGCCACGGATACTTTGGTAAAAAAAACAAACAAAAAAAGAAACCCGGTAAAAAAAGAATAACTGACTTGGACACTGAAAAATAAAAAATACATGTGGAAAAAAGGTTACAGTTTCTGAAAAGGAAAAAAAAAGAGTCTAAAATATAAATTTAACTTCAAAGAGAAAGTTTTTTTTTATAAGATTTATTCATTATATTATTATATTAAATATATTTAAGAATACTTATATTAATTTTTTTTTCAAGAAATTGTAGGTCATTTATTTTCTCTGTTTATATATTTTTAGGCGAGATTATTAAATAAATATTAAATACATATACTTGGTCTCACATACTATATAGTGTGATCGAAATGGAAAGTGATTTTAATATTTTTTAATTGTAGAAAACCTAAGTAAATTTGTAAAAAAAAAGATTAGTTGTCTTTTTTTCCTAATAATATTAGATTTTACACATTATAAATAAAAATATTGAAATTTATTTTCAAAAAATAAATATAAATTTTTTGTGTGCTATAATTACTTATTTGCCGTTAAAAAAGAACAGTGTAGTTGAAACGGAAAGTGCCTTATATATTTTTTAATTGTAGATAATCTAGGCAAATTTGTTTACCTTTTGTTTTATTGAGTTGTATTTTTTCTCGGGTAATATTAGATGTTAAATATTAAAAATCCAACTTTTTGATTTTTTTTAAGAAATAAACTTTAACAAAAGAGCACAAAATTAAAATTCAAAGCTAAATTTTTTTTTATAAGATTTATTCATCATATTATTATATGAAATTTATTTAAGAATGCTGATATTAATTTTGTTAATAAAAAAAATCCGAGGTCATTTTTTTATGTCTTTATATACTTTTAGGCGATAATATGCAATAAATATTAAAACATATGATAATGACTTGTTTGTCGTTTAAAAGGAACAGGGTAATCGAGACAAAAATGACTTGTATTATTTTTTGATTGTAGATAACTTAGGTAAATTTGTTTATTTGTTGTTCTTGAGTTGTCTTTTATCTCCAGTAATATTAGATATAAAATGACTACTGCTATTATTGCAAAAACAATTAAAATTATTAAATTATCCTGAAAAAAAAACACTCATAAACATTAACAAAAGAGTAAGCAAGAAAAAGAATATATTATTATTATTATTATTATTATTATTATTATTATCACATATTATTATTATTATTATTATTATTATTATTATTATTATTATTATTATTATTATTATTATTATTATTATTATGTTAATAATGGACAATAAAAGTCATTATTATTATTATTATTATTATTATTATTATTAGTATTAGTATTATTATTATTATTATTATTATTATTATTATTATTATTATTATTATTATTATTATTATTATTATTATTATTATTATTATTATTATTATTATTGTTATTATTATTATTATTACTATTACTATTATTATTATTATTATTCTTATTCTTATTCTTCTTATTATTATTATTCTGATTCTTATTATTATTCTTATTATTATTATTATTATTATTATTATTATTATTATTATTATTATTATTATTATTATTATTATTATTATTATTATGTTAATAATGGAAAATAAAACACATATTATTATTATTATTCTTATTATTCTTATTATTATTATTATTATTATTATTATTATTATTATTATTATTATTATGTCAATAATGGAAAATAAAACACAAATATCAATTTATCAAGGGATGAAAATAAAAAATTAAAACTATAAGGGCCAAAATGAAAATTCAATATATTATCAATTTCAATCAAAGGATCCAATTGAAGAAATCGAAACTTATGTACTGTATTTATTGAATAATTTCAACCGAATCCGAAAATTAAAAGAAGGAGGACCGAACTGAAACATTGACATCCAATCAATTGCAATCGGAGGACTCAATTGAACTAAATCAAAACTTATGCAACCAAAATCAGGACAAAAAACAAAATCAAAAGTCAAGGGACTGAAGTTAAAATGTGCACAAATTGGGGGACTCTCCTGCACTTTGACGTGCAGGAGAGAGAGAGAAATGTGGCCGGCGGGTTTTACCGGTTCTCGGCGCGTCCACGGGAATTTTTAGGGTAACCGCGGGAGGAAGAAGACGCCCAGGCGAACCGCTCTGTCCGTCGGAATCTCGTCTCCGTCCACCGTATGACGCTGCACGCGCCACCTACATAGGGCGTGGGGCGTGAAACCGGTAGGCGCATGTTACACATGCACTGACAATTACCGGGAAAAAAATAAAAAAAGTTGGTCAATTACCGGACAGCCCCTGGACCGAAATCAATGTTTTTGTCTTATTCGGGCCCATAACCGTAATTAGCCATTTTAAATATATTAAAAAAAGCAAAAACTGCGGCGGACCGGACCGGTCCGGTCCGCACGCGTGCAATGATAGGAATGACCTTGAGCCTCAACGGTTTTTACGCGCAGACCGACCGCTTTTTTGTCTTATTATAGGGGCTGAAATCGTCGGAGCACTGTTCATTAACGAAAAAAAAAAAAAAAAAAGCAGACGAACAGCCGCGAAGCACAAACACCAAATGTCCAGTCCACAGTCGATCTGAGTCTAGCGCTACAATGCCCACCCCGAGCTGTTTTAGCTCTTTTGTTAATTCTTGCTGGAGATTATGCGATGGAAGAAGGGAGAGGGAGGAATATCATAAGATTTCTACCCTGGAAAGTCAAGAATTTAATTATGGCCGCTGCCCCATTTGGGGCTCAGAAATTCAGAATTTTGAAACTAAGATAAGCAAGGACAATGTGACAGTCAATCCAACAAATGATTTCACTTGAGCTGACAGTCTTTCCCTGTTGGTGATATATGGAGGAGGAGGCATCACAGCCTTTTACGGGTTTCCAAGAACAAGCTCTGTAGAAAGCCAAACTCTTTTGACGTGTTATTATATATATATATATGCATTTGTTTATTGGCAGGAGCCTTCTTTCTTAATCATTGCTTTACACTGGCTTTGACCTGATTTGATTCTCTGCTGAAAAAGGAATACATCTGGCTAGCAAGAGCTTGTTCTTTGATTGTTTTGTTGACAGCAAAATTATCATCGGAATATCCGGTTGCCATTACAATAATAAGCAGAACCACTCCCAAGCACGCCCTTGATCCGAGAGAATCGAGTTTTGTTATCGTTTATTTAATGAGATGGCGGTACCTTTGTTTGCTAGTTTTGTTAATGAATATACTCTAAATTTTAGCCTCGATATCAGTATATTGAACCATTTTTTTTTATATAATTGAGTGTCCGAGCTAGTTTGTGCACACCACAATTAATTCTTGGACTTACTAAACACCCTACAAGCTTAATGGACATGCAAGATACCACGGGGTAACAAATATGCACAAAAAAACTCAAACCTGGATATAGAAAAGGAAATAAATCCCTTTCCTCATTAGGCCAAGACATCAATTACTATATTGAACTATCTTAATAGTAGGAGGAGGGTATGTGACGAGATTCATGAAAAATCCCACCAATATGGGTTAGAAGTTTGTATATATTGGATTTGGGAAACACAAATTCTTGCCAAGCAAGTCTGATAT
Organism: Salix brachista; assembly: GCA_009078335.1. Lineage (NCBI taxonomy): Eukaryota > Viridiplantae > Streptophyta > Magnoliopsida > Malpighiales > Salicaceae > Salix > Salix brachista. The sequence continues at coordinate 10,352,913 of CM018589.1, read as the reverse complement.
TGGATTCAAGATTGCATTTGATTATTGTTTCAAAATAGAACATCAGACGTGGTTCCTTTCTAACTAGAACAGTGCATGCTCGTCTTGCTAAGGGTCCATCTATGACTCTGAGTGAAAGAAAACAAATACAGAGTGCTTAACTTTTATCCCACGTAATCCCTCAGTCCCATGTCTTGTTATTGATAATTGCAACTCTCGCAGAAAATATGCGTGCACTGCTACCAGCAGCACTCGAGCCAGGCCAGCCCAGAACGACCATCCTAGGACAGCTCTAGCATGCTTCACCTTATCAGTCACTATTACTTCTGTTGTCAGTAAATGACATCCTCGCCACAGCTGTTTCAAAAAGAAGGCTTAATTGAATGATCTGAGAGAGAAAACAATCTGTCTACTCAAATTAAAACTCCCAATTAAATTGATGCAAATCACATTGAATGGGTTTGGTCTATATCTTGTAAATTAGGTGTCCATTCCACTCACATTGAAAATGCTCAGCTGATCTGAGCTTTATCTTCTGCCACTCCAATGCACAATAAATTTCATTAAATTTTAAGAAATTAATAATTAAGATTTAAGAGCGTTTCCTTTGCAAAAAGACCATAATGATGACAATGAAAATAGCAATAGGAGGTACACATCTAACAGCCTAGCAGACCATCAAAAGTAGCAAATGACTTCTACTCGCTCAAGGAAAACAACTGCTCTTCAAAATTATTGTTTTCCTTTAAAGGATTCATGAGTGGGATCACAATTGGTTTTTGATTCTGTGGGACTATAACTCCTCCATGTCTTGGGTGTAAAAAAGACAGAAAATAAAGAGTTCCAGCTCAGATGAGCCAATCTTTTTCACAGTACCATACCACCTATTCACTCTCTATCAATTTCTGCACTCTCCAACCTGACAATCTGTACCACCCCACCTCACACCTGGTTCCTTCCCTCTGCTTGTAACCTTCTCTACGAGACCAAAAGCAACAAGAAAAGATACTACTCATGGAGAGAGAAAAGAAAAGGATAGTGTTGTGTGTTGAAAGATGGTGACCAAAAAGAGAGGAAAGTGAAAGGGAAAAAAAAGAGAAAAATATAGCAGTAGCAGCAGTATATTGTTTCATAACTTACATTTGCCTCGCTCACAATATTTAGGCTCTCTTCGTTTAACATGTTCATGGCTAGAATTATTGGCTAGCTAGCTATGGCTTTCAAGCTGTTGCCTCTCTTTCTCTTCTCTCTCTTTCTAGCTAAACTGGCTCTTTCATATGAACCAAGAAACCATGAAGGTAACAAGAGCTACAACCCCATCAAATGTCTATTTTCTATATGAATATACGTTTTTGTGGATTTTAATATTTTAAAGTTGGTGCCTTCTTCTTCTTGCAGTGGAGGCTTTGATAAGTATAAGGGAAGCTCTACATGATCCACATGGAGTGTTAAACAACTGGGACGAGGATTCTGTTGATCCTTGTAGCTGGGCTATGATCACTTGCTCTCCTGAAAATCTTGTTATTGGATTGTGAGTTTCCAAGTTTTTCTCTTTAGTTGTTGCTGGCTTTATACAATTTTAGAGATTTTGTTTCATAGAACTTGAAATTAAGCTCATTTCTTGGTTCTGCTTTGTAGGGGGGCTCCAAGCCAGTCTCTTTCTGGTTCTCTGTCCGGAACCATAGGAAATCTCACTAATCTTCGCCAAGTGTAAGAGCTTTGAGCTTCTTTTCATTAGTTTTTCTTTCTTTCAAGTTTTTTTACGGCTCGCATTCTGAGAAACCCACTTCCAGTTTCTCTTTTGAGTTTTGGTCTTTCTTGTTTCTTGCTGTAATTAAGATAAGGAAGGTGAAAGAGTAAAAGAATTCCTGGGTTCTGAATTTTCTTTCCAGTTTGATTTTCTACATCCAAGCAGATGGCTTTTGACAAAACTCTAATAGTGAAGTGGAACTTCATGATTCAATACTCTGTATCTGCTACAAAATAGATAGGACTATCTTTGTTTACCTGTTTAAGTGAAAAGAAAAATCGCGAATCGGACATTACAATCCCATTTGTCTCCTAATGATTGATACTTTGTTTTTTATGTTTCAACTTGTTGGTGTGGTGTGAAGGCTGTTGCAAAACAATAACATCTCTGGTCAAATCCCGCCAGAGCTTGGCACTCTATCAAAACTTCAGACTTTGGATCTCTCTAACAACAGGTTCTCTGGCGTGGTACCAGAATCTCTTGGTCAATTAAATAGTCTTCAGTACCTGTAAGTTGGCTTCTATTTTTATTCTTCATAATCTGTTTGGTTTCCAAGAAGGTGGAGTTAAGGAAAAGAAAACAAAAACGCCAACAGAATTGCGTGCCTTCTTTCTTGGTTTCTATTTTTTTATTGTTTTATAAAGGTGTACGCAAATTGGCAAATTGTTGCTGGGATGGAATTGGTTGGGTAGTGGGGTTTGTTGTTATGGGGTCTTAATTAGATATTTACAATTGGCAACCAAACCAAATGGTTTTATTTGCTTTATTCTGATATCGCTGTGATTAACAACTGTGATGTTTTTTGCCATGTAATATGAGAGTAGTAGGCTAAACAACAACAGCTTGTCTGGACCTTTTCCTGTTTCTTTGGCCAAGATCACACAGCTTGCCTTCTTGTGAGTATAACTTTCCTTTTCTCAGTTCTTTTTTGTATTTTATAATTAAGTGCATTGGAATACGAACACAGCATGCAGCATGCTGGTTACCTTTTGGTTCACATAGCTTTTTTTCTCAGCTACTCGCTTTGGGTTCTGTATTTTTTTATCACTACTCTGGTTTTTCAGGGACCTGTCTTATAACAATCTCAGTGGACCTGTTCCTAAGTTCCCTGCTAGAACATTCAAGTATGGTTTATCTACAGCCCCTTGTCTTTCAATTATTGTCTCCTTGTTCAATGCTTTATCAAATATTATTTTATTTTTGTGTTACTTTGTTGGTTAATGCAGTGTTGCGGGTAATCCGTTGATTTGTGGAAGCGGCTCTACGGAAGGGTGCTCTGGATCAGCCAATGCTGGTCCTCTCTCTTTCTTTCTCAATTCATCACCTGGTGAGCTCCCTATGCCCCTCTCATGTCTACCTTTTGGCTAATCTCTTTCAGTCAAATTGTAATATGTCTGTTCTCTTGTGTAGGTAAGCATAAGCCCAAAAAATTAGCAATTGCACTTGGGATTAGTCTCAGCCTTGTATCTCTCTTCCTCCTAGCACTTGGAATCCTTTGGCTCCGAGGGAAACAAAAAGGCCAAATGATACTTAACATTAGTGGTTAGTATACGTAACATCCTATTTTATCTAAATGTTAATGGCAGCATGAGCCTGCTTAACGCTGAGATGGGTCATGGAATTTCGTTGTAGACAATCAAGAAGAGGAGCTAATCAGCTTAGGGAATCTCCGGAACTTCACTTTTAGAGAACTTCAAATTGCTACTGACAACTTCTGCTCAAAGAACATTCTTGGTGCTGGAGGTTTTGGCAATGTGTACAAGGGAAAACTAGGAGATGGGACTGTGATGGCTGTGAAACGGCTAAAGGATTTGACTGGAACTTCTGGGGAATCACAGTTTCGAACAGAACTGGAGATGATCAGCCTTGCAGTTCACCGCAATTTGCTACGGTTGATTGGATATTGTGCCACTCATAATGAGAGGCTTTTGGTTTATCCTTACATGTCAAATGGCAGCGTGGCCTCAAGGCTTAGAGGTTAGCACTTAGTTATCTTATGCAGCTTTTCGCATAATAATGCTCTGTGGACAACAATATTTCTGGCAATATAAATCTTTTTGCTTTGTGATTATTGAGGTACTGCCTGTTTCCCATATTATGGTTTCTAACCATTTCTGGTTTTTTCAGAGGCCTTAATTATGCCCTCGGTTCTAACCTCATCATGGCACAACTTTAAAACATGTTATATTGTTAATTTCTATTCAATTTATTTTCTTTTTCTTTCTCTGGTCTTGACCTTTTCCCTCTTCACCAATTTCATGGTGAGTACATAGTTTATTATTGTTATTTTTTTTATCCATGTTGTATTTGTGTTCAGTTTGAGACTGAAATGAAGTTTTGCTTCTTTTTATGGTTGAACGAGAGAAAGTGAGCTGAATTCCAACAAACATTTATTTCAACTATGACAATGCTAGAGAACTTATGTTTTCATGCTCCCTTTAGTTTTTTTAATGTAAATTTTCTTGATTTTATTTCTACAAAGCACAATTGTTCATGTCTTTTTTAACCTCAAATCTGAATTTGGTCGAACTTTAGGAGATCCTGAGAACTCTCCCAAGCCCCGCTGTCGTTCAAGGGACTAAGGGTGGCAGGGTTTGAGTTTTGAATTCTTGGCTACCTATTTAGAATTTATTTTTCTTTCACAATCTATTACTAGAACTGCTGTGATTTATGTTGGTCCACTTGGAATGTTCCTGAGATAATCTATACATCAAACAGTGAAACCTGCACTGGACTGGAACACTAGGAAGCGGATAGCAATAGGAACTGCCAGGGGTCTTCTGTATCTGCACGAGCAATGCAACCCTAAGATAATTCACAGGGATGTAAAGGCTGCTAATGTGCTCCTTGACGAATTCTATGAAGCTGTGGTTGGTGATTTTGGCCTTGCCAAACTTTTAGACCATGCTGATTCCCATGTCACTACTGCAGTCCGTGGCACTGTCGGGCACATTGCACCAGAGTACCTATCCACTGGCCAGTCATCTGAGAAAACCGATGTTTTTGGATTTGGCATTCTCTTGATAGAGCTTATTACTGGCATGAGAGCTCTTGAATTTGGCAAAACTGTCAATCAAAAAGGAGCTATGCTTGAATGGGTAAGTCTCATCTGCTGCTGCTACAATCTTGAACTGCTTCAACAGGTGGTTCCTGACTTGCTGGTGTGTACCATCAGTCACGATCATGCCAATTATAATTAGATTCTAGATTGCTTTAATCTGAATAGCTTCAATGGGATTCCAAACCGCATATAGCACTCCCAATTGCCGTGAAGCATTTGACAAGGACATATCATTTGATAGGATTAGTCCTATCGTTGTGGGACATTTCCTGCCGTTGGGCCCTGCATGCCAATTCCCGTAAACATTATTTGTCTTATTTGTTTTCAGGCTCTTTATGCTTTACATTGTTGCGACTGAATTACGAGATTTCAAATTCATATCCACAAACAGTAACAGTTGGTAAAATAACATGTGTATGACAATGGTGACAGGTGAAGAAAATACAACAAGAGAAGAAAGTGGAAGAGTTGGTGGACAAAGAGCTGGGGAGCAACTTCTGTCGCATTGAGGTGGGGGAGATGTTACAGGTGGCGCTTCTATGCACTCAATATCTCCCGGCTCACCGTCCCAAAATGTCTGAGGTGGTCCGGATGCTTGAAGGTGATGGCCTTGCGGAGAAATGGGCCGCCTCACACAGTCACTGTAATCCCACGATGAGCCTCTCGCATCCAAAAAACAACAACAAAAGCACTACCTCTGCTTCAAAACATGATGAAAGCGGTCCTAATCGTTCCAGCAGCATGTTTGGAACCACAATGGACGAGGATGATGATGAGCACTCTTTGGATTCCTATGCAATGGAACTCTCTGGTCCAAGATAAACTGGAAAGAATCAAGAAAAGCGAAGTTTAAACAAACAGGGAAATCATTTTTTTCTTCTTTCAGTAATTCCTTACAAGCAGAAGCTGTCTTTTGTTTAAGAATTGTATAGGTTTATTTTCTGTCTGCTAACTGTCTTTTTTTCAGTATTTTAGCTTCATGGAAATGTAATGTACATATCCCCCTTTTGATTTCTAGCCGAATTGAAAGAATCTCGCCATATGAGTTGCGGTCCGATAGTATTTACAGAAGGAAGAAAGGTGGTGACTTGTGGTTGCCATGCGGACGTGCACAATGGTGTTTATCTATGTTGGGTTTCTAGAATCAAGTTCAATAAATTTAGAATTTGTTTAGAGATTAATTATTTAAGGTTATGGTATTTTTTGGTTTTGAATAATTTTTCAAACATGAATTACTCGTGAGAAATATTCGAAGCAACTTAAGTTTTTATCTACGAAAGAGATTGTTATGTTTAGAGTAGTTACTTTTTATTTTGTAATTTATGTAGTTTTTCCAGTATTCAACGATAATCAACACAGATTATTCATGAGAAAATCTTTAAATCTTCTAAATCTATATCTACAAGAGAGATTATTGTGTCATGTAGTTTTTCTATTGACAACCATTTAAAAATAAAAATCATAATTTACTCTTTTTTTTATCCAATTGACATCCATTTAAAAAATAATGCACAACTTATTATTTATAAAAAAATAAATTAAAAAACGTTTAGATTGATAAAATATCAACTTGTCTATTAACTCAATTAAGTCCTTAGATTGGTAAAAATGCACAATATATTAATTTAGGTTAATTCTATAAATTAACTCAATTAAGTACTTACTTGATTTCTAGGTTTAGAAATATACTTTTTATATTAATTGTATTGTAATTTTTAATTTCTAAAATATATTTTATCAAGTTAAACTTAATTAAATAATCTTAGTTTAATTTCTTACTAATGATTTTTAATGTATGTTTTAAATTTTTAATGTATATTTTATCAAATTAACTCAATCAAGTTCCTAATATATTGGCCAAAATATAAGTTTTAACTCTAATTAAATAGAATAAAATAAATTAAACAATTTAATTTATTTTTAATTCAAAAATTGGTTAGTTTATATTTGAGGATCATGTGCATTGTATAACATGATGTTATTATCCCTTAAATATTAAAAAAATCATTAATGATTTGACTTAATTTTTTAGTGACCAATTTCTCAGTATCATTAATATATTTTATAAATAATATTATAATTTAACATTAAAGCATGAAGCATATCTCTTTTTAAATCATGTTTGTTCTTTACATAATAGTTATTGATTGCTTGAATAAAATTTGAAACTTTTTTCAAATTTTATTATACCTTAGCCAAGGATTTCTTGGTCAATATTATTTGAAAATAAGATATATTTTTTTATTCACACTAGGTGATTAATCTTCTTTTAATCATTCAAATATCTTTATATAGTTTATGTTATGTTTAATGATTGTTTTTTTTATTATCTCGATTAAAATAACATATATTATGATTAAAACATAATATTATTTATATAAGATAACTTAGTAATATCAAGTTTAAGGATTACTTACACAACCCCGTAACATGAGTTTTTACACACACACACACACACATATATATATATATATATATATATATATATTAGTTTTTATATTTCTAATAAATATATAGTATATATATATATATTAGTTTTTATATTTCTAATAAATATATAGTTTTCATTTTTTGACACGGTGTGTTTTAGCAGATGAAATGAAACAGTGAGAGTGAGGTATTGTCAAAGGTATGAGCTGTTAACGGTCGTTTTCTGTGGTAGCTTTTGCAGGGTCACGCGGGTGCTCAGTGCTGTATCTTTTTTAGGTCCTTTCAACTCTTTTTATCGGCGATTACCACCATCTTTTCCTTTTTCACCCTTTGCTTTCTGACGTCTGCTCAAGAACACGCTTCCTCTCTTCACCAAGCTTGGTCTTGTGATTCGTGCAGCTGCGGGCAGCAAAAATGTTTGGATTGGGACCAGCAAGTTGATTCATTTCGGCCTGTAAAATGACATCGCATTGCCAGGTGTTTTGGGATTTGAGATGCAGTTTCCGACCCCAAGCAATCAAGCCCATCCCAGTTCTTGGCCGGAGAAGAATTCAGTCTGGGTTTGTTCTTCCTTGCTCGGAAAAAAAAAAGGAACATGCGGTCAATTGGTGGTTTGTGAAATTTTTATAACCACAAAGTGCATTTGGATGGTTAGCAAGATCAAGTGTCAGCTTGAGAATGAATATGATTGATCTTGTTTTTGAAAGGTAGTGTTAGGTTACGGTCTTGTTAATTTTTTTATATATAGAATATTTAAATAACATTGGTGTTTTTTAAAATACTCTGTTGTTATTAACATGACTACATCTAATAAGATTGGGTAATCTATTTTATTTTTACAAGGATAAATTTGACAAAGAACAGCAAATAAAAGGACCTAAGATAACCCAATCAAATAAAAAAAGATCAATCTCCAATTAAATAAATATTGAAGGATAAATTAAAAAAAAAACATTAGAATAAAAAAATGATAAAACAAAACCAAAGCAAATACAAGTGAACCTCCTGAATCTTCATTAATTTTTCAAACTTACAACTCGTGAAACTCTAGACACAAATTTAACAAAGAAACCCAAATCTAAACTAATTTAATGTTGAATGAAGAAGTTGGTTAAAAAGAAATACCAATTTAAAAAACATGGCTAGGAAAATAAAAATGATACAAAAAAACAAGGATAAAATCTAATAGAAAAAAAAATAGAGGGTGAAATCGCAAAAAATAATAATTTTCGAAATTATGAAGATTACATGGATAACAATTTTCACTCCCATCCTTCTTTTTTTCTCTCTTTTTATTTTTATCTCCCATCTTTTTTTAGGCTACCGAGTCAAGCTACACGTGTTATAACTTCATCTGCATTTCTACTACAATTGTTACTTGTTATAAGTGACATGGGCAAGCCATCTATGATAGGGTAAGTTTGCAATAAAATTGCCAACTTACCAGGTAAATAGCTTCATATTTTGTTTTCTATGCATGTATTTAATTAAATATATTAAGAATTATTTGTGCCAATAAATACAAAAAAAATAAGTGTTAACATGTTTATTCAACTTGCCTCATTGCAGGTCGAATAATGTTTTTTAATGCAAAACAATTAATATGTAGATGTTATTATTGCGATTTTTTACATAAAAAAATATAACTATAAATCAAAAAATCAATATAGTCAAGTAGAGTAAAGATCACATGCAATAATAAAAAATATATAAGATCTCATGCTAATTTATAACATAGCAGAAAAATAAAACAATATTGTTATTATAACAATGGATCATTATTTGTTTAGTATTTGTATAATAGTTTTTCAAAAAAATAAAGTGTAAAGAATTTTTTTTAAAAAAAAAACATGTTACAAAAGAGTAAAGATATGAACAAAAAAATGATATAAATAGGTTAAGTATAGAATGATAAATATTCAAACTGAAAAAAAAATATTTGTTTTCCAAAAAAAAGGAAAAACTAAAACAATATTAATAAGAGAAAAAATGGTGATAAATAAGTTAAGTGTAAGATAATAAAAATGTTAAGAATAAAAAAGTAAAAAAATATACAAACTAGTTTTCTTAAAAAAGCAATTTACAGTTTTGCCATTGCTATAGTAAAAAATTCAGCATTATTTATTATTATATCATTACTACAGGAAACACATCATTTTCTTTTAGTATATGTAACTATGAATAAAAAATTCAATGTTTATATAATAAAAAAATTACGTAAAAATCATATAAAATCTCAGACTGATTTTTAATATAGCAAGAGAATAGAACAATGCTACAATCTCTAAAATGAAACATCATTTACTTAGTCTCTCTAAAATAATTTTCTTAAAATATATATATAAATAAAAACATTGGTAATTTAGTATTTATCATGTTGGCTTGTATTTAGTAATTTCATTAAATTCTTAATTTATTTTAAAAATCCAAAAAGAATATTATTGAAGAAATAAATTAGAAAGATATTGAGCCCACCTTCCATTTGTATAGAAATTTATATGGTTTGGTGTTTTTGGATTATTTTGATGTGCTGATGTCAAAAATAATTTTTAAAAAATAAAAAAATATTATTTTGATGTATTTCGGCATGAAAAACACTTTCAAAAACAACCACAACCACACTCCCAAACACCCCTTAAATGTTCTAAAAACATTGAAAAACTCAAATACAAAAACATTATCATGAACAACTAAATTAAAAATACCATGAAATATTAAAATAACAATCATGCTTATGAAAAATTACTCATTTATCATCATCGAGTATATTTCATAAATACATCTATCAACTTCTTGTTTATTTAATATTATAAAATTATATTTTGATTCACGAGTTCTAAAAAATACCATTATTGCAACGCATTTTAATATAAAAAATACAAATATAAATAAATATGTTTACGCAACCATCTAACTAAATATAAGAGAACCATTTATGTAAATGAATGGAAAAAAAGTCATTGCAATGACTTGGGGAAAAAACCTTTCCAAACATGAAATTGGATAAAAAAGATAAAAAACAATAAGTCAGAGACAACCTCAAATAATATGATAGATATGTAATTTGGATAACAAGGAGCGAGCCAACTAAGGTTTCCCCGTAAAACTCATGGCTTAGGCCATGAGATCGGGATAATCCAATAAAAATTAAATTAAAAAAAATCATAAAGTTAATATAAAAAAATGTTGGATGATAGAGAAAATATTAAAAAATGATATTGACCCGCGTTAATTTTTTAAACTCATGACTTAGATTAGTAGGCTGGAAACACCATTTGTAAGGAAAATACAAAACTTAATCCCCAACAAATCAAACTAAATATATAAAAAATAAAGTTTGTATAAAAGGATCAAGAAATAAAATTTAGAAACCAAAAAAATAAGAACTGAAATTAAAATATAAAAAATAAAAAGGACTAAGCTATTATTTTAGGAAGGAGAGAGGGAAAAAAAGTTCATTGACGACAAACTGTCATATCTTCACTGACACGCATCGTAGAAAGATATACAGGGAAAATGTGGGTTAGTCTATCAAGTAGCACCATACACATCACTTAAAGGGCTTAAATGTCTCCCATGCATTGATACATCACACTTGAACAATTTTTTTAATTTTAATTTTAATTAATTAACTTAAAATATCAAATTACTTTTAATGACTATGAAATTAATGAAAAAGCCATACTAAAAAGAACATAAGTCCCAAATAACCATGGTCTATTTTTTAGATTCCAAGACAAACACATCTTTTTAATATATTTTGAAAATTAAAAAAATCAAAATATCATTGTCTACTAACTTAAAAAAAATAATATGAAAGTACCAAGTCATTTTCATGCTCTAAAAAAATAGATGAAAAAAGCCATTTATCCCCTCAATCATTAATAATTAAGGAGTCACTTAAAAAGATTAAAATACCCCCTTGCAAAACTATTTTTGTCAAAATCAATACAAATAGCCTTTAATTTCATTAAACCAAATTAAAAAGATAGTATTATTCATAGCTCAAGACATGTAAGTCTTTAGAAGGAGTAAACGGTCGGTGATCTGAAAATACTACAAATTAACAAAGATTTGTAGTAATCCCTACACCATGGACGGTGGAGATGATGCACCCATACACAGCAACTTTTGTTTCTCGATTCAACCCTATTTTTTAAGAATTTAAATTAATTATTTTCTATGTGATATGTTAAAAATAATTTATTTAAACTATAGAAAATTATTATTTTATTACATTTACTTAAAAATAATATATTTTAAAAAACAATCATTATTCTACTCTAAACAGCCCTTGAAGTTGCCTTGCCTTGTAATGTACTCCTCCACTCCAACTCCAAAAGTTGTCATCAACACCTCCCATCTCTCTTCTTCACAGTTCCTCCTGTTTTCAGTACATATAATCCAAAAACACATGTATGAGCAAGAGAAGAGAGAGTTCTAATAATAATAATAATAAATATATAAAAAGAATTAAAGAACCCAGCACCCGTTAATCCATCTTCGAAGCACAGCCAAGCCTAGCAAACTGTAATCAATAAATTCAGTAATGAGTAGTGGTGGCCAGCCCTCCTCCTCCTCCTCCTCACAGTATCCAGTCCTCTGCGCATCGTTTAATCAAGACAACAGGTAATTCAAATCATTTTTATTCTTCAAAGACCTTCCCTTTTTTTCTTTATAATATTTCCTTTCCTTTTCTATCGAGTCTTCGCAGTGGCTTTGCGATAAGCACCAGAGATGGCTTCAAAATTTACGATTCTAATACGGGACGTCTCTGTTATGAACGCGGCAAGCTACCCATTTTTCCTTTTCCTTTTTTATAAATGAAAACGAATATCTCTTGAATAATATTGTATTTATTATTTTTTGTTAGCTGTTGGAGCTTTTATTGTCGTGGAGATGCTATATAGCTCAAGTCTTCTTGCCATTGTTGGCGGCGGTGAACAGGTGCTTCCTTATTTCCCTTTCTTTTTGTTAATTTGTTACCTTTTAAAGCATTAATTTTGCCCCCCCCCCAACACACACCCACTGAAACAGCCATCTTTATCTCCCCGGCGGCTCTGTTTGTTCAATACCACAACCGGAACTGCTCTTCGCGAATTGAATTTCTTAACTTCAGTCCTCGCCGTCCGGTTGAATAAAAAGAGGTAAAACACTCACTGTTTTATCCTTTTCAAATTTGTCCTTATACTGGTTTTCTTGGATTTGATGGAAGAATTATTCTGTTGCTGTTGATCATTGCAGGCTTGTTGTTGTTTTGCAAAAAAAGACTTATATTTATGATTCAAACACGCTGACAATATTGGATGCCATTGATACAGTTCCCAATGTAAAAGGTGAGACAGAAGATCTTCGTTGTGTGGGTCTCGAGGTAGCCTTCTCGATTGCTTTTATAGATCTATGTTTTATTACTGCATTGATGTTTAAACAGAAGTTCTTGCAAATGAATTCAAACAGTTGTGAGTCAATGGTTTAGTGTGGCTAATTGCATGATCTTGCACATTCTAGAGATGGCTTATTGTATTTCTTGTCATGCCAATCTGTGCTTGTTAAAGAAAAGACAAGTGATGAGTGCTGAATTTATGTAGATCTACGAGGATGAGAGAAAGACTGGTTATTAATCTGTCTGGTTATTTTTTGACTTGTGGAGATCAAATCGTATTTGCCATTAATTGCCTTGTCATTTTTTTTTATCTTTTCCACAGGACTTTGTGCATTCTCTCCTAGTTTGGATGGCTGCTTCTTGGCTCTTCCTTCTAGCACGATCAAAGGATCTGTTTTGGTGTACAATGTCATGGAGCTTCATTCACATTGCGAGGTTGCGGAAAAAATCTTTTAAAATTGATTGATAAGCATAACATGTGATTTAAGAATCTCATCTCTTCTAGGAATTCTTCTTTCTTTAAAGCTCCAAAAAAATAAGTTGAAATCTTGGGTACCAGCTCATTAGAAGGAAAAAAAAGAAGGAATCTTAGATACCCGCTTTTGTTATGAATTTCTCAAGGAAGGTGGGGAGTTTTCTTCTAACAATATTCTAACTCACTACCCTGCAGAATCTTATACTTTTCTCTTTCCCTTATGGTTATTGGATAAGAAATAATATTTTTCTTGTTCGCTTGTGTGCATCCTCAGGTTCACTTATATATTGATTGAATTCAATTGCAGATAGATGCTCACCATTCTCCACTGGCTGCAATTGCCATGTCTTTCAATGGGATGTACATTGCAACAGCATCTGAGCAGGGGACCATAATCAGAGTTCATCTGGTATCAGAAGCAACTAAGGTGAGCAACAATAAACCATTTATTTGATGATGAACTTATGGGAGTCTGGACCTGTCAGCAAGATAACAAACACAGTTTCCATCTGTGCAGCACAGGCAAATAGGAGAGTGAACCTACTGCCTTTTCTGTCTGTACTATAAAAATTCTCTGGCAAATTTCCCTGCATGACCATTTACATGGTTCTAACTGACTTTCAATGAATACAAAGAAATGAGAAACTGTGGATGAAATAGGAATTATGAAATCCAAATTACACGTGCTTGCAAATAAGGTGTATTTAGAGACTTGCAACTTCTGCAGAGCTTAGCAATACTCACAAGCCAAAAACAAGCTCAAGGGATTTATTAATGAAATAAATACCATTCTGATCATTATTCTTGTTATTGTTACTGCTACTTAAACTGTTTTTCGGTGTTGAGTGTTGATAATCAGTTTGATAGCCATATTGTCCCTTTCATTTTTATGATGCACAGCCATCCTTTTTTGTATTTCCACCTTTTTTCTTACTCATTAAAGAATAGAGTCCAATGGGTCTTATATCATTTCTCTGTTAATGGATTCTTGAGCAGTCATATAGTTTTCGAAGGGGAACATACCCATCAACAATATTTTCCTTGTCATTTGGACCATCAACGCAACTTCCAGATATTCTTGTAGCCCTGAGTAGTTCAGGTTCCATTCATGTCTTCTCACTGGGTCTTGCCATAAATCAGAGGTGAGAAACTTGAGAAACTACGTGAACTATATTTTGGATAGGTTGATATAGCTGAGGAATGATATTTTGTTGCTAAACTTCTATTCTTGTTGATGCTTTCACTAATAAAGTCACGTAGCTGCTGTTCATTCACCTCTTTATAGAATGCAGCAATGCCCCATGGTTACCATAATGTTATATAATCACCGGTATAATACAATCGTCTAATACATACATGTCAGTTATTTTCTCCTTCACTCTATAGCATGTTTCACATAAATGACATTTGCTTGTTTATTGTTCTTTATTGTTTTTTCCTCTTGTAAAATCATGTTTTTTCAGTTAGGTTTTCAAATCCAACTGTATTTTGTCCTGTTGATTTGTATTGATCCTGCTCTTTCTATGTATTTTCATATTAAGAACACATGAATGCAGCACATGACTGGTCTAAGGTTAGAAAGGCTATTGTACCATGTGCTTTATAATGCTAGAAAGGCTGCCTCTGCTTTCTCCAAAACTATTGCATGCCTACCTTCTTGTGCACTTTCCAAGCTGAAATTGAATTAGTTACTTCCAGAAGGACAATTTTGGCTCCTCCTAAAAGGGTATCACTTTGTATTTTTTGTCAATACTATCATGGGGTTTTATTCATACCTGAAATGGATCCTGTTTCTCTTTGGGTGTTAGTAATTGATAACATCAGAACTGACAATTTATTGCATATGAGAGGCCTTACAAAGCTCTCCTACATAACATGTCAAATGTGTTTGATTTTATGCAGTATTTGCCAAGTCATCTGATCTTTCTTGCTTAATTTTTTATGCCCAACAGAGGCAGAAGATCAAGCAGTTTTCTTGGATCATTATTACCTGAATCTGTAAATGATGCATTTGATCCAGCTCATCACCGTGTGCTTCATAATGCTGTTCCAGCTGGAGTTAAAAGGTGAAATAGTTCGTAAATTAGCTCCTGACTGATTTCTAATTTAGAGGGTCCTTCTCTGGTGACCTAGGGTGAGGCCAACTCTTGGCATGTTAATTGAACTTCTGCTGGAATGGAAAGATTGCGTGACAGAACTTCATAGGTTAACCTAATTCTTCTAATTATGACTTAAATTCTACCATCTACAGGATGGATTTGCTTTGTTTTCTTTTTTTAATACCAAAAGAATGGAGAGTGCTTAATCAATTGAACAAATGATTTTGTTCCTGGTTCTAAACAACAACATCTGCGCTGTTTGCTTTTTGTCTTCTAACCCCCCAAAAGATGTGCATGCGTGATCTGAGCAGTCGTCTTCAAGTTGTAGATGAATTTTAGTGTGCAGCTCATGTTATATGAAATGCATGCTCAAATTTGTTATTATTTTCTTTAAGCTCAATGATTAACTAATCAGGTGACATAATGCAGCAATGTGGTCGTGCGCAAGGTAGACAAGATTGCTGACACAGGTTTATCTGAAGCTGTAGCTTGTAGGTAAGTTTTTGTATTATGGCAGGCTTTTTTGTTTCTATATCATCTCATCAGTGTCCATTCCTCCATGTTTTTATTTTCCTTTCTTTGTATCCCACTGGCAGAGCTTCAAAAATGTCTTTCTTAGGGAAGGGGGGAAATATTATTAGTATCCAGAACATGGGACTCCCTTTGCTGAATACAGTGTTGTTTACTTATGAGGGGGTTTTATATACAACAATATACACCTAAAAATAAAGAAAATCTTCTGGAGTTGGGGGTTGGCAGTGCCACTTTGAGATTGTTATTCATTGCCCATTTCCTCTTCCTTTCACCTTCTCTATTTTCAGCTTCTAGAAACTGGATAGCTTCTGTCTACCTTGATTTAGTATTTGGTTAAACAACTGGACATATTACATCTCTGCCTACTGCATCCCTTCTTCAGAGAAATCATTTTATGTTTTTTCAGTTGGCATCCTTGTATGCCAAAAATATTTTCAATTTCATCAATGAGCTTCATTATATCATTTGTTAATCACACATTCCTATTTCAGAAGTATAAAAAATGAGCTTGTATGATTTCCCTTGCGCAATTTTTTCTTATTTATAATTATTCATGCACATATATATTTATAATATTGTCATTATTATTATTTTTTTCCTGGATTTGTTTTCATTTGCTTGTTGTCTTGTATTTGAACTCTTTTTAGGGCCACGCTATCAGTGATAACTTTTAATGGGCACTTTTTAGAGTACACAGTTAATATTAACACTCAAAATGAATCTAAGTGGAGTTTGGAGAGTGAATTTAATCTCTTGGCAGTGGTATCAGGTAATTCTGAAAGCTCATGATTTAATTTCTAGACTACATCTCTTTCTTTTTTTACCGCACTTGTATTTCTGGCAATTTACTAGATCTTTGCTATTCTTAGGTGAAGAGCAACATTTTCAGCTTGTATGATGAATGCTCTAATAGCACCGTTGGTCGCATGACAGAACTGTTCAAGGAACTTGAAGAAACTGCTCTTGGAATATAGTAAACTGCCTAACCGATGACCGAGTTCTGTAAAAAAACCCAATTTTGATATAGCAAGGCAAATTTATACAGTTCCCTCATTTTGTACAATTGGTTTGTTTAGATATGTAAAGGAGAGGGATAATATAAGTTATAAATACATGTTAAGCATCATTTTCCAGTCATCAACACTTCAATTTTACGGACTACCTGGAGTACGTAAAAAGATAAACAAACACCACTATGAGAAAAAAGAAAAGAAAAGAAACCCTAGCAGAGAAGAGAAATAAACATAAGTGTAATTCATTTGGAGTAAAAAATAATCAAGAGGGATCGTTATATAGATCTACCCGGACAGTATACCATCTACGACGTCAAAAAAGACCCGAGGATTAAAGAAATCCTCAACTCCATGAACAAGAATATGCCCGTCGTTGTAAATATCCCACCGAGTGATTATCACATTATTGATGGAACCATAAGCACCTTTGCGATCAGGCACTTGGCTGACAATAAGATCCCAATGAAGATCACAAGTGAGCAGCATGGAATCCTTAGAAATAGACCCCCTTTCAAAAGCTGTTTTATCAACTTTTGATGTTACAAACTGGTAATCAAGTACGATCCAACCTTCAAGACGAAAAGCTTCATCAGGAGGAGCAAGTATGGTGATGGTGTTGTTGTTGAATATCTTGACCGGTTTCTTTGCTATCAAGCTCACTTACACGACCACCTCCATATGGTATGATATTTAACGAGATGCCTCTCGAGAATCAGTGACATGATTTTGTACCCTGCATCCCACAAAACGTTTTGCAATATTTTTTACTTCTACTACAACGTAATTTTCACTGGCTGATAAGTTAGATCGTATTCAAGTCTCGGTCCCTGTGGGATTATAAATTGTAGTGGAGGAGCCGAGGAGGAAAGGTTTGAAGGGGGAGGGAAAAAAGAATCAAAAGGACAACCTTGGATGCCATAGATTTGAGATTTTTATTTTTTGTAAACTATGCAAAAAGAAAACAAAAGAGCTCAGGGAATTTGATGGAGATGGAAGGAGAAAATGGGAAAAAATCTTCAACACCTTAAAATGTTTGGAAAGATTTAAGTTATTGAATGAGATAAATATAATTTATTTAAATATTTTTGTAATTCAATAATTAATCTTATTAATGATAATCCTTTAGCCCCTTTGCCTTCCCAATGAAGGCATAGTGGAAGGTTTTTTTCAAAAATAAAATAAAAATACAGCGCAGCTAGGGATTTAAATCTCTCATTGTGGAGGATATTTTGGCTACAAATCATGGTCCTGATCCTTTTCTTCCACACAGCTGACTAATTAATCATAACTCTGTCTACTATGATAGCATCCACCCCTGAGTCATCGATTTACCAGTCTTTTTGGTAACTTGCTTTGTATAAATCGTCTGTAAAACCTCTGTTAACATGGCTTCTGATAGTTCTACCTTCAGTTTTCTTCTCCTTATTATTTTTCTCCTTGCTGTTCAAGTTTGTTCAGCTGTCCAATTAGCTCACAAGGAAGAAGATGATCCCCTTAGATCACCACCTATATTGTTTTTTAGACCAAAATCAAGTAGCCCAGATTTTGCTATGGGATTCAGGTTTCAAAGTCATGTCTCTAATAATACTCTGAGGTCATTGAAAGCTTGCTCTCTTTTGGGTATTTGAGATTATA
This sequence comes from Salix brachista, assembly GCA_009078335.1. NCBI lineage: Eukaryota > Viridiplantae > Streptophyta > Magnoliopsida > Malpighiales > Salicaceae > Salix > Salix brachista. The sequence goes on along the minus strand of CM018589.1, from coordinate 10,334,554 downwards.
GTGCTAGTATTTTTCAAAATATCTCTTGAAAAAAATTTGAGATTGTTTTTTTTTTGTATCAGCACATTAAATCATAAGAAAAACACTCTAAAACACATCAATTTAATATTTTACCAAGCCAAAAGCACTTTTGAAAAACACCTAAAAGCATAAATAAATGCAGAAGTTATGTCTAACACCACCACCTTCGTTGCAAATGAAGCTGTGGTCCCACTAGCTTATTATACTCGTTAGTAACAAGCAATGGTGACAATTATAAACCACTCAAAACCAAACCAAACTTCATCAACATTTTCCCTTTCTCCAAAAGGCAAAGAAAAACAAATTCATCCTTGTATAATCATGAATTTCCTCGAGTTACACCAGATTGCCCAACTTCACATAATTGTCTAAAATTGGCAAGCAACCTCCATTTTATAAAAACCAACTTCACCTATGAGTCAGGTTTAACTAATTTCAATTGTATGACTTATCTAGTTCTTGTCTTGACAGGCCTGCCTCTTGAAGCTTTCTTCTCCAACTTTTCCCTCTTCTTGCGGGTTTTTTCATCCTCAGCACCTTCCTATATCAGCGGAAGATCACAGTCAGGGTTATGTAGAGGACATAAAAAGTTTTAATTGACTTTTAACAGATGGCCAATCAAAATAGGGTAAGAAAAGTGACCTCTGAACCATGTGATAGAAATCCTCTGATGAATCCAAAAGATTTGTATGCTCCAAATGCTGGTATCTGGAAAGAAACATAAAACCCATCTCACCATACATAATCATAAGAATTCTCTCCATATGTATCTTCAATTACATCTCTAAAACAAAAATGGATATCTCATAGTTCAGGTCCTAGTTTCACGTCATTCTTATTAAGAACTCACTTCAATCCCCAATGCACCAACCCTTACCCTCCCCCCTACAAAAAGGAAACGAAAGTTCCCAATTGGAAAAGCAACGGCAGAGTTTACCAAGGAGTTTACTCTTCTAAGTGAGACATTAAAAAAAGCAATTTCCCTTTTCTTTAGAGTTACCCATATTCTCATAGCAAGCAACAAGCTAATGTTGCAGGAAAGATAAAATTACAAAATGTGCGAATAAACTAGCAAAATATACCATGTCTTCACATCAATTTGAAATTGAACTGTTCAGATCCTATGCTTGCAGATTAGTATAGCTGTACAGTAATGCATCAAAATATATCGATATTCAAACTTCATCACCATAGGATTAGCTCATTACAGATCAACAATGACAATAACAAATCCAAATCATATTTGAGAAATACCAAATATATATATTTCAGACACGGTTAAGAAACTTAAGTTGAATATTTTAAATACCCTAGTGAATGTTGGCCTATCTCACCTTTCAAAGACAAGAACAGAAGACCAGTATTCATTTACAATTTATCCATGCATCAAATTCTTTCTCAAGGAAAATCCAAAAGCATTCACTCATGGTGCTTTAACATGCACATATAGAAGCAACTTTATGAGCAATCAAGTCAATGGGAACTTACCGCCAAGTATGTGTACCAAAACTTTCCAGATATGATGGACATGAGCTGCACAAAGCTCGTAATGTAGATAACATCGTGTAGATAGCTGCAAGGCAAGATATCACCAAAATCAGGCAACAATATCTTTTCTTAAAAATAACACTCATAATCCATTAACAGAAACAAAATTGGCATCATACACACAATACAATGTCTTAAGACATATTAAAAGCACCTTTCATACAAAATCATCAGCCAAAATACCCAATAGAAGCTTAATTCAACTATTCATTTATCCTAATAAAACGAGTCAAATCATTGAGATTAGAACATTTAAAACATACCCACAAATCCCACCGGTACTCATATCAAATCCACCATCGAGAAGGTCGCCGTCTTCAGCATAAGCAGGACTGGCCATAGCAGCAAGTTGTCGATAAGGTATGAAATAGGCCACAGATGTCAAAATTAGACCAATCCAATGTTTCCACGTGAAGCTGGAATGGAAAACCACCATCCTCACCAACACATAAATAACCTAAAATTAACAAAACAATGATAAGAAAGAGGGAAGACTCAGCAAGTTAATTGTGAAATGATAATTATGAGGGAGTAGGAGCCTACGTTACAGGCGATGATGAGGCGACGGAGGTTAGCCATGTGACGGGCGTTCTCTTCCTTTCGCTTCTTTGCGCCTTGATTTGCCATTTTCTTTCTGCCTCTCTGATGACTGATCCTAATAAGCTCACACAGTTCAATTCAGGGCTTCAAAAATGAAAATATCACTTTATTTGCTCTCTGTGTGTGAAGGAATGAAGGGGACGTCAGCAAACCGAAGAGGTGAAGGAAACGGAAGGCGAACGAACCAGATCCCGGTGCTTCAGAGTAGAGGACTGGCTGAATGGCGCTGTCGAAGTTGACCCTTCCATCGTTTACTTGAAGCCCAGATTTATTTATTTATTGGGCTCGGCCCAGTTAGCTTTCTTTTAACCCAAGCCCGTGCCGATATTTTTCTTCCAGGCTGATTTTTTTCCTCCATAAAGGCAGGAGGTTCGAAGACTCTGTTTTTGAGAATGGATTTGTTTTTGAAATTTGAAGGCCTGAACTTTTCAACAAGACAAAGATAGGGTTGTTAAAGGGTAATAATTTGTTGATTTTCCTAAATGATAGAATGTAATTATCTCTTTCGAGAAACGGCGCCGCCGTTTAAGTTAAGAGCTACTTCCATAATAATCTAAGCTTTTTGTTTAGCAAGAAATAAATATTTTTTATTATCCTAATTTAAATATAAATGTAAATTGTTAAAATATTTAATTTATGATTTTATTGAAGAATTTCATCAAGTCTAAGCCAGCACCGTCGGCATTAGACGATCATCATTAGCAGCATTTACTTGAATCGGCGATGAAAATTAATGTGTTGAAATAAATAAAAAAATCAAGATCAGGGGCGGGTTATTTTGGTAATCACAGCGAGTGCTGTTTCAGCTATCACGTGTCCTTGACTAATCAGATAAATTCTTAAATTCCACGTGATGTCTGTTGATTGCACGCATGTACTTGTCAAATCACCAGGAAGGCAATGATATAATAATAGAGGAGGAAATGATAAATAAATAAATAAGAAGTAATTTGACCGTTTCAATCCTACTTACCTGGAGTCTAGGAGTTGGTGAAAAACTCTCGACTGGGTAATTTTGTACTTCAACATACTTTTGAATAAAACTTAATAATTATGTGACGTGTCAGCTTGTCTCTCGTCGCGTGCATTGTAAAAGGAATCTACATGCGTTTTAGTTTTTCCAACTGTTCACGTAAAAGGATCCATTATATCTCAAATACATTAATATTTATTCAATTTTAATTAATTTTGACTAAACGTTTTTTTATAGAAACAATCATGACAGAAATACAAAAGGATATCATTCTAATATTTTTTTATAAAAAAAATCACTACTTACATGTAATATACATGACTTCCTAAAAAACAATATAGAAGATGCAATTTTGTTAAGTTTTTAAAATTTATTTTAATTTAAGAAATAACGTGGGAATAAAATAATATTTATTTATTTATCCGATATAATATTTTTAAAATAAATAATTATCAGTCCTAGTCTCAAGATGTGATAAATATGATATCTATTCATGTTAAAAAGGAACGGTGACGGCGGAAAGGCTGTGATAAATTCAAAAGATAATATTTTAGAATTGCAAAGTTGCCGTGCAGGAACTAAAAAGATTTTTTGTACCAACGATTTCCAGCGACGGAAGTACATGGATGTCGTGGTGCTGAGTCAAAGGAGAATGCTAAGTAACGTGCGAGGCCGGTAATTTAGCTGTTTTAATCGAGTGTTGATCGGAAAAATCAACTTCCTTTCGTTGACTAATCTAGAATGAAAATTTCACTTGTGCAACGATTGCTTGCCGTGTGTGTGTGTGTGAATATTCACATGAGAGAGAGAGAGTCTCATATTAATTAGCTCTGCTGAGCCTGAAAATTTCGAATATGGCACCATTTACGATGCATAAAATGTGTTTGGACTCGATCAGATTCTCATTCCCGATGCTCATTTGATTTTCTCTCATGGGGTGTCTTCCATCATTTCCAATGTATGCTTTTATATATGCTATTTATAACTCGTTAAGCTATAATATTTATTTAAATAAGCTTTTAACCGTGTTATTTATTTATTTGAAGTGATACTTTGAGGAGGTAGAAAAAACCTCCGTTTTATTCTTTGCTGAAAACTGGCTTGTCTTTGCTCTTAATTCTAACCACGCAGGAACAAGGCAAGAAACACCGCCTACTGTACATGCAAAGCTTATGGTTTGATTTCCAAAAAACTCAAGCTTTAATTAAGAAGAGGGACAATACAGATGTGATTGGCATTGTTCCCATGAAAACTAGCATCGAACAGGACAATGTTGTTATAAATTAGGGCCAAATTTTTATCTTATCGATCAAATTTTGAATTTTAATTTACCATGTGAACGTTAAATATCTAGGATCATATTCATTCAATTTATTTGATTATCTACCAACATATCTTTTACTTGTTAACTCTTTCCACTTATAAGTTATTTAAAGATTAAATATTTTTAATTAAAATTTTGAATTTAAAATACCTCTGGTTATTTGCTCGTGCTTTGTTATGGGTCTAATAGAAAAGATAAAACTGTATAAAAAACATAAACATTTTTATTTTTATCTGTTTCTGATTAAATATTTAGAATGATAATAAAATTATTATTATTATTATTTTTGCACGCACTCGATGAAATATATAAAACGAGAATTAATTAACTCAACTAAACTAATTAATCACCACAAACATTAATAAATAGAAAAAAATGATGTGACCTATTCCGACAACCTAACCAACAACAAATTGATTTTAATGTTCAAATGGTGATATAGCTTTTTTAAAAATAATATTCTTCTATGAAGATATGTCTCATATGGAGATACAAAAATTCACTCTTAAATTATTATAGAGATATATTTATTTTCATATCTTTATCCATGTCTATTTAATCAAATATATTTTTGTCTTTATCATTTTTTTTTCTTTTTATCCTAGAATAGTATAAAAACATTGTCTAAAAATGTATTTGATTCGCGTCTAATAATAATAATATATTTGGTAAAAGAGAAAGGGACAAAAACTTACAAGAAATATATCTACGCAATAATTTCTTAGTAAATTTAAGTGTTTTTAAAATAAAAAATACACAGAACATGTTATTTTTTCTCTTGCTGTCTTCATCTCTTCTATCTTGAAAAAGTAACCAGGCACTGTCATATAGGAGGCGGGGTTGCAACTTGAACTAGATCCCAAAATTTTCCCCATACCCAACGATTCACAAACAACCACCTGTTCCCCTTGCATGCTGCCGTATTGCCACCTGCTACCTCCCGTTTTGTCCAAAATTCAAATATTCCTTCTTTATTTTCTTTTTTTCTTTTTATATAGTGGAAAATGACTTCAATTTCAACTCCCCTATCCATAATTAATTATTAAATCACCAAGAAAAAACCATAGGCCTTAAGTCTATCCATCAGTGCATAGCTTTCTTCTCCTTTTCCTATCAATTTTGTCTATTTAAATATTGATTGATTTCCTATCTCTTGTTTTTAAAACTATTTAACTTAGTTTATTTTTTTACTTACTGATTAATCTTATATATATATATATATATATATAACACGTCAAAGAAATTAGTTTGACTTGTCTCGAATTTCCTCTCTGTTAGGTTCTGTATAAATTAACTATACTTGTATGGCGTATTTATAAAAATTAAAATCATTTGTTAATGACAATTAAACTCTATAATAAATAAATGAAAATGTATAAAATAAAAAAGAAAGTCAATGTAAAATAATTGTATTCGCATCCAAAAATCCCCCCACCAGCGATATATACAAACAGCCAGTGGTCCCCACTATGCATGTTGCATGCAGCGTGGGCACCAGCACGGCTGATGGCTCCCATTTATATCCAAATGTGGACCCTACTTCAATCACAAATAAAATATCATAAGCCGCAGGTTTGTCGAATTGATTCGAGACTCGAGAGCCCAGCTGGATACCACCTCCTCCCGCCTACAGTAGTTTAAATACCGTAAGATGCGTGATTAGTTGGCTAAAACCACACGATTGCACTGTACACATCCACAGACCATCAAATCCACGATGTTCACGCTTGAGACAAATCCCACCAAGATCTGTCTAGTTGATGGGGGCCACTAAAAAAAAAAAAAGAAGAAGCGAGGTCCGTTCTGTGGCGATGGGATCATTGGACGGAATAGCGTCGAGTGGGGCCCACATTTCCCACTTGTAAATGTTTTGTTCACACCTTGTCTTCGTTTTATGATGGTATGATGTCGACGTTTTAAGTTTTATTTGGTTTTGGGTTTAGATTACCTTGTTGATATTTTTTAAAAATATTATTTATTTTGAGTTAATTGTTTTTAATATTATTAAACTATTTAAAAAAAAACATTATCTTTATATATTAAAAAATATATTTTAAAACGCTATGTGCTGGGCGAACGAAGTTAGTCAAATCTGATCCGGTTGGGTAATTGCTTTCCCATCTCATCTCACGGTGACTTTCATTTTTAACCACTGATGCGTAGATAACTCGGCTCGTAACAGCAGTATCCACCATTTTTTATGCGTTTTGCTTAAGAGCATGTTTGAAGTCAGCAGCCATGCCTTTTACGTCTGCTTGTTGTCTTGAGCTGTGAAATATATATTAAACAATAAACTATTTAATAATGGGCTGCTAATGAAATCGCTTACACTAAGATTATCATTAAATACATAACTTAATACACTTTTTTTTAAATAAATGTTAGTTTAAAGTGAGAAAATTAAAAAAATCATAATCATATTATTAAAACCCTTCATATTTCTTTTTGTAGTTGTACAATTAAATTAAATTTGTAATGTTTTTAAATAAAAAATATAATTTTGATTTATTTTTAAATAAATTATTTTACCGTACCATGCAGCATCAAAGCGAAAGCGAGACAAAATAAAAGCAGGCAACGAGCCACGAAGCAGCCACCTCAAAATAACTCGGAGTTGTCTTTTTTCTCTCGAAAAGGTCTCCTCCTTCATCGAGGATTCTCCAAAAACATTGGCCCTCTCGCTCTCTCTCTCTCCCTCCCTCTCTCTCCTACCACAACAACCTTTACACCCTCTTCCCGAAAGCATTAAATAAGAATATTTTATTTACCTGGTTCTTTTTTTTTAAGGAGGTAATAACACGCTCTCTCTCTCTGTATTCTCATCATTCCTTCTCTTTGAAGACCAGAAATTCAGAAAGGAGATTTTATCCTTAACAGGCGCGCTGCTTTCTTCTTATTTCTTATTTTCTCTTGTTAATTAAGTAATATTCTTTTTTTTAACTAAACTTATGATTAATGAATGATTCTTTTAATTACTGGAAGATTAAAAGTTTATCTGATGCTGATATTTGTTTTTACTTGTCACCGTTGAAAGTGCCGAAATTTAGTTATCTTAGCAGCGATTTTCCTATTTTCATGACTCCTTTTGAATTTGAATTTTGTATGAAGTTAAATAGTGGAGAATTCTGATTTTCTTTTTGCCAATTAAATACAGGACTCTGTAAATTTTAGAGAGCTTGTGCTGATTTGATTGCTAAAAGCTCCGCGGAGGAGAAGTTTTGAAGCTGAAAATGAGGAGTGTTCGATCATTTCGCCACTTTCGATATGCTTTTCAACGACAAGAATGCAATTACTCCTTTAGTTTGGTGAAATGTCAAAAGATTTTGATAGATACTGGTTACAGAGTTACCGATAATGCGAATATTGATAAATTTAGTTGCCTCAAATTGATTGTTTCAAGAACTTTGTCAACGGATGCGGCTAAAGTTTCCATTGGAGGTGGCATTTTATTCTGGGTCCATTTGGCTTTGATTTTGGGGAGTTTAGTGTTTCTGCAAATGGATTTCTCATTTGTTTTGGTACTGTGATTCTGTTGGATCTGCAGATGTTAATGGAGGGGGGCCGTATGTGGAGTATGAAAGAAGGATTGCCGCTGGTGAGCTTGTGGATGGTGACAGCTTCCAGGTATGAGGTTCACTTGAGTGCTGGAGGTGTAAAATTGTACACTAGTTTTGTCTATATTTAATCTGGATAATCTTTTTATTTTTATTTTTTAATTTTAAGGAGTAGAGAGGGAAATGATTGGTTGTGAATGCTGAAACATGAGCCATCCTTTAGTGCTCTGGTTTTCTTCGTTGCCAACGCTCTGTGAAACAACAGCTTGTTTTTGGAGTTTTAATTGAGATGTTTTATCCAGCCATACCTTCTAGTAGCTGAAATAGAAAATTTCATGTGGTTTTGGTTGTGAATATTTTGGAAACTTGTGCCTTAATTAAAGAGAAATTGTGAATGGTGAATAGTTCACTTGAGATTTCTAGAGGGATTATTGGACCTTCCTTGTGAAGGGCTAGCTGAAATTGATTTTTGCAGGTAGGCACATTAAGAGAGCTTCAGAGGCTTTATGATGAGCTCGTTGAATCAGCTGATGCCTGTAAATTGGATCGCTATACTGCTTCAGACAAATCTGGAAGGTCCATGGTCCATTTTGTTCTCACATGTTTATATTTCCACTGGATTCTTCTTCTTATCTATTTTACCTTCTGTTTTGGAACTGCAGTTTCTTTGGGTTTGATTTCAAATTCAATTTTGCCACCACTTTCTTTATTTCAGGAGTAGGTGGTTATGGTCGCGTTTAATGCCACAGTCTTGGTATTCACCCATCAAAGGACTATATCTCTATGGAGGCGTTGGCACTGGAAAGACTATGCTAATGGACTTGTTCTTTGATCAATTGTAAGTAAGCTTTACAGTTTACTTTCCTTGTTACATTGCTGTGCTGTTCCAAGATTATTGAGAAACAAATATGGGAAAACTTAAAGTGGAATGACAATATTTAAGAATTAGAGTAGATCATCTTCTCATCTTTAATGTTGCCCCATAAACATTTATTTTTAGTCTTATTCCTTGTTGATATCTATTTTCTCAGGCCCGTCAATTGGAGGAAAAAGAGGATCCATTTTCATGACTTCATGTTGAATGTCCATAGTCGCTTGCAAGTAAGACTGTAGTTCATAATATACCTGTCCAAATTATATTTTCAAAAAAGAAATATTTTCCTTTGAAGCAGGCTTTGTTTCTGTATGATTGAGTGTAATTTTAACTGCACTTTTATCACACACACACACACAAATTTAAGGGATTGCAATATACATAAGCTAGCTTGTAAAATATTCTCGTATGTATAGTTGTATTGTTAATGAGGAAATGAAATTGGCTCTCATAGTGGCATTGTCTGCACTTGCACACATACGTGTCCATTCCTGTATCCTGTGCACATCCACATACTATCCTATGAATTTTACTTCATGCTTTTTAGATGAATCCAGCTCGGCTCTTGATCAATTGTAGATACTGAGCTTTTGTTAAATATTGAATTCTTGCAGAGACACAAGGGTGTTGCAGATCCACTTGAAGTTGTGGCTGGAGAGATATCTGATGAGGCTATTTTATTATGTCTGGATGAATTTATGGTAGGCTAGTTACACCATTAAATTCCTTGTGCCTATTGACCAGATTTGATTGATTTATATTATTATTTTCATATGTTTACTCTCTTTGAGTGGTCCATAATAGGTGACTGATGTTGCTGATGCATTGATCCTTAACCGTCTTTTTAAACATTTATTCAACAATGGCGTTGTAAGTTTATTTGTGTAATGTATCTTCGCAATGTGCTCCTACATCTATGGTTTAAGTTGAAAGTTAAGGCAAAACTTTTATTTTTGTGCATGATGGACACAAGTGTAGATTCTTGTGGCTACTTCAAACCGTGCCCCAGATAACCTGTATGAGCGTGGATTACAGAGGGATCTTTTTCTGCCCTTCATTGCGACTTTGAAGGTATATATATTCTATAGAAAATGTCTTCCTATTGCTGTTAGCACAGGGCAGGACCTCCTGAGAGCTATTATTCATTTCTGATATTACCATGGTGTATGAAGGTATTATTCAGATGCCTTATATTGTTGTAGGAAAGATGTGTGGCTCATGAAATTGGTTCAGCAGTAGATTATCGGAAGATGACTTCGGTATGAGTCCCATTATCTCAGATCTGAAAAACTCACTTTGTATTTCCTGCTGCTAGTTTTCTCTTGTTTAAAATATCTCTGATTTCAATGATTATGCTTGGACTGCAGGCTCAGCAAGGTTTCTACTTTGTTGGAAAAGAGTCATCTAGCCTGCTTAAACAAAAGTTTCAACAATTGATTGGGGAACAAAAAGCTTGTCCACAAGAGGTGGAAGTAGTAATGGGAAGAACATTGCAGGTAGGTTCTAACATATGTTTTGCTAGGACGTAAAAAGCTCTATCCTTTGACTTGGCTCTTACAGTTAAAATCTAAATCTTTCAGGTTCCACTGGGTGCCAATGGATGTGCATATTTTCCTTTTGAAGAACTTTGTGACAAACCACTTGGAGCTGCAGATTATTTTGGATTATCCAGTGAGTCATGCTCAGCTGAATCAATTTGACATGCATATTATTCATGAAAAGAAGTGATAGTTGGGGCATGGAAATGTCAAATGCAGTCACGTTTGGCATTTTGAGACTGGGAAATAAACTAGACACTGTTTGAACCATAGAACTAAAAGTGTTACTAAAAATGAAGAAAATCGTATCAATACTCTTGTCTTTTTTTCCTGCTCTAAAAAAATTGTTTTCTCGTTGGTAGGAGATGTCCCCGCATGTTTCTTTCATCTTTTGGATGCCAAATGCCTACAAACCTACTGCACCATGTCTCAAACACATTCATGCAATTTTTATGAGTCCTTGAGGGAAAGCATTTTTTTATCTCTTTACAGATAACTTTCATACCCTGGCATTGGAAGGTGTCCCGATCTTTGGACTCCATAACAGAGCAGCTGCATATCGATTTGTCACCTTAGTTGATGTATGTCCAATGCTTCTATATTTTTTTTTACTATCTTGAATTTGAACCTACCGTGTACTATGGAATTGTGCTGCGGTTCCTTCAATGTTCTCATCCTGCTTAAGCCACAGTTTGGCTTGTTCTTATGCAATTACTCCTGGAGTTTAGGACTAAGAAGGGTTTTGTCTGGCGAAGTATAATAAATGACCCTGCTTTCTGTTTTCTTTCTGACTACCCAAACAATAAAGTTTCTTTAGTTATTATAAAGTTGTCCTTCATAGGATGCACACCCCCATATTTCGTTGTCAACTTATGTTTTGAGCAGTACCTGGTTTTTGGTTTCATACTCATGGCACTGAATGAAAATTTATCTATTTGTTCCCTTCTTCTTGTGTTGCTGTTTAGTTTGCTCTGATAGTATTCACGTTCTTTTGAATGTGAGGATTGAAACTGTTTTTGCTGGTGTCTAGGTTTAAAAGATCACAATAAGAATAAATGTAATTTATTGATTGCATTATGTTTCAAAGTCTCTAGGGTAAGAAATTATCAGCGTGTTTTCCTTTTCTTCATCTTTCTTTTCCCTTTCAAATAATTTTGTAGGATATCATTGCAGATGATTTTCCCACTCACTATATAATACCATAATCACTTCTCTGCAAAGTGGATCTCTGGCATTAAAATCACTATATAAATTTGGTCTTTTCATCTCATGGATTCGCTGGGCAGAGATGTCTATTTGTTTTTTTGTTCTTCATTTTTTCTTTTTACAAAGGTGTCATATGAAACATCATCCCCCCCCCCCCCCCCCCATTTTTCTTTAAATGTTGATGCTGTTATGGCCACAGGTGATTTATGAAAACAGAGCCAGATTGTTATGCACAGCTGAGGGGAGTCCCCTAGATCTTTTTGATAGGATAGTGACAATTGCTGATGCCCAGCAAATGGCACCTAGAACCTCTAGAAGATCAAGAAAAAATGATGATTCTGATCTCTGTGTGGACAACGAACTTGGATTTGCAAAAGAGCGCACCATTAGCAGGTAATTATGGATTTTTCTTTTGATGTTTTGTATCAGAGTATATATGATTTTAATCTCTCATTGGGTATGTTCTAATCCATCTGAGAGATCAATGGTAAATTTACAAGAAAAATAGATACCATAAATCAAACTAATGAGATTTTAGCTCGCCTTCGTCTTTCGATTTTGAGATGGACGTTAGGGGATGGAATAACATATACTTTGGTGTGATCCAATAGGAGACGAGCAGTTAGCATGTTTCTTGTTTAGATGTCCTTGCATGGCATGTTTTATATTTATGCATGCTATTTGAAGTACATCACCTTTAATCTATTCCATGAAAATAGCAGTGCATTGGTTTTATTCAGTTTTCATTTGAAATATTATCCAAGTAAAAACAGATTCCAATAGCTTGATAGTTGGCTAACCGAATCTGATAGGATCATTTTGGAAGAGGGGCCATGAAAACATGCCCCAAATCTTGTTTATAGAACACTGTTGACATGTATTATGGAAAACATTTAAGCGCGTCCAGCACCATCTCCCGGTTGTCACTTTTCATGCCACTCTTAAGGTCACAAATGCTGCTCCACCTGGACTTGGCAGTTGACTCAAGGTCTAAAAGGAATGGGTGGAGTTGGGACAGAACCAAATCCATACTCTACAAGGTGGTAAAAGAAAAGGAAGAAATAAATCCAAATAAGTTGGATACTAATTGAAGTTTTAGAGATGAAATGTCTTCTATTTCCACTATTTTGAAACAAATTCCATATCAGGTTCAATTTGAATTGTTTTACTACTTTAAATGCCATATCCAGTCAATGACCAAGGTTTTGTTTTCTTTGTTGAGTTATGTTTCCTTTTCCTTTTCGTCTTGTTCTCACATCTTTTATGTTCAAGTTCTTACAACAGAATCTTCCCATATCAGCTTTGTACTTTTTAGATATTTTTTCTGTCCCATGTAACTAATTTGGATGTGCTTATGATGTTCTATCATTATCCTAACTAATTAAACTGCCAAACAATGAAGATTAACAGAGATGAACAGCAAAGAATACCTCGAGCAGCATGCTGCCACGTTAGCAGAAAAGCATCTCTCAGAGGAAGCTAGCATCACCAACGCCGTCCAAGCATGAGTAGGAGGCGGATCCATCTTCATCTAAACTTAATAAATCATTGTTGGTAAAAATGAAACCATACAAGGTTATATGCTCGAGGATTAGCTGGCAACTGACGCTCTGGTGCCAAATCTTGAAATCTGCTGCTTGAATGAAATGTACCTCTTCATCTGTAAAGTATTTATAGTAGCCTGTAATAAAATCTGGTGTCTATTGTTTTACAAGATTCTCATCTTGTCAGGTCATTGCTACTGACCAGAAGTTTAACGCCAATGTAATAATCAAATATGATAAGACCTTGTTTTAACTCGAGGGGCTGACTTGATTTTTAAAGTTTCTCGAGTTCCATGGTCGAAACCTTGAAGCCTGTACCCGGAAAAGTTAAATAAATTTCTGCGAAAGCATCAAACGATGTAGAGGGTGCGTTAATTTATCCTCGGTGTACGGGCAAGATCTTGTTGATGGTGTTAGTGATTGGTGTAAGACCCTTTTCCTCTTTAACCAGATGGAAAAGTACAAATAACAAATGGGAAAACCCTCAACAATTTAAGAAAAGAAAATATGACCACAGGAGCCAGAAAGATCATCACAAGAAAAATAGAAGATACCGTATTTTATTACAACCTACAATATTGAAAATCATGACTTTTCTTCTATGTCGTGTTGATTTGATTTCTGATCACATGATAACAATGGAATAAAGCTGATTGCATTCGCATGCTTGCCTGATATGTCTGAGTGCGCCGCCTCCACCATTCATGTCTGTCATGGAAGAAGATCATGTAACAGAAGCTCCACATCTTGTATCACTTCAATGCGCAGTGGAATGACTTTTCAGTTCCTTTATTTTGAGGAAATGGTTTTCATCTTCTGTTATCTAGGAAATAAAAATCTAAATAATTCATCATGCAAAGACTTCGTGCTCTATTGATTCAATGTTCAAAATTTGATTGCATTCGCATGCTTCTGATGGCAGCATATTTCACCATGATGTTCATACAACGGCTGAAAACACCTTCAGATCTCAGCATTGAAGAGATAGCATTTTTATTATGCAACGCTAATTTTATGCATTTTATCGAAAAGAAAGAAAACCCTTCTGATGTTTTCCACCCATGAATGATAACAAAAGGTTAGAGAACTGATGCAGTAACTTCAAACCTCAATATCTCAAAGAAGTCAAGTTCTGGCTTCTGCAAAATCACTCTGCAATTGCTGGAATCGCACCAGTAATAAACTCTCTTCTGCAAAATCACTCTGCAATTGCTGGAATCGCACCAGTAATAAACTCTCAACAGAATTTATTGAATTGGAAAATTATCAACTGCCCTCTACTCTTACATTGTTCTTCTTAAATAGCTTAAACACTTGCACTTTTCCAATCCTAACTAGGAAAGCAATAAAGTAGGAAATTAAGGAAATAAATTCGGGAAATAACGGGTCTGAGCAATCAGCGAGATTTGAATAATCTAGACTTCTAAACTTAATGAATTTCCAAGACTCCAGCAGCTGTGTTGATTACGGGTTCTCTTCCAGATTTGGCTCTCCTTCATTCTCCACAATATCCATGTTGATTCCCTCCTGATTTGCGTCCTCCTCCTGGTTTGCATCTTCCTCCTGATTTGCATCAAGAACAGGTAGGCATAATGTGACCTCAGGAGAAACAGGTAGACTGCTCATCATTGCTTTGGTATAGATATGCAAACTAGAAATCTGATGCAAGGCTTGGCCAATGGTATTCAGGACAAGAAATGGACAAACTGTATAAAGCTGTGTCGGAGTGTAGCTACGCACTTAAATCTCCCAAGTCCACTCTTTACACAAATACATTTTATCATGAATTTGTTCAACATCATGTATAGGGGTCTTACTGGGGGCCTATAGCCTGAAGTTAATATGAAGTGATTGTGGATAGCAATTACTTTCTTTTGTTCATCATAACGCAATGCATTTGTTATTCGTGTAGATTTACCCTCAATAAATTCTATCAGTGACGGCTCCAAGAGGATTTCCTGCTCCAGAAGCTGTCCTATGAATCGAAATAAACAAGACGACAACGTTGTAGAAAAACGTGTTCCTATTGTTGCATCATCATAATGCAATGCATTTGTTATTATGCCTGTTTAACCTTTTAGTTATTTCTGATTATTCAAATGCATTAACACCAGATAATCTATATGATAATGCAATGGCTAGAACTAGAAGACTGAATCAGAACAGTGCATATGTTAAGGAACCATCTCACCTAAAAGCTTAAGCTTATAGGTGAGGCTCCAGAATATGATTATATTATATTCTAACACACACCCTCAAGTGAAAGCCCTTTGGGCTTGAAACTTGCACAGACCCACATTACCTTGTGCTTGATTTTTTTATCAAATAGAATGGGGGTGGTGAGATTCGAACTCGTGACCGTTGGGTCAACAAGGCTCTGATACCATATTAAGGAACCATCTCACCTAAAAGCTTAAGCTTATAGGTGAGGCTCCAGAATATGATTATATTATACTCTAACAGCATATGACATGGGGCAGGTGCCCCCTAATTCTTTTGATTCTGAATATCAGAATCAGGATCCTTTTTATGCATCCAGTAACACTGCACTGCCAAGTAATGTGCAAATGGCAGTCACGAGCCAAGAACAATCTTTCCTGGTGTTGCAGCAGCAGCAGCAGTCAAATATGGTTGGCCAAGATCCAACCAATCCTTTTTGGGAATCCCTTTGAAGTTCAAAAGTCGGAACTCTATCCAGCTCGAAGTTCAAACCATGGTTTAACATGGAGAGACAGGATTAACGCATTTTGCTCCAAAAGCTTTTAGATGGCAGAGCAGCAGAATGACAGGAGAGGAGCTGACAGGTTTAAACGCGGAAGCAGCCCTCCTTTTTCGATAACAGTGAATTCCCCTCGTTTAGTATTTGTTAATTAATGATAATAATAATATTCTTTTATGTCATCAATATTATATAGCAGCAGAAGATAATCCCCCCCCGAGTCTCTCATGCCTCATGGAAAACACACCAGTGGATATTATCTCCATAAATGCAATTGCAGAAGCTCTTGAACTGCAAACAATAACAAATAGTACAATCCAAGGTTATAAGTTCTGTTCCGGTTAAAGTTTTTTTTTTTTTTTAATTGGAATTCGATTTTGAAATAGTTTTCGTTTTAAAATTGTATTGTTCATATATATATATATATATATATATATATAATAATTAAAATATTAATTCAACAAACATAACTTCAATTCAAATACATAAATTAACTTGAAAATATACAATTCAAATTTCAAACACAGAGAAAAAAGTTAAAGTTGAACTAATATGATCTAATAACCTAGATAGAGATGCGACATTTAAACCATGGTTTGATGAAGTTTAGTTTTGTGAAAACATATTTACAATCTCCGGATTGTATATGCACACTTGAGCTGACGGCTATCTCACGACTATCATTTGAACAAGTGAAGAGTTGATGACCACAAGTTGATCCTCACACTAATGAATACTTCAAGGAATCAAGGAAGCGAGAAAGTGAAATAATCGCAACAGGGAAGACCATTTAGGAAGCAATTACCAATGTTCATCACAGGAAAGTTACGATAATCAAGTGCCACAGATCGGTCTGCTATGCTGTTTCAATATGAATGAAGTGGGATAGCAATTACTTAAACCACAAAACCAAGCAATCCATGATTTAAAAACTAAAATTTCACTGTTCATATAGGAAAACTGCCTCACTTAAGTCGATAAGAGAACAAAAAAGAAAAAAAAAAAATTCCCTTGAATTTACTCCTTAACTCCTTTTCCTACTTGTATTCATAAATTCTGCACACAAAATAAAGTATCGGGTCGGTTTTTACTATCTTTCTATCAGACAAACTTCCTTCTTCTCACACTGTTCTTCATGCAGCAGAAGATGTTGCACTCAAGGCACCGGATCCAGCCAAAAATTAACGTTGGAATGAAACAGAATAGGATCCAGTATTTGGATCTTGAACAGCTTTGAAGTTGTCAATGCTCATGCCAAAGCGGCCCAGCAAAGAGTTCCCCATATCTTTCAGCTTTCCTGCACACCAGGAAAAAAATACAAGATCAGTGGACACGTGTGTGTGCTCTCAGTAAAGAAGAAAATGAAGTTCATAGCCAGGAAAAAATAGCACATTGCCAAGACAAACACAATGACATACTTCACAACTATAAAGCACTTAAGCTCCCTTAATCAAATAATTTCGATAAGAACAAGGTTTTGGGATAACATCACATTGATTAAAAATATTTTCTCATTCACCTTTGGATTGCTTCTACAACTTTGGTACATGTCAAAAAACAAAACAATTTAAAAAAGAAAAAGTGAAGTTCTAATGAGCAAGCAATAAATAGCAAATAACAGATAAGGGCAAGGCTTTAAATATTTTAAAATTTACATGGCACTTAACAAATATTTAATTACATAGTTAATTTAGTATCCTTAAATATTTTAAAATTAACTAACCTAAATTGTTTTAATTTAAGTATATTAGTTCTCGACTTGTATGAACCTTAATTAGATTTTCTTATACTTATATTTACTAAGAAAATAACTACATGATGGTTTAATTATTATTCTTTTTTTTACTTGTGAATTTTTTATGATATTTGTTGGGATTTCAAAGAAAGAATTAATTTTTAAACAATTCATTTACTTTCTTACAGAAAATGTTTAATTTGTTTAAGAATATAATTGAAGTTATGTCCTTAATAAAAGGGCCAAAAAGGCTCTGAGTTTCACTACTGTTTTTTTTTTTTTTTACTTTCCTCTTCTTCCTGTAAAGGGTGTGGGTGTGTATGTTGAGAGGAAGAGGAGAAGTAAGAAAGCTCAAGTTTTAGCCTATTGAAATTGAAAGAACTATCTTCCAATATTCAACGCAGACTTGGTGCAATATAATTCTAATTACACAGGCTTCTACCAAAAGAAAAGAAATTTATTAAAGAATGAGAAAACAAAAGGGTATATAAAATGCACCAAAAAAGTAGCTCATTTCTTCCTACCAATCATCTCTTCCTTCATCTTTTCTCGCTTAGCAGCAGCCAGTGGCTCCAAGCGGCGAATGGTTCTCTTAGCTTGGTCATTCGAGGGATCCAACTCCAAGATTTTTTTCAGATCTGCAAATGCCATAACATAATTAAATTTTTTCTTGACAAATAGAATCCATGCTTTAAATTTCAAGAATCCAGACTCACCAGCAGTAGCCTCCTCAAAATTTTCAAGCTTTTCATGAGCCTCTCCTCTTCTAACAAGAGCTTTCATGTAAGAAGGATTTAATGCTAATGCTTTTGAGCATTCCTTGATCGTGTCCTCAAATTTTCCCTTAACCCAAAAAAATAAAATAAAATTTACTCAATTTCAATTTCTGTAAGCTTTAATAGTTGCTGTATCAAATCAAACAAATAGACACGAATTAGCAGGCACAACAAAAATACCAATTTCAAGAAACAAACGCCGCGATTGGAATGGCAAATGGAACGCAACTCAACGGAAGATGGCACGTCCGGTGGGGAAACTTGTAAGGCCACATCGTACTGTAATAAGGCCTCCTCATATTGCCCATTTCCAAACAACCTATTCCCTTCCAACTTTGCTTCATTTGCTTCCTCAATACCTCTCTGTTTTAGCAACCAAATTAAATGAATAATAAATGGAGAGAGTAACACCGATTTTGCCTCCTTACTCAGCTGATTAAAATGACAGAGCGAGAGTGAAAACCTGAATCAATTCGTCGTCCTTTTGAGTATCTTGTTTTGGCTGATCCTCAGTGGTGTTTTTGCTGCTGATTTCTTTATTGACATTTTCTTCCTGCTCTTCTTCCTTGTTGAAAACCTGAATCAATTCGTCGTCCTTTTGAGTATCTTGTTTTGGCTGATCCTCAGTGGTGTTTTTGCTGCTGATTTCTTTATTGACATTTTCTTCCTGCTCTTCTTCCTTGTCGCTAACTCCGCTTTCGCTTGCCGTTTCAAATCCATCGGAGTCGCTTCCGTTCACCTTTGCTGCTGCTGCTTTCGTTGTCGTTGTGGTGGTTTCGCTGCTGGTCGAATCCGTCGTCGTTTTTGATGTTGATGATGCTGGTTGAGGAGGTTTTAGGGTATTTTCGAGTACGGTTTCTTCTGGTTCGATCACCACCATTGTTTCGTTTCAGAGAGAGAGAGAGAGAGACAGGTGGTGGTGATTGATTTATTTTTATCAAGCTCACGTTCTCTCTCCCCAGCACGAAAGGAAATGAAAGAATCAAAATGTTCTCGAACCGTCTTTTTAATCATTTTTATTGATACATACAAGAATTTACTCGCTCTTTCCCTTATACGCACCGTTTCCTTCGCTATTCTTATAATTTTCAAAGCAACTTCCAATTACATCCCCTTAGTACTGATTTAAGCAAGGTTGCCCCAAGAGTATTTGAGCTGTTTGGGTGCAGAGACTGTTTGGAATTATTATGATTTTTTTTAAATGATTTTTTTTAGAAAAATATTAGAATGATATTTTTTTATTGTTTAAAATGATTTTTTTATATTAACACATTAAAATATTTTAAAACATTAATTTTTTTTTAATTTAAAATAAAAAATAAAAATATTTTTTTTTAATTTTTTTCAAAAACCCTATCAAATAGAATGAATAGAGTGTACTGTCACAATCTCACCGTTTGATTATATTAAGAACAAGTTTCTTTTTGCATTTAAATTTTTTTGAATTAATACCATTTCTTGGTAGTATAAAAATAAATAAATAAATATTATTTTAATATATTTTAAAGTAAAATACTTTTAAAATTAACTATTTTCACAACTCTAAAAACGTGTATATGACTGTAATAGTGATTGTTTTGTAAAATAAGTTTTTGATTAAAAACATATTACAATAATATGTTTTTTAATTTTTTAATTAATAAAAAAACAATAAAAAAATATTAATTTCAAGTAATTCTTTTAAAAAATAAGTACAAATAAAACTTTTAAAAAGATAGAAAAAGAAAAAGTGAAAAACAGCTAAAAAAATCCTTAAAAGAGTGAAATGATTTGGGAAAAGGGCGGCTACTATAAATAATTGCGGCAATCAATTTTCGGAGGATCTTTTTCTTTTTTTGACATTTCTCTCAATATATACCCTAACAATGAAGGAGCACAATCTCTGAAATCCACTTACCAATCCATGGCTTCCTTTCGAAGGCTTTTTACTCTCCCCTCTTCCCTTCTAGTACCTCTCTCTCTCTCTCTCTTTCTCTGTTTCTGCTTATATCGTTATTAGTATATTTTAATTTTGATGAATGCATTTATATTTGGCTTGCAGAGAGCGAATATTTCTTCTATTACTGGAATCCGAGAAGGTTCTTTTGCTTCTCCCCACCTTGCCTTCATATCCGAACAGGCGGCTGCATAATATAATAATATAATCTTTGAAATGAATGAATGCATTACTAATCATATTTTGTTATTTAATTAATTATGTTTTAGTTAATTCGTATTTGCATATAATTATGTTTGTTTAATATTCAGATTTGAGATATCTAGGAACTCAGACCGACCGATAGATGTACGTAAAATAAACCATGTAGCAAAAAAGTAATTTATTTAGCTTTTAATTCAATTCCAGGGCTGGGAGGAAACTTTCGGAGCTACAATGCTTTTGCGTCAACTGAACAAACAGTTTTGAAATTGGATGAGGTAGATGGTTTGGTTCTCGATGGTGAAGTAGCAAGAATTCGGGGAGAGTTTGAAGCAGCGAAGCAGGGTTTTCTTAGGATTCCTGAGACAGTCAAGGGAATGCCAAAAATGAACCCTGAAGGTGCGTTCCATGATGTTTTGGCCAAGTTTTTGTTTTATTTATTCATGACATATTGCAATGTCTGTGTGTTTATTATTCTTGTTTGATGGGTTAGGCATATATGTGAATAAGAACCTGAGATTGGAAAATGTTCAAGTTTATGGATTTGATTACGACTACACGTTGGCACATTACTCTCCTAACTTGCACCGATTGATCTATGATCTTGCAAAAGAGCATATGGTTAATGAGGTTAGATCGAACTTTCTTTTATAACTGTTTTATAAATTGGCTTATGTAGAATTCTGTGTTAAGTGACACATCTTTTTTTTTTTTTTTTTTTTTTGCAGTTTAGATACCCTGAGACATGCTTGAAATTCAGATATGATCAAACTTTTCCCATTAGAGGCCTACATTATGATAAGAAAAATGGTTGTCTATTGAAGTTGGATTTTTTTGGGTCAATTGAGCCAGATGGATGCTACTTCGGGCGTCGCAAGGTACCCCAGAATATATATATTTTACTTTATATCCTTACCCTGTTTATAGATCCCAAGGATTGTAGATAAATTTTGGTGAGCTTTAGGATTTTTTCTTCATAAAGCAAGGTAGGAAAAAGAGCTCCAATGCTTCAATTACTGTTCAGCGTCAAAAATTATGATCGGAAAATGGAGGGCATCTTATCATCCCTGTTGTGTTTCAGGTCTCATGTACTTATATTAAAGCTCCTTTTTTTATTTATTTATGAAAAACAGATGGCTTATTTGAACGCTGCAGCCATTAATTAATTAATACATAACTAAATAGATTGACACCAACCAACATTCTTGCCAAACAGTTAACTTGCTTCAACTGAACTTGTGACATCCCAAGAGAAATCCCTACCTCAACATGATACATACTAACTCAAATTCTTTGTTGAGGTAGATGATTAACTGGTTAAGAAGGTGCTTTATACAGGGATACCAATGCAACTTTGTAAGGAAAGCACCAAGGCCATGTGTAGCCAATGCAAGGGATTGAAAGAAATTTCAACATAATAGCTGGATTCACACAAACAAGAAAACTCTTTTCTAGATGCATAAAGGAACAATAAAAATCTTGAAGAATTCAGGTGATGGGATAAAGGCTGAATAATCTCGGACTAATCAATCTTGTGTTTGCTACCAAAGTAGATTTGTGGGCTTTCAGAAATTCTAATGGTGTAGGGCATAAACTAATATTTACGGTAGTTTGTCTCCTTCAAGGCTGAGTTTCCAATTCATAATCAAAGTTTTGGATTTTTTGCCTTTATTAGACGAGTATTTTGTTTTGATTATTGTTTATTTAGTGGTTTTTATTAGTTTTTCTTCTGCAAGCATCCTGCAGACTATAATGTTTTGGATCCATATGAAACCTCATATCATACCCTCCAATTTTTGGCAACACTCTTCAAAGCTGAAAGTCACTCCTACACTCTCTATTCAAGTTTCTGCCCAAATTACCAGTTAGCTTATATTCTCTGAAGGATTGCCTTACTCTTTCCTTATCCCTTCATATCATTTCTCACAATCCGGAACCTTCAACAATAACCAACACAACAACAGACTTCTAGAATTAGATTGTGGTTTATGTGCTAAGAATATTGTGATGCTGTTGTTTAGTTAATTGTTTTGATTTATACACTTTTTAATGAAAACACTGTGACTTGTCATATTCTTTTATTTTCAGCTCAGCAGGAAGGAAATAGAACAGATATATGGCACAAGACATATTGGTCATGACCAAGCACGAGGGCTTGTTGGCTTGATGGATTTCTTTTGCTTTAGTGAGGTTAATTTCACATTGTTTTCCAACATGCTTAGTAGACCACCAACCCAAGATCACAAACAAAAAAGAAAATTAAAAACAGTGTAATGAAATGTTGATGGCACAAGTATGGTTTTAACACGCCAGGTGGCATTAATGATTTTATTTCACTTCTATATCCTGAGGATGAGTGGAAAATGTTATGGCTCTGAATTCTTTGAATAATCAATATTCAAAACCAGTAAGGTTGAAATATAAGGAAAATATTAACTTTTTTACTTGAAAAGATAAGTTATATTCTTTTTTGTTTCCTAAAAATGTAGCAGAGGGGCCCCTTTATTTATTTTCTAGGATATACTTTTGCTACTATAATCAGCTTCCCTCTAAATTGTTTTTAGTCTCATTATAATTCTATCAGAAAAGCAATATTAAGCTAATCCCATCCTGAGTGTGTTGGTTGGAGGGATGGATTAATCCCTGGCTATAAGAATTTATAGATCTTGTGCTTGGCTTTAGAGACCTAAATCCGCCTGGCATTATTAGTAATTACTGTCGTAATGTGCAAGTTAGTGAAAACTTTCCTGTATTTAGAGCATTTATGTAGGTCTGAACTTGAATGTTTATTATGTCAACTTCTGAAGCATCATATCTTTTTGAATTTAGGCTATGATGCATCACATCCTTACTGTCTTTCCATCCCATGTATTATGTCCACTTCCCTATTTTAAGATGTCCCAGAGTATTATTTTCACTTTTAACTCGAACTATAGCATAGAGTACCTTATTGAAATCTCCCTTGGTAAGGACTGGTAAAGTGTAGGAGTATTTTTGGAAAGTCACACAGATGTAAATAACATAATTAGGTATGTCTTGGGGCCAAGCATATGCTGTTAAGTCAGCTTGCTGATCTTTTGTAGTCAAAAGAGGTT
Organism: Salix brachista; assembly: GCA_009078335.1. NCBI lineage: Eukaryota > Viridiplantae > Streptophyta > Magnoliopsida > Malpighiales > Salicaceae > Salix > Salix brachista. The sequence continues at coordinate 10,310,910 of CM018589.1, read as the reverse complement.
TACAGCTCGGCATGGATATGCTTGGTGCTATATGTTTCAGATAGTATCTTAACAGGACTTGAACTCGATTGCAGCTGATACACAGTGGCTTAACAGTCATATATTTATTTTTGCTATACTTGTTTGATTGCACAATCCCCTTCATGGAACCATAGGATGGACCTTTAACTGTTTGGCTTGTGCATTTGTGTTTCTCTTTATTCCTAAACTACTATGTCATCATTTTATTTTGTAGGCTTGCCTTCTTGCAGATGTTGTACAACATTTTGTTGATGCTAAACTGGAATTTGATGCAACTTACATATATGAAGATGTAGATCGTGCAATTCAGCATGTTCATCGCAGTGGGTTGGTTCATAGAGGAATTCTTTCTGATCCTTACAGATACCTAGTAAAAAATGTTGGTTCCAATTCCTTAGATATTTGGCTGTATTTACAATCTGCTTGAAGTTAAACAGAGCTGTTTCCCAAATCTGTTACAATTAGGAATGTGAGATGGCATTTCTGCTTGATACTTCTGAGTTCTGACCTCTTCCATGTGGGTGAATATTTCAGGGCCAGGTACTTCGCTTTCTTACAATGCTAAGGGAGAAGGGAAAGAAGATTTTCTTGCTCACTAACTCTCCTTACAATTTTGTGGATGGAGGGATGTGCTTTATGCTAGAGGTATTCACTTACAAGAATCTAATCTTAACAACCTCCTTTTGTGTCCTAAAAGTGGAAGATCATATCCTGTCACATTCACTATTACACTATTGCAATGTAACAGCTGGCCTGCAATAATTTTTTTTCCTTTCAAGTTGGTTAGTTTGCTTTCCCTATAATAGTTCAAGATACTTTAGAGGCAAATGCATTCTATATTTCATGTTTATAGATCTTCAGTGCATTTTTTTAAAAGATTGTTCTTGCTGTTGTTGGGAATACAAAATAGGATGCTGTAAAATAGAAGTCGGCCTACGAATGATATAAATGGCACAATTTCATTGATGGTTAATTGATTTATGTTATGAGGCATGTGAATGCTCTCATGGACGAAGAGAGTGAATCCTATCCACCATTGCAACTTTCATTTTTGACACTTGGAATTAATTTTGCAACTTAATGGTATTTGAGATGCTTTTTTTTCCTGCCAGGTAATATTTTCTCATATTCCTGAATTAAAAAAAGGCAGGTCATTGAGATTTATTTCATAAATAAGAGGTTGATTTATTGTCAGAATGCTCCTAGTTTTATTTTTTCGTTCCAGATGGTATGAATGGAAGTGCTGAATTTCATCATTGAAATGATATGGAAATTGTTTAAAAAGTTAGTGTAAGATTGAATGCATATTTGTCTTTTGTTTTGTTTTTGGGTTTGTTGTTAGTATCATTACGGTAAGGTTGCTGTCATTACTCCATCAGAAAAACTAATGGTAAGTTTCTTGGCTTGCTTCAACATGCTCTTTAGGATTCTTTGGGTTACAGAGAGTCTTGGAGGGAGCTTTTTGATGTTGTTATTGCCAAAGCCAATAAGCCAGAGTTTTACACTTCAGAGCATCCCTTTCGGTTAGTATCTTCAACCTATGAAGTTTTGTATTTATGTTGTACATCTATATGCAAGAGAAACCAGACATGGGGCTTTGTTCTGCCACTTCACAATGTTCTTAATTATCTTCTTTGGTTTTTGATTAAATCTTGGTGAGGGCTTTGTGATAATAACTGCAGCTGTCACGAATAATGAAGTGATGGATATGCTTTACTGAACAAATACAGCCATGAGAGAGGTTGGTGATGCAGAACAAGAGAGCAAAATCACCAAAGCAAGGGAATTAATGAGGAATAGGAGCCAAACCACCGACAAGAGAGACAAACTAAATCTTGAAGAAAACTCACTTGTTTTATTCAATGATTAATATCTAATGTCTAGGTGCTAATTTATTTGAACCAAACCAAACATAATAGGAAAACCTAATAAGTCTCAATTCAACAAGGAAACTAAAATCTTAATTCAACTAAATAATAAATACTAATATTCCTAAACAATAACATATATAATAGTAATGCAATATTAAAATCCCTAAATATAAATATTAATTTCCATTGTTGCCCTTCATTCTCCATCGGTTGGTCTTTTGTAGGCAACCTGAAAATAAATTTATTAAGCATAGGGATTAAAACCTTTTAAATACTTAGATTTACTTCTTTCGTAAAAAGAGGGCCTTTTGTACCCAACAACCTATGAGTTGTAGTAACGGTGTTAAAATTTACTGCATTTGTTTCTCAACAGGATTAGCAAAATGTGAAATCAATAAGATTATGGAAATTCAATTAGGTCTACTTTATCTTGCTGACAGCAAGTTCCTTGCCCATGTGGTCGAACCTTGATGAACTGTGTCTATTGCTGAATTTATAAAACTGAAACGTGAAAAGGAAATGACTGCCTGTTTTATTTATCTTATGCTATAAAATTAAGCTGCCAGCAGTGGTCCTTCATCCTACTCTTTCATTTTTCCCCACACATTGGTTCTGTCTATTAACAATGAACTCCATGTATAATAATTTATTGTTTGATGGTCCATCTTTTTGATATTTATGAAGCTATTATGATATGGAGAACGACACCCTAGCTTTCAATAAGGTGGACGCGTTTCTTCCGAATAAAATTTATTACCACGGATCTCTCAAATCGTTTCTCCAAATTACCAAGTGGAATGGTCCAGAGGTACATCATATATGATTTTTTGTTTTTGGAATGTTTCAATATATTTTATATGTTGTGGTTAAAGACCAATAAGTAAAAGTATATTTATGTAAGTTCAGTAAGTTTGTCCCACAAACCCTTTTCCTTGAAATTAGATTTACATATTTGCTCATATTCTTGATTTGGGGCAAAAAGAAACATGCCTTGAATATACATCCTTTTCTCCTATGCTTTTTTAGTGTAATTTTCCTTACAAAACAAATATAAGTGTTTCAGCATAGAATTCGTCCGTTCTTAATTTGTTAACATCCTTCTCTGCATAAAGGTAACCATGATGAAAATCTGAGAAACATGTTTTTTCCCCTTATTGATCATTGCCAAAATCATATCAATTCATTTTAGAATTTGGGTTTAGATACCACCTCCCTGTATAACTTTGCTTTGATGATCTTGTTATAATGAAAAATTCTTGGATCAATAATTAATAGAAAATATTTACTGAAACCAAGGACAGAACAGGTTATTTGGCTGAAGGAAGAAGGTTTCTCTAATTATTATTTGATGTTTAAGATTATGTACCCAAAGGCTATGAAATGCGTTGTAAAAGATATATTATTATGATAATTAAGGGTTTTAATGTACAATCACTTCTTTTATAGTAATTAAATTTCTTTGGATTTTTTTTTTATTAACTGGAAATTAAAACACACTTCATTTGTAATGAAGGAAAGCAGTCCTTATCTGCTTCCCCCCTCTCATTTGTTATGGAAAATTAACAATTAATAGAAATGAGTTATTTTTTTCTCACATGCTTGTTGGACAAACCAAAATTTAATCACTTTGGCAAATCCTCGTTTGAGAATTATACTGAAAATGTTTTCTCCTGTGACGTTTGAACAATTTACCATTATTTCCTTTGTAGGTGATATATTTTGGTGATCACCTCTTTAGTGACCTAAGAGGGCCTTCAAGGGCTGGTTGGCGCACTGCTGCTATAATCCATGAACTAGAAGTATGGGTCATTTCTCGTTCTTTTCTACCTGTCAAGTAAATGCCCATCTTTTTAAATTTCAAATCATCAAGCACTCTCTTATTTGGGTTTTTTTCACGATGCAGAGTGAAATATGTATTCAGAATGATGATAATTATCGTTTTGAACAGGTATGCTCTGCTCAGCCTTTTGACAGTAATAGCTAATAGCTTTTTATATTTATTATCTTTTGACTTTGGCTAAATATCCGCATGTGTCTGGCACATTTAGCTTCCTTTAAAGCTTTGTTGTTTAAAGTACAGTGCTTCTGTTTTTTGAAATTTTTTCTTTTCACTTGAAGTGTCCTCTTCCTCATCTATATCATTGTTAGATTATTCTGCTAGTTGTTAGTCTTGAGTTGTCATATCTGTATGTCTAACACCTATATAGAGTACAGCTCTGTTTTGCTTTTCTATTGAGCTATGAAATTTTTCAATCTTGTAAATGTCTCATGCAAGCAAATTACTCAGCATAAATTAGGGCTAAATGTGGTTTGATGACTTTCAAGTTACGGGCAATCTTGATACCTCAAGGAAGTGGAAATGCATCTGTTGATGATGTCTAGTATATGAATTTTATGACTTAAGTTCTCATTGGAATGATTAGAGAAATTTATCTCTTACAAAAAGTACAAAAATGTTATTCTTTCTAGACTTCACTAATTTGTTGAAAAATGGACCAAGACTCTTGAACACTTGGGGCATTATAACTATGGTCATCTTATTTGCATCACATAATGCTGATATTGTCATGTTTAGTAATTTTCTGAGTGAAGTCCTCACAGTCGTGATTAAAGCCCGCAATTGATTGTGTTGTAGATTTCATTGATTTTTCAGAAAATGGACTAAAACTCTATAACAGCTAGGGCACCAGACCAACAATGTTCTTATTGACATCAAAGAAGTGGTGATTGTAATCTGTTCTGAACTAGATCCACAAGTGATTACAAACTTAAATAGTGGTAATCAGCCACAAAGTAGACTATAGCACAGCAAAAAGAATGCCAAAGAGCAACTTCTGTGATTGGGTCAGTGAAGTATTTGTATTGATCATAGGAAGATGATATAAGACTCATGGCATATTGTAAGTTCTATAAGATTCAAAAGATTTTACATTTTGAGTTCACCAGCTGCCTTTTGAAATTAGGATTGATTGAGAAGGTCAGTCTTGCCCAGTTTCCTAAATTGGCTTTCAACTTTATCTTATGTTTCATATCTAATGAAGCAGATGTTTATTGTTTTAGTTGATGATCAGCTTGAATCCTCTATTATCTAGCCTTCTCTGCCGTGTGCAATTTAGAAAGGAAAAGCTGAACTCAAAAAACCCTCCTTTGTTACCTCCAATCTCACCTATCCATGAAAGAAAGCCTTAAAAACTGTCTGTTTGGGATGAATATGATTGTTTCATTAAATTGTTCAATGAAAATTGTCTGGCTTAAAGTTGTTTCTTCTGGCTGATCATAAGCCCTATTTTGGTCTACGCTGCTCCTGGATGCAGGCAAAATTTCATATTGTACAAGAACTGCTTGGTAAACTACATGCAACTGTTGCCAATAGTCAGAGAAGTGAAGTGTGCCGGTTGCTTTCAGAGGAGCTAAATGATGAGAGGCTAAAGGCAAGGCAGAAGATGAAAAATATGTTTAACAAGTCTTTTGGAGCAACTTTCCTAACTGACACAGGTCAAGAATCAGCTTTTGCGTACTACATCCATCAATATGCAGACGTCTATACAAGCAAGCCTGAGAACTTTTTGCACTACCCGCCTGAAGCATGGCTTCATGTACCCTTTGATATCAAGATCATGCCACATCATGTGAAGGTATGTTTGCTCTGACTGGGGAAAAACAACATTATTCTCTTCTTTAATGAATAGAAAATAACTGAATATATTGTTGTTCTATGTGAGGCTTTCTTCTTTCTATCCTGAAAGCTGTCCACATGGTTGCCTGGCCTAGTGTTACACTTTCATTTTATAAATCATGGAGGGTTGTCAGAACTCAGAAACATATTGTATTTCTTGGTTCTGTTTTTTTTTCTCAAAACAAATTAACCCTATTAGCGTTCTGCTAAATGTTGGAGCTAGATGTCCCATCACCTTTTAATGTGGATATCATTGTCATTTAAGACTATGCTCCATTAATAGAATGATGCTAGATCTCAATTCTGAAGAAAATAAATATATTTTCCCTTTTCTAGTTCATGTCTCTGCTTTTAGCATTTTGTCTCCTTTCTATACGTATGAGATGAAGCAGCTTGACAAATCATCAACTAAAGACTTGTGAACTGCAATTAGATTTATTTCTTTTAGCGCAGTAGCTCAAATTTTATATTTTCAATGTCTAAAACTTGAATACATCTAGGTTCAGCTAGATAGACGTGATACTTCTGTAATTCTCTTTACCAAGCTTTAGCTGGTCTGTACTGAAAATGTTGATCTTGTAATATTTTCATGAACCTAAGTGCCCATGGAGCCTTTTCCTTCTTCTTTCAGGGAACCCAAATTAGAATAAGGAGCGTAATATTTCTCATGGAAGTTTATAGATAGCAATAATATATCTTGATCTCATGTGCTGATATCTATATCTTGGTCTTTCTTAACATTCCATCCATTTATATCTATCTGCTTCTTTGCGTATAATGTATGTCTTAATTTTTTTTAGGTTCCATCAAGCTTATTTAAGAATCAATAGATTCTCAATTTCAACATGGTTATCTGGGGCTGGTTTGCCAATATTCAGCATCTGACTCGCATCTTTGGATGATGACACTAAAGTTCGTTCAGATAAATGATGTTTCAGCAATGAGGACATGACAGTGCCCTTTCAGTTATTTCAATAGGAATAGGTATAATCAAATAATTCTTTCGTTTTTGCATGCAATGCTTAATTTATTCTTTAGCTGCATTAGAATTTGAAGAGGCAGAGCATGCTCTTCTCATGTATGTGGGAAGCTGCTGTCTGATATTATTATGAGATTAGGTAACTTCTCTAAACATGGAGAAGATTTCCCTTATTCCTATTTACTCGTAGAATAATATATTCTCTTGCATATGTTTTTGGTTCCATGATTTACTAACAGAATGTGTCAATCGAAACATTCTCAGGCAGCCCACAATTTTATAAATGAAGCTGATTATTTGACCTCTTTATACATGAGTGCAGTTGGTGGTAAAAATTGTGGTGCTCTTTTGTTATAGTTTCAGGTAAGCAATTGGATCGTTACCCTGAATTGCATTTTTGGTATACTATTTCCGTCATCTTTCATTTTATGATCATGTATTCTTGCAGAACCAATTATCTAATGAACTGCAACTTGGTATACAACTGAAGCCCACTTGAAACTGGAAATCCTGTGGTTAGATTTATTTTCTCCGATGGCTGTGTAGCTGGCACTCTAATCCTATCTGGTTACTATATATGCCTGACATGTGATTTTAAGAGCAATCTGGTGTGGATACACGGGAAAAGGTTAGGCACCGAAGTTGTTGTCAGCTGTATTTCCTAAATTTGCACGCTCTCTGCAACCAACAAAGGGCACGAGGCTTGAGCAGCCAGCATCATTAGATTAGATATACTCTGGATGTTAATGGCTAGTAGCTGTTTGATATTATACTGTGAGTTGATTTTTAAAATGTTTTTTTGTTGAAAATATATTAAAATAATATTTTTATGTTATTTAAAATTTATTTTTCATATCAGCATATCAGAATAATTTAAAAATTAATTTTTTTTTTCAAAAGTATTTTTAAAATGAAAGAACAAGCATATGCTAGCTGGATCCTTATTTTAATAGGCAATTGGCCAGCGAAATGTTTTCCTCATCGTTAGAGATTACTTCGAAGCAGGTTACAGTAATTGTTACAAATTATTTCTGCGCTGAATTTGTTTATGGTTTAGGTTAATTTCGTTTCAATCATTTTTTTTCTGTTCCCTCAATTGAAAATCGAAAATGGCTTTTCAGCTGGATGGAGGGTCACGTAATCAGTAACTTCTGTTTCTAAGTTCTGAAAATGATGTGGGGGGAGAGAGAGAGAGAGAAGAAACTTGGGTCAATAAACATATAGCCAAGAGGATTGCTTCAAAGTCTTTGACGTGCTTTAAAAATATTTTTGAAAAAAATAATTTTTTTAAATTATTGTGATATGTTGATGTTAAAAATAATTAAAAAAAAATAAAAATATTTTTTTTAATATATTTCTAAATAAAAATTATTTTAAAAAATAATGTTAACCGATCATAAATAGCGCCCACACAGCACTCCAAACCTTAGAGCATCTCCAGCTGGAGTGCTATATAAGGAGGCATAAATAAAATATCAATTGTTTAGCTTTTTTGTTTATCTTTTTGAACTGCAACGGGGGTTCCATTTGCAGAGGCAAAAATGGCACCCCCTCCATGAGCTGCTATTTGTAGCCGCTCATGAGGGACGAGGTAAAATTTTGGCCTCACCTTGGGGCCACCTTCTTTATATATATATATATCAAAAATATTTGTTTTTATTTTTGTTTTTATTTAAAAATACCTCAACAAGAGAGTAAAAAATTATATACAAAATTAATAATTATATTGTTGGAGGGTTTTTTAAAAACAATTATTTAATTATATAACTCACTCCTATTAATTATATAATTAATTGTATAATTAAACTATATACAAAATAATTGAACTATATTTAAAATAATATAAAAAAAATGACTCTCCAAAATGGATTTTACCATTGGAGCACACATCAACAAAAAAATCTTATATACACTATTTAAACATCCATTTTAAAGATTTGGCTCTCCAAAATACCTTCTCCCATTGAAAATGCTCTTACACACAACTTCACGAGCGCCCACACAGCACTCCAAGCTTTACACACAACTTCACGATCTCTTGAAGAGTGCTTGATGTTTTAATCTAATCCAATCTTGTCTAAAAATAATCAAACCCCCCCTGATAAGGCAGGGCAAGTTACCAACATCTCAAAAATTTACCAAAAAAAATACATGTTTATATATATATATATAAAAGAAAATGTGGTTGACAACAGATAATATTTGCATAACACAACTACTCACACAAGTTACCTTGGTCAGACTTAGCACTAATGCTGCGACCACATCCACCAAGAACCACCGAGAGTTTTGGTGATTAATTAAATAAGAAACAGGCGATCCAGTCCAAGATTCAACGCAATCATGGTATAAGCACCAGTTTTATGTCCAATGATTCAGCAGTACCATACGTGTAAAATTGGTGCAAGTTTCTTCTAGTCGTAAAGGTGATGCTCCATCCATCATAGAAATGGATTTAAATGTAGATTCCATTAAATGAACCTCTTCCTTCTAATTATAAATTCTGAACTCCGAGTGAACCAGACCCTATACTCATGGGATAGGATTCTGGAGGGTAGGTAGCACACTAAGAAAGATATTTTGGAAAAAATAATATAGATGAAAACTTGTTTGAAAATAAAGGAAAAGGTTAAAAAGCTATAGGTGTCATTTATGACTTCTTAAAAAAATATATTGTAGGGACAATTTTACTAGTTTCTTAAAAAGGTTATTTAAAATTCTGAATTTAATAAACAAATAATTCTTTATCACAAGTATGGTACAAATAATGTTTTATAAATAAATAAATAAATACTAGTTTTAATCTCAAATTATAGCAAATATAATATATATGCTTTTATTTTTTTATGTTTTTAATTTAAAAATATACTAAATAACATACTTTTTAATGATTTTGATATGCTAAATTAAAAAATTATTTCAAAAAACACTAAGATACAATAACCATCCAGATTAAAATAATTTTAAGAAAGTTCAGTGATTACATGTCGGCTTCTTAAGTAGTTGCGTAGCACCTGGTGGGTGATGATGAAATATGCCGAAGGATCATTTCGCCCACACGACCCTTTTGTTTACTTGTCAAACCTCAATGTCAATAGTTAATGATTCTCCTCTCCATCACATACATTATCACGTTTTCTACCTACTTAAATTAAGCCAAGGTTTTTTCCCCTTTAATTTAATTTAATTTAAGACAAAAGGAAAAATAAATAAATAAATAAATAAAGTTTTGGGTCCTTGGTCCTTACCGAAACAAACATTTTACGGCTAGACACACTCTTGATACTGCATGCATGTTCAATCTTTAGTGGCTTGATAAACCTAGCCTTTGTTGCTTAGCGTGGAATAATAAATGTAATTAAGGTTAATGAAAATTGATACAAAGCCGGAAAGGTCTTTCAAGAGAAAAGATGGTGAGTAGATGGGAACGTGTAGGAACACAGTTCACCAACTCTTCTATTATTGTATCTGGCATTCTCTCATAATCATCGCTACATGTATATATAAATACATGTAAAAGCCCATTGGAGGAGGTGCAGCTAAGAGAAAATTGAAAGAAAACCAGAAGAGCTGGAATGGATATCGAAGAGCTGCCCTCAGTTTGTGTTCTCGATTCCTCAACCTATGTGGGTTTTTGGATTCTCAAGGGACTATTGAGTAGAGGATACACAGTTCACGCAGCCATCCAAAAGTTTAATGGCAAGTTATAGATCTCCTTCACTTTCTGGTGTCTTGGATTATACTGTTAATTATGTGCCTTTGAACTCCTGTTAATTATCAGCTTTCCTGGTCTGGGTTTTCTTCAGGTGAGACTGAGATTGTGAAGAAGATAAGGGACTTGGCGAGAGAGGAGGAGAGATTGCTGGTTTTTGAAGTCGATGTTTTGGATTACCATAGCATTCTAATTGCTTTGAAGGGTTGCTCTGCAATGTTCTGCTGCCTGGACTGCCCAGATGGTTACGATGTATGTTGATTAATTATCCAATCAAACTAGCTAGCTAATCATCCACTGCATCTACAAATCTGCTCAATTCCGTATTCATGTAATCTTGGCAGGACAAAATGATTGATTTGGAAGTTAGAGGAGCAATCAATGTAGTGGAGGCATGCGCACAAACTGATACCATTGAAAAGATTATCTTCAGCTCTTCACTAACTGCTGCAATATGGAGAGAGAACATCTGTTCACAGGAGGATGTAGACGAGAGGTCTTGGAGCGATCAAGAATTTTGCAGGAAACTGAAGGTTTGAACTTCTGAAACTGGTTTTTGCCTTTGTTCTTGGGTTCTTTCTCCTTTTGATTATGCTATGAACACATTATGATTCTATCTACCCTTCTTTCCTCTGCCAGTGAGCATCTTGAAATAGTTAGAGAATATGTTATGAAAATTCTCCCATATGCTATGAAACCCATTTAAATTTATTTTTCAAGTTGAAAAAGAAAACAAATAATATCATGCTCGATTTTAAATGACGTATAAGATTCGAATGCGAATTTTATTTTTTATTTTTCTAATTTAAACAATGTCATGACATGATTAAAAAACACTGCTTGTGTGTGTGTGTATTATTCAGTTCACAGTAGGGGAATTAGAAATATTTGAACATTAATTACCCTTAATATTTAAAGAACATTACAATAAAAAGGGGACACAAGCGAAAGAGTCGTTTATACTGAAGCCATTAATGTTGCTGCTCTTCAATCGATGGTTTTCTTCTGTGCGCATCATTTAGTGCTCTGAAAACTACTTCTGAAAAGTGTCAAGAACAGATTCTCAGATTTATTTTTTTCTGAAGCAAGAAGTTATATACTGGGATTTAATATATACCTGGATTAAATTTTGGTAATGTTGAAATGTCTTACCTTGTTGTTTGACAGTTATGGTATGCCCTAGCAAAGACACTCTCTGAACATGCTGCCTGGGCTCTAGCCATGGACCGTAAGCTTAACATGGTTTCCATAAATGCTGGACTAGTTCTGGGTCCGGGTGTCTCTCAACAAAACCCTCTATCAACCATGTCATACCTCAAAGGTACAGATGCATGCGATGACATTTTCACTGCCTGTTAAGTTTTGACCTAAGAAGAAAAGGCTGGTTGAAATCTCAGCGTGAGATTCTGAAATGATCCTCAATCTGTTTCAACTATCGTGTAACAGGGGTAGCTCAAATGTATGAAAATGGAGTCCTTGCCTGTGTGGACGTGAACTTCCTGGTTGATGTCCATATTCGAGCTTTCCAGGATCGCTCTACGTGTGGGCGGTATTTCTGCTTCAATCAGACTGTGCATACTGAGGAAGAATCTGTCAAACTTGCTCAAAGCCTGAGCCCTTTGATTTCATTGCCGCAGAGGTAGTCTTATAACGGAGATGGAGATGCTGCGTTGACGCAGAAGTTTGACTAATTCTGTGCTTTCATTATTATGTACAGGAATGAATACCATGGAAGTGAAGTGCACGCGGAGAGGTTGAGGACGAAGAAGTTGAACACGCTGGTTGAGGGTGCTGCCTAGATCGGTTCATGGGACAGGCCGGGTCGAGTTCAGGCTGGATCTACATCAAGCCCGGTTTATTTTTGCCAGCTTTGTTCTGGTGCCACTACTCTGTATTATTGATAAATAAAAAATAAAGTTTTCTTCCAGCTCCTGCATAGTCAGCGCAAATATTTGATGGTGCTCAGAAATAGTCAAAGCTATATATATATATATATATATATGTTTCTGGCCGGCTAGAACCGAGTTGGTTGAGCCCGTCCAGAATGGCTTTCTTTCACTCAATTCTGACTCACCTCAAGATATCCAATACTGCCCCGAGTACACACCTCTAAGAATTATTTTTATTTTTATTTTTATTTAAAAAAAAAAAAAGAAGTTCTAGAGTCGCCTTGCATTTAAATTATGTGCAACCTGTGCAGGCATGACAGACAGAGCACCTCTTTGTGAGATTCTTCTCATTGTATTATATTACATGATTGGATCTCAACCGTTACATCAATTCTGTCTGGCTAAAAAGAAAACTAATATATATAAATAATCATAAGATATTTACAACTATATTATAAAAATCATGCCATAAATATCTTTATGTTATCTGACACGTTCTCTTCTTCAAATTGATACGGGGAAGTCAAGAAGCTTTAATTTATTCACCATAAGCTAATGATGTTAATGAGTCAGAACTTTCGTAAAGATATCATAATATGGAGATCATTAAAAATAAATGGAAAAAATAACACAAGTGTTCAACGCTTCTAAATAGAGTGATAATCTATCTCAATGTGCTTCGATAAACTAGATTAGTAGCAATTTGAAAAGAATGAGATTACATTGAGAGAAGTGCACAAAGCCAACTAATTTCAAAACAAAACGCAAACATAGCACGATATTCAAATTTAGTAGAAGATTTCAAAACTCGACCTTGCTTTTTACTCTCTCAAGAAATCAAAAAATCTTCTAGAAATATATATCAATCTGTGACAGAACAACGAGTATTAAGATAACCAATTAAATATCATTATAAGTAATAAGATGAAGATAAGAGTGTAGACATCAAAATTTTAACAAGTTTGATCTATGACCTAAATTTTTTATTCATTAGGTGTGGACCTTATTAAGTTTATTAGGTTTGAAACCAAATTAAATTAAAAAAATCAAATTCAAATATATTTTATAGATATTACTTTAATATCCTTGAGGATAAGGGTATTTTAAGTAATTTTGTATATTAATTTTCCTCAAATATCATTTACTTAAAGGACATTTTATGTAAATTAGCACTTGACTTGTTTATGAATAGACAACAAAGTCATCATAAAAAAAAAAGGATCCAGAACAACAACAAAAGAAGCAGAAAAAGGACAAAAAACATAGACTAAAAACCAAACACAAATACTTAAAAAGTTCTCTAAAATGAATTCAAGTCTATCAAAGAAGAAAGGGATTTAAGTCATAATCTTCATCAAAGCAAGCCAAGGAAACAAAGGAGCAAAGTCCTTTCCTTTATCAAATCAAGGTATCACATGATTAAAGCTTTCGAGCTCGAGCGAATAATCATTACCTAGTCTTTCTTTAAATCAAACCAAGTCAAGATCTCATTCAATTAAAGCTTTTGAGCCCGTGTGGATTTGCGCATGTGAAGAGTAGTTCAAGAGAGTTTTCACTTTTTCTTGTTATCAAATTTATTACTGTAGTTTTGACACTATATATTCTAGTGCATTTATTCGATTAACGAGAATTTGTATGTACAAAAACCTAACAGGGAAGAGCAATCCACAACTTAAGCCCCTTGTAGATATTGTATGATACGATGAACGACATCTAAGTGTAAATGACATGGAATTTGCATAAACTAGCTAACTTGTTGGAAAACAAATGAAATATTAGGCCGAGTGATAGTCAAGTAGTAAGTTACCCACCAACTAGCGATACACCATAAGATCAGAAAAAAAATCACCCTCCTCACAATGACACTTCATGTTAACTATCAAAGGTGTGTCATGGCATGCACGACATCAGATTATGAGTTTTTCTCCTGGAATGAGAGGTATTTTGGATGTGTAGGGATAAATCATAAAAATCTATTTTTGTGAGGAAATCTTCATCTTATGGGGTTAAATCCTCATCATTTTAAGGTTTAAATTCTAAAGTCACACTAATTTTTACTTTATATCTTTGATACCTCGGATAGACTTGACAATGTCTTTTATATCCCTCTAAATATCAAAGTCCACAATTAAATTATTTTGTTGATTTATTTAATTTAATATCGAGAATATGCATCACATTATAAAATTCATATCTCAAATATTAATTAAACAAATTGATTTTTATAATGTTTTTGAAATTTTAGCCAAATGATGTATTAACTTGATAAACTTATTATCAAATCCAAGAATACAAAAGTATATTTTTTGAATTATACTCTCTCTCTCTCTCTCTCTCTCTCTTGAAATGAGTTACTACAGTAAAAGGAAACAAACTATATGGGGCACATATAATCAAACATGCAGCTAAGAGTTCACATATAAAGTAAAATCTGACCAATGTATTCAACAAGTAAAACCCAAAACAACAATGTTCTTCCACGAGTGTGAAGAATCCCTGCATCTATGCTATGAAAAAAAGAAATAAACTGTAGTAGCAATTCCAATCCCTTGTAAGTGTTTATAAACAGGAGTTTTTACGGTGTAATGAATTAAATGATAGTTATGATAGATAGGCTCTCATGGTAGGTTTTTTAATATTACTATATAAATATTTATAATATCAAAAGATACACTTCCTACTTGTGACTATTGAGAACTAAATATATTAATTAGCAATTTAAATCAAAATATAATTATTGCATAAACAATTATATAATTTTATTAACACTCGTGAGGTTTCATTATGCTATTTCAAGTCTATATAAACTTATTATTACACAGATAAAAAATAATATATAGAAAAAAATAAACATATTTTCTTTTCTTTTTAATCTTTCAAAGATTTAGATGACTTATTAATATGTTGTTTTTGTATAGGATAAATAAACACATTAAAAAATTGTATCTTTCCAAACAAATACAAATTAAGTCTACAATCATAAAGGATATAAAACTTGATCCAACTTAGATCATCTTTTAGTGGGGACGATAATATTAAAACATGAGGGATATTAACCAAAATGATTTTTTTTTAAATAACTTTATTTAAATAAAATTAAATTGGACGTGGATATTGATTTATCAATAGCCAAACTCAAATATAAAATAAACTATAACATTCATGTATAAACATTCATGTATCATAAGCTAATTATATAGTAGATAATTATAAACTATAACATTTCGATTTTAGATTATAAATAACCAAGGGATACTGAAAGTCCTTACAATTAGGTTGAATTTGAATAATTATTTTAAATTTAAATTCAAATATAAATAGTACAAAACATAACCCATTAGTATTCATTCATACTTTTCAAAGGCTAATTCGAGAAAATGGACCACTTCCCATTTCATAGAACAAATTCAAAAATCAAATTTTGTAATTAAATAAACCAATCAGTCAAAATACAAGAAATTAACTTCATCATGAAATTAACTAGTATTTTCATATGATTAGATTGTTTTTCAAATTAAAAATTATTTGAATTAATATATATTTAAAAATACACCCAAGGTGATTGTAGTGTACAATTGCCTCACGCTTAACACATGGTCCAACATTCAATATAAAGTTCTAATTAACCGAGCAAATCACCTTCCAACACAATCCCACATGCTAGCCAATCAAAAATGGGTCCACAAAACTGTCGGTGGCTTTTTATATATATATATTATGAGCAATTCTCCATCATTGTGATGTTAGATTTACCGAGGCAAACTGTCAAGCTTAAGGGTTTTTTTTTTCCTGAAAAAAATAAAACTTCTAAAAAAAAAAGAAGAAAAAAACACAACCACTTAACGAAATTAATGAATTTTATTTAAACTTAAATTTACTATAACTAATTTATTAGATTGAATTCTATGTTTTAAATTTTATTTTTAAATTAGCACATTTAATTAAAATTATTTATAAAATAACACTATTATAAATAAAAAAATCGGTTGTACATGTCGATACTGAGAAATGCGATATTTTTAACTTATAATTAATTAGAATAGAGACATCCAACCACATAAAAAAAAAAAAAAAAGAAGCTTAAAAAAGGTACATATTTTAGCCGCGATATTAAAATCATAAGAAAAAAAACTTTCAACAAGACAATTGAAAGATGGCAACGATAAAAAGAGGGCCCATAAGGCCCATTAACAGCCCACCCATCTAAAACCTTCTAGAGCCATTCCCATCATTGTCGGCAAGCAAGCAGTAAAATCATCTTATGACATTGACTAGTGCAGGCTTTACAGCTGGATCTAAATGACGCGATCCGAGCCCTTGGATTTAGCGAAGCCAGCGGGTGCCGTACGTACTACGTAGTCATTTTGTTTTGACAAAGTGAGACGCTACTTCCAAACAGGCGTACCATGGTTGTCCCAGCTGTCTGTATTTTCTCTTAGCTGTCACCTTTCTACTTTTTGCATATATATTCTCAGATAATAAAGAACATATTCAATTTCTTCAATAAAAAAATAATTAGCATGATTTTTTAATGAAAATATGACATATTTGTAGATCGATAAATTATCTTATAAATATTAAAAATAAAGAGAAGTAAACTGTAAGAAAACAAGGTTGACCAGCAGAGTGAAAGAGTTGGCAAAAAAAAAATGTTCCTTACCTCACTTTACATATAAAAACAAATCAAGAGAAGAAACAAAATCACAGGGGCTGAACCCTCCAAGAAAAGAATATTTTCCTTTTCTTTTTCTTCATTTTTTTCCCACTCTGTCGACCGACCTTGCGAGATTTTTCTATTTCCCATTTGTCTTTTCCCTTTTTCAAAGGGAGAACAGAGATAATAAGAAAATAAAAGAAACTAATGTACAGCTTTCCCACGATTATAGCCGTAATAAGTGAGATACCACTTGACAAATTTCTTCAACCCGGTTTCCAAATCGGTAGTCGGTTTATACCCGAGTTCTCTTTGGGCCAAGCTAATATTTGCATGGGTGAATGGTACGTCACCGTTTCCAGGCATATCCACAACATTCCTTTTCGCTTTAACCTTCAGATGCCTCTCCAGTATGAGCACGAGTGTCGGCACCGTAACTGGTGACGTGTTACCCAAGTTAAAGATCCGATAAGGAGCGGGGCCCCGTTTCTTCCCACCGGACCCTGTACTTTTACCCGAAGTATCCAATGACGCAACACAACCCTTCACAATATCATCGATATAAGTAAAATCCCGGGCCAAGTCAACCCGGTTCTTGCCCCGAAAGATTGTAATCGGTTTCCCTTGTAAAATGTTTCTCGTGAAAAAAAAGTAGGCCATATCGGGTCTTCCAAATGGACCGTAGACGGTGAAAAACCTTAACCCAGTAATTGAAAGACCGTAAATGTGGTTGTATGTGTGGGTAATTTCCTCACCTGCCTTCTTCGTTGCCGCGTAAAGACTCGCGGGCTGGTCCGTCCGGTCAGATTCAGAGAAAGGGACCTTCTCATTCAAACCGTACACAGAGCTTGAAGAAGCCCAAACGACAGCCGGCTGAGGATTAGCCGTTTTACAAGCCTCGAGAAGAGTAACCAAGCCTCCTATATTCGAATGGACATAAGAGTGTGGATTCTCCATGGCGTATCGGACTCCAGCTTGAGCCGCCAAATGCATAACGTGGGTGAAAGCCACAATATCAAAAAGCTTAGCTATTAACCGGGCGTCGTTTATATCTCCTTCAACGATAAAAATCCCTCGGCTGTTGAGGAGAGATTTTCGGGCTTTCTTCAACGATGGGTCGTAGTAGCTGTTAAAATTGTCAATTCCAACGACGCCATCTCCCCGTTTCTTGAGGGCTAAAGAAACGTGGCTTCCCACGAAACCGGCTGCTCCGGTAACAAGAACGGACATGCCCTTAGAACGGTGGATCTGGGCAGAACTTCGTATTTGTTTCTCCCATTGAATGCCTCCCCAAGAAGCAGTGAAATATCGGCTACCGGAATCGACAAAAGACTGGAAACTCAAATAGGACGCCGTTAAAGCAATCAAGAAAAGGGCCCATAAGAACATGGTGCTTGTTGAAGCGAAGCAACGGTTGAACTGGCGATTCATGGTGTGGCCACGGTCGATCTTGAACTTACCAGGTGTTGAAGGAAATAGCTCCTCCTCTAGCGAAGGCATCTCGTCTCGATCCCCTTGGGGTTCTATTATCCGATTCTTGAAATAGGTACTGGTTGTCTAATTTCGAAAGGACAATCGGGCCTTGGTTTGGATTGGAGAAAATGAATTGAACAAGAAATTACAAAAGAAAGGGCACTACAGATGCAGAGAATAAAGGGTAGACTGCACCTGCTATGGAAGGAAGGAGAAGAAGGATATATATAGTGGTAACCCACAAAGAAGCGACACCGAATACGCGTGAACGCGTTAAAGGACGGCCAGATTGGAAAAAAGAAAGAAACAGCGAGGGGGGAGTGGGGCTGTCAAGAGACAGAAGATAAAAAAAGAAAAAAAAAAGGAAAAGAATTATTGCTACGTAGTATTTTGTTCAGTTTGGACTTTCAAATTTTAACAGATAGATAAAGATAGAGAGAGATGGAAAAATATATATCGCAGGGGTTGTGTTGCGGGAACTCAGCCCACCGATTCGGAGATTGGTTCGAGAGAGTGGACTTGCGCTAAACTCTGTTGAAAAATGAAATGGCAGTAGCAAGTAATTTGCCTTTTACGTGAAAAATATTAAATTATTATTTTTAAAATAAGGAAGATTTTGGATTAATGGAAGGGTGTGGTTCGTGAATCTTTTAATTAAGGTTCGAGTTTATAGAAACTAGTTTGATATGAAATGAAAATATACATATTTATTAGTAGAAAAGATTCTACATTATTCATGGTTTTATAATTCCCCAATTAAACAGTTTAACATAAGATATAAAAAATAAAAATAATAGCAGTAAGATGTTTACTAAAATTTAATTAAGGCACACAGTTTCTTTTAATTCTAAAAATATGTTTTTTATTTTCACTATATGATTGGTAGAATATATTAGGGGTGTTTGGGATTATAATAGAAGTTGTTTTTTTGTTTGAAAATATATTAAAATAATATATATTTTTTATTCTTAAGATAGTGTTGGTTTTATTTTATTTTTTATTGGTGTTTAATTTATGTTGTTTGAAAAATGGCATGGAACTGGTCTTTATACTTATCTGTAAATATATGCTGACTTTTTTGGACAACGTGGGAGAAATGAGAACCAGGGGCCAATAGCCCATTGGTGGAGCTGGAAATATGTGTGCATTATAATAATAATATTAATAATAATAATTAGCTTATTAGAAAAGAATTGGATAATTTTAGCGGTGCTAAACACCGGAAGAACCGGCCATGACCGAAAGACGCTGCCGCAGTTGACAGTTTATGGAGGAGACAAAACTAGATGAAACCTGGAACAGCCAGCTTAGCGGAATTTGACGGTGAATAAACTAATAGCTCCTTGAGATTTCCCAAGATTATAGTTCGTTACCTCAATGTCTTTGGTCTTGACACTCTGCTCCTCTTAACATAGTTGCTTGCAATTTACTTATAATTCATGCCGACAAGTTCGGTTCCATATTTTCATCTGAATCAGAGATTCTCCAGCTGGCAATTCCAAGTCAATAAATGAAAGGAAATTTTACAATTCTAATACTTATTAATATCGTGGGATATGTTTATATTTTTTTCGGATTATATTTATTCATGCATGTCATGAATATATTTTATGACTTTAAAATTAGTATTTTGTAGTTGTAGTGATAATTAACAATAGAATCCAATATGATCTCCATAAATATATAATTTTTCTGAATTTGAGCAAAAAAGGATAAATCTTATAATTTATCATTTGATAAATAAATACATGTATTTTTTATGCATCATAAATATATTTATGATTTGATAAATAAATAAAGTGTCCAATTAAAGTATGTACATGTAATTTGTTGAAAAACAATAATAAAATATTATTTTTAGTTTAAAATCAATTTGGATGGTGATAGGCGATATTCTTATCTTTAAGATGATAAAAGAAAAAGAAAAAGAAAAGGATAATTACTAATTGAGTTGTTTTTTAAAATCATATTTTATCAGAAATATATTAAAATAATATATTTTTAAAATTTATTTTTGATATTATCACATCAATGAGATTTGAAAACATAAGAAAATAATTTGAAAAAAAAAAGAAATTTAATTTTTTTTTATAAAAAACACATTTGAAATGCAAAAACAAACCGTACGTTTTAAAATTAAGTTTAAATGGATCAATCTCAAATCCAGATAGATTCTGCAGTACTCGATTGCAATTTCATAAAGTTAAAGGAGCAGCTGTAAATTAAAGTTCTTTTTTGACTAAACTTCTATTTTTTATTTTTTATTTTTTATTTTTTATTTTCTAATCTTTGATATTGTCATTCCTTCTCATCTCTCTGGCTTTTTCTTTTCTTTATCCAGTTGCGGTGATGGGACCCATTAAAGTGGAGTCCTTCAATGGCCAGATGGACAAAGTCATCGGTTAAACTGGCTGGCATAACATGGATATCATATCTCTTCATCCAACTTCCTGTGGCACGGATTTAAATTGTGTTTTACATTTTGATTTAAAAATGTTTTTTAAAAATTTTATTTTTTTATTTTAAATTAAAATATTTTAATATTTTAAAATCATTTTTCTATACTAATATAAAAAATATTTTCTATAAAATAAAAAATATTATTTTAATATATTTATAAATAAAAATTACTTTTAAAATCTCAAAATTAAGTCTCTTCGCTTTTGCCTCCGGGAACTTCCAAGACAACTCTTTTACTATTGCCAGAACCAATTCATACTCATTTTACTTTCCAAGTTGCGATTTTGCTTGCTTTTTAGTTTTTTCTTTCTGTATGATAATCGGAGACTGCAATTTCTGGGATCTATGCTGACACAGTCAATGACAATATCAACAAGTAAAAGTTATCTATGAGTGATGGTCCATATAAATAATACTGAAAATAATTGTCTTAACCTATTTTTTACTTCTATTTTTTTGATATATTTTAGGATGTGTGTGGCATTGTTTTTAGTTTTGTGATTGAGATTTAAAAAAAAACAGTTTCATAAAAAACACTTAGTTGCGGTTCATAATAATTATTGAAGTGTTTGGTTAAAACTG
This sequence comes from Salix brachista, assembly GCA_009078335.1. Taxonomy (NCBI): domain Eukaryota; kingdom Viridiplantae; phylum Streptophyta; class Magnoliopsida; order Malpighiales; family Salicaceae; genus Salix; species Salix brachista. Next base: position 10,289,593 of record CM018589.1, on the reverse strand, counting down.
TGGTTGAGTTTGAGGTTAATAAAAAACAGTTTCACGTGTTTGGTTATCATGTTTTTCATATTGCTGTCAACTTGTGAAATTACTTTAAAGGGCATAAATATTTTTTTATCAATTATTCAAGATCTCAATTTTTATTTTATCATTTATTCTCGATTCCACTTGTTTTTTTTTTGTTTTTTTAAATCAATTAATCAAATACATTTTATTTTTGTATGTCAAATCCCAATTTTTTATTTGTGTTTTAGGTTAAACATGTTTTCCCAAAAGTTTATAGCCCCCCCCTTTTTCATTTTTTTAATATCAATTAACTAAATACATTTTATTTTTTATCTTTTATGTCAAATCTCAATTTATTTCTGTTTTAGGTTAAATATGTTTTTCCAAGAGTTTATACCCCCCCCCCAAAAAAAAAAAAAAATCAACAAAATGGTTTTAGGTTAGTCAACCCTTTTTATACCCAATTTTAGCCAATTTCCTTCATTTATTAGAATTCTCTCTTATCGCGTTGCTCCTTTCACTTTCCAGTACTTCCCTTATGCACTTTTCTACCCTTTTTTTTGGGTGACAATCCCCTTTACATTTGTCTTCACTCTTGTTAGCGTGATTTCTGGATATTCACACAAGAGTCCTATTAATTGTAGGAGATTTGCTTAGCATAATAACTAGTAGTCTAGCAGTCCAATACAAACTCTGTGTATCCTTGTATATATATATATATCTGTACAAGTGAGAAATACAATCAAGAAATATACATCTTTTTTTTTTCTTTTTTTTTTAACAAGAAAAAGCTGTATATTTCTTGATTGTATTTCTCACTTGTACAGATATATATATATATACAAGGATACACAGAGTTTGTATTGGACTGCTAGACTACTAGTTATTATGCTAAGCAAATCTCCTACAATTAATAGGACTCTTGTGTGAATATCCAGAAATCACGCTAACACTTCAGTACCAGCTATTCACATACAATTTGCAGATTATGACTCTGCAAAAGAAGTCTGGGATTTCTTGGCTACTCGATATCAAACCACTGGACTTGCCCACTATTATCAGTTGTGGACTACACTTCACAGTCTCAAACAAGGATCTGGTCAATCTGTCAATGATTTCCTCGCTCAAGTCCAACCAATTTGGAATCAATTATCTCAGGCCAAAATCAGTGAAGATCACCTGCATCTCATCCAAGTACTCATGGCTTTACGACCTGAATATGAATCTGTCCGAGCCTCTCTTCTATATAGGAATCCACTCCCTTCATTAAATACTGCTATCCAAGAGATTATTTTTGAAGAAACTCGTCTTAATCTGGACAAACCTCCTCAATTTGACATAGCTCTTGCAACTACTCGGTCCTCACATCAGAAATTCGGCAATCAAACATGTAAGAATTGTCATCAAATGGGTCATGTTTTTGCTACTTGCCCTACTGTAGAATGCAAATATTGCCATGTTCTTGGCCATATTCTTGAACATTGTCCCACACGTCCTCCACGATCAAAAGGTGGGTTCTCTAAATCTAAAATTATGCTCAAACCCAGCTCTTCCTCTGCCACTGTTGCTGCTGCTACTCCCAGCTCTACCTTCGTCACTATGAGTGATCTTGAGGAAATGGTTAAACAGGTTATCTCCTCCAAACCCTCTACTGCCATGTCTGCTACTCCGGGTAATTCTCCTTGGTTTTTTGATTCTGCATGTTGTAATCACATGACCCCTGATATTGATCTTTTGTCTGATAAAACAAATGCTACTTCCTTGCCACTGATCCATACTGCAAATGGTACTACAATGCCTATTACTCATACCGGCCATGTCACTACCTCTAAACTCAGCCTTCATGACACATACCATATTCCTAATTTGACACTCAATCTTATCTCCGTTGGTCAGTTATGTGAGAAAAATCTAAAAGTTATCTTCTCTTCTTCTGGTGTTCAGGTACAGGACTCACAAACGGGACAGATTCTTGGAACGGGTCGCAAAGTGGGTCGATTATTTGAGCTTGCATCACTTCACCTTCCTCAGCACTGTGTGTTTGCTGCTACAACCACAAATACTTCCATTCATCAATGGCATCTTCGACTTGGACATGCCTCGGCCAATAAAATCCAACCTTTAATTTCTCGTGGATTATTAGGACTTACTAAAGTTGAGTCATTTAATTGTTTACATTGTCAGCTTGCAAAACAACCTGCCTTGCCTTTTTCCAAAAATGATTCTATTTCAGATAGTCCTTTTAGCTTAATTCATTCGGATATTTGGGGTCCTTCTCCTGTTCCATCTGTTAATGGTTTTCGGTATTTTGTGCTGTTTATTGATGATCATTCACGTTTTACCTGGATATATTTTCTAAAACATCGTTCTGAACTACCACAAATATACATTACCTTTGCCAAAATGATTAAAACCCAGTTTTCTTGTGCTATAAAAGTTCTTAGAATAGACAATGCCATGGAATATCGAGATTCTTCCTTACTTCAGTTCTTGAATAATCATGGTACTATGGTTCAACGTTCTTGTCCTCATACCTCACAACAAAACGGACGAGCTGAGCGAAAACATCGCCATATTCTTGATTCTGTTCGTGCTTTTCTAATTACAGCATCATGTCCTGAAAAATTTTGGGGGGAAGCGGCTCTTAATGCTGTTTATACTATTAATCGACTCCCTACTTCAATTCTTCAAAATTTGTCTCCTTTTGAAAAATTGTTTGGTAAGCCTCCTGACTACTCCGTTCTTAAACCTTTTGGATGTGCTTGTTTTGTAACTTTACAACCTCATGAGCATACAAAATTACAACCCCGAGCTCGTCTGTGTTGTTTGCTTGGTTATGGGAATGAACACAAAGGTTTTCGATGTTGGGATCCTATATCCAATAGATTACGTATCTCTCGTCATGTTATTTTTTGGGAAAAAACCATGTTCTCCTCTCTTTCAAAGTTTCATCACTCTGTCCAAACTGACCCCTCCTTTTTCACCGATTCCTCCATTGATTTGTTTCCAAGTCCTGATCCAGGTGATTCTGATGCACTCACAAATAACTCGTCCAATGAATCTGCTCCAGTTGTTGATCCTGCACCTGCACCTGCACCTGCCCCTACTCCTGATATCCCTCTTCGCCGCTCCACTCGGGTAAGAGAAACTCCTCATTCTCTTGCAGATTTTCATTGTTATTCTGCTATTGCTACTCTTCATGAGCCTCGATCTTATCGGGAGGCCAGTACTGACCCTCTTTGGCAGCAAGCTATGAATGAGGAACTTCAGGCTTTAGAGAAAACCCATACTTGGGAATTAGTTGATCTTCCTCCCACCAAGACACCTGTTGGTTGCAAATGGGTTTACAAAATCAAGACTCGTTCTGATGGAACTATTGAACGTTATAAAGCCCGTTTAGTTGCCAAAGGATACACCCAAGAGTATGGTATAGACTACGAAGAAACCTTTGCTCCTGTAGCTCGGTTAACATCTGTTCGCAGTCTATTAGCAATTGCTGCAACTCGAAAATGGAAGCTATTTCAAATGGATGTTAAGAATGCCTTTCTTCATGGCGATTTAACAGAAGAAATTTATATGCTTCCTCCTCCTGGATATCATGCTCCTCACAAAGTTTGTAAGCTTCAAAAGGCCTTATATGGATTAAAACAAGCACCGAGGGCTTGGTTTGCCAAATTCAGTTCCACTCTTGCACAGTTTGGCTTTCTTTCTAGTTCTCATGATTCTGCATTATTCATTCGACGAACTGATCATGGTGTTGTTCTTCTATTAATATATGTTGATGATATGATAATAACAGGAGATGATGCTTCTGGTATTTCCGAAGTTCAACACCATCTTAGTCAGCATTTTGAGATGAAAGATCTTGGTCATCTTAGCTATTTTCTGGGCCTTGAAGTTTCCCAATCTTCTGGCGACTATTACTTGTCACAAGCTAAGTATACATCTGATTTACTTTCTCGTGCTGGCATCACCGACAGCAAAACAGAGTCCACTCCCTTGGAAATCAATTGCAAACTTACACCTCTAGATGGAACTCCTCTTGTTGATCCTACTTTATATCGACAACTTGTTGGGAGTCTTGTCTATCTCACTGCTACTCGACCTGACATCTCATATGCTGTTCATTTAGTAAGTCAGTTTATGTCTGCTCCTCGCTCCGTTCACTACTCTGCAGTGCTTCGGATACTTCGTTATCTTAAAGGCACTCTCTTTTATGGTTTACGCTTCTCTGCTGACTCTTCATTGGTGTTGTCTGGCTACTCTGATGCTGATTGGGGTAGAGATCCAACTGATCGTCGGTCTACAACTGGATATTGTTTCTTCTTAGGTGACTCTCTTATCTCTTGGCATAGCAAAAAGCAAACTGTTGTTGCTCGCTCTACTGCCGAATCTGAATATCGTGCTATTGCAGATGCTTCCTCTGAATTAATTTGGTTACGATGGCTATTAACTGACATGGGTGTTCAACATTCTTCTGCCACTATGCTTCATTGTGATAATAGAAGTGCTATACAGATTTCTCATAATGATGTCTTCCATGAGCGTACAAAACACATCGAGATTGACTGTCATTTTATAAGACATCATGTTTCTCATGGCACCATAAGACTGGTCTCTGTCACCTCTGAACAACAAACAGCTGATGTATTCACCAAAACACTTCTTCCAGGACGTTTCCAGGATCTCTTAAGCAAACTAAAGATGACATCTACTATACCACCTTGAGTTTGAGGGAGGGTGTTAGCGTGATTTCTGGATATTCACACAAGAGTCCTATTAATTGTAGGAGATTTGCTTAGCATAATAACTAGTAGTCTAGCAGTCCAATACAAACTCTGTGTATCCTTGTATATATATATATCTGTACAAGTGAGAAATACAATCAAGAAATATACAGCTTTTTCTTGTTATTCGGTCTCTGTTTACAACTCTAACTCCTACACGCCAAGCATACTTAGCATTGGTTGGTTGGCTGGCTAATGATATATCCACTGTAGCATTGCTATCATTGGCACCCCCAAGCTCAAAGCCTCGAGTGTTGAGTTCCAGCCTCGAGTGTTGAGTTCCACCCACAAAGACAACTGACCCCCCCCCCCCAAATAAGTTTATACCCAAGGCAAGCCCCCCACCCATCCACACCAGAGTAACTAGCTGCGCAGGGATGGGAGACAATCTTTGAAGAAGAAAAGGAGTAGTGGATCTGTTGCAGAGAAGAGAAAAGTGAGAGACAGGAGGGAGGCGCATATGATAAGGGATATTTTGATTGTGAGGATGTTTCAGGGTTTAATTTTTAACTGTAATTTTTGTACTTAAATAATGAAAAAACTATGATATGTAAAAATTGAAAAGCATAAGCTATTAGCTGCTTTTCTTACATCGGTGTTCCCCTCATATAATTGTGTGGAACCCATGTCACATTTATGCTTTTGAAATCTAACCAAACATTGAGTTAGAGAGCTTTTTTTGCAATCTCTGTTTGCATCCATCAAACTGAGGCTAACTTGAAGGATTGAAACATGATTGTTAAACTCGCGAGTTGACGCGTAAAGTCGTACGATTTTAGGAGTCAACTCAATATAACTTGTCAAATCAGGTAGAAAAATCGGGCCCCGTTAAAATCGGACAAAAAACACAAAAATCGATCGGATTGTAAAATCGGACCGATGCCTAGTTTTCATCCCTTTGAAAAATGCAGCCTAGGTCATAGGCCTATTCTCTGTCAACTAATAGGCGCCTCCTGTATGATTTTGTGAGTCAACTCAACAAAACTTGTGTAGAAAAATCAGGCCCCCGTTAAAATCAGACAAAAAACATAAAAATCGGTCCGGATGCCCAATTTTCATCCCGTTGAAAAATGCAGCCTTGCCCATAGGCCTATTCGCTGTCAACCAACATTTATTAAAATATTAAATTAAAGAAAGGAAGTCCCATTGCATCAGAATTGTTCTTCACCCTCACCAGTAATGGTGTAATTCGTTTACAGGTTTGAAAATCAAAATTTTTAAATGCACGTATAGACCATTTCTTAGACAATATTTTTTTTAATTCTCATGTATTGATTTAAATATTAACTTTAAAATTTATACTTTAAATTTTTGAAAAAAATATTTTTTTTTACTTGAAATAAAAAAAATTGGTGATTTTAGATAATTTTCATTTGTTGATGTCGAAATAATTTGTTGGAGTTGGAGCTAGTACAAGCAATATCGGTGTTGGTACCAGTGATAGTACTAATAATCCTTTCGATAGTGATGTTATTGATGCAAGTCTTAGAAATAATGAGGGAGGTAAAAATGAGGTTGATTTTGCATGCCAACTGAATATTTGTTTTAAATTTGTTAGTTTTTACCTAATGAAATTCTATGGACATAATTGTTTTGTAATGTATTTTTAAATTCTTTTAAATCATGTATGAACCTTAACTAATGAAGTTTTATGGCCATAATTATGATGTATTGTATTCGAAAATATTTTACTTATTATTTTATGATTTTTTGACCTACACAATTTTAGCTGTAATTTTATGATTTTTGTACGGTAAAATATCAGATACAATTTTATGATTTGATGATTTTATAATCCGAGTTCAGAAACAAATTCCGTATCGTGTCAAAATCATGTTTAATAACTTTGATCTGAAGAGTGATCATAGCTTGACTGAAGCAGGAAAGGTCACAAGAACAAGTGAAAATCACGAAACTACGGGAAGTAGTGGCTTAGGAATAGATTCTACACATCGTCCAAGAACTTACTAGTTCTTCATTTTCAAGTGTGTGCTTAGGAATGAATTCACCACATCGTCAAAACATGCCTGCGAGGTAAACAAGTTGAATAAGAGGTCAACATTTGAAGAATTATGCCATTGTGTTCCAGGGAAAGGAACCCAGAAATTGAAGTGCTTCAGCTTATCAGATTTTTTTTAGCATCTAAGTAAATTAAATAAAAAGATAAATAACTCTCTTTAATTTTTTTAAATAATTCTTATAGAAAAACTCTTACCTGACATTTGTAATGACCAAGTTAGAATTCTTAATTATTATAAAACTAGGTTATGACTCTCTTTCTTTTTTTCTATACTTAATTCACTAAGATATCCCTTGTGACATTTTGCAAATTGGTTTTCATGATCAATCTTCTACCCTTTATATATATATATATATATATAATGACTATTATATGTATGCATTCTAACATAATATATGATCCTACTTGCAAGGTGTTAGGGATTTACGCTCATTGAAACCCTAATGTCTGTGGTTTTTGCTTTTTTCACTTTAAGGTGATGTGAAATTGACAGTTTAATGTGAATTAATTAGACTTCTTCTCTGTTTTTTTTTCTTCTTTCCTGGCAATATCATTTTGATTACTTGAATGATTATCTGATGCACCTTCGGGACACGAGGAGATTTCTTAAAGCCATGCTTTTTTTTTTTCTTTGGATGACAATAATCCATTTGTCATCTCTCGGTGACATATAGAGTAAGGTCGAAACAATGGTGTTTTTTTTTTATTATCATGGGTGTTCTTCAAAGTCAGGTTCCGTATATTTCAACTAATTTAATTAATTTTATGGATCTTAAATTTAATGATTATAAAATAGTGTTGTTTATATGATATGGAAGTGAATATGCATCACAAACTTAGTCGCTGCATACTTGCAAATTTCATTGTTTCAGACCTGGAAGACAATTCAAATATATTTATTTTATATTCTCAGAAAAAACTGGGAAGGCCATAAGAAACTATCGGTAGTTGGAAAGAAAAGTAAACTAGAAACTCATTAATGACATTAAAAATTGAAATATTCAGCTCTTCTTCCTCTATATACTGCCGGCTAGAATTTGTAAAGAGGGAGGAGAGAGAAAAAATGGAGATTTATTTTATTATGAGGTAAGGGGTTCTAGACTTGACTCTATAAGCTAAATTGAAAAAGAAAAGGACCGATGGCAAATTTGTGAATTTTGGTACAAGGTTCATGGTAAGAATTTGGAGAAAATGTAAATTTTATTGTGATGGTAGAGATTTGGGTAGAGTAGATTATAATGGAAGGGAAATCATGGAAAAAAAATCATACATGTAGGGCCGGCCAAGAGATAGAATTGTGTTTGTTCAAGTGAATTGTGTTTGATGTGTGGAAGATAATTATTAATAAATTTAATTATGTTGTATTATATGATTGAATTTTATATTGTTATGAGTTAGAATTCTTGAGGAAGATTGCTGAAACGTGCTTGGTTTATCATTTCAAGGAAGATTTTATTTATTTATTTATTAAGGATTGAAAATGGATCATGGCATTAAAAAAGGTTGTGGCGCCGGCAGAAAGAAAGTAGAAAATATAAGATCTTATGAATTTCTTAATGATTTCAAGGAATTGTTGTGTAAGGAATTATTGGTGATGATTAAAAATTTAAGTGAAATTCTTATGTTAATATATGATGTTGTAATTATGTGGTCCAAGATATGTTCAACATCAGGGGACTTGTAGTTAGAGCACAAACATCATTAAGAGTTTTACACTTGAATCTTTTTAGAAATTTATAGATTTATTGACTGCAATTTCATTATTTTTATAATTGTAAATAATACAAAAAGAAAAAATAAATTTGTTTTAGAATAATTAGGGCTAGGGGCATATGTGACTAGAGATATTGGTAGCATTGACCAATCGATCGAGATATCTATGCAGTGGCAATTCTATACGATGACATCTATCTAATTATACATATATCTTATTACAAACATTTATGCTTAGAAAAGACTTCATAAAAAGCTTTCATCAATTTGTGATAGGAATGAGTATTTTCGGTTCGATCTAGATCGTTTTTTATCAATAAAAAACTGATTAAAAAAATCAAAATCAAACCGTACTAGGTTTAAACCGACCAGTTTCAGTTTGATTTTTTAACCAAAAAACTGAAAATAGTTATGTGTTTTTAGTTTTTTTTTTTACTTTAACCAAGTTTTCCCTTCTCCTATTTAACCAAAATGGAAGCAAACCAAAAAATTTAAACTGAATTGGAAGAATAAAAAAAATTATAGCATATATATTTTTTTTAATTTGGATCGGTTTGGTTTGGTTTTGGTTTACCCTTTTTTACTTAAAAAACTAAAAACTGACCTGGACCGGAAGTTTAACAAAAAAATCTAATTGGTTTAATCGAGTTTTTTTCTCGATTAATATTTTTCATTTTAATTGGTTTTTCAGTTTTTATAGTCAATCCTAGTTTGTGATGCGATAAAATCAACTCAGCGCGTGAAGAAGCCTCTATAAAGCCTGTACCATCATAAATAATTCTTATCTTTCATGTAAGGTTAATAAATATATACATATAATCAAATCTTATTATTTTTCCTTTATACCATAGAATTAAAATATGATAAACTAACTACTAATATGTTAATAACGTGAATAATTGAATTTGTTTTAGTGATAAGTATCATGAAAAATTAAATTAATGGGCAAACACAATGTTTTAAGTCTCCAAGAGGCGTAACATGATGATAAAAGGTTTTTGATATGCACAACATATCTCGAGTTCGAGTCAGGGCATGTACTCCTTGTAAGAGTCTGGGACAGTCAGAGTTTTACTCGCTCATCTAAACTCACAAAGTACGTTTTCTGAGGGATGAAGTTTTCTCACATAAAAAAAAATGAGTAACTATAAAACCGTTTTCAAAATTGCCCTTAGGATTTTGAAATTATTTGTTAATTTTGAATGTGTTCAGTAGCCAAGAAATATAAGACCAAAGATTGGATCATTTAAAGAAACAATAATACATGATGGGATTTAAAGCACTTCATCAAAACATAAAACGTGCAGGTTGTGGAAAATTTGAGGTATCATACATCCTTTGTGTCAATTAAAAAAAGAAAAGAAGAAGATAAATCTTTGGTGTCCACCGTCAATCGTCAAGGAATTGAAAAATATGTTAATTAAAATAATAAAAAAAGCTAATATAAAAGACAAAAGATCGCATAAACACTAGGAAGCCTTCTTCAATAGATGCATTGAAGGTAAATAAGGTACAAATTACATTATTACAGTGCAGTGCACATATAACACAGAAGCAAGACACAAACATCCACAACCTGGTGTGGTTAATGCTTATTGGTATTCATGGTGGAGGACTGATTTATTCCTTTAACAAAACAAAATAATAAAAAAAGAGTCCTTTTTACTTATTTACCATTCCCATTTTCTGACCCGGACCCAGCCCTAGAACCAGCAGATGAACCGGCAGATGAGCCGGCACCAGAACCTCCGCCCGACCCAGCCCTAGAACCAGCGGATGAACCAGCAGACGAACCGGCACCAGAACTGCCGCCCGACCCAGAACTAGAGCTTGATGAAGAGGATGAGCTAGAACTTGAACTAGACCCAGATCTGGAACCTGAGCCCGAGCCCGAACCTGCTCCAGCACCAGAACCTGATCCACCACCTCCAAGCCCAATACCCAGTCCAACACCCAAACCAACCCCTAAGCCTCCAAGGTCCAAGCCCAAGTCTTGTCTAGCGACCCGGCTTTCACTCACAGCTAAAGACACAACAAGGAGGCCCAGAACTGCTAAACACTTCAAGTTGGCCATCTCTTAATCCTAGAAACCAAAGGTCCGAAAATACCAAATACTACGTAGGTATTATGCTCTTATTACAAGAGTGTTTTCTCAGCTATCACAAGTTTTTTCTGTGAGAGGGAGATGGAAAGATAGAGCTACGTTTATATAGTAGAAGATAGTGCAGTTTGGTGAGTGTGGTAGTGGGCATAATTAAAAAAGTTGCAGGCGTGAGGACTATCAGAAGGTAGTGGAGGGCATCCTATTTTATGAATTCCATGCATTGCCAAGTGTAGTGTGAACCTCCTTTTTTCTAATTTACAGAAATTTGCTGGCAAAAAAGCTGAGAACCGGGACAGGACTTTAGTGTCTGATACGTTGGACACAACATTCTGAAGATGGTGCCGTCCCATGATAGATAGTGGACTTTCATTGGCCTGTACTGTTAAGGATGATTTGAAAGAAAGCTGTTGCTTAAACACACGAGTTTTATTACCAGGAAGGCATGGTAATGTCTGGAGTATGATTACCAGACTGCTAACTTGATAAAAGTCAAAGAAGAAGAAAGCAGAACAAACTTTATCTTCGGAATTAATTATAGTTTTTCTGGACAGAAGTTTGTGGCTAAGAAAAGCCAACCTGGTTGAGATTTATGCATTCTTGGACATGTGTTAGAATGTTGAGGATTCTGAACGTCCTACAATGTGACAGAAACCGAGAGCACAACCGGATAAATGAATAGTTTTCACTATTTGATCGAATCGGAAGTGGAGGCTGATTTGGCTACTCTTGGCTTTTTCTGGACAGAAGTTTGTGGCTAAGAAAAGCTGACCCGGTTGAGATTGCTGTATTCTTGGACATGTGTTAGAATGTTGCCGCCGCACTTTATCTTCACCCACCATTGTGGAAACGTCCGGTTGCTGTATTCATGTTGACATGAGTATCGAAAGCAGTGTTAGTGTTGTTGTTATTATTCCATTTAAAACGATCGAAATATTTCATATTAGTTAAAAAATGAAATGAAATAATACAGTTTTTATCTTATTTAAAATTTCAGTTTATCTTGAAAATTCTGGTCAAAATGTTTTGGTTTTGTTTTGACTATTCTGTTCCGGCCATATAATGTTTTTTAAAAATAATAATTTTTTTTACAATATCAATCATATCTTTTAATCCGATTATTAGACTGGGATGAAATTTTACGATGAGTCTCTTGACATATTTATATATATTATATTAAAATTTTAGAGCAATCAGAGAATGTAAGGACTTTGCAAGATTGATGATGACATTCTCATAATATTATACATTTTCATAATTTTGTTCAGAAAAATTATTTTATTGTGTCGTTTTTTAGATCAATTTTTTTCTCAATTTTATTATTCAACAACGAGTTTATTGCGAATTAAACTTTATAATTTGATTTGTTTTATTTAAGGTTATCATGGTCTTATAACATAAGTCACACATTTGAAAGGTTAACCTAAGTTGACCCTAGTTGATTCAATATATCGTTGTTTCAAAAAAAAATTAAGATGTCAACTTGATTTTTTTAATTAAACTATATTTTTATCAATTTTTCATGTTATCTTTGAACTCATCAAGTCGGTCGAGTTATATCAGTTCAACTTTTATTTTCTTATGTTTGAAATTTAGATTGCACAATTCTAAATAATTTTATTTTTGAATTTGAACTAATTTTATTTTTGAATTAATAAATTTAATTATATATATTTACATAAACAGTATAACCTGAAAATAGAGCGCTAAAATATTTTAAAACCAAAATATTTTATTCCGAAACAAAATTCACAAAATTAATGAAAGTGGCATTTAGACAGTAGTAACTTCCTGACACTTACATACCAATATGTGGTCTAACGCCGGTAGCTCTTAATTTGCACATGCATGATGCATTGATGGACCGACATATCTTTCCTTTTGTTAACTTATTTCATATTTTTATGTCGTGAATCTGATCTGCGCTTTCCTTCATCTTCAACGTCTTGCTTTCTTTGATGAACCACACGACTTTCTTATTATATATATCAATCATTGTCAAAAGACAAGGATGGTAAATTATTTGACAAGCCATGCACATAAACACAACGACAACAATACACAGAGACAGGGACTCACCACGAGTCATGGTGAGTTACATAACTCGTAGACACCTAGCATAAAACATGTGATATGAAGACTCGAAGGACAAAGGGGTGCTCTGATTTCACCGTCTGTTTATTTATTTATTTATTTATATATAAACGGTGATTTTTTCTATTTTTATTTTCACCAAACTGGTATTGTATTCTCATTTAATTGCCACTTCCACTGCCATAGCCCGATCCTTGTCCACGACCCTCGCCGTAGCCTTCACCGTTGCCGGATCCACTTCCCCTGCCAGAACCCTCACCCGACCCCTCGCCATGTCCAGAACCGGACCCCGAACCTGCCCCACCACCTTGTCTGCCACCTGATCCTGATCCTGCTCGAGACCCAGCATAGGAACCCGCTTCAGAGCCCGCATCAGACCCTCCATTAGACCTTGACCTGGAGCTGGACGAGGATGAAGAGGACGAGCTTGACCCAGAACTTGATCCAGAACCGGAACCGGAACCAGACCCAGCTCCAGACCCTGAGCCGCTACCTCCTAAACCCACGCCCATTCCTGCTCCAACCCCAACTCCCACACCACCAAGATCCACACCCAAGTCTTTTCTTGCAACCCGACTCTCAGATTCTATAGCTGACATGATCACGAGCAATGTAATCAAAGCTAGAGACCTGTATAGAGCCATTTTTCGTTAAGGCTAGCTGTTAATCACAAAGGAGACTTCAATATAACTAAGAGAACACTAGCTGGGTATAGTTCTTCAATATTACAAGTAAATATGAGAGTGGAAGACTGATTGTATCGTGGGAGAGACTATGGAGAGACCATGCTATTTATAGTTGATGATTCTGAACGTCCTAGCTACATTGTGACAGAAAACGAGAGCACTACCGGATAAATGAATATTTTTCACAATTTGATTGAATCGGAAGTGGAGGCTGATTTGGCTAATTAATCTTGGGTTTTGCTGGACAGAAGTTTGTGGCTAAGAAAAGCTAACCTGGTTGAGTTTGCTGCATTCTTGGACATGTGTTACGATGTTGCCGCCCCACTTATATCTGCACTCACCATTGTGGAAACGTTCTGTTGGCATTTTTTTAATTCCTTATGGTCATTGTCTGAGGACTATCGAAAGTGTTCTTTGGACATCAATAAATTTGATGACTAATACCAACACGTTCAAAATCTCTTTGATTCATGACAGAGATCTGCAATATTTCAGGGTTGTTTTTGTTTTGTTTTTTATATACATATATAGTAATCTAATTTAATTGATTAATACAAACATTAATTAAGAAAAACATAGAAGATAGTTATAGAAGAAAAAAAAAGATAAACAATAAATTAAAGATGATGTATAAACAGTCTGCTAGCGAAAAGAAACATGCAAGGCTACTGTTGCTATACTAGCTTGTCCAATTCATAATCTTCTTAGGTACTCTGAAAAGATCTTTTTTTTTTTTTGTATATGGAAACGATGGAACCTCGCATAGCTTTTGTTTTTGTTTTTGTTTTTGCCTGATTCAGCCATAAGCCTGATTTTGTTTTTGTTTTTGTTTTTGTCTTGTAGAAACCCCCTCACCCAAGCCACCTCTTTTTGTTTCCCTGATAACAGCATTCCAAGCAACCTTGCATAGCTTCTCTCCATGCGAAACCTTCTTTGAATTGATGTAAGGACTCTGGCGATCGACACCTTGTGGCAACAGAAACACTGACCTGTAATATAATGGTAGGAAGGAGATAACAAACTTGAGAAGGCGTTCACGTCTAGCTAAGCTTAATTAAAAATCTTTCCTTCCATCTTCCTCGTCGAGTGCGGAATTTATTAACAGCAGGCTTCCATGTTGAAATTCTTTTCAGGTTGGCACCCAAAAGGAGTCCTAAGTATCTGATTGGCTATGTGTCCCTTTCATAGTTGATTGTATTGACCATACCAGGCTTATAATCTTCATCAAGGCTAATACCTACCAAACAAAGTTAGAAATCTAAGGCTAATACTCATTTAAATGGGGCTCGTCGAGTCAGGATCAATTTGTTCAAAAATCCAAGGATAACACCACCTTCAAAAACTAAGTTCAATCATGTTTGAGGGAAAAGTCTATTACCCATAAATTTGAAGTGTAATACCAACTAAAAAGGGCTTGGATATGAACAAGATTAGAAATCTAAGGCTAATACTCATTTAAATGGGGCTCGTCGAGGTCAGGATCAATTTGTCCGAAAATCCAAGGCTAACACCCCCTCCTATGGAAATAAACTTTTATTGCTGACAGAAACTCGAACTACCCTAGTATCCTTCAGTAGACAACATTTCCTGATACAATGAATAACCTCATTACCAATCATGCACCCATCCTGAAATAAAAGTTGTTTGATGAGGATTGATAAGAGTTGTCATGATAGTACGTAGCCTGGATGAGAGCAATTTCCCAATAATTTTGTATAAACCATGAATCAAACTAATCGGTCTGAACTCCATGAACTTCTTTCGGTCTGCGTTTTTAGGCACCTGTGTAACATAGGAAGTGTCTGTAATTCGTTTTTAACATAAACCCTAAGATCTTGAACTGCATGATAATCACAATAATATTTCAATATAAGAAGGATTAAGAATTACCTCCGTTCATCATGGTACGAGGAGATTCTTGATCCTGCTGCCGAATCCTGATACTGATTGGTGTTGAACTTTGGTTGAAGAAAAGCTTTAGTGAAGAGTTTTGGTTTCTCTCTCCTCGCCTATAAACCCTAATGTGTTGATAATTACGGCTAGCTTTTGTGATGGACAAAAGTCTATATTTATAGGTGGAGAGAGGACCGAAATTCCAATTAGGGTTTTCTTTCAATCTCAACCGTCCATCAAGGTAGTGATTGATATGGAATGTAACTCCTTAATTAAAACCCGATTTTGTAGAAAATAGCATGTCTCCTATGAAAACGAAATTCCTATAATGACCATAATTTCGGGAAAAGGGAAGGACTTGTGGTCCAAGTAAAGGACCTAAAAGTAATTTCCTTACAGTGTCAACACCCTTTGGTAATTTTCCTATTCTGAAAAATTCAGACACCATATGAAATAGCTCATTTAAAATCAATGGCCTAGCCGTCTTATAAAAACTAAAAGTGAATCCATCAAGGCCAGGAGCGTTTGAGCCATCACAATCCCACATTACTCTTCTGACTTCATCTAGAGTTATTGGTTGTTCCAGACCAGTAGACTGAGCATGAGAAAGTTTGCTGAACCCTAATGAACCCATTCTTGTCCGTGAAGAAGTTGTTTGTTTAAACAGATTTTTAAAAAAAGCAACATCAACAACCTTAATTGCATTAGGTGTAGTGTGTGTGACCTCTTCGAAGAAAATCCTTGTAATATTGTTTCTTCCCCTTCTGATAATGGCTGTTAAATGGAACAGTTTGGTGTCTCTATCTTCAAGTTCACACCAGGTCTATCTAAAACATATTTACCCACTGTCCATAGATTATTTATGCTAAAAGATTAGATTTTACTGCTCATTTTCATTGGTAAGTCCATTAAAAAAGTTTTTTTTTAAAAATTTCCAGTCATCTATTTCATCTGAAATGCCCAAATCTTATGTATCTTTTCAAAGAAATAGGGGTGAAATTGGTGACATAATGGACTTGGAAATTAATTCTTATTAATTTTTAAACCTTTTTATTTTCAAAGTTCACTTTAAAAATAGAGTGATTGATGAGTTTTTAATTTGAATTTTTTAGATTTTTACACAATTTTCCTCACCTTATTTCTAATGTTTTTTTTTAACTCTTCTTTTTATATATATATAAACTCTGGATTTTGTTGATGATAAAGTAAATATATTCGTAAACACATACACAAGAGACAACATGAACTCTTAAACATTGTTGCGAGTACTCTCCATCATGACATATAAATTGATAAAGAAATACATAAAATCAACTGCCACCAGCCCTCTCGTGGCCTTCACCACGGCCATAACCTTCACCTTGCCCTGAGCGAACTCCTCTTCCTGATCCTCCACCATAGCCAGACCTGAACCGGAACCACGGCCCCCTCGTTCACCATATCCGGAACCACCTCCACGTTCTTCGTCACCCCTCGATCCTGACCCAGCCTGTGATCCAGCATATGAACCTGCTTCAGACCCTGCATTTCCAGACCCTGAACTTGAGCTGGAGGAAGATGAAGCTGAACTTGAACTTGAGCTGGATCCACCGGAACCAGAGCCGGATCCTGCTCCAGCTCCTGAACCACTCCCACCTCCTACGCCAATGCCCACACCAACTCCAACTCCAACCCCAATTCCTATGCCACCAAGACCCCCACCCAAGTCTTTCCTTGCTACTCTGCACTCAGACACTATGCTTGATATAGCAACAATTAGCAAAGCAACAGCAACTAAAGACTTAAATGCAGCCATTGTTGTGAGGGCACAACAAGATATAACTTAATTACAGCTAGTAAATGACTTCTGTAGCTGGAAAGAAAATGCAATTCTTTTTACCTTGATGCATTAATTGATAATTTACTAGATAAAGGAGAACCTTACACGGCTTTATTTTATATGTTTGATATATACACTTTATTTTATGATTTACTATAAACTTTATAGAAGCCATCAAGCCATTTTTCACGTATATTTTTTTTTTATTCAATAGGGTTTTTGAAGTAAGTCATTCGTATATATTAAAATAATTATTTATTTATTCTTTCATAGTATGTAATAAATTATGGTCAAAGATGGTTTTTTAGGTGATGCTGAGAAGAAATTTGATAGTTAATTATAACTCAATCTTTGTTGTTTATCTAAATTAATTAATTAATAAATACCTAAAGCATTATAAATAACTAAATTAAACAGTCCCTTGAATGTCTTCGATGCTCTTTAATTTAATAGTTTTTATTCTAAAAAATGCCTTCTCTCTCTAACCAAGATTTCCCAACTATTTTTTTATTTTCTTCATTCTATTTTCAAGAAAATAAAAACGTAATAAATTGGAAAAGAATATGAAACTGACAAAAGAACTAAATGATGAACAAATTAACATTAAAAAAATTATGCAAGTCTATATCATGGAGTGAAAAAGAAGAAGAGAAAAGCCTTGTATTTTATATATAATACTAGTCATTTACCCTTATTTTGTCACGACTGGAATCATATTTTTTTTAACACAAAATTTTAAGAGTGCAAGATTTTTTTTATTAACTATAAATTTGGGCTAGATAATAAATTTGTGCGCAATTCCTGTTGAGTGCGAGTTTCCAATAAAATATATAAATTTTAAATTGATATAAATGTATCTGTTCAACATGTTTAAACAAAATCATCATCATAAAATTATCATCGCCATTAAAATAGAAAGAAAATTCAGATACTTGAATTATAAAATTTACTATATCAGGATCAATTCATTTTATAATATAATTTAAACTAAACACAACAATAAAATTCAAATTATGGAAACACCTACAATAACTAAACAAGAAAAAAATAAGTCATTGATTTTCTACCTATAAAAGAAAAAAGCATCATAGAAAATTCATCGCTACGTTACCATCATTATCAAAACTATAATAATTAAAATTATTATCACCATTATTGCCCAAACAATTAAAATCATTAAATTGCCTTGAAGAATAAAAAACAAAACATTTTTAGAAAAAAAAAGCAAGCAATAAAACAATAAAAAAAACAATCACTTAAATTATTATTATTATTGTACAAATAATGAAACCATAAAATTATCTTGAAGAATAAAAAAACACTTTAACAAAAGAGCAAACAAACATAAAGGGAAAAATGAGAAAATATTAATTTTAAAATGATCACTAACAAAAATAAAAAATTTAGTACCGAACCGAATAAAAACAAAATCCCAAGAAAAAAATAAATGACAAAAATTAAAAACCAAAACTAAAAGCATAGATGCATAATAAGGACAAAAAATAATCATTGTCCAATAAGGATTGAAAAAACTAAAGGAATTAATATTAAATAAAAAATTCAAAGAATAAGGGCCAAAATGAAAACAAAATATATAATCAAATCCTATTGAAGGACAAAACTGCAACAAATGAAAACCTCGGAACTGAAAAAAATAAAGGGATTGAAAAAAAATAGCAATCATTTTTTTTTTAAAAGAAGAATAAAAACCAAAATGAAAAGTAACATATATAATCATTTTCAATTAGAGGACAAAATTGAAATAAATTAAAACATGCAGGCCGAAACAATTAGAGGAACAAAAAACAAACCAAAAATAAAAAAAATAAGGATTGCAATGAATAATAACATATTTATTCAATTTCAATTGAAGAATATAATTGCAAACAATCAAAACTTCTATTGAAAAAATTGAAAGATCAGGGACCAAAAGAGACACACAACAACTTAGAAAACCGACATGTGTTTTGCCGTTGTAAGAGAGAGAAAAGGAGGGAAAGAAGGAAAGTCGACACCCGGTGATCCTCCGCTCTCCGTACAACAACACGCTCACCACTTGGAGGAAAAACACATTGACAGTTCACCCAGAGACAATAACCGAATATTTTCAACTATCTATTGACACCGCACGTGCTGCTTGAAAGATACGCGTGAAACTTGAAGGCGCGTCGGGCGGACAAGCTTAAGGCTTTGAAAGATCAATCTGCATCGCACGTCTTTGATCGATCGCGAGAATTCAACCTTAAGGCTTATGCTAATCTGAGAGAATTGCCATGGCTGCAAGACGGCATTTTCCACCACCCATATAAGGGTGTGCTATCCAAGCACCGGAGATGATGCGTCATGGTCCATTCCTTGCTGGTCACTGGCCCATTCATCTACAGAATAAGATTGCTACTCAGGCTGCAGACAATGAAGGACTCGCAGGGAAAATAATAGACTGGCTACAGGCTGCAGACAATCAATACCTCTCTTATCCACTTCTTCTTCTTCTTTTTAATTATTAAACCCAACTGGTTTAAGCTCCGGGTTATATATTGGACTTAGTTATTGTTTCTGTTAATTTTAAACAACATTGCTTTATTTTTAAAAATAAAAACAATTAGAATTATGTTAATTTGGATTTTTTGTAAAATCAAATCAAATTTGATCGAATTATTCGAGTTATAACATATGAACTCCTATATATCAAATTTAATTTAAAAACTTTTTTTGATTTAGAGATTTAATCGATAGTCATATGTTTGACTCGCTAATCAATTCAAGTTTAATTATAATTTTTTATTAAGTATATATTATAGTTATAGAGACAGATTTTGGTACTCAATAATAATAATAATAATAATAATAATAATAATAATAATAATAGGAGAAATAGTAATACTAATACTAATAAAAGAAGAAGAATTTGATTTTTTTCCCATGAAAGCAATGAAATTAAATTATTTAAAATGGGCCAAGCACATATAACAAAGATTATTATGTGTTTATTGAAACACAAAACTAGATAACTTTGTAGATACGTGTGCTTAGAGTGTTTTTATTTTAAATTACTTTTTATTTAAAAATATATTAAAATAATATTTTTATATCAGCTGATTATAATTATTAGAAATAAAATAAAAATAATATTATTAATTTAATATTTTTATGTTAAATATATTTTTAAAATACAATCACGCAATTCCAAATATACTAAGTTTTTTTCTTGAGAAAATGAAGAAGAGAAGAGAAGAAGAAATGTTAAGTGGTCTCGGTCTAGCCCAATAAACAAAACCGCTGACTGTAATTCGGGTTTAAGATATATCAAAGCCAACCAAACAGAAGTTCATAACCCGATTCACAGTACAAGCCTTCCTGTACCCAAACATGACTCTCTCTTCTCTTTATTTTCGTTTTATTATACTATTGTAACGTGTGCACGTGGGTCCCAATTTTATTGTTAATCGGAAGAACCGCAGGAAAAAATAGAATTAATTGGTCAATACTGAGCCTCTCCATTCGAACTCTTTCGATTGATTTCTCGCTTCTCTCTGTCTGAATTCGATCGCTATTGGCAGCCATGGGAAAAGAGGTAGTCTTTAATCTCTCCTCCATCTTCACTTTTCGGATTTGAAAATAAAGGAAATCGAATTCACTTTCATACAATCAATTTTTCGGATCTGCAAAATAATTTTTATATAATCTGGCCGTGTTCTACATTACACGTACTATGTTTTCATGTTTTAGAAATAGTTGATAAGATTATTTAAGTTAGGATGATTCCTCCTAATGTTTACGACATTGTATGCCCAGTTTGTGGGTGATCTATTAAGATTTAGGGTTTTTTTTTTTTCGAATTAGGAATAGGAAATCAGCGATGAGGTGTTTTTATTGTTGATTTTTATGTTTTTTAATCAGTTGTTTGAGAACGATTTGACGTTTCTTCGGGTAATAATGGTATTGTTTTACTGTGTAGATTGAGCTGAAAACTGCTCCAGCTGATTATCGATTCCCTACGACAAATCAAACCAGACACTGTTTCACTCGCTACATTGAATTTCATAGGTATTGTTCATTAGTCTTTGTCGATTTCATTTCATTTATCTGTCTATTATTTAGTGGTTATTCATTAGTCTTTGTCGATTTCATTTCATTTATCTGTCTATTATTTAGTGGTTATCTTTCCATTTTTTTCACATTTTTTTTCTTAAACGTTAATTATTATTGACTGCAGGTGCGTGGCAGCGAAGGGTGATGAAGTTAGTGATTGCGAACGTTTTGCTAAATACTACCGCTCCCTTTGCCCCTCTGAGTGGGTGAGTATACTGAGCCTTTTATATATATATATATATAGTGTAGTTCTCTGTAAAATGCTGGCATTAATTTCAGTGGTTTCTTACTCACATGGGATGTTATATTTGCATTTAGCATTATCGGGAATGTTATTTTGCATCATTCATGGTTTGGGAGTCAGGTTAAATGTATACACGCCTGTCTGGTGCTACATGATGTGGTGTGTTTCATGAAATTGCGAGAGAGAAAAATTAACCTCTATTTTTCCTCTTTGCTATCGGAATACACTGATATCTGTTGTGTGGGCTTATTTACAATATTGAGAAATTAGACAAGCTTGCCTATATGTTAGAAACCCATTTTACCTCTCAAACATCATGCTCTCCACACTTGTCATCTTTGTGGAACAACAAGCCATCTATATGTGCTGTTCTATCTATAAAAGTTGAAGCGTGACACCTTGTTAGCCAATTTTTCAAGAGCATAATTGTGACATAGTGTGGGAAGAGAAAAAACAACAAAGAACAATAAATTGATGGCAAAAACTAGAAAAAAATGAATTTGGAACTGGAAAAATAGGTTTAGGGTTTCTAGACAACCTTTTAAACACATTATGATCGATGATAATATACAAAACATGTCTGAAAAATAAGCCAGGCAGTTTTATTTATACTAGTACTAGGTCTAAATCCTAATCCTTGTTGGAAAAAGAATCCTTAGAAAGTTATATGACCAATATTTAATCTAAATGGCATTAGGATTCTTAGACTAATAAGAGAAGTAAAATTACTAAGTAAAGCCCCATGTTGATTAGGCGTGTTAGTATCTGACTGGTGAATTATGACTATGAGACTATAATAATGGAATGGCATTAGGATTTTTAGACTAATAAGAAAAGTAAAATTAATAGTAAAGCTCCACGTTGATTAGGCTTGTTAGTATCTGACTGACGTATTATGACTATGAGACTCTAATAATGGAATGGCATTAAGATTTTTAAACTAATAAGAAAAGTAAAATTACCAAGTAGACCTCCACGTTGATTAGTTGATTAGGCTTGTTAGTAAGCTCCATGTTGGTTAGGCATGTTAGTATCTATCTGACGTGTCATGACTATGAGACTCTAATAGAGATCTTTTTGCATGACCTATTTTCTTTCATTCCCTGGCCAACATAGACGAATATTTGGTCCTGGATTACATGTAAACAGAATATTTCTGCATTCGGTGCTTTAACATGTCATTACTTAGAATTTGGAAGCATCCAGTCAGTGGTAAGATATAGTCTAGGATTCAAATGAATAGTTTATAGGACAAAGAACATTTTGTGTACTGACTTAGTCTGTTCTTAATTAATGCTGCAATGCTATGTTCATCACTCTTGTATATTGAATCATACCTTCTACTATTTTAACTTTGATCCAAATATGGAATGTCATCTCTCTGTGTTGCTAGTAGTCAGTGAGATGTTGTCTTGGAATATACCATTATTGGTCTACTGTAGATTTCAAACTCTTAAATGGAATCTGTTTTGTTGCATATTCTCTATAGTGCTTGAAGTGGCAGTGATTTGTGTGTAGAGTCGTTAAAAAGTTTTTACCATTGTAATTGATCACTGTTTCTTTCTTTTCCATTTGAATGAAGGTCGAGAGGTGGAATGAGCAGAGGGAGAATGGAACATTTCCAGGTCCCCTTTGATCTCACATCAGGGAGCTGAACAGTCTCTGGCCGTATTTGTCTTCTCATTTTCTTCTAGCAACATTTGTGGTTGTGCTTTGACTGTGAATTAATAAGGCACCATTTGGAATTCCTTGTCAGTTTGTTGAATTGACAATGAATTGTTGTGGATATTTGTGCTGGTTTCTAATTTGTTCATTTTTGTTGTACTGTTAATTGTTCTTCACTGTTAGGGGTGCAGCCTTTGAGTGCGTTTACAGTAAATGGTTTTGGAATACCTTTGAGTGTTCTGCCAAGCAATGCTTGTACCTTGTCACCATTGTAATTGCTAGCGTAAGTGTATTTTTTTTATTTTTTTTTATAGACAATTGGCATAAGTTCAGGAATGAAATTGGTTGGGGTAAAATGCAGCAACTGTATGCTGGAGCCGAGACCGAATACAGACTTCTCAGGGGAGGTAGGGTCTAAAACCCATAAGTTTTGGAGAACCAGCCACCGTGCTTCCATTGGTCCCTACAACTCTGCTTAAATTCTTCCTTTTGGTTTCTGTGGATGGGTTTCAAGTTTCAATCTACAAGTGTGTGGCATGCTAATTATAAATTATTTATTAGAGAGATGGATTTGAAGAAATGGGGCAAAGCCATATCTGTGGATTGTATGTTACGTGTCGGTGCAGAGTCCGTCGACGGATTCTGACATTAATCTGGCTGCCATTACCATATGCTCCTCAAAAGGTATGTATCTAAGGAATTCGAACATTATTCGAACAAACAAACAAAAAACTCCGTGGTCAGAGTGGGAGAGCTGTCCCATTGTTTACTAAGCATGCTCTAAACGACCTCATATAAACAATACGATGAAAAATGAAAATCGTTTTAGGTGATAAAGTGAAATAATTTGATTGCCAGCTCTCATTCTCATTGAAGAGTTTGCAAACAAAAGCTACCGTCCGAGCTGGTGGACCAACCAACACCAACCACCACCACCAACCACCTCTAGTTAGCTTGCTTCTATCCCAATCTTGCTTGCCTTGACGTGATGGGATGGTGAAATTCTCTTTTAAACAGCGCCACTAATTTATGCATGTCAAACTTATTACCTTCAATTTACATCAAAGCCTCTCGGGAGCTCTGCGCAACAATATAATAACTTTGCTTCTACAACCAGAAAGCTAGAGATATATGGTGTTATTCAAAGCATAAACAGAAAATCATATCCACTTTCTTAGAAGGCTCACTGATAGATTGACCACAAATCAAATGTCATGTGGTCATTTTAAGAGGGTTCATTTGGCCTAATTAAACATCATGTAATTACTGTGATAGAAGCCATACTAGCTATGTAACCTGCATAATAAATTTTTTTCAAGAAAAAGATATGTTCAATGTCGACCAAAGCGTGTTCTAGAGAAGGAAAACAAATAATGTTGAACCATAAAAAGAAAAAAAGAAAAACAAAATTGACATCATATCCTTTTAACTCATTAAATCTATGACTCGAGTCATTTGACATAAATCAAACTTTAAAAAAAAAAACAATAAAGTCTAATTTTTAACTAACTAATGTTAAATTAGAAGATTAACTTAAAGGAAACAAAATCAATCATGCAAAGAAAAAAATAACAACTACAAGCTAAATAAAAGAAGCGAGAGGTTGCTCATCTAACTGCCTAACCTACATATAAGGTTATGAGACTGAGATAATTTAATAAAAAGTAAAACAAATAAAATAAAAAAATCTAATGCTTTTTTTCTTATATAAAAAAAAAAAACTAATGTTGAATGTTGAATATATAATGTAAAAGATTAGAAAAATAGCAATTATAAGAAAATAAAAGGCTCGATCCCACACGGGTAAACTCGTCATTCTAACCATTCAAGTCATTAGATTAGGATAACTCAGCAACCATAAAATCTATTTTTAAAAAAAGATAAAAATGATGAGCATGTAAATAAAAAAGATAAAAATATCACGGAAGGTCAAAGATGGATGGCTTCTTTCATATAAAATGAAATTTTCACATGGGCATCCGTGGACAATGTGCCGTTCACAATTTTCATATTCGGGTTAGCCGTGCATGTGAAACTTGTAGGATTTTTTTTAAGGCCTGTTTGGGAGAGCGGTTATGGTAGTTTTTTAAAGTGTTTTTCGTGCCAAAATACATTAAAATGATGTTTTTTTTATTTTTTAAAAATTATTTTTGATATCAGCACATCAAAATGATCTAAAAACACCAAAACATATTCATTTAAAATAAAAATAAAAAATTGATTTTTTTGAAAACAGCCTTTGAAACGTTGTCCAAACAGGCATTTAATCTGATAAGTACAGCCTACTATTCCACAGCTACACACGTTCTTCGTCAGCCCTCTCCCCTCAACCTTATAATTATTTATTTAGATTTGTTATTTTATGTTTTTTGTTATTTTATGTTGGGGATATGGGTGATTTTTTTTTTTGAAAATATGTTTTGTTCAAAAATATATTAGAATAATATTTTTTATTTAAAAAAATTATATTTGACATGAAAATATCTAAAAACCAAAAAAATAATTTAAAATAAAAATAAAAAATTTCAAAAACATATTTGAAACGCATTAACTAAAGGATTAAATTGCGTTGTGTGAAAAGATCAAATTGCTCAAAAATGGCATGAGAAAAAATAGCAGGTAAATCTGTGCTATACAAGGGCGTGATTGTCTACATGTAGGGGTCAAATTAAATCTCAAATAAAAGGGGCCAAATTGCATAGATTCATAAATTAAAATTTCAACTCTATTTCCTTTTCTTGCTCAAATAGCATCATCTGTTGACGAACTATATTTTCTACCCAGATATACTCGAAGGGTTAGTCCAGCAGTAAAGTTCTTGGTTTAAGAGATATTTTGGAGGTTTAGAGTTTGAATTGTATTAACTATACTAGTTATGATTTATTGTATTCTTGTGGGAGTAACATTTTATGGATATTAAAATATAAAAGTTTGGAGATTTAATCAAAATACATATAAACTAATGTGAACACTGCTTATAAAACAGAAACTCTAGACAAACAATAAGATAAAAGTCTCTACTTATTAATTGCATCAAAAGACCATAGAGCTGGCTTCTCTGCTTAAGTTGCGACTTGGTAAGTTTATATATTGATAATTGAATTAGAATTAGTTTATATTGATAATTAAATAAGAGGATTACGTGAGTGATTTGGGTTTGACAGCTTCCATTTTTTTTTATTTAATGCGTTTAAATGTAAGTTTTACTTAAAATAAATATTTAATTACATTTGTTTTTAGTATTTTTCATTAGTTTTAATGTGCTAACTTAAAATATGATTTCTATCCTTTTCATGCAGGAAGCGGTCAAGGGGTGTTTTAGTATGCTTACAATTGTTTTTTAAATTTTTTTTAGTTTAAAATTATATCAAAATATTTTTTTTAAATATTATTTTTGATATTAAGATGTGAAAATGACTTGAAGACACCAAAAAATATTTAATTAAAAAAATAAATAAAATAAAAATATTTTTCTTAAAAATATTAAATCATACATTGACACCAAGAATTTATTTTGTGCTTGTTTTAGGATTTTATCATCATAAATAGCAATTAATATTATTATTAGTACTACTACTACTACTACTACCTGATTTAGAAGTGGACGCGTGGGGGGCATGCCGGTTACCCGTCATTCATAGGGTTGCCACGCCGACAAGCCGCGAAAGGTGACACGTGACGGGAGCAAATTGGTAGTATAGCCCTTGGGATCACTAGAAGACTGCTTCCTAACGGCTCCCTCTGGAAGCTTTATTTTTTTATTGTTTTAAAAGGAAGACTTTATTATTTCATTATTGTAATTTGTAAAATATGTAATTGGCTAATAATTAATTTGCAATCCTTTTTTTTTTTTTTTTTTGTCTTGAACTATTGATTCTTTCCTTGGTACTTTTGCTCATAGATATATTTTGTGAGCACTATTTTTAATATTTTTTATAGTAATAAAAAACAATTATTTTAGCGATTTCATATTTAGGATTACTCAAATAAAATTATATATTATCATTCTCGAAAAAAGAATGAATATTGCAAATGTAATGAAAAAAATGTCGATGATTTTTTTAATTTTTAAAACCAATAATTTATTTTATCATATAAAGTCATAAATGTTTACTAATTGGTACATAATTAGAAGTGATTTAATGATGGATTACACTATATATTTCAAGGTACACGCAAGAAAGAAAGAAGGTAAATTCAGAATTCTAAACAAAATATAATAAAACACCAAGCATTAAAGTAGGATTACACTAATTAATTAATTAATTAATTAAAAAGAAGACAGAACTCCTACGTTAAAAAGTTTTCGAAACATATACTTGTGCTTATTACTAAGCTGTCACATCCATACACGTTAACCACGACTCTTTCTATCCGTTGTGGATTATAACACAAAAACAAAAGAAATACAAAAAAAAAAAAAAACCGTACGCTTTGAACTAACCACGCGTGACTCAATAAATACGCGTCCTTTAGCGCGTGTAGTCGTAACCTCCCTGGCTAAAAGAACCTTCGCTGCAACCTCCTCCTCCATTACTAATCTTTATAAATAGCCTTCTCCCCTCTCCCTATCAAAAACCCAACAAGCACTCTTTTATTCTCTCTCATATTCTCGGCAACCAAACAAGAAGAAGAATGTTTCGTGTAAGCAACAACTTGGTAGGAATTCTGAATTTCATAACCTTCCTGCTCTCAATCCCCATCCTGTGGGCAGGGATATGGTTGAAAAACAAAGGGACATCAGAATGCGATAAGTTTCTTGACACCCCAATTATTATCTTGGGGGTCTTTCTCTTACTAGTCTCTCTAGCTGGCCTAATTGGCGCGTGTTGTCGCGTGTCATGGCTTCTCTGGGCTTACCTCGTAGTCATGTTTCTCCTCATCATCTTGCTCTTCTGCTTCACGATTTTTGCTTTTGTCGTGACCAATAAAGGTGCCGGGCAAGTTTTGTCCGGGAAGGGGTATAAGGAGTATAAGCTGGGAGATTATTCGAATTGGTTGCAGAAGAGAGTGGGCAATGGGAAAAACTGGGGGAAGATCAAGAGTTGTTTGATTGATGCTAAAGTTTGCAGTGATTTTAACCAGAAATTCATGAATGATACTGTTGACGTCTTGTATACTCGCCATCTGTCTGCTCTTCAGGTAAACTTCTTTTTTTTATGCTTTTGAGTGATTGTTTGACTTTGCCGTTTTTTTTTTTTGTAGATCTGAGTTTTTGTTGTTAAAAAGAAATAATGTTAAAACATTATTCTCCAGAATTTTTTATGATTTTGATGTTTCAAATATTGTCATGATGACAAAAAAAAGATTTATTCTTTGTGATATACGGTTTTTTTTAGTTATTTTTCTTTCCTTCCTTATTATTTTAGGATTGTCGCAGTTGTTTATAGTTAATTATAGCTTTAGAAAGGAAAGCAAGATCACTTTTAGGTAACTGGATGAAGAATATGATTCTTTTTGGTGAATTAGTTGATTCTTGTCATCATGTGGTGTAAAAGCATATATTAAGATATGCATTTGTGCCCTTTTCTTTGATCTATACAGTATTCCTGTGATTTTGTTGGGATTCTGTGGCCAGCGATCCTTCCTGTGTGCTGATATGTGAAATCTACCCTATATTTGCTTTTAGCTTTACCTATGCTTTTGCTCGAGTCGTAATGAGTTGGGGAAATGACCCTCTTTTATTCCTCAATTATTATGGTTAATTACCTTTGATCATTAATATTTTTATCATCTACTAATTGCTTTTATATGGGGCAGTGGGGTCTCTTATTCTTGATGGCCTCTAACGGCAGTATGAACTGAGTTGTTGCAGTTTTATGTTTGATGGGCGCCGGTGGTGCATCTTAGTGAAGTTCAACTCTATATGATGATCTTTTTCTGTAAATGCAGTTCATTTGACAATATGAACTTTTGATTACCCTAGGACAAGAAAATGGAGATTCATTTCTTTAGCCAAAGGGTTTATTATTACCCCTTGATAATTTATTTATTTGACATATAACTCTGTAGTTCTTCAATTGTTTCTATGAACGTTTGGTAAATACTTGTTCTTCGAACCCTGACACTGGGTTCTGATGTTTCTTTATTGTTTTTACAGGCTGGGTGCTGTAAGCCATCAGATAGCTGTGGCTTTCTTTATAAATCACCGATCAACTGGGAGAAGACACTGACAAATTCCACCTCCGATCCTGACTGTAATGCCTGGGATAATCAAATAAATGTTCTCTGCTTTAATTGCAATTCGTGCAAAGCTGGACTGCTAGACAACCTCAAGAGGGATTGGAAGAAGGTGGCTGTTATCAACATTATTTTTCTTGTATTTCTCATCATCGTGTATACCGTCGGATGCTGTGCGTTTAGGAACAACAGAAGGGACAACAATGCTTACTCTGCTGGTTGGAAGCACCCTTAACTTGGAAAATTCTATGCAGCTAGCATGGATTTAGATAGTATTTCTTAGGATTAGTTGGAGGCAGCTCACATATTTGCTGCTCCCTCGGATGTCACATATATTTTTCTCCACAGTTGGTTTCTTTGTATAGCATTCTTATGCTTTTCTTTTTAGTATCGTTGGATTATATTGGTCATTTAGCCTTGTATGCTCTGCGGAGCTCACATTTTCTATATCTGAGACCTTGTTTGATCATTCTTCTCTGGTTTGTTTAATGCATCGGTTGCCAAACCATGCATTGATTCAATGCGTGTACTGTTTCTTAGGCGAACATTACATTGTGAAGTAGATTAATACTATTCCTTTAATATATTTATTACCATGGAGTGGTTCAGTTTCTTCTAGCCACAGATTCCACACCTAGAAACTGAAGGAACCCAGTTTGGCAAGGAGGTTGCTGATAAAAAATAAAATAAAAAATAAGGTCAAGAGAAACTGGGTTTCTTATGTTTCCAGGTGTGGATTCTGTGGTTAGGAAACTGAACCGTGCTAACTGCTGCTTCAGCAGAAGACTGGTTTCATCATATTTGTGCTGTGAAGCTAATGCTGGCTGGCTGGATATGCATAGCAGTTGACATTTGACGTGAAAAGTTGTGAACTTTTGACTCTGTTATTTAAAGTTGCCATATTTCTTATTCCTGATATGTAATGTTGGGTGCGATGTGAAAACTCAACAAAAAAATTTGTAAATTTTCCTCAAGGTGAATTCAACTGCAAACGAGAGAGGACAAGGAGAGGGGAGGCTAACATAGACTTCTCTGTGAACAGTGGGTTGGATTACATGAGCTAAAGAAATTTAGTTGTTCATCATGCCAAAATACTGTCCACAAGGTTTGGTGAAGATCAAATCATAGAAAACAAATTTACACGTGATTAATGAATGCATTTTGGGAGACTCGTCGAACTCCTAACATGTAATATCATCAGCAAAAAAAGCACAACGAGCATGGAACTTCACAAATAGAAAGAAAACTACATCAATCATTAATTTTTAGAGATAAATCATCAGTTTTTTTCTTTGCCATAAAGTTTTAAAACTGTATTTATATTGAAATAATGTATATATCTTAGCTGTATATAGTCATATTACAGGGTAAATAAATAACCATAAATATGGGGGGGACGTAAGAGTATATGGTTATGTTTAATAATCCTGAAATAGCTAGGAAAAATAAAGATTTTTTTTAAAAAAAAAATCTAGAAAAAAGTAAATCTCTTAGGCCTAATTTGAAATCTTAATTTGAAATCAAAAGTAATGTTTGTTTTGCATGATAAATATCCTGATGATTTCCTTCCGTAAAATGTGCAGTATCTCAGTAGTAGTAGGAAACTCGATTTATCTTCTTGGATACCTACTCTCCATCTCATTCTCCTAGCCGAAATCATCCAATATGCATTTGAGAGAGATGGATAAAAAGAAACAAAACCCTTCATTTTATTTATCACAAATTTTTAAAAGTGAACAAAAATTATGAGAAACAATGGAAAATAAACAAGTAAGCTTCCTAAAGACTTGCATTAATGGCATCAACGCTCTTTCAGGTGTGTTTCTTATTATCATCATCCTTTTCATCTTGTTTCCTTTTAATTTCTTTTCTTTTCTATACTGCCCAACATAGCAAAAATCTGGTAATCGAGCCTCAAAAGCTGGAAAAGACGCAATATTTTTCTAGTGTATTGAAGAACTAGTATCAATATGATTGAACTGATCTAAAAACCCAGATGATCAGAAGAATATGGACATCATACTTTCTTAAAAAAAAAGTGTAGCAACATTGTTTGTTGCTTTCGATCACGCGAATTCTCCAAAAACCTGTTTTTACAGGGAAACAGGATATATTCTTTGCAAAACTTCAACAATTCCTACAGTGTGTAGATGGGTTTGCGTTGATATTTGTCTGACTGTGCGCTTGCGATTTATTTCATGTCTCAGGAATTGGCATTCTATCCATTCCGTATGCCCTTTCAGCTGGAGGCTGGTTAAGCTTGATCCTGCTGATCTTGATCGCGGTGGCAGCCTGCTTTACTGGAATTCTGATGCGTAGATGCATGGATAGAAATCCTAATGTTACAGGCTATTCTGACATCGCCAGTCATGCATTTGGACGCAAAGGAAAACTGGTAGCGTCTTTGTTCACCTCTTTAGAGCTTTATTTTGTCGCTACTGGCCTTTTAATAATGGAAGGGGACAACTTGCATAAGCTTTGTCCGAACTTTGCATTAAAGCTGGGAAGCCTTTCTATAGATGGCAGGCATTCTGTTGTTATTCTTGCAGGTATTTTGATCTTGCCTACTATGTGGCTAAGTAACCTGGATGTTATGTCCTATGTTTCGGCCTGCGGGGTTCTGTCGTCTCTGGTTGTAGTTGTCTGTGTTTTGTGTGTTGGTGTGACTAAAGGGGTTGGATTTCATGGCAAAGGATCGCTGATAAATTTACAAGGGGTGCCTACTGCAGTCAGTATGTACGCCTTTTGCTATGGTGCTCATGCAATGTTCCCTAGTATATACAATTCAATGAGAAAGAAAAGCCAGTTTTCCAAGGTGAGGTATGGTTTCTTTTCGATTCAATTCAATATGGCTAATGATGAAAGAATTAGACCTGCAATTTTCTCTTTTCTTCTCCCATTTCAGGTCATGTTCATAAGTTTTGTCATGTGTACTATCACCAACTTATCTATGGCCGTATTGGGCTATCTTATATATGGTCAGAGTGTGCAATCTCAAGTTACATTGAATCTACCTATGCAAAAGCTCAGCTCCAAGATAGCAATATACACCATTTTGGCAGGTCCAATTGCCAAGTATGCATTAACAATCACACCGGTTGCCGCTGCAATCGAAAGTGTTTTGTCAGACAGGTATCAAGATAGTAAGCCGATAGGTATTCTTATCAGAATGTCTTTGTTAACTAGCACAGCAGTTATGGCCATGGTATTTCCATCTTTTCAGTCCGTGACGTCTCTAAGTGGAGCGGTTCTCATCGTTTTTGTTTCATTCCTGCTCCCATGTGCATGTTACTTGAAGATTTTTGAAGTTAATCAGAAATGGGGAATTGAGCTAGCATGTATCTTGACAATAATGCTAATGTCAGTTGTTGGTGGTGCTGTGGGCACATATTCATCTATTGCTCAGACTGTGAAGCATAATTAGGATCAATTGTCGGTTTTCAGAAGCTAATGCCATACAAAAATAAACATGCAATGGGATATGTTTCCTTGTGATGCTATTATGTATAGGTTTCAAATATAACTGTATTTCATATTTCGAACAGGATCCCGAAGTCATTACCAGAAACAAGTCGAAAAGAAAAGGCAGAGAGGGAAAAAACTGAGCTGAATTTGAATGTTCCAGTATCAGACTATTTCTGGATGTGTATGACTACTGTAAGAATTGGCAATGATATTTCTTTCTCATTTTCTAATTTGTCAGTCTGAGTTTTTTAATGTCAGCAATTTTCTTCTTCATGGATTGATATATACCATGAATTGATCTTTGATGTGTCATCGTTTTTTAAGTACATGATGCACATGTCGACTTGAATGCTTTCAAAGTAAAAATTCATTAATCTTGAGTGAAATTCTGTTTTGTTGAATTGGAAATGCACAAGAAGATTGCAGGTTTCCCCTATGAAAAGGGTATGATTCCTTAAGAATTAATAGTTTTCTACGTCTTATATGCATTATTATATTGATCCAGAAACTTCGCAAAGTAAAACTTCAACAATCAG
The DNA here is from genome assembly GCA_009078335.1 of Salix brachista. Taxonomy (NCBI): domain Eukaryota; kingdom Viridiplantae; phylum Streptophyta; class Magnoliopsida; order Malpighiales; family Salicaceae; genus Salix; species Salix brachista. The sequence goes on along the minus strand of CM018589.1, from coordinate 10,256,301 downwards.
GAGGACCTTTATAGTTGAAAGGTGAAGTCAATCAATATAAACACTGAGCACTTGAAAAATGAACAGAGTTCAATATGCTGTTACATTTCGTTGGCTATAATATGAGGTCTGAAATCCATTTTCTTTTCCTTTGATTGCTCGTTTATCTGTCATCTATTACATTAGGGGATTTACTTTGTTCTATATAAAACTTTGATGAGACGGGGAACATCACAATCTCAGAAAGTAACCACAGAAGATTTGTTCTGAAAATGGAACCTGAGTGAAGCATAGGACAAGGATATTTCGACATGAAATTTGCATCTCCGAAAGGAAAAATAATAAACTCGAGGCGGTCATTCAGATTCATCAAACTTGGTGAAGTTTTCATATAGAAGTGGCTCTTCCAAATGTATTTTACAGATGTTATGTCCTGAAGATTCATCCACAGAACCTTGCTAAATATTTGTCCTGTTAGAATTATGTGTGAGATGCTGCCTTGAAGATAGAATTAAATTAATTTAGATGTTTTTGAATTTTGATTTCAATAGCAGAGTTTAATTCAGTATTTGCTGAAAATATGCTATAAATTGCCAATAATCTCTCATGGTTGTTGAGAGTTTGTTTTTTAATACAATTAAGGTTCTTGTAAGCCTATATAATAGGCATTTCAAATTCAATAAAATACATTGATCTTTCTTCAATTTCTCAGTTCTGTGATTCCCAGATTTTAATTCAAACAACAGTTACTGTTCAAATCATAAAATCTAACAGTCCCGTCAGCTTGTGGCACAAAATTTGTCCCTTGATCTCATGTTGGTCTGAAGCTTGACCTGATATCAACATAGACAAACCAGAAATCACAACAATAGAACCTAACAATAAAAAAATAATCACTAAAATTATCATTATTATTGCATAAACAATAAAATCATAAAAAAAACATATGATCTGAAAAACAGATAAAATAATAGAAAACACAAAAAAAATAACAAAGGGAAAAAAGGAGCAATATTAATTTTAAAATTATCACCAACATAAATTAAAATTTCAAAAAATAAAAATAAAACCCCGATAAAAAATGAAATGAAAATAAATAAAAATAAAATCTAAAAGCATGAATAAAAAAATACGGACAGAAAACAAACATTGTCCAAGAAAGACAGAAAAGAGAAAGGAATGAACACTAAATAAAATTTTAAAAGAATAGGTGTTAAATGGAAAACAAAATATATAATTAATTCCAATTGAATGATAAAACTGCTAGAAATCAAAACCTTGAGACCGAAAAACAATAAAGAGATTCTTAAAAAAAATGCATTGTAACCAACATAAATTAAAATTTCATAACGGAATCGAATAAAAATAAAACCTCAATGAAAAATAAAATGACAAAAATTAAAAACAAAAACTAAAAGCATAAATGCATAAATATGGACAAAAAATAAACATTGTCTAAGAAGGACCAAAAGATCAAAGGAATTAATCCCAAATAAAAAATTAAAAGAATAAGTACCAAAATAAAAAGCAAAATATATAATTAATTCCAATTGAAGGACAAAAATGAAACAAACCAAAACTTCGGGACCGAAAACAATAAAGGGATTTAAAAAATCAATATAGTGCAATTGGTGAACAAATTAAAAGAATAAGGACCGAAATGAAAAGTAGCAAAATGACAATTTTCAATTGATGGACAAAATTAGAACAAATTACAACTTCCATGCCATATTTATTAAAGGAACCAAAAACAGACCAAAAATCAAAAGATTAAGGACCGAAACGAAACCTACCGTATATAATCAATTTCAATTGAAAGGCATGATTGCAAATAATCGGAATTTCCATTGAAAAATCAGTATGCAAAATGAAATCAAAAGATCAGGAACTGAAATGAAACAACTACAAATATGAAGGACCAGACCGTACTTGACGACAACAGGAGACATCAGGAGAGAGAAAAGGGGGGGTGAAAGAAAAACCGTTCACCGGAGATTACACGGTCACATTAAAATGCCACGCACCGGTCAGGGAGATATCATGGACACGACGAAAGCCCAGTTTCCACTGTCTTAAGACGTTGCATGGGCTGCCTGAAAGACGCGTGCGTGCGGAACACTGTAGCCACGCGTGTACGATGCGCCTACAGTGTCCCAGGAAAAGAAATAATAAAAAATAGTTAATTACCCATACACCCCTGTAACTAACGATATCTATGAAAACATCGAGGGTGTAAGTACTATAATACCCCCAATTGCAGGGGTAGTGTTTTGTCGTTTAGGGGGCTAGTTGTGTTAACTTATTGTGCAACAAATCGGGGAAAGCTATCCATGTCCTCTGAAAAATTCAAAAATACCCCCGGTCTCGAGGGTTAAAAAATTTCAGACCTAGAATAAAATAATAATTTTATTGTTTGAATCCATAGTAATCTATATGAACAGTAAAAATATAAAAAGGAAAACCGAGACAGGTTTTATATATATCTTTAATATTGGGAAAATTGTTCCGTTGCTTTTTTATTGATATTGGTAGCTTAAATAGTAATTAATAAAAACAACAACTTACCGGTTTGAATGGAATGCCAATAAGCTAATTTTTATCTAATTGACTAATATCTCGCTAACTTATCTAACCAAGCCTTTATCTCATGCTTCACCTTTCACGTGACATGTAATTAAATATAACTAAAAAACTAACTAAACTGGCTAGGCTAAAGACAATAGTTTATGGTAACCAGACTAAGTAACCGAACAGTGACCCAACTAAACCAGCCCAACCGAACTAGCCTTGCTGGCACTTAGCCTTTCTTGATTTGACTGAGGACTAACGGCTGACGAGACCTTGCCGTGCGTGGACTACTGCCTGACGAGACCTTGCCCTGCGACTGACGAGACCAGGCACGAGGGCACGTGATATTGCCTTCACCTCTCTAAAAAGTGTGTTTGACATTGCTTTTACTTATGTAATTGAGGTTGAAAAAAAACAGTTTAAAAAAAAAACACTTTAACTGTGGTTCAAAATAAGCAGTGAAGTGTTTGGTTAAAACTGTGGTTGAGTTGGAGGTTGAAAAAAAACAGTTTTGGGTGTTTGGTTACCAAGCTTTTCATATTACTTTTAACTTGTGAAATTACTTTAAAGGGTATATATATAATTTTTTTAAATATTGTAAATTTAATAATTATAATAATATAATGTAATTAATAATTCATGAAAAAACAAATATTATTTTTTATTCTCCCATCAAACTACTTGCAATTTCATCACGAATAAATATTTCCTTTCCATTAGGACTGATCTGTATCTACACATTTTTTTTATTTTTTTTTAAATATATATTTTAAACAAACGGTCTAGGCCGAGGGCAGCCCAACCAAATTGGGCCTAAGCCCAACTTTGCAGGACTTGGGTTGGGCCGAGTGCAGCCCAGCCCAAGTCCAACTTAAAAAAAACTGAGGTGAAACGGTGCGCTGCACTGTTCACGTCTTCTTCGCGTGACAGTGCAGCGCACCTGTGCACGTGAATTATTTCACGTGCACAGTAGCTTCCGACCGACCACCAAGATAGCTTCAACGGACGATACCGACGGGTAGAGGAGGCCGAGGTGGTTCTTCCTATGGTGGTGGCGTCTGAAATGGTGGCCTGTGGTGGCCGGAGGCAACGTTGGAAGGTTGCGGTACTGTTCACCGACCACGATGAGAGCTTCAACGGACGATGCCGATGGGTAGAGGAGGCTTAGGTGGTTCTTCCTGTGGTGGTTTCGTCGTAAATGGTGGCCTGTGGTGGCCGGAGTCAACGATGAAAGGTCCCGGCATCCATGGTTGTTTTGGAGAGAAAGAGAGAGAGAGCCATGCACAGATCGATTGTTCATGCAAAACGCAATATTGCTTTACCAGTTTTGTTCACCAAAAATATTGCTTTACCATTTTTTTAATTATCGAACATAAAATGGATTTGTCAAAAGGGCAGCAGAGGATGAATGTGTAAGTTTTGTTCTATATATATGTATCGGCGTTTCAAAAATACAAGATCGCAGATACAAAAGCACCAAAAAGTAGCTTTGCATGAAACACCATTTCGGAGCATTTTTTCTATGGGTCCCATGCTTTGAAACTGTGTTTGGTTGTTTACCAAACACTCAATTGAGAAGCCGTTTGGCAATCGTGGATCGCACCACAATGCCAAACGGCCACTAAATGACCTTGCCCACGCATTCTGAAGCTCTTTGGCTAAGTGCATGTTTGGCATTGTGGTGCGATCCACGATTGCCAGATCGCACCATAATTTGCTGTTTGGATAATAGGTAAAAACAGTTTTATTGTGTGGGACCCACACCAAATTCTCTCCAAAACGCCGATTCATGGAAAGCTGGAAATTGATGCTTTTTTATCTGCGATTCATGCTTATTCAAACGACGATACACATTTGAAATAAATAACCGTTGAAAAAAAAAAACCTACGAAGAAGATGAGCATGCACTGTCATCTTCTTCGTAGGGTTTTTTTTCCTTCACATGCCAAACGGCCATGAGGAAGCTTCGACTCTGCATGAAGGTGAGTCTCTCTCTATCTCTCTCTCTGCCCAAAACAGAACAGCCATGGAAGCCGAGAGCTTTCATCGTTGACTCCGGCCACCACAGGCCACTATTTACGATGAAACCACCACAGGAAGAACCACCTCGACCTCCTCTACCCATCGGTATCGTCCGTTGAAGCTCTCGTGGTGGTCGGTGAACAGTACCGCCACCTTCCAACGCTATCTACGGCCACCACAGGCCACCATTTCAGACGCCACCACCACAGGAAGAACCACCTCGGCCTCCTCTACCCGTAGGTATCCTCCGTTGAAGCTCTCGTCATAGTCGGCCATGTTACTGTTCACGTGAACAGTAACATGGCATAATAAATTCAACAAAGAACGACGGGTGCAACGCACCGTTTTTACGTTTTGAGAGTTATTAGAACTGTTGGGCTGGGCTGCTCTCGACCCAGCCCAAGTCCAGCAGAGTTGGGCCCTTTTGGCCCACATTGGTTGGGTCGGCCCATTTAGTTTGGGACAGGCCCATTCCGATTTTTTTTATTTTTTTTAAATATATATATATATATAGATAAAGATTCGTTCTGATGAAAAACAATGACGCGTGACTTCGTTGCACTCCACAACCCTGTTATTTTTCGATTGATTATGAATTAAAAACTTGCAACTGGATTTGACATTGGAATTATATCCTTACAACTGGATCGCAGATCTTGGTAGGAATGATATTGTTACCATATGTTGTTCCTCGATCAAATAGCAAATGATAGCAGAGGCATTTACGTATCGATTTAGTTCGTGATGAAATTGCAAGTAGTTTGATGGGAGAATAAAAAATAATATTTGTTTTTTCATGAATTATTAATTACATTATATTATTATAATTATTAAATTTACAATATATAAAAAAAAAATATATATATATATATATACTCTTAATTTCACAAGTTAAAAGCAATATGAAAAGTTTGGTAACCAAACACCCAAAACTATTTTTTTTTTCAACCTCCAACTCAACCACAGTTTTAACCAAACATTTCACTGCTTATTTTGAACCACAGTAAAAATACTTTTTTTAAAACTGTTTTTTTTAAACCTCAATCGCAAAAGCAAAAGCAATGTCAAACACACAACCATGCTTCCTCTGCTCCCAAACTTTCCATTTCACCAACATATCAGCACTGCCTTCCCCTTCTTCTTCGTCATTTTTCTCTTCATAATCTCCTCAGGTTCCGGCCAAACTACACCATCTTTATCAGTGGGAGGGAGAGTCACCACCAGTTGGTGAAGTTTCCCCAATTTCTCTTTCAAACACGACACGTGGAAGACGAGGTGGATCGTTGATTCAGGAGGTAGATCCAAACTGTAAGCTACCTTTCCCACCTTCTTCAGCACTTGGAAGGGTCCGTAAAATCTAGGAGACAGCTTCGTTTTCCTTCTCAGAGATACTGTTTGTTGTTTGTACGGTTGTAATCGGAGGTAAACCCAGTCCCCTTGCTCAAAGTTTCTATCAGTACTTGCGGTCTGCATACTTTCTCATCCTGTCTTGCGCTTGTTGCAGATTGGATTGAAGGATGCTGATGATCTCATCCCGTGTCTTCAAGGTATCTTCCACTTCCTGTAATAGTCATATTACTGGGCAAATAAATAACCATAAATATGAAATAAAAAACACAAGAGTAAATGGTTATGTTTGGTAATGAAAAGAAAACCAATAAGAAAGAAAAAAACAGAAAAATAATTTGTTTAAATGGGTACTCGACTGATGTATGTTTTTGACACCTAGGAGAACAGTGATTTCTAATAATAATCTGCCAAATTCTGTTATAAAAAAATATATATTTGTTTAAATGGGGATTCAACCACTATATGTCGAAAAGGTAAAAAAATAAATCCTGAAATAGCTAGGAAAAATAAAGTAAGAAGCTTTTTTTTATAAATAATCTAGAAAAAGAGTAAATCTCTTAGGCCTAATTTGAAAATCTTAATGATCTTATTTGGTTATAGCTAACTGATTTTACTATATAACAATGCTCTCAAGTATATTTGTAAAATATAAGCACGATCAGAAGTAATGTTTGTTTTGCATGATAAAATATCCCCGATGATTCCCTGCCGTGAAATGTGCAGTATCTCAGAAGTTGTAGGAAACTACTCTCCTTCTCCTCACTGAAATCATACAATATGCATGCATTTGAGAGAGATGTTTAAAAAGAAACAAAACCCTTCATTTTATTTATCAGAGTTTTAAAAGTGAACAAAAATTCTGAGACACAATGGAAAATAAACAAGTAAGCTTCCTAAAGACTTGCATTAATGGCATCAACGCTCTTTCAGGTGTGTTTATTATTATCATCCTTTTCGTCTTGTTTCCTTTTAATTTCTTTTTTTTTCTATACTGTCCACTATAGAAAAAATCTGGTAAACGAGGACCAAAAGCTGGAAAAGTAGCAATAGTTTTTTAGTGTATTGAAGAACTAGTATCAATATGATTGAACTGATCTAAAAAACAGATGATCTGAAGAATATTGGCATCATACTCTTTAAAAAAAAGTGTAGCAACATTGTTTGTTGCTTTCGATCATGTGAATTCTCCAAAAGCCTGTTTTTACAAGGAAACATGATCTATTCTTTGCAAAACTTCAACAATTCCTACAGTGAGTAGATGGGTTTGCGTTGATATTTGTCTGACTGCGCTTGTGATTTATTTATTGTGTCAGGAATTGGCATTCTATCCATTCCGTATGCCCTTTCAGCTGGAGGCTGGTTAAGCTTGATCCTGCTGATCTTGATTGCGGTTGCAGCCTACTTTACTGGAATTCTGATGCGTAGATGCATGGATAGAAATCCTAATGTTACAGGCTATTCTGACATTGCCAGTCATGCATTTGGACGCAAAGGAAAACTGGTAGCGTCTTTGTTCACCTATTTAGAGCTTTATTTTGTCGCTACTGGCCTTTTAATATCAGAAGGGGACAACTTGCATAAGCTTTTTCCGAACTTTGCATTAAAGCTGGGAAGCCTTTCTATAGATGGCAGGCATTCTTTTGTTATTCTTGCAGGTTTTTTGATCTTGCCTACTATGTATCTAAGTAACCTGGATGTTATGTCCTATGTTTCGGCCTGTGGGGTTCTGTCTTCTCTGGTTGTAGTTGTCTGTGTTTTGTGTGTTGGTGTGACTAAAGGGGTTGGATTTCATGGCAAAGGATCACTGATAAATTTACAAGGTGTGCCTACTGCACTCAGTTTGTACACTTTTTGCTATGGTGCTCATGCAATGTTCCCTAGTATATACAGTTCAATGAGAAGGAAAAACCAGTTTTCCAAGGTGAGGTTTGGTTTCTTTTCTATCACTTCAATATGGCTAATGATGCAAAAATTAGACTTGCAGTTTTCTCTTTGTTGCTAGTTATGACTAACCACTGATTTTCTCTTTGTTTCTCCCATTTCAGGTCATGTTCATAAGTTTTGTCATGTGTACTATCACCAACTTATCTATGGCTGTATTGGGTTATCTTATATATGGTCAGAATGTGCAATCTCTAGTTACATTGAATCTACCTACGAAAAAGCTCAGCTCCAAGATAGCAATATATACCATTTTAGCAGGTCCAATTGCCAAGTATGCATTAACAATCACACCGGTTGCCAATGCAATTGAAAGTGTTTTGCCAGACAGGTATCAAGATAGTAAGCTGATAGGTATTCTTATCAGAATGTCTTTGTTAATTAGCACAGCAGTTATGGCCATCGTATTTCCGTCTTTTCAGTCCGTGATATCTCTATGTGGAGCGGTTCTCATTGTTGTTGTTTCATTCCTGCTCCCATGTGCATGTTACTTGAAGATTTTTGAAGTTCATCAGAAATGGGGAATTGAGCTAGCAGGTATCTTGACAATAATGCTATTGTCATTAGTTGTTGGTGCTGTGGGCACATATTCATCTATTGCTCAGACTGTGAGGCCTAATTAGGAATTCATTTGTCGGTTTTTAGTAGCTAATGACTTAGGGATCCTGTTCGAAATATGAAATACAGTGATATTTGAAACCTACACATAATAACATCACTGATATATATTCATGTCATCTGTAGAATCTGCTTCCCGCAATTCAACATGGTGTCTAGATTTAGAAAAAAAGAGCTAATATCACCTTTTTATATCCTACACTTTCCTTCACGCTGATACCACGAGTTGATCTTTGATATCTCATGGTTTTTTAAGTACATAATGCACATGTCGACAATAATGCTTTCAAAGTAAAAATTCATTAATCTTGAGTGAAATTCTTTTTTGTTGAATTGGAAGTGCACAAGAAGATTCAAGGTTTCCCCTATGAAAAAGGTATGATTCCTTGAGAATTAATAGTTTTCTATAAAGCTCACAACGGCTTTCAAGAGAAAAACGTATTTGTTATTGACACGGTATTTCTACAACCCTATCACAGTCCATGACGCAGCCCTATCACACTGAGATTATAATGTACAGGCTCCTTTGTTGAGTGGAACTAAAATTATGATAAGGATAACTTTAATTCAAATTCAAAAACCATGATCCTAATCTATAGCAGCAGTCACTGATGAAAACCAGGACTGTGATAAAGACCAGGACACTGCTGGCTAACATTTTCTACGTCTTATACTTGACTACATGCATTGTTATATTGATCCAGAAACTTCGCAAAGTAAAACTTCAACAATCAGGAGGACCTTTATAGTTGAAAGGTAAAGTCAATCAATATAAACACTGAACACTTGAAAAATGAACATTGTTCAATATGCTGTTACCTTTCGTTGGCTATAATATGAGGTCTGAAATCCATTTTCTTTTCCTTTGATTGCTCGTTTATCAGTCATCTATTACATTAGGGGATTTACTATGCTCTATATAAAACTTTGATGAGACGGGGAACATCACAATCTCAGAAAGTAACCACAGGAGATTTGTTCTGAAAATGGAACCTGAGTGAAGCATTGGACAAGGATATTTCGACATGAAATTTGCATCTCCGAAAGGAAAAATAATAAACTCGAGTCGGTCATTCAGATTCATCAAACTTGGTGAAGTTTTCATATAGAAGTGGCTCTTCCAAATGAATTTTACAGGTGTTATGTCCTGAAGATTCTGTTGAAATTAAAGAACTCAGCTGAAAAATTGATAAATTGAAGAACAAACGGTTACTGTTCAAATCAGTAACTTGAACTGCCAAAGAACCTAGAAAAACAGACACTGTAGCAATCAAAGAAGAACAAGTTCTATTTTTCAATAAACCGTGAGACACAAGTTAACTCACACGCAGACAATTTCAATTGGAAAATTTAGGAGCAGAATCAAATTAGGTTACTGTCATCCCTTAACTTCATTTATAGAAAAAAAAACTAAATACAAAGATAGAAATTCCAGTCCATCACAATTACTTCTACTGAACTGGAAAATAAACAAAACAGGAAAAACTAACTTAGCTAAATAGGAAATTTAACTTGCTGAGATCAATTCAATTTGATCCCTAATTAAAACATAAATTCAAAACTTAAAACACTTCTAATGATCTTCAATTTCTTCAATTGCAGTCTTGGAATCAAAGTCTTCAATCTTCAATCTTCAACACTCCCCCTTGGTTCCAAGACTTCATAGCTGCACATTCCAACCTTTACCCTTAAATCTTCAAACCTATCTTTAGCAAGAGACTTGGTAAACAAATCAGCCAATTGCTCTTTAGTAGAGACGTATTTCATCTCCAATTCTCCTTCAGTTTGGAACTGTCTTATTGCATGAAATTTTATCTTCACGTGCTTGGTTCTGTTATGGAACACATAATTTTTGGCGATTGCTATAGCAGCCATGTTGTCACACATCAAGTCTGTGGGATTAGCTTGATCAAAGCTTAACTCCCCTAGTATTTTTCTCAACCACACTAGCTGGTTTGCTGCAACATATGCAGCAATATACTCTGCTTCAGCAGTGGAATAGGCCACCATTGTCTGCTTCTTTGAGTTCCAACTGAAAATTGTTCCACCCATTGAAAAGCAGAAACCTGAGGTGCTTGTCATCTCTTCATCACTCCCTGCCCAGTCACTATCTGAAAAACCAACTAGATTAGTGATATTTGTTTTGGTGAAGTTCATCCCAAAGTCAAGTGTCCCCTTCAAATATCACAAGATCCTTTTTGCAGCCACAAAATGGTTTTGACTTGGGTTTTGCATAAATCTTGACAAGTAGTTGACTGTGAACACTATGTCTGGACGTGTTGCAGTCAAGTAGAGAAGACTTCCAATCAAACTTCTGTAGGTTCTTCCATCAGCCTGAGGGGATCCATCATCCTTTGACAGTTTTTGACCTGCTGTCATTGGTGTGCTGACAGGTTTGCAATTGTTCATTGCAAACTTGTCCAGAATCTTCATGGTGAAGTTCTTTTGGCACAAGAAACTACCTTGTTGTGATTGCATGATTTCCATACCAAGAAAATAAGATAGCAGCCCAAGTTCATTCATTTCGAACTTGGTCTTCATGTTGAGCTTGAACTCCTTCACTAATTCTTCTTGATTTCCTGTAATCAACAAGTCATCAACATACACAGACACAATTAATATATTATCAGCAACCCTTTTTACATACAAGGTGTGTTCATTCATGCTTCTTTCAAATCCCAAGCTTAGAAGGTAGTCATCCAATCTGCTGTACCAAGCTCTAGGAGCTTGTTTCAATCCATACAATGCCTTCTTTAATAGATACACTTGGTTTCTTGATGTGTCCACTTCGAAACCTTCAGGTTGCTCAATATATATCTCTTCATTTAATGTTCCATTTAGAAACGCAGACTTGACATCCAACTGCCACACAAGCCAGCCTGTTTGTGCAGCCAAGATCAACAATAGTTTGATTGTGTCCAGTCTTGATACAGGTGCAAATGTATCATAGTAATCGATTCCTGGTTCTTGAGAGTATCCCTTTACCACAAGCCTAGCTTTGTGCTTGTTTATGCTTCCATCTGCATTCAATTTGGTTTTAAAAATCCATTTCACTCCAATGACATTTTTATGAGAGGGTCTGTCAACTAATTTCCAGGTTTCATTTTTCTCTATCATCATCAATTCTTCTTTCATTGCTGTCATCCACACATGTGAATTCATGGCTTCTTCCACATCAATAGGATATGTTTCAGCAAGGTTGCACCTTTCATAAATATCACTTAGCATTCTGGTCCCTCTCACAGCCATGCTCTCGGGATCTTCTTCTTCTGCACTTTCAGTTTCACACTGAATTTCAGTGTTTGATGTCTCATCCATTGTAGCATCCCAATTCCATACTTTATCTTCATCAACTTTTACATCTCTAGCTATTATGGCTTTATTTGTTTTCAAATCATACATCTTATAACCACTAGATTTCATACTGTAACCAATCAAAATTCCAACCTCAGATTTTTGATCAAGTTTCTTTCTCTTGATGTCAATTTGTAAAACATAGCAAGGACTGCCAAAAATTCTTAAATGCTCAAGATTGGGTTTGAAATCATACCAGCATTCAAAAGGTGTTTTCTCCCCTAGTACTTTAGTCACCATTCTGTTCAAGAGATATGTTGATGTGCTTACTGCCTCAGCCCAAAATTTTAATGGCATTTTCTTCTCATAAAGAAGACATCTTGCCATCTCCATCAAGGTTCGGTTCCTCCTTTCACTTACCCCATTCAGTTGAGGGGTGTATGGGACAGTTAATTGATGCTTGATTCCTTCTTTTTCCAAGTAATCTTCAAGTTTTCGAGAGGTGAATCCCCCCCCATTATCAGACCTCACCATCTTCATCTTGCATCTTGTTTCCTTCTCAACAGCAGCCTTGTATCTTAAGAACACATCAGTTACTTCACATTTATTTTTGTGAGAAAATATACCCAGCAAAATCTGCTATAATCATCCACAAACAATAAGAAATATTTAGCACCATTCAAAGATTCAGTTTGCATTGGCCCACATACATCCGTGTGAATTAATTGAAGTTTAGTAGTAGCTCTAAGTGAACTGCCATTAAAACTGCTTCTGGTTTGCTTCCCCAGCTGACATGCTTCACATACATCACCATGTTCTTGTATTTTAGGCAAACCTAAGGCTATTTGTTGCTCAGCCATCTTCTTCAAGGTTGCATAGTTAAAGTGTCCCATTCTCTTATGCCATAACACAAAATGTACATTTTCACAGGTGCTTAAGTTTGCAAGTCTTTCTTTCCATTCAAGGCAGAAGCTTCTGTTAGTCATCTTAACAGAAAATAGTATGTTCTCATTACTGTCTTTGATTGTGCACATGTTGCCAATGAAAAATAATGAGTGCCCTTCTTCAAGTAATTGCCCCACACTAACTAGATTTTGTTTAATTTCAGGTACATATAGAACATCATCAAAAATTCGTGTACCTGACAGTGTTTCAATTTCAACATCTCCTCTGCCTTTGACTTCCACATATTGTCCATTCGCAACCCTCACTTTGGACACATATTTCGAATCAAAATTGTTGAAGAGTTGTATATCTGCAGACATGTGATTAGTGCACCCACTGTCAACAATCCAATTTGGTTTTCTTACCTCGATTTGACTGCAATTGTGTTCTTCAGTGGTCATGAATAATTGCTCTTCCTTAACTTCTGAGGTATCTGCAATGTAGGCTTGTTTCCCATTTGCTGAGTTGTTTTTGCAGTATTTTTGAATGTGCCCAAATTGTTTGCACTTTCTACACTGTGCATTCTTGAGCCAGCACCATGATTCAAGGTGATTGTTCTTGTGACAGTATTTGCCGGTGGGGAATTGTTCTTTCTTGTCTTTCCCTTTTGAGTTGTAATTATTAGCAGAATTGTGATTATTCTGCCAAGTCTTTGTCTGCCATGGTTTCCCAGTATCCCTTCTTACCTCTTGATTATCTTTGTAGGGATTCTGGGGACGATGAGCTCGTGGTCTTCCTTTGAGTCCTGCCACGAAGGCTTCTTCACCTGCACTTTCATGCCTAAAAGCTTGCCTTTGCTCCACTGCTTGAAGAGCATTTATCAAGTCTTGAAGGCTCATCTCTGTGAAGTCTTTAGAGTCTTCTAAAGAACAGATTTTGTTCTCAAATCTTTCAGGTAAACTGACGAGAACTTTTTCCACCACTCTAGAGTCCTGAACTTCTTCTCCTAAAATTCTCATTTGGTTGACTAATTTGGAGATATTAGAGGAAAATTCTTTGATTGTTTCTGACTCCCTCATCTTCAACCCTTCGAACTGCCTCTTTAAGTTCAGAATTTGCATTCTTCTAGATTTTTCGTCACCTTGGAATTCAGCTTTCAATTTATCCCATGCATCTTTAGCACTTTCACAAGCCATTATTCTTGTGAAAATCTCTTCACTTACTGCATTATGGATGCAGGTAAGTGCTTTGAATCTCTTTGCTTTCTCTTCATTGAAGAACTTGATTTGTGCCATTGTGGGATTGTTGTTCAAGGGAGTTGGATCCCTGTTATTCTCCACGACTTCCCACAAATCAAATGCCTTGAGGTAAGTTTTCATCTTCACAGCCCACGCACCATAATTTGAGCCTGTGAACACAGGTGATTTTGACGAGAAGGATGAGGAATCCATGTCTGTCAATGCACTCTAATTGATCTTCCCTTTTCGGAAAATTTATAGGGAAAAGAACTGGGACAGTAATTGACAATTACTGTTAATTTCGTATTACTTAAAGAACAAATCAAGCTTAATTTCTTGATTTAATTTTCTGATCTCTCGTGTTTCACTCACCTCCCATTCAAAAAGTTAAATAACTTTGAAAATCCTCACTTTTTGATTCTCTCGTGTTTCTCTCAATTTCCCTTTCAAAGATTAAATCTGCTCTGATACCATGTTGAAATTAAAGAACTCAGCTGAAAAATTGATAAATTGAAGAACAAACAGTTACTGTTCAAATCAGTAACTTGAACTGCCAAAGAACCCAGAAAAACAGACACTATAGCAATCAAAGAAGAACAAGTTCTATTTTTCAATAAACCGTGAGACACAAGTTAACTCACACGCAGACAATTTCAATTGGAAAATTTAGGAGCAGAATCAAATTAGGTTACTGCCATCCCTTAACTTCATTTATAGAAAAAAAAAAACTAAATACAAAGATAGAAATTCCAGTCCATCACAATTACTTCTACTGAACTGGAAAATAAACAAAACAGGAAAAACTAACTTAGCTAAATAGGAAATTTAACTTGCTGAGATCAATTCAATTTGATCCCTAATTAAAACATAAATTCAAAACTTAAAACACTTCTAATGATCTTCAATTTCTTCAATTGCAGTCTTGGAATCAAAGTCTTCAATCTTCAATCTTCAACAGATTCATCCACAGAACCTTGCTAAATATTTGTCCTGTTAGAATTACGTGCGAGATGCTGCCTTAAAGATTGAATTAAATTAATTTAGATGTTTTTGAATTTTGATTTCAATAGCAGAGTTTAATTCAGTATTTGCTGAAAATCTGCTATAAATTGCCAATAATCTCTCATGTTGTTGAGAGTTTGTTTTGTTATTACAATTAAGGCTCTTGTAAGCCTATATAATAGGCATTTCAAATTCAATGAAATGCATTGATCTTTCTCTTCAATTTCCCAGTTCTGTAATTCCCAGATTTTAATTCAAACAGTAACTGTTATAACCAGTTACTGTTCAAATCATAAAATCTAACAGTCCTGTCAGCTTGTGGCGCAAAATTTGTCCCTTGATCTCTTGTTGGTCGGAAGCTTGACCCGATATCAACATAGTGCCTGATTGGAAGTGTGGTTACGGTTGCTTTTGAAAGGGTTTTTCATTTAGAAATGCATCAAAATAATATTTTTTATTTGTTAAAAATAATTTTTGATATTAGCACATCAAAATTATCTAAAAACACCTAAAACAATTAATTTAAAATAAAATAAAATAAATAATTTTTTTTAAAAGCTCTCCTAAAGACCCTATAGACAAACCAGAAATCACAACAATAGAACCTAACAAGCTGAAGTGAGATAAATATATCAGATGACCAATATTATTAACATTAATTAGCTATTCATGCTTGTTGATCTGTTTATAACTACCAGAATTCTTCATAAAGAACATAAATTGTCACGAAAACATTCCGAGTTGTTATGTTCCTTGACGTGTAGATCACCTCATGTAGAAAGGTAGCAGCCAATTATCCTCCCTATAGAAAGCTTCTGTGGGCAGAAATCCAAAATGGAAGTAAGAGCAAGACCCTCAAAACTATTGGCCTGGAAAACATAGCCATTGCAGGCCTGTTATCATCAAATTCCACCAATATAATCTGTCAAGGATTGATATTAGGGCAACGATAGAAGCACTGCTGTGACATCCACCGGTCGATGCACACACCTGATCTCACATGCTGATGTGTACTTATACACAAGAGAATTTGGGATAAGGACAAGAAGAAGAATCAAAGAAGAAAGGTTTATTTTCTGCATGATTGTTCTTCCGTGACCATCAGCTTTATATGCGTCTGGATATGGAAGGTTACAAACGGTTACAATTGGAAAGACTGTTACAATTGAAAAGAAGAGGAATGTGCGCCACTATGCGATCATGGTTATCCCACCTTCACACATGGTCATGAATGCCCATGAATTCCCCATAAAGACTGAACATAATAACTGATAAACTACCCACGACCTTTCCCCATTAAGACACTAGCCTGTTCGCTGTAACGTATCATTCCTCCCTTCCCGAAAAATCCTTGTCCTCAAGGATGAACTCAGGGTAAGAACGTGAGAAACGCCACTTGTTTTCCCAAGTAGCATCTTCAACCGGAGCCCCTTTCCATTTAACTAGTATTTCAGTCTTTGGACGATAACGATCTTTTTGAATGACACGTGTATTAAGTATAACTTCTGGCTGGGGAAGTATTGTGGAAGCTTCGGAAACTGGTGGAAGAACTGTGGACACCGGGTTCATGGATCCTACGTGTTTTTTTTTTAAAAGACTAACATGGAATACATCATGAATTAGGGATCCAACTGGTAATTCTAACCGATACGCAACTGGCCCAACTTTCGCCACCACCCGATATGGTCCAAAGTAGCGAGGAGACAGTTTAAGGGACCTTCTGAAATTGACTGAATTCTGGCGATATGGATGCAGCTTTAAGTAAACATAATCTCCGATAGTAAAATTCACCTCTTTACGATGCTGATCCGCTTGAGACTTCATCCTGTCTCGAGCAACAAGCAAATTGCGCCGTAGGTCCTACAGCACTTCGGTTCTGCTGCGAAGTAGATCGTCCACAGCCTGGACTTTTGTAGTGCCCGGTACATACGAGAGCAGGGAGGGTGGTGGTATACCATATACAGCCTCGAAGGGTGAGACCTTGGTGGCGGAGTGTACGGACGTGTTGTAACTGTACTCAGCCCAAGAGAGCCATTCTGCCCATTTTTTTGGTTGTTCACTTGTGAAACAACGCAGATATTGCTCCAAGGTGCGATTCACCACCTCCGTCTGACCATCGGTTTGCGGATGATAGCTAGAGCTCATCGCCAAAGTAGTCCCCTGCAACTGAAAAAGAGTTTTCCAAAATGAGCTTACAAATATTTTGTCCCGATCACTCACAATGGATCGGGGTAACCCGTGTAAGCGAACAATGTTGTCCATGAAATGCTTTGCCACTGAGGATGCTGTGAATGGGTGCTTCAACGGGACAAAGTGCGCGTATTTAGACAAACGGTCCACGACCACCATGATGACAGTAAACCCTTGAGAGACTGGCAGGCCCTCCACGAAATCCATGGAGATGTCTGTCCAAATCTGTAGAGGAATCGACAATGGCTGCAGCAAGCCTCCAGGTTTAGTGTTATCAGTTTTACATCGCTGGCACACCTCACATTCTTTGATGTAATCATTTACCGCAGTTCGAAGCCCCGGCCAGTTAAAGCTTTGTTGCAGTCGGCTGAGGGACTTATGGTATCCGAAGTGACCTCCAGTGGGTGATGCATGATGCTCAGAAAATATAGCCGGTATTAGTGAGGATGAAGGACTCAAATATACGCGCCCCTTGTAATACCACACCCCATCACATTTAAAATAAACTTGTGGGCTTAGCTGCGAAGACGGTTTATCCAATTGTGAGTAGAATGGGTCGTGAGTTACTTCTTGTTGGAGAACAGTCCACCAATCAGCTATGGGAAGTGAAATAGCCGAACAACTCCACTCAGCCACCCTGGATAAGGCATCGGCCCCTTGATTTTCCTTCCCTTTTTTGTACTGAATTATGTAGTCATACCCCATTATTTTTGGTAACCATCGAGCTTGAGTGGGTGTTGTTATCCGCTGCTCCATTAAAAATTTCAAGCTCCTCTGGTCGGTTCTCACGATGAAGGGTTTGCCCAAGAGATAGGCGTGCCATTTACGAATAGCCTTAACAATGGCTAGCATTTCCTTCTCATAAGTTGACAGTGTGAGGGAGGAGCCTTTGAGGGCCTCACTGTAGAAAGCAATCGGTTTTTCCTCTTGAATTAAAATTGCGCCGATACCCACACCACATGCATCACTTTCAACAATAAAAGTCTGTGTAAAATCAGGGAGCCGCAACACTGGTGGAGAGACTAATGCATGCTTGAGTTGTTGGAAGGCCGAAGCTGCCTCTGGGGTCCAATGGAATCCATCTTTCGTCAACAATTGAGTAAGGGGGCCCGCAATTCCTCCAAATCCACTGATAAACTTACGGTAGTAGCCAGCTAGGCCCAAAAAGCCTCTAACCCCTTTTGTCGTGGTTGGTGTTGGCCAGTCATTCACGACCCTAGTTTTCGCAGGATCCACCTGCACTCCTTCATGGGAGATGATGTGGCCCAAGTAGTCCACCTGTAAGACTCCAAATCAACACTTGGACTGCTTCACAAACAGTTGATTGGTAGCCAGGATGGTGAGCACGGTGTGAAGATGGAAAAGATGATCTCCCCATGTGTGGCTATACACCAATATATCGTCGAAGAACACCAACACAAATTTCCGTAGATGAGGTCGGAATAGGTCGTTCATCAAACCCTGAAAGGTGGCCGGAGCGTTAGTGAGGCCGAATGGCATTACGATGAATTCGTAATGCCCATCATGCGTCCGAAATGCTGTTTTCGGGATGTCCTCTTCCTTGACTCTGATCTGGTGATATCCTGAACGGAGATCAAGTTTTGAGAAATATTTGGCACCAAACAATTCATCCAGTAATTCGTCAATAACTGGAATTGGATACTTATCTTTAACGGTGATGTGATTCAAAGCTCTGTAATCTATACAGAATCGCCAACTGCCATCGGCTTTTTTGACCAGCAACACTGGTGAAGAGAAGGGGCTGCAACTGGGTCGAATTAGTCCCGAGTCCAAGAATTCTTTTACCATCTTCTCAATTTCGCTTTTCTGATAATGGGGATATCGGTATGGTCGAACGCTAATCGGTGGATGGTTTGGCAGCAGAGGTATGTGATGATCCTGCGTTCTTTTCGGAGGAAGCCCAGTTGGCTCTGTGAAGATTAATTGGAATTCGTCCAGTAGCCGAGAAAGGTCCTGCGAGTGCACGGTGCTATTTTCCTGTATTTCCGCTGGTGCGATCTGCAAGAAAAATCCCCATCCTTCTAAATTTGCCAGCTCTTTATCACGCAGGGCCTTGTGTGGAGTCTGTCGTAACCCTTTGAAAATTCTGGTGATTCCATTTTGACGGAAGCTCATCGTCAATTTTTGGTAGTCGGTTTCAATCGACCCCAAGGTTGCCAGCCATTGCACCCCTAGTACTGCTTGACATGCCGCCACTGGTAGGATGTAGAAATCGGCCTGGATGATGTATCCATCAATGATCAATCTCAGACCCAAGCACCGCCCGCTACACTCAATCTTTTCTCGGTTGGCCACCATGACGTGGAATTTCTTATCACGTAAAACAGGCAAGCCCAGTCTTGACACCACCGATTGCTCAAGGAAATTGTGGGTACTCCCCCCATCAATCAGGACAGTGATGGATTGGTGATTAATCTTACCAATTACGCGGATGGTCTGAGGGTGATTAGTACCCGAGATGGCATGGAAAGAGATTTCCATGATAGGGTCCTGACCCAGAAAATCCTCTTCGTCTTCTTCATCTGGTGAGTCCCCTTCAACCCGTGTGTCTTCAATCATGAAGAGTTGTGGTCGTTGACACCGGTGCCCACGGGTGAATTTTTCATCACAGTAGAAACATAATCCTTTAGCTCGCCGATCTCTTGCCTCTTGACTGGTAATCCGTTTGAAGCCTCCCTGTGGGCTGGAGTTTTGATTATTGAGGGGTGGAGGCCCTAAGAGGCCCAATGTAGTACCTGGGCTTTTCTGTTGGGAAAACACTCCGGGGGCCCGTGGGGCAGGGCTGATCTTCTTCAACAAATGTATTCGTTCCTCCACCAATCTTGCCACTCCGATTGCATCCATTAAAGTTCTCGGCTGTTTAACTTTGACGTCCAGTCGAATTTCATCCCGCAATCCTGCGACGAAACAACCTACCAAGTAATTTTCCGGAAGGCCATCAATGCGTTGTGACAGTTGCTCAAACTCCGTTTGGTATATGTTGACAGTGGTGGTTTGTTTCAGACGAGTGAGCGCCTCTGATGGATCTTCGTAGTCCGTGGGTCCGAAACGATGCAACACGGCTTGGGTAAACTCTGTCCACGTGAGGTGGCCTCGGAATTTGTTCAACCATCTGTGCCATTGAAGGGCATCTTCTTCCAAGTGGAATGAAGCTAGATGAACTTTCTGTTGGGGATGGATATTTTGGAATTCAAAATACTGCTCCGCCTTGTACAACCATCCTGTTGGGTCTACTCCATTGAATCGGGGAAATGATAGTTTCAGGGTTGAGTAATTTTGGTCAAGGTTTTGGTGGTAATGGGGGTTGTCTAGGTGTGTGAGATTTCGGGAAATTGGATGGTTGGGTGGGTTAAGGTCTGATGGTGCGGAATTCTGGGTGTTCGATGCCTCTGCTTGACAATTCAAGTTACCGGTGAATTCTGGGGTTGTAAAGTTCTGCGAACTGATGTGGCGAAGGGCCTGTAATTCCGCCACCACTGTCTGCAGAGTTGCGTTCACCTGTTCGATGCTGAGGTTAGTTTGGTTGATTCCTGACTCGTGACGAGCCAATGTCTCACTAACTTCATTTCGAAATTCTGTGTTTGTTTTGGCTCGTGTATCCATGGCTCTGATACCAATTGATGTGTACTTATACACAAGAGAATTTGGGATAAGGACAAGAAGAAGAATCAAAGAAGAAAGGTTTATTTTCTGCATGATTGTTCTTCCGTGACCATCAGCTTTATATGCGTCTGGATATGGAAGGTTACAAACGGTTACAATTGGAAAGACTGTTACAATTGAAAAGAAGAGGAATGTGCGCCACTATGCGATCATGGTTATCCCACCTTCACACATGGTCATGAATGCCCATGAATTCCCCATAAAGACTGAACA
The DNA here is from genome assembly GCA_009078335.1 of Salix brachista. Classification (NCBI taxonomy): domain Eukaryota; kingdom Viridiplantae; phylum Streptophyta; class Magnoliopsida; order Malpighiales; family Salicaceae; genus Salix; species Salix brachista. The sequence goes on along the minus strand of CM018589.1, from coordinate 10,235,317 downwards.
TAATAACTGATAAACTACCCACGACCTTTCCCCATTAAGACACTAGCCTGTTCGCTGTAACGTATCACATGCATGCGATGCTCTTGCATAGACAAGAGAATCGTTGAACCAGGTATTGACAGAAGGTGACAATGATATTCCTAGTATTATAAGCCTTTCTGCCAGTATAAATGAATCACATAAGTTAAGGAGCCACCTGGTAGAGAGACAGAATTAAGAACAGACTTCTTAGAACGATCCACATGCATGTGTCTCCTTTTTATTCTCTTATTTGACTAGGACTCCTCGGAAATCAGAAATCAGGATGTTACTGCTGTACTAATTTCCTCTTTTTTTTCATGTTTTGTTAATATAAACGCTAATCAGCCATAGCTCCATGGGCTAATCTTTTGTTCCTCTCTTCTTAAATAAGAAATTGTTGCATGTACGTAAACCCTTATGGAGGTTGGCTGGCTACAAACACTACACCAATTGTTTGTACTTGAAAGGCGATCGACCATGTCTGAATAAGACGAGCCCCACTGGATGATGATGCCCTTGAAGATCAAAATCAAGAATGATTCATACATATGACAACCTAACCAAATGGGCCAAATACAAATGTCGGTTAAATCGCAGGATTGGAATAGAAAAGTTATAAGATTTCTTTCCCCTTAAGCAGTAAAACACCGAATTAGTTACATAAAATAACTTTGTGAAGACGTGCAGAGAGGCTGCAATGGAGCCGTGTGCAGCGAAAAGAATAAGAAAGGCAAGACATTAGATAAAGCTAGAGCCTACGCAAAGCCACATCACATGCCATGGAACAAAACAATTGTGAATTCAAATCCGATGATCAAATAGCTGATTGGTATTTGACAATATTCGACCCTCTTTGTGGACGCAATTAGCTTCAATAAAAAAAGGCATGTTGTAATTTGATTCTTAGAAAACCTAGAGTTCATCACATATTGCTCTTGCTAGCCGATTACAAAAATATATTCTTACAATATTTAATATTTGATAACAAAATAAAAATCAAATGAGAAAATATATTAACCCCATAGAAAAAAAAATCAAATGAGAAAATATTTAAGCCGTGAATTAAGTGGCGGCGCAAGATTAATAAGAACTTTGTAGTTATCTTCTTAATTAACTATGTTAATTGGACAGCAGAGGTGAGTGAACCAGGCTGTTCATCCCAAATGAGACACGAGTTTTCGACGTGTTACTGACACAAGCAGGATTGGTTCTGACAGGTCTTCGAGTTGGAAGCTTGAAGCCATTCTTAAATTATCAGGTAATAATTGGTTTTGTTTTGTCCTTCTTGGTGAGGGCGGATCCGGAAGGTCCAAGGTCTCTTCAAAAATAAAATAAAAACTTCATGAGAACAAGTCTTGAACAGATTTACGAACAGAGGAGCTTCCTTTATATAAAACTCTCACGTTATTATTGCAATAGCTGTTTCCGTGGGAAATCAAAGAAGAATCTGGCAAGTTGACTGGTCAAGCTCAAAAAATCATGTTGATGATCACGAACAAATCAACCAAACCATCCATACCAGTTAAATTATTGAGGCACTGTGGTGGGTTTCTTGAAATAAAACTAACTCGAAGTACAGCACTATCTGAGTTTTCAAGTTTTTCAGAATTATTACGATGTCATGTTCGATATGAAATCTCACAAAATGATAACACTGCTGATCCAATTCATTATTGATGGACACCACTATTTTCTTCAATGTTATTTGATTTATCAGATAAAAGGGGTTCTTCCAAACCAGGCTTGACTCCTCTACACTCCTCGATCGTGATTTTAACTGTCTGCCTTCGATCAATTTCCAGCTTTGGATCGACTTTTTCGTCCTCCCTCATTAAGTCTTTGGCCTTTCCCCACAGCACAATATATAAACCGAAAATCACAGCAACTGCTCCTATCAAGCTGGACATGTTACAGAAGAGGATTTTGATGAGAACCCAAAAAATGTAATATACAAATACAAAGAGAAGAAAAGAAAAGGTGGACAGAGATGAAAGTTCAGAGCCTGTTATCACCTTCCAGAGTAAATCTCTTCGTGGAGAAAAATGGAAGCCAATATGGTGACAATAACAGTGCATAGAGGATTGAACATTGCAGAGAAGAGGGGTCCTCTTTGAGAAATTACCCAGGCCTGAACAAAGAAAGAAACCCCAGATCCTATAATTCCCTGTGTTCATATCAGAAAATTTTGACCTTCAGTAATTGGGATATCTGTAAGGATTCGAGCATAAAAATTGCCAACCTGTTACCAATATCATCAGGAGCAGAGAGAACTACTTACTGTGAATAAACAACAACCAGCTTCCAAGTATGAATGCAGTTTCCAAGCATCCAAGTCTTTCTCTAAGAATAAAGTCAGGATTCCAGACTGTAGTGTTCCCAAGAAACACAACCAGGCTGACAAGGATAGGTGGTCAGGATAGCTAGCTGTAACTGGAACCTGATAAAAATTTAAATTTGTAATCTTATATCAGTAACCAAGATTTATGAACCAGTGACCAGCAATTTTAGATCCACACACCTGCAAAATCAGCCAAATTGACCAGCAACAAGTGCTCGCAAAAATAAGCAGACATCCCAGCAACCAATCCTCACCTCTCGACTCAAAAATGGTTGTGTTAAGCAGCTTTGGTCCCCTGAGCAATGTCATTGATATGGCTCCACTGACACATACCACTGTTCCTACTATTTTCGCGATACTTCTGAAGCTACGAATATTAATCTTCTCCAATCTATTCAAATTCAGAATAAATCACAAGTGTTAATTACACGCTATTGATGGAGTACGTAGCCTAAGAAATGAAATTTTACTTGATTAATGATGTTTCTTCTTCTATTTTACGTGGAACTAAGCATTTCATGATTATTCTTTCAGTCATGGTATGTTTATGTGAACTTTAACACTGCATCAATAATAAATTCATGGACATAAAGTTCGAATCATTCACCCGATAAAGTATGCCATGACAAACGTGATTGCAGGAACGAGATTACCCATTGCACTTGCCATTGACGATGAGGCCAAGAATAGTCCCTCAGCATAGATATTCTGATTGATTGTTACACTGCGGCAGGTTAAAGTCAGAAATCACCATGCTAGCTACTGGAGTTGTTCGATTTCAACACATAGAATCCAGATAATAAAATAAAAATTTGGATTGATATATAGTTGCACAGTACGTACCCTATAAGAGAGGCCGAAAACACTAAAGAAAAGCTCCTTAATCCCATAGAAGTTCCACCTGATTTTCTTCTGTGAACATAAGAGATTGAAAGAGAATATCAAACGAAAGTTGGGGCGTGTGTGTAATATACAGAAGATTTTATGCGTGCAGAAAGTACCTTGAGAAATGAGCCAGAGGTGCAATGAACACAGTTGCTACAGCTTGCCTGTAGACAACAAAGACCCTGGGACTCATTCCTTGGATAAGAGCAGCTCTGGTGATTAGAGAAACAATTGCGTAGCTGAATTGCAATCCTAACATAGCCAGTGCAGGCTTGGAATTCTCAAATGAACTCATATCTTGCTTGTCAATGGCAGCAAATTAAAATGCATTATATAAATTGCATGTTACATAGCTCACATGGTATATATATAGGCAAGCGTTCACATGATAATGCTCTGCTGCTGCAACTGCTACAGATTCATGCCTGGTTGATAGTGTAATTTAGGCTGTTTTTTAAAATGTTTTTGTTCAGAAAATATATCAGAATAATGTTTTTTTATTTTTAAAAATTATTTTTGACATTAGCACAAGAAAATTGATCTAAAAACATCAAAAAAATTTAATTTAAAATAAAAAAAAATCATTTTTTTTTAAAAGAGCTTCCCAAACCTCCTCTAAGGAGAATCAATAAAGTCACTAAGGGCCATAATATTGATCTCAGTGACTCTCGGGCCTAAAGATTTTTAAAAGAGCATCAATTGACAGCGTCTAACGTAACAGTTGTGTCTAGGATGGTAAGGATATATATTACCAAACATATAAACGGCGTGTGCAAATCCCTGTAGCTCCCCTCACATTGCACTGTGGACTCGAGCAGTGCACGGGCGAAAATGGCCCTCGGGCGCGCGGTGAGAGAGGCTGATCGAGCGGGGCCAATTTCGGTTTTTCCTCTTTTTTTTTTAAAAAAAAAAATATTCAGTTGTAAACAGTGTATTGACGATTTTGTCCCTGGTAATAAGACAAAATAACAGCTTCGGGTGAGGGGCACCGGCGTAATTGCGCGAGGCCGGACCGGCCCGGTCCGGTCCGCCGCAACTTTCGATTTATTTATTATTTTCTGAAATGGCTAAAGACTATTTTAGCCCCTAATAAATAAAAAAACCATGAAATGGGTTCAGGGGTGGAACGATAATTGGCCCTATTTTTCCAATATTAAAATCGGTGTTGTCAGGGCGTGAGGCGCACGCGCCAGGATGTTTTTCGCCTCACGCCCTGTTTAGGCGGCGCGTGCGGTGTGCTACGGTGGTCGGAAATTGTCTACCGGTGGCTATATCGATGCGCCGCCGCGTGGTCTTCCTCCCGCGGTGGTGCGTGTAACCACCAAATGTCCGTGGACGCGGCGGAGGCCGGTTGAAGCCTCCGGCGACGTTTCTCTCTCTCCTGCACGTACATGTGCAGGAGAGTCCCCCATGTTTTGTTGTTTTTCACTTCGGTCCCTCGAGTTTTAATTTTGTTTTTACTCCTGATTTCTGTTGTATAAGTTTTGATTTAGTTCGATTGGGTCCTCCAATTTTAATTAATTGAATGTCAAAGTTTCACTTCGGTCCTGCTACTTTCAATTTCCGGATTGGCTGTATATAGCTCAATTAATTCGGTACACAAGTTCCAATTTTTGCAATTTTGTCCTCTAATTTCAAATGAGAATAAATTTAGTTTGCATTTCAGCCCTTTGACTTTTAATTTTGTAATTTAAGCCCTTGATATTTGATTTTCATTTCAGTCCTTATACTTTTATTTTTTTAATTTCTAGAATAATCCAAACTTTTGTCCATGTATATATAAGTGTATTTTTCACAATAATAATAATAATAATAATAATAATAATAATAATAATAATAATAATAATAATAATAATAATAATAATAATAATAATAATAATAATAGTAATAGTAATAATAATAATAATAATAATAACAATAATAATAATAATTTTTTTTTTTCTTACTCTTCTGTGTTTTTTCTCTTTCTCCCGATAATTTGATAATTTTTTTTGTTTTGCCGGTAATAGCAATAATAATTGTTTTCTTTTTTCTTTTGTTAAAGTTTCTTGCATATTTTTAGTCTTTTATTTATTTATTTTTCTTTCATTATTAACACAATAATAATAATAAAAATAATTAAATTGTTTTTCTTGCTTGCTCTTTCTTTAATGTTTTTTTTCCTCCGGATAATTTGATAAAAAAATTTTTGACAGTAATAGCAATAATAGTTTTTGTTTTTTTTATCTTTTGTGAAAGTTTCTAGGGTATTTTTTTTCTTTCACTTATTTTTTTTTCTTTCATTATTAACATAATAATAATAATAATAATAATAATAATAATAATAATAATAATAATAATAATAATAATTTAATTCTTTCTCTTACTTATTCTTTTGTTAATGTTTTTTAGTTTTTTTTCCAGGAATAATGTAATAATTATTTTGTCGTTTTCGAGAGGTTGATTCGTGATTACACTGTGCACAATGCGGCTAATTAAAAAAAAGAGCCAAAAACCGAAAACACCCCCACAAAAAAAACACAACACGCCTGATCACCAAACCTATTTTCTTTTGTAATCTTTTATAACGCAGTTTCTTTATTCTAAAAAAGGTTATTTATGCTTGCGCAACAAACTCTACTTAAAAATTGCTATATTTTATCTCATAATCTATAATTTTTCTTAATTATATCATATAAATTTATTGTTTTTGATTTAATTATGTTAAATTATATACACAAAAATGCCCGCGGCAACGCCCGGGCAATATAGCTAGATTTCCACTGTAGCTCTCCTCACAGAACACTGTGGACTCGAGCAGTGCACGCCCGATTTTGGCCCTCGGGCGTGCGGCGAAGAAGGGCTGGCAAACGGGGCTAATTTCGGTTTTTCCTTTTGATTTTTTTTTTAAATATTCATTTGTGAACAGTGTGTTGATGATTTCGTCCCCGGTAATAGGACAAAATAAGGGTTCTGGCTGAGGGGTACCGGCGTAGTTGCGCGCGGTCGGACCGGTCAGGTCCGGTCCGCCGCAACTTTTTCTTTTTTTAATATTTTCTGAAATGGCTAAATACGATTATAGCCTCTAATAAGACAAAAACACTGAATTGGGTGCAGGGTTAGAACGGTAATTGGCCCTATTTTTCGAATTTTTTATTCGGCGTTTGTCAGGACGTTAGGCGCACGCGCCAGACGGTTTTCCGCCTCACGCCCTGTTTAGACGGCGCGTGCGGCCTCATACGGTGGACGGAAATTGTCTACCGGAGGCCAGAACGATGCGCCGCCGAGTGGTCTTCCTCCCGCGGTGGGGCGTGTCACCATCAAATGTCCGTGGACGCGGCGGAGGCCGGTTAAAGCCGCCGGCCACGTTTCTCTCTCTTCGGAATGTCAAAGTTTCACTTCGGTCCTTCTACTTTCAATTTCCAGGTTGGCTGTATATAACTCAATCAATTCGGTACAAAAGTTCTGATTTTTGCAATGTTGTCTTCTGATTTCAATTGACAATAAATATAAGTTGCATTTCAGCCATTTGACTTTTAATTTTTTAATTTAAGCCCTTGATATTTGATTTTCATTTCAGCCCTTACACTTCTTCTTTTTTAATCCTACTTTTGTCCATGTATATATAAGTGTATTTAACACAATAATAATAATAATAAGAATCATGATTTAATAATAATAATAATAATAATAATAATCATGATTTAATTATTTTTCATTCGTACTCTTTTGTTATTTTTTTTCCCTCCCGATAATTTGATAAGTTTTTTTTTTTGCCAGTAATAGCCATGGTAATTTTTTTTTATCTTTTGTTAAAGTTTCTAGGATATTTTTAATCTTTCATTTATTTTTGTTTCTTTCATTATTAACATAATAATAATAATTATAATAAGAATAATAATAATAATAGTGATTATTATTAATATTATAAGAATAGTGCTTATGTATTCTATTATTATAATAATAGTGATTATTTATTCTTTCATAATAAAAATAATAATAATAATTTTTAATTGGTTTTTCTTGCTTGCTGTTTTGTTCATGCTTTTTATTTTTTTCTCTCGGTATAATTTAATAATTTTTGTTGTTTTTATTCTAGCGGCAATAATAATTTTAGATGTTAAGACTCCGATGTTGCTATTGTTATAATATTTTAAATGAATATTGCTTCCTTTTCCCTGTTGTTTTTTTTATTTGCTCTTTCTATTAATTGATTTTAATAATTTTATTATCTGCACACTAATGATTTCAGTAAGTTTTTTTTTCTTATTCAAATATTTTGCTCTTTTTTCTAATGTTAGTGCGCACTTTTTTGTGATCGTTTATAACGCAATACCTATATTCTAAAAGATGTAATCTATGCTTAAACTCAACTCAAAATTTTAAACATTTTATCTTTTAATCTATAATTTTTATTTACTTATATCATATAAATTAATCGTTGTAGATTTAATTGTGTTAAATTATATACAAAAAAACTACCCGCGGCAACGCGCGGGCAATTAGCTAGTATATATATATATAACAAGTTAAAAAAGAGTTTTTTTAAGGTGTTGCCACTGGCGGCCAAAGGAAACAGGAGCATGGTAAGAGAGAGATTGGATGCACTAGAAATACAAATCATAATTTAGAGATGAGAACAATGAAATTGAGGACAAGAAAAGGGAAGATAATTTACTCAGCATGAAGGATGATAACGAGATTTATTATAAATTAAAACTCTTATAGAAGTTAATGAATGCATGAATCGAAATGTTTAAAGAAAAAACAAAAATAATAGAGTTGTCACCTAGTAATTAAAATCATGAAATTGATTGAGATTTAGTTACTTGATTAGTCATGTTCAAATAAAGGTAAACATCATCGTTTTCCATTAGAAATTAAACTCTACTTTAATAAAGATCATGGGTCAACCAAGTTTTTTGTTTTCGTGGATTCTTTATTCATCTCTATGGCTTTTCCTAGTTTCATTATCATCAAGATTGTCGGTTCTAATTTCTTCTCTTTGTAGCAAAGATTCCACCTTTTGATTATTGGTGGAATCGATGGTTGTGATCATGAGGCATTGTTTTCTTTTAAGACAATTGAAAAGCTTGATTTGATGTAATATTAATTATAATTGTCCTTTGTTACAAGAGCTTATATGTGCTTTTGTTTAAGCTTGAACGAATGAGGAAGAAGTAAGAAATTTTTTGAGTTTACAAGATTGCGTATTGTTTGACATAAATGCTTGAATTATATAGTTGCATTGTATGTAAATTGGTAGCATAAAGTTTGATTTGTTCTAAAGGGATGTGGTGTTATAGTAGAAAGTTTGTGATCTGTATAATAAATTTTAGGATATACATTTCTTGTAAAAATTTAAAATGATTAAAGTTTTATTCGATTATTTGATCCTACAAAATATATTTTTAATGGATGAGGCCTTCAAAAAAATAAAAATAAAAAGTTGATATTGGTCTATTATTCGGAGTGGTTCTTGGGCATCAATAACTTTAAAGATTTGTTAATTCAAATGATGGTTAGAGACAACATTTGAACATGATGTAGCTCAAGTCGTCATGCTGTCTGGTTCTTGGATTGTGTGCCCTAATTTGAATTAACAAATCTTTGAAGTTATTGATATTAAAGAACCACTTCTAATTAAGAATAGGTGACATATTATCGATAGGAAGAGAAAGTTCGAAGAAGTCAAGATGAAGATGTTCTTAGGGTTTAATGGAAGGGTAAGATCAATTGCAGATTTTTGTATCTAAATCAATTTCTTACTTTTTGATAAATAGATTACATTTCACATTTTATCATATTTGATTCTAATTCTTCTCTCAAAATTTATGATCTTTTGATTTCAAGCTTAATCATGAACAAGACAAGAAAAAATAATTCCTTTTTTAAGTTTTTTTTTATTATTATTACATGCAACATAGTAAACCAAATTTAATGTATAATATTAAATCAACAGTTTAGTATTTTGAATAGCCTCGTACTATAATGATAAGAATTGAACAATAAATTTGGTTGTGGTGCTTGCAGGATGTTCAGTGGACCCGGGGATTAGTTGGGGTGCACGCAAACTGGCCCGGACACCCCGGTTATAAAAAAAATAAAAAAATTGAACAATAAAATAATAACACTACTCATTTAATTTGAAATCCAAGTAATCCTACTCAAATTTAAGAGTACTTAAATTTAAAAGATATATATTATTTTGGAATCATGTCAATCTTCAATATTTAATTTCATTATAATTTTAATTTTCAAAATATTAAATATTAAGGTACGAGGTCGCGTGTGAGATACCGAAGGATGAAATAGATGTAGAAAAAATAATAATGAATGCATTCATGAAGGGAGAAGAAGTCAACAATTTTCTCTTCCAGCCATGCCTAAAGCCAAAAAAAATAAAATTAAATAAAAAAGAGTTGTCAATAATTAAGTGAGAACATGCTTTTATTATTACCGATCTTGTCGTCCATGTGACCGAGTTGTCAGTGCCGAGTCATCGCTTTTGGAGCGTCGTTCATTGTGGGTATCGATTTGTTTTTGTCTTCTTCATCGTTCTTGTCATTAACGAGTTTTTGACGTTGAAAGATCTCTGCTACACTTGGTCCTGTTTTCTCATTTGAAAAAAAAAATATATATATATTTTAAATTATTTTAACAGGCTATATCAAGAGCAATTTTTTAAAATAAAAAATATATTATTGTAATCAAATAAAACACTTTAGAAGACAGCAAGTACAATCTCAAACAAACCTTTAGTTTAGTGATGAAGCTGAAAGATACTCCTAACCCAACCAATCATAAATAAATAAATGAAATAATTAAATATTTTTATTATTTTCGTAAATAATAAATTTTAAAAAGTATAATAAATAATAAAGATGAGGCATTGATCAGATTTGCCATCTACCCGGGCCCAAACACGCTTAACGTTTAGGCCTATAAAGGCAGGCTCACGTGCACAGAGCAGGGGATCGAACTCTAGAGGGCACATGAGGAATCTGCGTGGTCGTTAGACAAGGAAAGGGCCATGGAGCTGAATGGGGCCCATGGAATGGGGGCCGGATACGGATTCGACTTATTAGAGATAGCGGTCATTCGTTGACGCCCGTAATGCCACCCTGACAATGGAAAAGTATTCGGAAACTAAGTTACATAGCCTGGTTTCGGCCCACATTATACAATTGGAAATTGTAAGTCCTTTCTGCTGTCAGCTTCCAAGTTCCAAGCCCAGCCTGCAAACTGGAATCAATATGTTTGGATATTAAGGGTAAAGTTTCTATTATATTTATTATTTATTAAATTAAAATATTTAGATAACAATATTTTTCCATTACTATTCATTATTCAATAAAAAAATAATGTACATATAGGGAGGGGAGGGCTGAGTTTGGATTGGATTTTAGATCGATTTAAACAATATCCATTTCATATTTATTATTCATCAAATATGATAATTTTTTAAAATATTTATAATTTCTTGTCTATACCTATTGTATTTAGCTAAATTATATTCTCTAGTCAAGGGCATTCTTGAACTAACTTGTATGTTAAACTTACTCTCTTAATAGTCTTAAGAGAATTTATTATGTATTGGGAATTTATTACGTGATTTATTAAAATAAAACAATGAGTAATTAATTCAATTATCTAATTTTCTTAGTTCACAACAACAAATTTTATATTCACAAAGAATTACATACACCACCGGTTAATATTAGATTCCCCAATCTTGATCTTCAATCTTAGTTTTTTTAAATCCAAAGCCCATTGATTTTCTACATCTTCGTATAATTTTTATGTGTTGGGCTAGGTTTTTTTAGGTTATTTCAAGCATCAAGTCCCAATCTTTTTTATTTTGGGTTTATAGTTATTTTCAATAGAAAATATTGATGTTCCTTTATCATATGAATTTGAAAATTAAGTTTTTATTTTCAATGGATAGAGACTTAGGTCTATCACTTGTTTTGACATTCGATGTTTAATTTGTTAATTGGGTTTTGTCTTGAATAGTTTTGAAGACTTCTTGTCTATTCGGGGAATATCTATCATAATATTATGGTATTAGGACACTTATACATGAATAACGATGTATGAGTTTTTTTGGATAGGCTAGAGTGATATCATCAATGGAAAACCATGTTCATCAATTATATGAGTTTTTGTTCATCATCTTGCTCTTAGGCTTACCTTGATCATCTTCATGGCTTTCTTGAAGATAAAAGAAAATTATAAAGAAAATCGAGATGGCTTTTTGTTCATAAAAAAAGACTTTTATGCTTTTATACTTGTCAGCAATTTTTGTACACGTAGTGAGTCTATCTATATTTAATATAATGATGGCTTTATCAATAGATAAAGTGCGCCAAAAATTACTTACTCAATTAAATAAGTATATTAAATATCTCAGCGATAGAAACACCATCGATGATTCCATCAGTAAGATTCCATCGATATTTCTCATGACAACAATCATCGATAGTTTTTTTAAGTGATTAAACAATAAAATGGCATTTATAGTAACTATTTGCAATTCTTTGAAAATTACCGATCTCGTCGCTACTATTTTAAAAATATTTTTTAAGAACAATACATTGAAAAATAATTTAAATAATATAAAAATCAAAATATATTTATTATAAATTTAATCTTTTTATACATTTGAAAATCAAATACAGTAAATCTAAAATAGAGACGACACTAGAGGAGAAGAAGAAGGTTGGTCGGGACTACATAGTTTGGTCATCGCAGCATGAAGTCAGCTTTCACATCACGCTCTTTCTCGGTTAAAGTTGTCTAGAACTCTTGAGTTCATGTGAATGAAATCAATTTGAAGGAGGTTTTAATGGTTAAGAAACTACAAACAATAGTGTTAGAGAGTTCGTATACTCGATTTCTATCGAGTCCACTAGATGATCTTGCCTGCAACCATACATGCATATCAAAATTTAAATGGGTCGAAGGATAGTCCCCATATTTCTCCTTCAATTGACTATTGTATGTTTCTTATAAAGAAAAAAAATTCAATGAAATAATAACTTAAAAAAATATTTTTGGTGAAAACCAACATTCCATGAATTGTGGGGCGTGGATATGCAAAAAATGTTACACCTCTTTTTGGCAATCGCTACTTCACACATGCATCTCAACAAAAAGATTCATCGATAATCGATCACATCTAAGATCTGTAGCTTGCAAGAAAAAAAAACATTGTCAATTATAAATATTAATAAAAAAAATCATTAGAAAAATTGATATATTTTTTTAAAAAAATTATCCGCTTCACATGCGAAACAAACGACACAGAATCGCCAGTGTGCATGGTAACGAAACCTAGAAACACCGGTTTTGGCTCTGCACGTCATAATATGAGTGTCGTGTGAAATACTTGAGGCTGTTTGGCACGGCTTTTTCAAGCCGTGCCGCAGCTTTTGCTTTTTTTATTTTTTTTATTTTTTATTTTAAATGAATATGTTTTGATGTTTTTAGATCATTTTAATGTGCTGATGTCAAAAATAATTTTTAAAAAATAAAAAAACATCATTTGAATGTATTTCGGCACAAAAAGCATTTTAAAAAGCTACCGCAACAGCTCTCCCAAACAGGCCGTAGACATCACGTGCTCCACCAGTTTTGGCTCTGCCTGCCATAATATGAGTGTCATATGAAACACCACGTGTTCAATGTATTACGTCCATATAACCTCTAAGATGTATGTATGGTGACTTAAATTCCTTTGAGGAACCTATATTATATTTGTTATCAGCAATTAATTTGATAGAACTAATATTTGTTGTCGGAGAGGTTGTGGTGATAGATGGAAAGAGATTATCAATGCCGGTTGAGGAGGAAAAGGAGGCCATGAACCAATTAAGAAAAGAATGGAGGGGCCACTTTAAAAAAAAAAAAAAAAAACAAGAACCTGTATACAATTAATCCTTAACGTTTTTTACCTGAAGTCAGATTTTCTCATATTATCTACTTAATTCTCTTTTATTTGCTGATTTCAAGAATTACATTACAAAATGAATTGGACATGGAGACGAAAGGAGAAAAGGATTAAGCTAAAAATGACTTGAAAATATAAGGATTAAGTCAGTATTTTTTGAAACTAGAAGAAATAATATCGTTTAACAAGGGTATTTGAGAATATAGTACCAATTGGTTTTTAAAATATTTATCATTTAAAAATATATTAAATCATATATTTTATTTTAAAAAAATATTTTTGATATTAACATATCAAAATAATATAAAAATACTAAACAAATTAATTTAACATAATTTTGATTTTCCAAAAACATTTTTGAAATGATAAAAATAAACAGTTACGTATACTGTGTAAAAGTGTTTATTATGGACGCATAAGAGTCAGATCACCGAGGCTGTACGTGAGACCATGAAAGTCCTCCATCGCACACGCAGCACCACCCAAACCCCACCACATGCTGACACGTTGCTTTTGTATTGATAAATTAAATTCAGAGCCTCCATGCCGTGTGTAGTTTCCAAGTTTCAGTTGGAAGTTGATTATAAACTTAATTAGGAGGTCCTACCTCGTCAATGTCCAGTCCATGTCGTGTTAACTTATTATCTATACAGCTAAATCATAACATGGTTTCGTTGTGCAAGTTATGACTGTTCACACAGACTCATCCGCACTATTCATGTGCAGTTTATCACGGTGAATCGCGAGTGTATATCTTCTTCTTTTTTTTCATTTTTTTTCAACAGTGTATGCGAGAAATTAGCCCTCGAAAAGACAAAAAACGCCGTCTTTTTCGGGGGCTGGACGGTCATTGACCACACCTGGACCGGTCCGGCCCGGTTCGGCCGGCCGGTTTTTTAACTTTTTAATATTAGAATGAACAGTGCATCGACGGTTTCGCCCCCCGAAAACGACAAAACCAAGGCCTGGGTGTGAGGGGCGTTCCGGTAATTAGCTAATTTTTTTGTTTTTTTTTCCGCTGACAATTGTTGGCGCGTCGCCGGACGCGCCGTCCATTCCAACGCTCATGCGTTTTTCGGACGGCGCGTTCGGCGTCATAAGGCGTCGGAAAATGACCAACCGACGTCTAAAATGATTTTCAGGCATGTTATATGGGGCAGCGCGTGTGGCAAGATGGTGTTCAGAGACGTGTCAATGGCCGTTTAAATTTTGACGCCCACTTTCTCTCTCCTGCCTGCGCCCGATGATGTCAGCTAAGCTGTTTTTTATCAAAGTTCATTTCAGTCCCTGAACGTTTGACTTTGTTATTATTGCCCTTGATGCTATTATATAGGTTTTCATTTCTTTCAATTTCGTCCCTCAATTGAAATTGATTATAGATTGGAGTTCCAATTCGGTCCTCATTCTTTTAATTGAGTGGATTGGCCTGGAATTCGGAAATTTTTGGGTATCAAAGTTGTCATTGATTTCAATTTCATCCTTCCATGCAAATTTATTATAAATCCTTAATATTTTCAGTATCAAAGTTTGATTTCTTTCAATTTTATCCTTCCATGCAAGTTAATTATAGATTTCAGTTTCATTTCGGTCCCAGTTCTTTTAATTTCCGGTTTTGTTTTGAATTATTTGATTTCAATGTTTGGGTTTGCTTCAATTTTGTCTTTTAAATTAAAGATATTATTAAAAGTATATCAAATTAATTATATATTTGTATATTTATGTCAAATTAAAATATATAAAACTAATTATATGTTCAAATATTTATTGAATATTATCACCTAGGAATATATAGAGGGAGAGGAAAATGACCTAGGATTTTTTGAAGGAAAGAAATTCATATCAGTATTCTTAAATACATTTAATATAATAATATGATGAATAAATCTTATAAAATTAAAAAAAAATTGGCTTTAAAAAAAAATATGTGCTCTTTTATTTACGTTTATTTCTTCAATGTTTGGATATTTATTGAATATTATCGCCAAAGAATATATATAGAGATAAAAAAATGGCCTCAAATTGTCCTTTAAATTAAATATATTATTAAGTATATCAAATTAATTATATATTTGTATATTTAAGTCAAATTAAAGTATGTGAAACTAATTATATGTTTGAATATTTATTAAATATTGTCGCCTCAAAATATATAAAGAGAGAGGAAAAATGACATACGATTTTTTTAAGGACAAAAATTCATATCAGTATTCTTAAATACATTTAATATAATAATACGATGAATAAATCTTATAAAATAAAATAAAAATTGGCTTCAAATTAAATTTTGTGCTCTTTTGTTTAAGTTCATTTCTTGAAAAAAATTTGCAGTGTTTTGATTTTTTATTTATATATCTGTGTATTTATGTCAAATTAAAATATGTGAAACCAATTATATGTTCTAATATTTATTGAATATTATCGCCTAAGATTTAATTTGTTACATATTTTATCTATTATAATATTACTAATTAAATATTTAAAGAGCTAATTATAACATGTAAAATATCAGTTATTTTTCTATATAGAAAAAACCCTAACGCGGTGCGTTGGCAAGCATATTAATTATACCACGCAAAAAACTTATTTCTAACATATTTGATCTATTGCAATTTTACTAATTGAACATTAAAATAACTTATTATAGCACACAATAAATATAAATTTATTTGTTGAAAAAAAAAATTATAATGTGTCAAATCTAACATCACTGAGAAAAAAAAGCAACTCGGGAAAAAAAATTACCGGCGTTATCTGCAATTACAAAATATACGAACCACTTTTCATTTCAATTATACAAATTTTATCAATTATAATTATACTAACTAAATATTAAAATAATAAAATACAATACATATAAAAGCAATCAATTTTCTACATAGAGAAAAAAGCCCCGCCGCATCGTGCGGGCATACCGCTCTATTTTGATATTTATTTCATATTAGCACCTTAATATATATATATATATATATATATATATATATATATATATATATATATATGAATGGCCTAGGTTTTTTTTCAAAAAAAAAATTAATATCAGTATTCTAAAATACCTTTAATATAATAATATGAAGAATAAATCTTACAAAATAAAAAAATCATTGAATTTCTTTTCTAACAAAAATTATGTTGTCATCGATAGTATGAACAATAATAATTAGAATATGAATTATTTTTAATAATATTTATAATGATAGCTACATTAATAATTGTGACAATTTAACAATCATGATAATAACAATAAAAATAATAATCAAAATAATTCATCAGTTGATGTTATTTTTCTTAGAAGTTGACTTCTGCGGCTTTTTTATATATAATATTTCATATCTAATATCACATAAATAAAAAAATATACGAAGTAACATGTTCACGAAACAGTTGGCAAAATTTGGGCAATTTATCTAATATTACATGAATAGAAAATATACGAAACTGCAAATAGACAAAATAGGTTAAATTTTTTTCTCAAATTATCTACAAATAAAAAATATATAAATCCCTTGCCTACGCTTCGCCGCAGCCAAAAACAAATTTTATAACATGTCAAAAAATGTTAATGGTTCTTTATTTTTTAATAATGCTTACATTAGAGCGAAACAATCAATCTACAAGACTTTCAATTATTTAGCTCTTTAATATATTTAATTTATTATAAAGAATGCATTTAAAATAATGAGAAAAACAAATTTAAAGGGTTTTTTTGTTAGAAATAATTATATGTTTTGATATTTTTTTAATATTAACGCCTTAAAAAATATAACAAATAACTAACAACTAAAGATTAACTATACATGCATAAGAAAGGGTTTTACGTTCATTTCACACCACCAAAGGTTAACTTACTCTGTTTTTTAACCAAAGTTACATTTAATACAAAGATAAATTCTAATAAAAATTAAAAGTCAAAACAATGATACCATAATTACTTAAAAAATATACGAGTCACTTCCCCTGCATTTCGATTACAATGTTACTTTTAGGTGAAAAAAATATTATTTTTAACAGATTTAATCTATTATAATTTTACTAATTAAATATTAAAATAACCAATTACAACATGCATAAAAATCATTCAGTTTTCTATATAAAAAAGCCCAGCGCAGCGCGCGAGCAAGTAACTCGTGCAATCTAAAGCAAATTCGTACAATGCCTATGAATGTGATTTAATTTATAATATGATGTTTTGTATTTTCTTTAAGCTATTCGAAATAGGTTCTTTCGATTAAGTTTAATCTATCAAAAATAATATTTATACAAATCACTCCTGTCTTTTGAGGATAAAGAGTTCTGTAATTATATAATTTATAGGCTTTATTAGCATAAGAATTTAACGTCAAACTATCTTTATTATTGAAATAAAACATTTTAATTTAAAAACAAGATATATAGATTTGCTTTCAAATCAAAGCTCATATGAAGTTTTATATAAATTAGATAGCAAGAAAACTACATTTGAAATATAACTAAGAGAATTTACGACTTTCATCTAAAATATTTAGACAATTTACACTCATTTCACATGGTTCTTCCCATTATTGAAAAGAACTTTTTTTTTTCAACAACTTTATTTTGTTATGGAGTTCTAAGAGTAGTGAAATCATGCTTAAATCCAATTTCGACACAAAAAATTTAAAAACCAACATTGTCGAATTCCCCATTATGATCATTTCCAATTTTGAAAATCAAACGACCATTTTTTTTTTATGATTTTGAACTATTTTGTAAAATTTTAAGAAAGCTTAAAGTACTTCATCTTTGGTCAATAAAAAATAAAATTCATGAAATATGTCTTTTAAGGAAATGAATTGGGATTTGTCACATGTCATGTATCTTGAACATTCGCCGTCCTAAGGCTACTTTGTCGTTTTCTTCTCAAGAAAAAATCTCAACTTGGTTTTGGTACTTATAGATGTCGTTTGACTCCACGGTTCATACCATAGTTGTAAAATCCGTTCCGGGTACCATTCCGTTTTTTTGTTTGGAACGGAACGTTCCGGTTTCGGTGCATTCCGGCGTTCTGTTCCGGTTTTGTATTGTTCATATTTATTTAATTATATTTATGAAAAAAATAAAATATTAATTTAACAAGTATAATTTAAATTCAAGATAAATGAAATTTAAATTATACAATACAAACAGAATCTCAAAATTAGAAACATCTTTGAAATTCCAAAATATTATGAAAGTAAAATGTTCTAAAATAAAAGAAACATACATCAAACATCTTCTACATCATTAATATAAAAATAAGGATCTTGATCTGGCTGTGGAACATAAGGAAAGTCGTCAACAAGACATTCCAATAGCTGGTCATTTCCACCAAGCTCATTCTCCTCATTTACACATGTCTCTTCATCATCTAAATTTAAAGTAGCGAAAGGTGCTTCGATACTCTCCCAACTTATGTCATCTCCATCAAGAAGACCGGGTTCTTCACAAATCCATTCATTCAATAGATCAATGTTGTCAAGGCTAATGGGATCTAAAACATCTCTTGTTGAGCCCATGCTGGATCATCTGATCTTGCTGGAGCTGAATAAATGGAAATCCCACCACTAGATGAGTTTTCAGCCATGTAATTTAATCTGTTGTAAAAAGATAACACAAGTTAGGCATGTATCATTCTTTACTCCACGATTTGAAATTCATACCAAATTGGATTTCAAAACATGAATCTCTTAATGGAGGATGCACAATGGTAAAGAAAATATCTCTATTCTATTAGCCTTAATCATTTTGACTAAATCTTGAGACAAAAAGAATTACAAGGAGCAAAATAAATTCACATCAGCCAAACTAATAATCTAATATTCCTTTACAGCCTGTTTGGAACCAATTTTATGATAAAATTCCATTTAGTTCTACAACTAATTTGAACCAATCAAAAAACAAAATTGAACTTTGCATTTGAATCAAGCAAAGTTCATTGGAAATCAAATATTAGCGATAAATCATTTTCCCAGGTTACTCTAGCCCATGTTTCACCCAAAATTGAATATCCTCTCAAATATTTTGCAATCTGATCCTTTTTTTTTTTATCTCTACCACAACTTTCCGCTAAACCCAAACTTATGTTCACCACTCAAACAACCTACCAATTTTTGCACTTTCGATTTCTATCTATATCCTGCATCTTGATAAGTGATGAAATTCAACTTATGATCACAACCAAATAAAAGAATTACACTGCCCAGATCCACAAGGAATAAAATAGCTGGCATGGTTAACTTTTGTTTCTTAAGAAAATAGCATGACTAGGTAAGAAAACAATTGCAGATACTCAATGAAATGACCCCCACACAATGAGCCATGCATTACTGTCCCAAAACACCAAAATTCAAGACTTGTAGCCGGCAGAGGCTGCATTCATTGTTTACAAAAAAATTAAAGACCAGTAAAGCGTTTGCATTCTAAGGAAATATACAGAGATTTGATAACAAAGTTTTCAAACAGGAGTTTAAATGAAACCATGGAACTAAATGACACTACAAATCATCACATTGAAAATCCACAATTAAGCTAAATGCTATAACATCAGTTCACTGGGCAAATAAAACAGGGAGAGTAAGATGATGGATGGAATATTTACTCAGTTTTGAAAGCTTTCATACGCCTGCTAATAAATACAGTTAATACAAAATCTCAACCTATACACCCAGTCTTGCTCTACAATAACTTCACATTTATGCATTTTTAGAGCAAAATAGAAAATTTATTTCTCCATTCACATTCATGCATTTTCGACAGTTTCAATTTTTCAATAAATTAAAGGATTTGGTTCCTCAAATGTGTACCTTTAACTAGAGATTTGGGGAAGAAGAACTACTGAAGATTTTGTGCCGCCGTGTGGAAGAAATTGTGCCGCCGTGATTTTGATTTTTGATTTAGGGTTTCAGAAATTGAGTTGATTTAGGGGTTGAGGATTACAAATTGAGATTTTCAAGTGAGGGATTTCGGGATTATGAATCGAAAACAAGGGATTTCTGGATTAATTTGAGATCAGAGAAATCGGGAATAGATTGGGAGAAATTAGGGGAAATCGTTCGTCTGGGTCTGGGAGAGTGGGAGTGGGAAGAAGAAAGGTAAAAGAGGTGAATTGTTTGCCCGTGTATTGGCTAAACAACGTCGTTTGTTACTTATGTAAACGACGTCGTTTTGGCTTGAACCGGAACGGAACGCCCGGTACGGAACCGGGGCATTCCGGCCGGAATTCGGCCGGATTTTCCGAAACTGGCCGGGATTTTTACCGGGACAAAAACGTCGCCGTTTTGTCCTGGATTTTGCACTGGAACGGAACGGAATTTATAACACTGGTTCATACTGCCTTTGTGATGAACCGCGGGGCCAAACGCAATAAACACCAAACGGGACCCTATATTATTTATGTGGGTCCCGCCATTTAAACAACAATTCAGACGTAGATGCAAAAACATCTGAGAGATGCTTTTGCATCTGCGTCTCACATGCTAAGATGTGACAAAACCTCCTAAACTTTTGGTAAAAAAACCACACCACTGATGGGAGAAAACAATAAACTTCTACCATTTGTGTTCTACTTCCACTATCAAAACAACAAACGAGCACTCTTTATAGTTAAAAAAAAACTTTAAATAACAAACAATCAGATAATGCATAAAAACATAATAGAAGCAAAGATTTCCCATCATCTCAAATGGGTTAAAAACATCAAGATCACTCATTTCCCACAAAAACGGAAACTTTAAAGTTTAAACAACCACCAAAGCACAAAACATAAAGTGAAATCAAAAGGGTTTGGAGTAAACAAGGAATGGAAGCAAACAAGAAAGTAAACCCACCCTAGAGCAAGGAAGGGAAGCCATGGCACAAGATGCTTTGTAGATCATCTGCATCCCTCCTCTTCTTTCTCTATTTTTTTTGTGTTTTTTAGAGAGAAATACAAAGATAGAGAGAGAGAGTATTATTATGGATGTGTGTGGGTTGATATTTTTTTTTTACCAGAAGTTCAGGAGGTTGGATGTTAAAGAATGACGTGAATGTTTTCTCTCATCGCAGTCGTGTTCACGTATGAATTTAGTTCATGATGGAATTGCAAGTACTTTGATAAGAGAATAAAAATAAGTGTTTAATTTACTTCAATTATTTCAAACATTTTGTTATTATAATTATTAATAAAGAAACGAAATTATTCCAACAAATTATTTTTATATATATATATATATATATGTACGTGTGTGTGTGTGTGTACATGTGTATTTTTAATTAATTTTACAAGTTGACAGCAATATGAAAAACATGGTAACCAAACATACAAAACTGTTTTTTATTAAACTCAATCTCAACCATAGTTTTAACCAAACACTTAAATTTCAGTTACGAACCACAACTAAAAACGTTTTTCATAAAACTGTTTTTTTTCAACCTCAACCATAAAACCAATAGCTGGGCCAACAGGCTGATAATCTCATGGGTCCATTTGGGTGAATAAATATCCCTTTTGACAGCAAAATAAATTTAATTGTGATTGAGATATTCTTTTAAATGCAATATTTTCATGAAATTTTTATTTGTTAGTGCAAATGTCAAGTGAATACGGAAAGAGAAATCCTTGGAGCAGACGTCTTTTCGACTTGTTCATTTAAAATAATTAGGAAAAGGAGACGAAAGGAGAAAAGGATTGAATTAAAAGTGAATTAAGAATAAAAGGATTAAGGACGTATGTTTTGAAACTAGAAGGACTAATATCGTATCCTGGGCTTAATTAGTTACGTACGCAGTAGAACCGTGTTTCTCATGGAACCATAATCACCGAGGCTGTACCTGACACCATCAAGTCCTCCATCGCACACGAAGCACCTCCCGAGCCCCACCATGGTGACACGTTTCTTTTGTATTGATAAATTAGATTTAAAGCCTCCATGCCATTTCTAGTTTCCAAGTTTCCGTTGGTAGTTGATTATAAACTTAATTAAGGAGGTCCTACCTCGTCAATCTCCGGTCCATGTCGTGTTAACTCATGCAATAAAAGTAAATCCGTACAATGACTATGGACGAGAGTTAATTTATAATATCATGTTTCGTATTTTCTTTAAACTATTAGAAATAGGTTCTTTCGTTTGAGTTGTTCATCATTTAAGTTTAATCTATCAAAAATAATACTTATACAAACTATTTTTATCTTTTAAAAATCTATAATTATATACTCTATAAGTTTTGCTAAATAAAGAATAACAAAGAAATATAAATTCATCAAATTTAGCATCGAATTTTTTTCAAATTATCTTTATTATTCAAAATAAAACATTGTAATCCAAATACATAAAATAAAAGATATTACTTATAATTTTGGAAATCAAATAATTGTTTTTCGTTTTAAACTCTTTTGTAAAATTTTGAAAAAGCTTGAAGCGTTTCATCTTTGTGAGCAGGAAATAAAATCCATGTCAATCTAATATAATCATCAATAATAACATAAACAAATCTTTTAACACCAAGATTTAAAGCGCACAATTGACCAAATAAGTTCATATCAAGAAATTCAAGATTTGTATAGACTTGATTCTTGGCTTTCAATGAGCTCTTTACTTGATTTCTATATTGGTAAGCATCACATATTAAGTTCAAGAGCTTTTGTTTTTTACAATTCTTGAATCAATTCCATGTTGTCATGTCTACATGTTTGTTTGTAAGTTTGGTAAATATTATTTTTTAGAATTGCATTAAAATAATATTTTTTATATTTTAAAAAAATTAATTTGACATCATTATATCAAAACGATCTAAAAATACATAAAAATAGTTTAAAGCAAAAAAATAATTAATTTTTTTCAAAAATATTTATAAAACACACTTTTAAAAACCTGATAAGATGTCAAATTGATTCTAACAAAACACTAAAACACTTAATATAACTTTTGGTTATATATATATCAATCACATAAGAGTTTTCAAGTCATGAAATATTCTGGTAGATGTGACTTATGGCATCCAAATAACTTTAATTTTAATTGAGATTTTCTTGTAGATGCAATATTTTTCATAAAACCATTATTTGTTCATGAAAATGTTTAAAGAATATGGAAAGACAAATCCTAGGACATCTATCTTTTTTACTTGTGAATTTAAAGTAATTAAAATACAAAATAAATTTGAAAGGAGAAGGATCAAGTTGAAAATGAATTAAGAATACTATCTATTTTTTGAAACTAGAAGGATTAATTTCGTATACTGGTTTTAATTAGTTATGTACGCAGTTGAACAATAAGAGTCAAATCACTGTGGCTGACTGACTGTATGTGACACCCACCATCAAGTCCTCCATCGCACACGCAGCACCTCTCAAACCTCACCATGTTCAGTCGTCTTTGTGTATTAAGGAATTAGAATTGAAGCCTTAATGTACCTTCTAGTTTCTAAGTTCCAGTTGGTTGTTGATTGGATTTTTTTTTATTAAAATGAGTGTTCGAGTTAGCTTGCGTGCAACTCAGTTAATCCTATGATCCCTAAAGTTAATGACCATATAAGTCTATAATGGTCATCATATTTACAATTACAGTGCTCAAACCTGAGATCACAAGATAACAAATCTTTTAATTCTAAATTTTTATCATTAGACCATCTCCTAGAAGATTATTGATTAGAAACTTAATTAAGGAGGTTCTACATCGTCAATCTCTGATCCATAACGTGTTAACTTTGCATCAAAAGCAAACTTCTTCAATGAGTATGAATGTTAGTTAATTTATAATACGATGTTTTAGATTTTTTTGTAAGATATTTGAAATAAGAAATTGTACCATCAAATCTGTTATTTTTTTTAGATTCGAGGAAATTTTATTCCCGGAAAACACACTTTGTGGGTCTTGATGAGCGAGTAAAACTTCAGTTATCCTAGATTTTTACAAGAGGTGCACGCCCTGAGTTGAACTCGAGACTTGTTTTGCAGATCTCAAGTCATTTGTCATCACATCACGCCCCTTGGGGACATCAAGTTTGTTACCTTTACTAAATAAGAATACATTTATTTAAAATATTGGTGCTATTACATGATAACGATTATTTTTAAAGTGTTTTTTTATTTGAAAATATATTAAAGTATATATATTTTTTATTTTTTAAAATTTACTTTTGATATTAGCATATCAAAACAATTTTAAAACAAAAAAAATTGTTTTAAGTGAAGAGTTTTTTTTAAATGCTTTTGAAACGTAAAAACAAACAAACTTTTCTATTAGAACTACTATTGAACCATTTTTATTTTATTTTTTGGCTTCAGATTAATTGTTTTTGTATTATTTTGATATGTTAATGTTAAAAATAAATTTTAAAAGTAAAAAAAAAATATTTTGTTAATATATTTAAAAAACACTTTGAAATACAAATTTAACTGCATTCTTAAACATGCTATGAATCTTGAAATTACAAACGAGAGGATGTTTGAGAGTGATTGCTTTTTATTTAGAAATGCATTAAAATATTTTTTTTATTTTATAAAATTATTTTTAATATTAACATATCAATATAATCTAAAAACACTAGAACAAATTAAATTTAAAATAAATAAAAATCAACTTTAATAAAAAAAGTACTTTTCCAATGCTTCGAAACAATCACCTAGTCTTAGCTAGGTGTCCGGCTGCATTCATATGCCTGGTTTTGGGGTGAATTTAAAGCTCCTTGGTAGTTTGTTGGGTGCATTAATATTCCACACAATGTGCATGACAATTTGACAAATACTACTCGGAGGCTAAATTTACAGTCCATCTCTCTTTCTCTTCGTGGCAAGTCAGCCGGCCCATCTATTTTTCTACATTTTATTTTCCTTGCACCTTTTATCTTTTATGTAAGAGCTGTATGGGTTTTAATGATTATAAGGCAAACCTTAAACTATGCTTGCATGTATCTCCGCCTATATTAGAATAGCTTCTCGTGATATATTCTAAACTTTTCTTGTTTTGATAATTTTTTTATTTTATTTATGTATTTATTTGTATGATTTTTATTACATACTTATTGTATTCATTATTTTAGAAAAGCTTTTCTTTTCTAGCCACAGCTATAATCAAAGAGAGGGTCTGAAGCAGAGATTGTGCTTATTATAAGGACGAAGGTATTGAAAGCACAAGTAACCAAGAACTTTAAAAAATAAAAAATTAGAAATGTTGCCAATCAGAGGGATGAGTTGCATTTATATACAAATAAAGTTTAATTTAACACTAAATGTATTTAAGTTGATGCTGGTTAATGATTAGATCTAAATCTTAATTGAAACAATAATTATGATCTGCATAAAATAAAATAGGATTACAAACAAAACAACATAAAAAAATAAATTAACTAGCAGGTCAATAAAAATATATTAAAGAATTAAAATATGGACAAATTAAACCACAAATTTGAAACACAATTTAAATAATATTACACACTACCAGAATTAATTGTTTTACGAAAAAAAAATTAAATAATATTTTGCCTTGAAAACAACTTAAAATGTATTTTTTTTAAATCAATAAATAAGAAAGACTGCTATATAGGTCTTGAAAGAGAAAAATAATTTGTATTTTCCTATGTCAGAAAAAGGCTATATATAGGCCTTACAGGAGAGAGAGAGAGAAAACAATCTTGTATGAACGTAAGAAATAATTCCATGGTTGAATTTTAGGGTTTTGCTAACTCCAAGAGTTGTTTAAGATCTTTTTTTTTATTCACCTATAATAGTTTAATATTTTATGTTATAGTACTCATGCTAGAGAATATTTTCCAATAAACCAAAGTTGTCAGTAGTTCCGGTTTTTCAATTGGAACGGAATGTTCTGGTTTCGGAGCGTTCCGGCATGCCGTTTCGGTGTCGTACTGTTCATATATAATTAATTATATATATATAAAAAAAAATTAATTTAACAAGCATAATTAAAATTTGAATTCTTTTTTATTTTAAATATTTTGGTGTTTTAAAATTATTTTGATGTATAAATGTCAAAAATAATTTTTAAAAAATAAAAAAAATAGATTTTGAACCCGGAATGGCACGCCCGGAACGGAACCGAGGCGTTCCGGCCGGAATTTCCGGATCTTACCGGAATTAAAACCGAGACAAAAACGACGCCGTTTTGTCTCGGTTTGTTGAACGGAACGGAACGGAATTAACAACTATGAATAAACTCTTAAGTCAAATAAATAAATAGATTTCACTTTAATAATGCCTCGAATGCAAGTCTAAGAGCTATTATTTTCAATAATCCCCATATGAATGGAAATTAATTAATCAATATATAAATCATACAAAAATGTAGAAGGAGAGGAAACTGGTTTGTCACTACATGAGGTACCTTTTTCTTTGAGTATTTCTTAGTGAAATACTATAAGATTTGCTCAATTAATTAATAAAATTATAATCCAAAAAAGGTAAAAACAAACTTGACTTAAGCCCTCCTAGATCATCATATGAATCTATGACCAGATTGTGATACCAAGATAAACTCCTAAATTGTTTTTGAATAAAATCATAAAACGTAATTATCAAACAATCAAATATTGAAATACGAGATAAGCTAAATCATTTTTAAAATTTGTGAAAAATCCAAAAAGAGAGACCAATCTCCAAGTAAATAAATGTTTCATGATGAAACATACAAAAACACAAGTCTAAGAAAAGAAAAAAACAAGCAAACTTCAGAGAATCTCTTACACCTCTGTTAATCTCATAAACTTGACCCGACAAATCATAGACCATGACTTGGTCGAAAAACTCATGTTTTAATTTTAATGGAGGGATTAGAGGAATTCTTCAAAGTAAAAAATAGCAATCAACATAATGAGGATTAACTGTGATATGAAAAGAATTAGAATAAAATTATAAAAAAATCCAATTTTAAAAACTATCTCAAATAAAACAAATAGTAACCAAAACAATTGGACCAAACTTAACGTATAGAAAAATTTAAAGGAAGATGAAAACATTGAAAAAGTCAATTTAAAAAATTATCTCAAAAATTATCCCAAATAAAATTAATCAAAATCAAAATAGTAAGAACGCAATCTAAAATATGAAAACAATTGAAGGAAAATGAAATTGAGAAAAAAACCTAATTATATAAATTATTTTATAAAATAAATAGTAATTACAAGAACAAAAAATAAATGAAATGATTGATTTGAAAATTCAGAGGGCTAGTCATAGTAGTTTATAAGGATGAAGAAAAAAGAATCACTACCACAAGCGATGCCCAAGAATGAAGGGTCGTTGAGAGGACTTTTACGGCTAGGATTGCTTCAATGAATTAAGATCACAATGTTTCGCTGATCCGTTTTTTATTTCTTCATTTAAAAGAATAAAAATACAAAATAAATATAAAAAGGAGACGAAATGAGAAAAAGGATCGAGTTAAGAGTGAATTAAAAAACGTGGGGATTAAGCAAGTATTTCTTAAAAACTAGAAGGGCTAATATGGTATCCTGGTTTAAATTAGGTAAGTACGAACTACGAAGTACAAAGACATTTCTTATGGAACCAGAAGCATCGTATCACTCCGAAACCCCACCATGTTTACTCGTTTCTGTATTGATGACATCAGATTTGAAGAACTCCATGTAATTTCTAGTTTCTAAGTTTCAGTTGGTTGTTGATTAGAAACTTAATTAAGGAGGTCCACTGACTATGACGGTTAGTTAATTTAAAATAAGAACTGTCCCGTCAAATTTTATTACCTCTCCTAAATAAGGACACCTCTTTTGGCAACGTTGTTAATCTTTTTATTAAGACAGGGTACAAATAATATAAGAAAATGAAGAAATTTGTGAGGTTGCTATTTGAATACCAAAGCTTGAAATTATATATTAATATAAGAGACTATTTGGAAATGTAGTTGAAGTTGCTATTTAAAATATTTTTTCATTCAAAAATTCATCAAAATTGTCTAAAACATAAATAAATAATTAAAAGCAAGAAATAAAAATGATTCACAACACATTTATAAAAAATATTATTGTCATCTACAACTCCATGCACATTACTAGAAATAGAAGTTGGCCCAACCATTATTTTCACCATGGTCTCGTAAAAATATGTGGTTCTCTATGTGAAAAACATGACAAATATTTTTTCATGAACCTTTTTACTAGACCGAGAAATCTTTTACATGCACATCTAATATCATCTCCACTGATATATTTTGAATTAGAGGGTGCATAATTAATAAAATCCTCGACCCTATTATAATAATTCATATTGCCCAACCCTTCATGTAAAACTCAATACATCTAAGAACAATAATCCATTATTTATATGAAATATATATAGAATATTGATTTTAAAATGTATCAATTAGTAATAAACAAATTATGGATACTCATCTAATTAGCTATCACTAGTTTAACTCAAACTTATTCAATTTTTTTTAAAAGTTCCTTAAAATCATTATTAATTTTCTCTTAAAAATTCAAACTCCTTTAAATTTAATGAAATTCTCAATTTGACAATGAAATTGATGAAATGTGAAACATACTAATTAAATAAGTTATTATTAATCTTATTATAAAACACGTAAGTTACAAAATCAAACAAATACATTTTTTCAAAATATTACACAATTCATAACATGTATAAATTATACATTAATATAACAAATTCCTATAGGAAAAAGCTATAAAATAAGTAAACACAAAAAAAATCACATACACTACATGAGAATTCCAGGAACTTAACATTTAAAAAATAGGTTACAACAACAAAAAAAAACATGTAGCTTTTTTACTTGATGTGATGAATCTTAAAAAATAAACTAAACCAAAACAAAGATACTATAAGCTGAGTGGTGGGATGACTAGATTTATGATTATAATTTTATTACTCGATTTTGTTACAAAATAAGGATGTTTTATGTGTTGTCTTATGCATAATAAAAAGGAAGAAGAAGAAGAAAAGGGGGAGAGGTGGGGGTACGTGTATGTTAGGTTATAATTTAAATATTATTGATGAATTCATTGACGAACATATTTTCTAGGCAATTCTGTCTGATAATGACATGTCATTTTTTTTTACTATAATTCTCTCAATGGTTATCGACAAAAATTAAAAGTAATTCCCAATGGAATATTTAGTCAATAAATACCAATGTAATTTGTCAATTATATTATTTCCATAGGTATTTCCTTTATATTCAACAATTTTATAGTAGTGATAAAATTATTGAAGAAATTTTTTCATGATTTTTTCTCTTATATTTTTTTTAGTTTTCAGATTTAATAGTAAAAAATAAACTGGTTAAGATTATTAGTCCAAATATGATGTAAAGATAAAGATTAAAATTATAAAATATCTAAAGTGATATTTATATGTAAGAAAATTAATTTAATTTAATTTTTGATTAAATTAATCGTTATCTTCTCTAACCTTACGTGGTAAAGACAAAAAATTAATTTTTATCTCCATCTCAGCAATAAATCGATTGGTTTATCTTTATTTCTTCGTCTCTTCTATCATCTCAACATATACAATGGAACGTCAAAAGCAACCACGTGTTTTGATTTAATTACCAATTTGGCTCAAACCGTGATCTCAATTCTCCAACTGCCCACCATAGTGTCATTAATTTCTAGGAGGCGTTAGGCCATCACTCCAGCTGTGTCCCAAATTGCAAGGGCGGAGAGGAAATGAGACAAAAACATGAAATTGTGAGCTCCGAAATAAAGATCGATTAAGAAGTTCAACTGTATTTTGCGTCCTTCTTTCAAGCTATATAAGCAGGTGCCTCCCTACAGACATCGCAGTTGCAGGTAATAGACATACAGTATTGGCCCAGTCTTGAAGAAAAAGTCAAAGAGAGAGAAAGACTAAGCTATCCTCTCTCTCCCTCTCCCTCTCCCTCTCAAGGGGTGCTCCATCCGGAGCTCGCGTTCTTGTTTTGAGCCATAACCAGGGACCTATCCCTCTACCCAACAAGATAAAGTTGCTTGCAGGAGCGAAATTGAGACATATACTCCTGTAAGAACTCGATTTCTTTTCAAGAAAACAGTTGAAGATCAAGCGCTCTACTGCTAAAAAATGGCAGGTCCTCTGTCAGCTTGGCCATGGGAGAACTTGGGCATTTTTAAGGTACACGAACTTTCACATATCCTTTATCAATGTATGTTTTTCTTCATTGTTATGCTTAATTATGTTCTCTCTCATGTGTATTCTGCGTGCAGTATGTGCTGTACGGACCTCTTCTTGGTAAAGTCTTGTATACAAGGATTCAAGAGGGTTCTTTCAAGGATGATTGGTGTCTCCATATTTTGATTATTTGCAGTGCTAGAGCTCTTCTTCATCAGCTGTGGAGTAGTTTTGTCAGCATGCTTTTCCTAACACGTAATCGCCGGATTAATCGACAGGGCTATGATTTCAATCAGATAGACAAAGAGTGGGATTGGTATATATAAGCTTCTCCTGACACAAATCTCATCCATGTTTTCAATAGAAGGATATATATTTAAGATTTGGAACAATTCATAATCATAGGTGTTTTGTTTTTTCTGGGTTTTTTGTTTTGTTTTGCAGGGATAATTTCATACTTCTTCAAGCTCTCATTGCATCCATTTCATGTTACATCTACCCACCATTTATCGACAATGTTCCTCTATGGAACACGAAAGGTTTTATTACCATTTTGACACTCCATGCGGGAATTTCAGAGCCCCTATACTATTTCGTTCACAGACGCTTTCATAAGAATTATCTCTTCACCCATTACCATTCAATCCACCATTCTTCTCCAGTACTGCACCCTTATACAGGTAGGGAAAAAATTCGGTATGATATATATGTCCCATATATATTTTGACAGAGTTCCAACTTCAATTTATGATCAATTTATTTCATTTCTGGCAATCCAGGTGCAGATGCAACATTTTTGGAGCATCTAGCTCTGTCCACAGTCATTGGAATTCCAATAATTGGATCTCATATGATGGGATATGGATCAAGAAGCATGATTTATGGGTATCTGCTGGTGTTTGATTTTCTTAGATGCCTGGGGCATAGCAATGTGGAAGTTGTTCCTCATCAGTTGTTTGATACTCTTCCCTTTCTTAGATATCTTCTCTATACTCCAACGTAAGTAGTCATCTCTGCAATTCATTAGTGCTTACAATGTTCAAACAATGACGTGACTTTGAAGAATTTTTTCTGTTTAATTGTTTTTGCTTATAATTATTTCTTAATTTCTGAATTAATGCCTTTAGTTTGGTACGTAGCGATAATAAACAAAAAAAACACTCTTTAATTGTTGGCTTTTGGCTTTATGAATTTATGATTTCAAATTTTTCTATTACTCCTCGTAATAGATTCTCAAATAACTTCTTCCTTGGAAAGAAGCCTAAGTTCTATCATCAAGATATATAAAGACAACTAAGATGACACGTTACATCTGAAACTAGAAAAAAATAAATAAAATGATCTCTCATATTTCTGTGTATATGTTCATCCATTCCGTATGCTGTTAATTAATTTATAGAGGCCCTACTTCCATCTATATTATATAACAAGATGGCGAGGTTGGTGAGAAAAATAAATGCAATGCCCAACTAGACAATCCATCCCAAATATATTGATATGAAATATATAGTAAATATATCCCGTTTCAATTTTTCATTTATTCAATTTTATTCTTAAACTTTTTTTTTTTTAATTAAGACTTATGTTAACATTAAATATTGAAAATCGTTAGATTCCGAACGGATTTGCTTGTAAAGGTGTCATTATGCGAACATTTTTCCTCTGAAAATATTCTTATTAGCAGTGATAACCTTGTTTTGGTGGTTACGTGCAGATACCACAGCCTGCACCACACAGATATGGGCACCAATTTCTGCCTCTTCATGCCATTGTTTGATGCAATATGGAAGACCCTAAATGACAAGTCTTGGGAGCTACACAAGAAACTGAGCTCTAATGCAGGTATGCCAAACACTGTAGCATTCCCATGCTATTAATCCTCCTCTATCATACGTCAAATGGGACTAGGGTTTCAGATTTTGCACCTAAACTAGTCAATCAACAACACAAATGGAGAGATGATAACCATACATTGAACATTTTGATAACAGGGACCATCAATTAAGTGCCTCCATAAATTTGATTGGTGCGCGCACCCTCAAAATGCTGTAGACAGTAGAGCATCGCACATGCACAGTTACAATCAATAATGGAAATCTAGAATCATTAATAATATAAATTATATTATGGATCTCACTTACAAGCTTAAACTTTTAGGTGAGATGGTTCCTTAACATGGTATCAGAGCTTTATTGACTCAGCGGTCACGAGTTCGAATCTCACCATCCCCATTCTATTTGATAAAAACCAAGCACAAAATAATGTGGGTCTGTGCAAGTTTCAAGCTCAAAGAGCTTTCATGAAAGGGGGTGTGTTAGAGAATAATATAAATCATATTATAGTACCTCACTTACAAGCTTAAGCTTTTAGGTGAGATGGTTCCTTAATATATGGATGACAATTGGTTATGCAAATTGTAGAGTTTAAAGCGTTTTCTTCATATATTCTAAGTTATTTTTCGAAAAATACTACTCGTCTCCTTTTTCCATTCAGATATGCTTCATAATTCTGGGACGGTTCTAATAGGTTCTTCGAACACAACAAATGTCTTCTCTCTTCTTCTTTTTTTGTATTAGTTTTTCCCTTTTCTTTTCAAAGTCGAAGCTTAAAAACTCAAGATATTTGACATATGATTTGCTGTAATGCAGGAAAATACAGCAAAACTGTGCCGGATTTCGTTTTCTTAGCACATGTTGTCGATGTAACATCATCAATGCATGTCCCTTTTGTCATACGATCGTATGCCTCGTTGCCTTACACGACGAGACTCTTGATGATTGTTTGCTGGCCCGTGGCATTTATTGTTATGCTTATGATGTGGGTCTGGTCCAAGACCTTCCTAATCTCTTTCTATTATCTCAGAGGCAGGTTGCATGAAACATGGAGCGTTCCTAGATTCGGCTTTCAGGTCTGCTTCAAATTCTGACCTTGCATTCTGCAGTAACCCATTGTTGAAGCTTGCTAGGAGATTTCTCACGCAACCTTTTGTTTTTATGCAGTATTTCTTGCCATTTGCTAAAGATGGTATCAACAATCAAATAGAACAGGCCATTCTTAGGGCTGATAGGCTCGGGGTCAAGATCATTAGCCTTGCTGCATTGAACAAGGTTGGTAGTTAAATCAATGACAGAATTCATTTTGTCTTCCCTTACTATATTATGAACTTTGTCCTTTTACCGTACTTGTTTTGAAAATTGAGAAAGAAAATCTTTACTTCTGGGGATTTCTGATCGGAGTAGTTGAAGGAATACTACACATCTACCATGTTTTGAAATAAAAAAAATCCGTGCGGGAAATGGTAGGTCCACTCTTCTTAACTTTTGGCAGTCCGGTATATGCGTATTCAGAAGCATCTAGTCTCATCAATCATCATCTCCAAAAATACTGTAGGCTCTTAAATGATTCAAGCTCGTTAGGACTCATTAGTCAGTCATATTGGTTGCAGTCTGTGTCTCGATAGGCCAGCGCCAAACCGCCATAAATTTGTGGATGAAGGCTCATCAAAATTATTGATGTTTCAAGTCTCTTACTTAGTCAGTCACTATTTCCCCCACCTGTTTGCTTGCCATCTTTTGGAAACACAACGATTTTTGTTAGCAATAAATGACAATTTAACGTCATAATTGCAAGTTAAAAATAATAACTCCCCCCCCCCCCCAAAAAAAAAAAAAAATTGTGTGCAGAATGAAGCTCTGAATGGAGGTGGTACACTGTTTGTGAACAAGCACCCAAACCTTAGAGTTCGAGTTGTCCATGGAAATACCTTGACTGCTGCTGTTATTCTCAATGAGATCCCCAAGGATGTGGAAGAAGTGTTTTTAACAGGAGCAACTTCCAAGCTTGGAAGAGCTATTGCCCTCTACCTTTGCCAAAGGAGAGTTAGAGTCCTAGTAAGTATCAATCTTCTTCGTTAAATTTTCTTGTTTCAATATATAACTTACACATGTACATCTACGATTACGATTTTGATGGAGAAAAAAAATACTGCAGATGCTGACTTTATCAGTAGAAAGATTTGAGAAAATTCAAAAAGAGGCCCCGCTCGAATATCAGAGTTATCTTGTCCAAGTGACGAAGTACCAGGCTGCTCGTAGTTGCAAGGTACTTTTGACCAAAAACGATTTATGATATTAAAGCTTGTTCCAAAAAAAAAAAAGGCTCCTTTCTGCTTTAAATTGAATAGGGTTGCGATCTTTGCTCTAAATATCAAACTTGACTTTATGTGAATTTGAATGTGATGTGTTGAACTGGAACCACTTGTAGACCTGGATAGTGGGAAAGTGGACCACACCAAGGGAGCAAAGCTGGGCCCCAAAAGGAACACATTTCCATCAATTTGTGGTGCCTCCCATTTTGTCCTTCAGAAGAGATTGCACTTATGGTGATCTTGCAGCCATGACTCTACCTGATGATGTTCAAGGGCTTGGAAACTGCGAGGTAACAAGCTAGGTTCTTCAATTTCTTTTCTTTTTTTATTATTAAAGTGAGTATTCGGTTCAGTTTACGCTCATCTTGAACCCTAAAATTAACAATTATGTAAGTTTTCAATGAACATTATATTAGCAAATTCTTTGCTATTGGATTACCTACTAGACGGTTGGATCTTCAATTTCTGAGAGAGAATTAAATGCATCAACTTCAAAGACTTTTCGAGCAGATCATATCGTAGCTAGATAAAGGGTGCCAACACATGGTCCCAACTCTCATTACTGCATGCTGACAATCTCCAAGGAAAAAGAAAATGGAGGCCCTCGCTGGCCACCACCATTGTCATGGTGAGAAACCTAGGTCATGTTTTTGTCTGACTGATTAGTTTTTTTTGTTGACAGTATACCATGGACAGAGGAGTGGTTCACGCATGCCATGCAGGCGGCGTGGTTCACCTGCTCGAAGGCTGGACTCACCATGAGGTTGGGGCGCTCGACGTTGACAGAATCGATCTGGTTTGGAATGCCGCCTTGAAACATGGCCTCAAACCAGTCTCCAATTTCACCAAACAAAAGTCAATGTGAATGAATGCCTTCTCATGAAGAAACCAATGATACACACGACTGTTTTTAGGTTGCCCTTCAAAGAGACGATTTATTTCCTCAATTGTAATATGATCTACATATTCATGAATAAAGCAAAGTCACCGCTTTTATTTTATCCTCTATTATTTTTGTTGCCATGGAACTCTAAATAGTAATTAAAGATATTTTCGAATATATTCAGATTTTTAGATGCTTCTTATAATCTCATTATACTTCAAAAGGTAGTTTTTATCTATTTTCTTAAAGAAGAAAAAAAAAGTAGTGAAAGAAAATCACATGTGCATGGCAGTGGTGTGTTACAGGTTATATTTGGTATTAATGAAAAACAAATTACTCATTAACTGTAAACTTAAAGAAGAATGGTTTTACTATATCTCCTCGCAAAACACTATTAATACTATTAATTATAATTTTTTTTTCAATAATGTTTTTTTATTCTTTAATATTAAATTTGTTTTATTGAGTTTTCATACTTTCATAATACTGATTGTGAGTTTAAACTTTAAACATGTTGATTTCTTTAGTAGGTTAACTCGATTGACTCAGATTTTTTTAATTTTATCATTTAATATTGAGTTAATTAAGAATTAAGAATTTTTAATTTATTTTGTTTTTAATTTTTTTTGTTCAGCATTAGGTTAGGAATTGGATTTTGTAATTTATTTTATTTTTATTTTTATAAGGATGTTTTGGTCTCATGATGAAGGCCACTAGTTTTGACATTTTAACCATGGTTAAATTGATTTTTTTTCTAAGAGGTTTTTTCAGTTTCATGACACAATCATCGGTCTTTTAACATTGATTTTTTTTATCGAATTATTCTTGTCTCATAACTCTCGTTTTAGGTTTGACAGGTTAACCCAATTAACTTTAGCTTCATTTTTTTTATATTTTTTTTTCTAATTATTTAATATTGTGTTTGATTAGAAATTAGATTTTATGTTTTGTTTTGGTTTGATTCTTATTAGGTTATCTGGTTCCCATGTGCTTAGCGGGTTAACTTGAGTTCACTTGAGTCAATTTTTATGTTATTGTTTTAATGAGTGTTTTTTTATAATTTTAATCATTTAACATTGGTTGGGTTCGGAAAGAAATTTAGGAATTAAGTTTCATTTTATAAAGTTATTTCAATATCATAATTAATGTTATAAATTTGATAACTTAACCAGGTAATTCTTTTAATTTGTTTTCCTCGTCGTATTTTGTTCCAAGTATTAAGTTCCTTGGATGAATGCGTTGGATTTTGTTTTTAGCAGTTTTTTCTCCTAATTCTATAATATAATTTTCCAAAAAATGTTCTTGTCAAGATAGGTTCAAATATACGTACCCAGCATTTCCTCCTCACTGTTCGAAACATAATCCAACTCACTTGCAGCTGTAATCTTATGTACATTTCCCCACCTTCTAAGCGTTCCCGTCATGATCCTGGGATGGAGCTTCTAACAGAACCTATTTACTTCCTCATTGAATCCGTCACTGTCATGCCAGTGCTTAACCTCGGCCATTCCCTCCTTTTCATGGCCGCCCTGAGGGCATAAATTCGGCACTAAAACCGGGAAACAGTAACTGCACGAAGCATCCATCAGATCCAAACATAATCTTCATATTATATGTACTCGTAAAACAAAAACCAGAAGAAGAAGAAGAGTAAAATCAGACATACTTTGACGAAGATTCAATCAGAACAGCAGAGTAAAATAAGTAACTGGCATGATCAATCCTGTCATGGCGAGTCCAGCCTTCAAGCAGGTGAACCACACCACCTGCATGGCACGCGTGAACTACTCCTCTGTCCATGGTATACTGTTACAGAAACTAACTACTCAAACAGAAACATGAACTAACCCTCGGCGAGGTTGCTCACCATGACAATGGTGCTGGCTCGCTAGGGCCTCCATTTTCTTTTTCCATGGAGATTATCGGTATTCAGTGATGAGAGTTGGGACCATGTGTGGGCAACCTTTCTAGCTAGGATATTATAAGCTAGAAAAGTTTTTGAAGTTGATGAATTTATTTCTCTATCAAGAAATTGAAGAGGCTAGCTTGTTACCTCCCGGTTTCCAAGCCCTTGAAAGTTGAAACATCATCACCATAAGTACAGTCTATTCTGAACGACAAATTGGGGGGCCACAAATGGATGGAAAAGTGTTCCTAGTGGGGCCCAACTTTCCCACGATCCAGGTCTACAATTGGTTCCAATTCAGCCCATCACATTCAAATTCACAAAAAAAAAAAATGCTATCTAGAACGAATAGCCCAACCCTATTCAATATAAATCAGAATTAAGCTATTTGAAATTGCAATTAATTTTTTAAAATGTTTGACATGAAGGAAGAATTCGCTGTAATTATCATTTTAATCTTTCAACAAAAAATATTAACGAAATGGCTAATGGGGTAATGTAATATTTTCATTAGGTAGTTAGTTATTATGAGATTAATCTAACATAATTCAACCTTATTGTCTTTTAAATACACAATATAATGATTTTATTACCCATAAAAACTCTAAATTGATTGTCCTTTACTATCATCACCTCTTTTTTTTGTCGACATCCCTTTTCACCAGTAAATCTATCTCTTCCTAACCACCCAAAAAAGCTAGCCCCCCGAAATACACAATATAATGATTTTAGTTGTCCTTTTCTATCATCACTTTTTTTTTATCGACATTCCTTTTCACTGTTAAATATATCTCTTCCTAACAACCCAACAAGCTAGCCACCACCGGTCCCCCCTATCTCAATAGGTATGTATGCCTTCTCTATTTCTTTCTCTCTCTCTCCTTCAACATTCAATTTTATTCTAGCTAGTTTTTTATGTTTGTCGCACCCCATCGCGAGAGCGCGGCGTAGCGACGACCCTCCTCGTGAGCCGGGGGAATTCATGTGGGGGTCTTATCTTTATTTTTGTGGAAAATGGAGTCGCCACCTAGTATTATGGTTACCAGGAAACCTAAAACTGGTCTTTTAGAGATTCTAAGATAAGGGACTGGTTGCGTAAAAAGAAGGTATTAGCACTCCTAATACGCCCTAGCTAAGGTAAGCTGCTTGACGTTTGGTTGCCTTATGATTTTTTATGGTTTTAATCTTTCAAAGAATATGTTGGTTAAATGATGATGGTATATTACTGCGCCGAATATTTTGGATATTAACCCCTTAGGATTTATTTATCCAAACACCGAACAGTGAATAATAGCATACTATCCCCGCCAAAAATTTTGGATATTGACCCCTTATGATTTATTTATCCAAACACCGAACAGTGAATAATAGCATACTATCCCCGCCAAATATTTTGGATATTGACCCCTTAGAATTTATTTATCCAAACACCGAAAGTGAATAATAAATTCCCAAAAATAAGATTTTTATATTTTTGAAATATTGGCCATTACCCTTTAGATTTTTACAAACATGTTGTAAAATCTCAAGATGCAAGAAGTGATTTTTTTCTTTGCGTAATCAATGCTAAAACATATTTTCTCTTCAAACTCATAGATAATATATATTTTTTGAAAGAAAAAGAATTTTTAAAATATGCTAGTGTATTGGCCGTAAGCAAGAAAACAAAACATTTTTATATTTTTTCTAAACAAAAAAACATATTTTTTGCAAATTTTGTATTTTTGTATTTTTATTTCTTTTTATTATTTCTTTTTATTATTTCTTTTTCCCGGGTGGGCTGCTGCCCAGCCCCATTGCCTAGGGTTGGGCTGTCAGCCCACCCCATCCTGAAATGGGCTTCCAGCCCACTTGTCTAGATTGGGATGTCAGTCCACCACCATATTGGGCTGGGCTTTCAGCCCCACCTAAACTCCTACTGGGCTCTTAGGCCCGTTTATTCTCGGTTTGGGCTCTCGGCCCACTTAACATCTAGCTGGGCTTTCAGCCCATTTTATTATCGGGCCTGATTGGGCTTCCAGCCCATACGGGCTGGAAGCCCGCCCTCCTCAGGGGTAAGGCCGGGCAGAAATCCTGGCCCAACCAGCCCACTGCCCACGTGTTGGCAGCGGGCGAGGGGAAGTGAATTAATTCACTTCCCCCCGCATGCAGTGATGTTGAAGACGTTGAACATTGGTTTTTTGAGTGTGATGAATGGCTTACATGTTAGCACCTTTGGGTAGAGGACATCGAGGTGGTTCTTCTAGTCGTGGTTGCGTCGGAAATGGTGGCCTGAGGTGGCCGGAAATGGCGTCGGAAAGTGACGGGCTGCTTCGCTGCAACGGCTGCTGCTGCCTTCACCTGAAACCACGGATGGGCTGCTGGCGTGGAGGAGGAGCTTCTAGTGATGACGGGGAGTGCAAGGTGGTCGGAGTTTGCGGCCTGAGTTGCTGACCGAGAGGGAGAGAGAGAGAGTTTTCTGGTTTTAGAGAGAGATAGAGTCAACTGACCGAGAGAAGAAGAAAAGGAAAGGAGCTGAAGCTGTCTGGGCTGGTGAAGAAGATTACGTGAATTTTCCCTCCTGATTCTCTGTGTTTTCTCTGTTGTTTGTGATTTTGCTCTTTTCTTCGTCGATCTTCCTGTTCTCTGTTATTTTCTCTCTTCTCTGTTTTTATTCGTCCCTGTCCCCTTCTCTGTTTGTGAATTCTCTCCATTCTGCTCTCTGCTCTCTACGTAAAATACTCTCATTTCGTCTCTTCTCAATTCTCCCTTTTTCTATTATTTCCCCCCTGTATTATTTCTTTTTTCTTTCTTCTCCCCCCCCCTTTCACTCCTCTGCACGCAGTTATTTATAGCAGATAAACAAACCTTCGGCTGCCAAAATTTGAATGCAGTGCTGCCGTTGAAATTTTAATGCAGGACGCTCCTGAACATTTAAGGCTGAGCACGCCATAGCACGCCGGAACATGCATGCAGTGCAATTTTCAAAAATATTTAAGAAGGTAAAAGTATGGTTTGGTCCCTCAATTTATAATTGCTCTAATTGTAACTCCAATTTGATTTAAACTTATGATTTTATGCAATTATATCCCTTCAAAAATTCAATCTTAACCTTAGCTTTGCGCGACCTTTTTATTCTGGTCCTTGGTTTTTGATTTTCGCGATTTAACTCTCCATTGGCCATTAAACTCTCAATTTGTTCAATTTTGCCCTTGTACCAAGATATATATTTTTTGACATATTTTTTCGGAAATATAAAAATAATGAGTCAAAAATTAGGTTGCAACAATGTTCTAATTAAAAAGAAATAAAGGAATTAGTTTATCTGGGGCATGGTTTTCTTAAGATGAAATGAAAATTATGTTTTTATGATTTATGACATGTTCATTGATCAATTATGTTAATTTTTAGTTTTAAAATTTAGTTTGATTGAATTTTTGTTTAGATTTTTTTTATTTCTAACTGCCTGTTTGGCTGAGCGGTTGAAACACCGTTTGGCCAAATTTTGATTTTATTTTTATTTTAAATGAATTTTTCATGGTGTTTTTAGATCATTTTGATGTGCTGATGTCAAAAATGATTTTTAAAAAATAAAAAATATCATTTTGATGTATTTCTAAACAAAAAACACTTTCAAAACCAACCGCAACCACACTTCCAAACACCCCCTAAATAGAATATGTTTGACTAAAACAATTTTATATGTATATATTTTAGGTTGAGGGAAAAAGGTTATTGATAATATAGTTTAAAAGATAGGTTGTTTAATAATGAATTTGTAATTTTAGAGAAAAATAAGACATTAAAGGGGTCTATAATAGCTTACTCATGGATGACTATTATGATGTTTGAATAGTTAAACAAGATGGAAGATGGAGAATGACTGAGAATTGAATAGCTTGAAGATATTTTTATATATGGATAACTTGAACAAGTGGAAAAACATGATTGGAGGAGGTCATATTGTATTTTTTTTCTTAGTGTTTGTTTTATTATGGTTGATATTTATGAGTTATTCTTTAAAGCCTCTACCCTTTTTGTGTTTTCTTTTAGGAATGTGTTTTGCTTATCATGTTGTTGTGAATTCAATTTTGCATAAAGAATTTATAAATTATCAAGCATGTGTGAAAGGTTAATGCTTGGATATTACTAATTGAAAATATACCTATTTTATCCTAATGCATTGTGAATTTGATATCATAATTAATGTTATAAATTTGATAACTTAACCAGGTAATTCTTTTAATTTGTTTTCCTCGTCGTATTTTGTTCCAAGTATTCAGTTCCTTGGATGAATGCGTTGGATTTTGTTTTCAGCAGTTTTTCCTCCTTATTCTTTAATATAATTTTCAAAAAAATGTTCTTGTCAAGATAGGTTCAAATATACCCAGCATTTCCTCCTCACTGTTCGAAACATAATCCAACTCACCTGCAGCTGTAATCTTATGTACATTTCCCCACCTTCTAAGCGTTCCCGTCATG
Source organism: Salix brachista (assembly GCA_009078335.1). NCBI lineage: Eukaryota > Viridiplantae > Streptophyta > Magnoliopsida > Malpighiales > Salicaceae > Salix > Salix brachista. Next base: position 10,193,674 of record CM018589.1, on the reverse strand, counting down.
ATCCTGGGATGGAGCTTCTAACAGAACCTATTTACTTCCTCATTGAATCCGTCACTGTCATGCAGTGGTTAACCTCGGCGTCCATTCCCTCCTTTTCATGGCCGCCCTGAGGGCATAAATTCGGCACTAAAACCGGGAAACAGTAACTGCACGAAGCATCCATCAGATCCGAACCTAATCTTCATATTATATGTACTCGTAAAACAAAAACCAGAAGAAGAAGAAGAGTAAAATCAGACATACTTTAACGAAGATTCAATCACAACAGCAGAGTAAAATAAGTAACTGGCATGATCAATCCTGTCATGGCGAGTCCAGCCTTCAAGCAGGTGAACCACACCACCTGCATGGCACGCGTGAACTACTCCTCTGTCCATGGTATACTGTTACAGAAACTAATCATACAGAAACATGAACTAACCCTCGGCGAGGTTGCTCACCATGACAATGGTGCTGGCTCGCTAGGGCCTCCATTTTCTTTTTCCATGGAGATTATCGGTATTCAGTGATGAGAGTTGGGACCATGTGTGGGCAACCTTTCTAGCTAGGATATTATAAGCTAGAAAAGTTTTTGAAGTTGATGAATTTATTTCTCTATCAAGAAATTGAAGAGGCTAGCTTGTTACCTCCCGGTTTCCAAGCCCTTGAAACATCATCACCATAAGTACAGTCTATTCTGAAGGACAAATTGGGGGGCCACAAATGGATGGAAAAGTGTTCCTAGTGGGGCCCAACTTTCCCACGATCCAGGTCTACAATTGGTTCCAATTCAGCCCATCACATTCAAATTCACAAAAAAAAAAATTAACAAGTAAGCTAAAACAGCTCGGCCACCAGTCCACTGTGCACGCACACTCATGTGCACTGTGGACTGGTCGTTTTTCACTTTTGCTTCGCGAGTGTAGGTGCACCTGTTTTTTTTTTCACAGGAATCCTTTTTATAATTTTTATGGTGGAGATGACTGAAGAATAGATGTGGCTGAGCGGCTCGCCCTGCGCGCTGGAATCCAGCGCGCAGGGGTTCGAACCTCCAGCCATCAAAACTGAATTTGGTTTTTTGTTTTTTTTTTTACCAATCTGATTTCGTTTTTCTTTTTTCTTTTTCTTTTTTAAAAAAAACTGTTTTCTTTTGTTTTTTTACCTGATTTCGTTTTTCTTTTTTTTTAAAAAAAAAACTGTTTTTTTTACCAATCTGATTTCGTTTTTCTTTTTTCTTTTTCTTTTTTTTTAAAAAAAAAATCTGTTTTCTTTTGTTTTTTTTTAAGAACTGTTTTTGTTTTTTACCAATCTCATTTCGTTTTTCTTTCTTTTTTTTTAAAAAAAAAAAAAACTGATTTTTTTTTTAAAAACAATTTTTTTTTTTAAAAAAGGTTTTTTTTTTTATAATTGTTGTTGTTTTTTCTTTTTACAAATTTGATGTTTTTTTTAAAGGACTGTTTGTTTTTTAAAAAAAATGTTTTTTTGTTAAAAACAAATATTTTTTTAATTAACGGGTTGTTTTTTTTTTTTTTTTCAAAAAATAATATTTTCTGTTTTTAATAACTAATTTTTTTTAAAAAAAAAGGGTTTTTTTGTTTAATTTTTTTTTTTTTAATAACTGATTGTTGTTTTTTTTTCAAATCTGATTTTTTTTTTAAGAACTTTTTTTTTAAAAAAAAAGGTTTTTATGTTAAAAAAATGATTTTTTTTTACTAGCTGGTTGTTGTTTTTGGTTTTACAAAAAACAAGAATTTTTTTTTGATAACTGAGGTGTTCAGGCCAACTTACGTGCACCACGACTAATCTCCGGATTCATTTTTTTAAAAAAAATTTATTCCTATTTTGATTTGACACTTATACATTTTTTTCCTTAACCGAGGTGTCCGGGTCAGCTTATGCGCACCACGACAATTATTGTTATTTTCTAGAATACCTAAAAGAGATCGCAATTGCAAAAAGTTATGAATATATATATTTTAAGGTGTTCATATGAAATAAATAGCAAAATATATAATTAGTCTAAAATATTTATAAGAGAAAAAATCACAAATAGTTATTATCATTATTTTAAATGCACTAATATGAAATAAATAGCAAAATCTATAATTAGTGTAACATATTTATAAAGAAAAAAACTTACGAATGTCATTATTTTCAATGTCTTATCTACAATAATTAGAAATTTCAACATCTAATAATATTTTTTCAAAAAACACATTAAAATGAAACATATTTTATTTTTGTGCTCTTTTGTTCAAGTGTATTTCTGAAAAAAAAATATGGATTTTTAATATTTAAGATCTAATATTACCCGGGAAAAAATACAACTCAAAAAAACAAAAGGTAAACAAATTTGCCTACATTATATACAATTAAAAACTATATGAGGCACTTTCTGTTTCGACTACACTGTTCTTTTTAGACAGCAAATAAGTAATTATAGCACGCAAAAAATATATATTCCTTTTTTGAAAAATATTGCAATGTTTTTATTTATAACGTGTCAAATCTAATATTACTGGGGAGAAAAGGCAACTCATATTGTTTTTTTTTAACAAATTTACCTAGGTTATCTACAATTAAAAAATATAAAAATTACTTCCCATTTCGATCACACTATATAATATGTGAGACTAAGTATATGTGTTTAATATTTATTTAATATTATCGCCTAAAAATATATAAAGAGAGAAAAAAAATTACCTACGATTTCTTGAAAAAAACAATTAATATCGGCATTCTTAAAAATATTGAATATAATAATATGATGAATAAATCTTATAAAAAAAACTTTGGCTTTGAATTTAAATTTATATTTTAGACCCTTTGTTTGTTTCTTTTAAAAAACGATGACCTTTTTTCACATGTATTTTTGATTTTTTACCGTCCAACTCAATTCTTCTTTTTTAACCGGGTTTCTTTTGTTATTTTGTTTTTTTAACCAGAGTATCCGTGACAACAAATTTCTTATAAATCATTTCACCTTCTTAGCAAATTTTCTAACAAATTTTATCAAAAGTTTTTTAGCAATAACAATATTCAATCACATTTTTGTTGAAAAAAACCATTTTTTGCATATTTTATCAATTACAATTATACTAATTAAATATTAAAATAACAGAATACAACATTTATAAAATCAATTAATTTTTTACATAGATAAAAATGCCCAGCGAAGCGGGCCAATCAACTCGTGCTATCTAGAACGAATAGCCCAACCCTATTCAATATAAATCAGAATTAAGCTATTTGAAATTGCATTTTTTTTTTTAAATGTTTGACATGAAGGAAGAATTCGCTGTAATTACCATTTTAATCTTTCAACAAAAAACATTAACGAAATGGCTAATGGGGTAATGTAATATTTTCATTAGGGTAGTTAGTTATTATGAGATTAATCTAACATAATTCAACCTTATTGTCTTTTAAATACACAATATAATGATTTTATTACCCATAAAAACTCTAAATTGATTGTCATTTACTATCATCACCTCTTTTTTTTGTCGACATCCCTTTTCACCAGTAAATCTATCTCCTCCTAACCACCTAAAAAAGCTAGCCCCCCGAAATACACAATATAATGATTTTAGTTGTCCTTTTCTATCATCACTTTTTTTTTTGTCGACATCCCTTTTCACTAGTAAATCTATCTCTTCCTAACCACCCAACAAGCTAGCCACCACCGGTCCCCCCTATCTCAATATGTATGCCTTCTCTATTTCTCTCTCTCTCCCTCAACATTCAATTTTATTCTAGCTAGGTTTTTATGTTTGTCGCACCCCATCGCGGCGACCCTCCCCGTGAGTCAGGGGAATTCATGTGGGGGTCTTATCTTTATTTTTGTGGAAAAAGGAGTCGCCACGTAGTATTATGGTTACCAGGATATTTAAAACTGGTATTTCAGAGATTCTAAGGTAAGGGACTGGTTGCGTAAAGAGAAGGTTTTAGCACCCCTAATACGCCCTACCTAAGGTAAGCTGCTTGACGTTTGGTTAGCTTATGATTTGTTATGGTTTTAATCTTTCAAAGAATATGTTGGTTAAATGATGATGGTATATTACTGCGCCGAATATTTTGGATATTAACCCCTTAGGATTTATTTATTCAAACACCGAACAGTGAATAATAGCATACTATCCCCGCCAAAAATTTTGGATATTGACCCCTTAGGATTTATTTATCCAAACACCGAACAGTGAATAATAGCATACTATCCCCGCCGAATATTTTGGATACTGACCCCTTAGAATTTATTTATCCAAACACCGACAGTGAATAATAAATTCCCAAAAATAAGATTTTTATATTTTTGAAATATTGGCCAATACCCTTTAGATTTTTACAAACATGTTGTAAAATCTCAAGATGCAAGAAGTGATTTTTTTCTTTGCGTAATCAATGCTAAAACATATTTTCTCTTCAAACTCGTAGATAATATATATTTTTTGAAAGAAAAAGAATTTTTAAAATATGCTAGTGTATTGGCCGTAAGCAAGAAAACAAAATATTTTTATATTTTTTCTAAACAAAAAAACATATTTTTTTGCAAATTTTGTATTTTTGTATTTTTATTTCTTATTATTATTTTTTTTATTATTTCTTTTTCCCGGGTGAGCTGCTGCCCAGCCCCATTGCCTAGGGTTGGGCTGTCAGCCCACCCCATCCTGAAATGGGCTCCCAGCCCACTTGTCTAGGCTGGGTTGTCAGCCCACCACCATATTGGGCTGGGCTTTCAGCCCCACCTAAACTCCTATTGGGCTCTTAGGCCCGATTATTCTCGGTCTGGGCTCTCGGCCCACTTAACATCTAGCTGGGCTTTCAGGCCATTTTATTATCGGGCCTGATTGGGCTTCCAGCCCATACGGCTGGAAGCCCGCCCTCCTCAGTTGGAGGGGGAGCTTCTGGTGATGACGGGGAGGTGCAAGGTGGTCGGAGTTGGCGGCCTGAGTTGCTGACCGAGAGGGAGAGGGAGAGAGTTTTCTGGTTTTAGAGAGAGATAGAGTCAACTGACCGAGAGAAGAAGAAAAGGAAAGGAGCTGAAGCTGTCTGGGCTGGTGAAGAAGATTACGTGAATTTTCCCTCCTGATTCTCTGTGTTTTCTCTGTTGTTTGTGATTTTGCTCTTTTCTTCGTCGATCTTCCTGTTCTCTATTATTTCTCTCTTCTCTGTTTTTATTCGTCCCTGTCCCCTTCTGTGTTTGTGAATTCTCTCCATTCTGCTCTCTACTCTCTACGTAAAATACTCTCCTTTCGTCTCTTCTCAATTCTCCCTTTTTCTATTATTTCCCCCCTGTATTATTTCTTTTTTCTTTCTTCCCCCCCCCCCCCCCCCTTTCACTCCTCTGCACGCAGTTATTTATAACAGATAAACAAACCTTCGGCTGCCAAAATTTGAATGCAGTGCTGCCGTTGAAATTTTAATGCAGGACGCTCCTGAACATTTAAGGTCGGGCACGCCATAGCACGCCGGAACATGCATGCAGTGCAATTTTCAAGAATATTTAAGAAGGTAAAAGTATGGTTTGGTCCCTCAATTCATAATTGCTCTAATTAAGTATCAAGCAAAAAATATTATATAAATTTTAATATCTTATTTTCTTACCTTATTTCTATTTAACAACTTTATATAGTAGATTGCAGAATTTGTGGTGTAATGCTCACAGACATGCAATGCATAAAGCTCACTCTAATGACATAGAGTTGTGGTAAAGTTTTAGACCAAGGTATATCATAAAGGGTAATTAGGCTAAGTTTCAAGAATTTAAGATATAAAATGGTTTAAGAGGAGTTTAAGATCTGAGTCTCAAACTAGAGAAAAAATCATGGTTCAATGAATAAGAACACCGTAGGAGCGCTTCTTTTTGTGAACTATGCAAGGCATTTAGCAAGCACTTATTACATATATGATCGTTTTTCTTTAATTTTTATTTTAGTCTTTATTTATGAGAGTTTTTCACAAAATATTTATTTTGTAGGAAAAAATTGCATTTTCATGAGCATTTTTTATCGACAATGACCACTCTCATTTCATCAAAAAGTTAGAAGATTTAGGTATTTCTAAAAAAATCAGAAATGGAATTGTCCATAAAAAAATAAAATGCACTTTTGCTAGCACTTGTATCAACGATGCTCACTCTTGTTTTGTCAGAAAGTTATACAAGGTTTGGGAATTTCTAACAAAAAAGCAATAGAATAGTCCATCTAAAATTAAGCTGTATTTTTTATATAATCAATAACAAAAAAAATTGCATATAATTATCAAATATAAATATGTGTGTGTATATATATATAAATAACATTTCAGTAACTAAAAAATCATTTTAGCTATCCATTTAACTATTGTATTGGAGACATGAAAAGTAAACATAATAGATAAAGAATAATTATTTGGTTTTATTAACGCAGATAGTTTCTGCGTTGGAGTTGCTCTTAGCAAGTCGAAAGAAGGAACAATAATGGCAGAGCATAAAACATAAAGTAAACTACCTACGAGCCAGAAATATAAATTAAATTAATCAATCAGAAACATTCTATGTTGGAATTCAATAAGATTATAACTATAATTGAAGTATTTGTGAAGAAGAAAATGGATTTCCTGCTTGGCAACATTTTGTTTGTTGTTTCTATGCGATTTTTGGGTGGTTTTTCTTCTGGTTTTGCCACAAACACCACTATGGAGCTGCTTTCATTTTTTCCATCGTAAAAAAATAAAAGTTATCAATATGAAAAACACAAAATACCAAACAAACATGCAGATGTGAGAAAACTCAAATTGGTAACACATCGTTGTTGTTGTTTTTGAAGAGGCGAAACAAGAAGTTGATGATTTCAGTATATTTTTATTTTGATTCAAGGAAACTTAGTTTCTTGGAAAGTGTAATTTACGAGCTCATGTGAGTAAATAAAACTCTGTTTATCCCATTTTTTTACAAAAGATACATGTTTTGGCTCGAATTCGAGACCTGCTGCACTTATCTTAGATTTTTTAACACCACGCCACACGCTCCTGGGGATAATGATTTCAGTATCAAAACATCGAAATAAACAAAACTGACTTATGAAATTACTTTGAGTTTGATCTGATTTATTGTTTAGTTAGTGTTTTGTCAATAGAGGAAATAATATTAAGGTCTGATCTAGGGGGAAAACCCCTTCAAGATGCTTCACTTGACACTGAGTTTTGATACGACCCACCTACTTCACAATATTTTTTGTGATTAAGAGAAATAACAACAACCAGAATCTATTCATTTAAACAGCAAAGGGTATGATGGGAAGTGTGTTTTGAAAAAAATTTATTTATTTAGTGTTTTTTAATTGTTTTAATATATTAATATCAAAAATCATTTTTAAAAAATAAAAAAATATATTACTTTAATAAAGTTTTAAATAATTTATTTTAAAAAAAAAAAAAAAACATCTACGGTTATTTCAAACATTCCAAAATGTCGGTCGAACCTATTCGGCTATGAGATGCAGTCAGATTCATAGGAATTGGAGGGCATTTAATTTCACGTGTCTCTCCAGCACGAAATCTTAGACCCGCAAAGACAGGTAGCTACTCTCATTACGTGCCACGTATTTCTTAACGATCCCAACCAACCGCCAAAAGAAGGAAGGAAAGCCTTGTTGTTAATTTTGCCTCTCGTTCCCTGCTCCCTCTTCTGAAGTGTTTCCTTTAAGACCACACACAGAGAAGTATTGGAAGAGAGTAGTGTCAGGAGTTCAAAACAAGAACAAGTCAACTAACCTATCAAGAGAACCAGAAAAGAATATCTGGCTTTCAAGACTAACTGCTTTCTCTTCCAGCCTTCCCAGAAAAAGCGTTGGCTTTGAGGTGAAATCTCTCTGTCTGGCACTGTCTTTCTTTCTTTATTTTGTTTAGAATATTTAGTTGATTCATCAGCTTATGTTTTATTTTTGTTTGTAACTGTGATTTGATTTCAGACGGTTTGTCCAATTCTGCTATTTTTGTGTTTCGTTTTTTAGATTTTTGGTAAATGCTTTTATTTCTCTGCGCACTTACAACTTCCCATCAAGTTTGTGTAGGAGCGTTCATGGTGACTTCTCTTTTAAGTTTTTTGTGGGATTGGAGTATGATAATTGAAAAGTTGATTAAGTAATTTGGTCTTATTGAAAGAGTGATGAATGATATGATTGTTTCTGTTTTCAGTATTCCGAGTGGGTCAAATAGAGATGGAGAAGAGAGTGTTATTAGGTGTTCAAAAGAAGAAAAATCCCATCAAGAAAAGGTTCCTCAAGAAAATTGAGGACTATATGAAATCTGATTCTTACATGTTTGCTCGTTTGATCACTAAACCACATATTGCTTCAAAGACCAGCACTTCTTCTACAACAGGTAATATCAGCTTCAATTCTGTACTTTTTTTTGTTTCATTCTTCTGCTAACTGGTTCTTAATATATATATATATATTAATGGAATGTTCAATTATGCTCTTAGAAGTGGAAACGAAAGAATGCATGAAAGAGAGGAATAAGAGATTGCTGGAGAAGTTTGGGGATTACCTGAAATCTGATACCTACATGTATGCTCCCCTGTGTGCTCAACCAGCGATCTATTTTAAAGGTACTGTTCCTTCTTTTCTTTTTCTTTTTTGTGTGTGCTTTGAATCTATTACATGTTTGGTCATCTGCTGCGTGTTTGGTTATCTAATAGTGATCACTTGCTTTCTGGGTGATCATATGAATGGTACTTTTCCAGAAGGATGTTTGAGCAACACTAGGCTTTTTATGTCACCACCTTTGTCTATTTGATGTTTCATTTTTCAAATAATTACGTTTTAACTTCTTTTTTATTTTATTTTCTCTTGGGAGTGTTTGGATTTTCCTCTGGGAAATTCCATCTGAACTCAATGTGCTACCCCATTTTTTGATTCCATCAGATTGTGTATGCAAATTGCTTGTCCAAGAATTTAGCTCATTTAACAACTCTAAAGACAATTAAGGACAACAAATCATCCCAATCAACAGATTTTCCATTGAAAACCTTATCATTCCTTAGCAGCCAAATGGACCATAATGTTGAATATAGAACCAAGAGCCACATTTTCTTATGAATTTTCCCAGGAGCATGCATACTCCACTGCTGAAATAGGTCATCCACTGTTCTAGGTGATCATCCCCACCAATTGAAAAAACTTGATCACAGCTGCAAGACCTGTTGATAGTTAAGGAAAATATGTGCCTCTGTCTCTTGATAATCACAGCAAAAAGAGCAGAGGCTTTCTGGGAAATCAAGGAGTACTATCAACAGATGAAGGTTCTCAAGTTTAGCTAACCATAGAAAAGCCTCCACTTTTGGTGACTCTGTTGACTTCTAAACGTATTCAAATTGCTATTCTGATACAGAATTGATATGGACAGGCAAGGAGGTTGTAGAGTGCTGTGATTCACCGGGACGCTTTTATCACAGCATTATTTGAAGCTAAAGCTTAACCAAGTTTTTTGTTTCTAATTTCATATCTCAAATAGATATATACTAGTGTATGTTCAATTTACTTCAGCTTCAAGACCAGTGAACACTATGGAGTTTGTTGGATGTTTTCTTTCATTTTAAATCTGCTAGTGCAGCTCCACAAGTTTCTGCATTATGTTCTTTAAATAACAGCACCCTTGAACAGTGATCATGCAGCCTCTTTTGCCTGTTTTATCTCTATAATCAGTACCAAACTATAAGAGTATATTGATCATGTTAATGTACAAAACTGTAAGAGTATATTGATCTTGTTAGTGATATATGTTAAACTTGCTCAGATATCATTCCAATTTTATCAGATGTCTCTGAGGGGACAGGGCTCTGCTCATATTAAACCACGGTACTACCTACAAGCTGATCTCTATCCATGACCAGCTTAAATGCTGAATCATTGTTCATACTGCTGCTAACTGACTGTAAACCTACAATGCCATTGACTTCTGTTGAGAAGTTCAACTGGTTGGTGACAAATTTTTTGTATGGTGGTTGTGTACTTATGCCGTTACTCGTTATGGTGAGGAAAATGCATTCCCAGCCTCAGGAAGACATCACTGTTGCTAAACCTGTTATTCACCATCCTAACTACCCATGAAGGTTTTTATGTGCTGGCCTTTGTTTGGCTCTTCTCATGCAAATGGGTTTTTTATCTGTTCTGTTGTATCTGCTCTGGAAGAGACTTGATGGTTCAGAGAGCATTAATAAAAATAAAGTACTAGGGGTTTCCATAGCATTGGTTCTTGTGCTGTATTTATTTGAATCAGTACTTAAAATATAGCACACATTGGTTGCTCCTTATACTATTGGCTACTATTACTTGTGAGTGCACTGAATCAGATAATAGCTACTTCATAGAAATTATGAGTTTGAAATTCATTGGATTTTTGTTTATAAATCCTTTGAATAACTTTTGGTAGTCATTAAAGGATTCCTTTCCTAAGAATGGATGAGGTCAGATGAATTTTGGGGGAGGCACATGATTCATCAACCCAATAACTTGTAGTTATCGCAAGAAATCTAGCATAATGTGATGGTTCAGTTCTGGTTTCTTGCATTCGTAATTTTATAGAAGTTTAAGCAATTTGGGTTTCAAGCAAAAGATACTTCAGTTTTGTTTGAACCAAGGATTCGGTTTGATTTTCCTGCTGCATGGATCAGTTTTTGTTTGGCTTCGAACTTGTTTCCTACTTTATGCGTTTATTTATTTTTCTTCTTTTATCCCTTCATTTTGGAGCGTAGAAATCATTGATGTTGTTAAGGATCTGAGCCTTATAATTTATTATGTCATTTATGAGGGATGTTTTAATTTCAGGACATGTTAGGTGCATTAAAAAAACTACCATGGAAGTTTCAGCCCGAAAATTAACTACAAAGGATAATAAATCAACTGTTGAGACATCAAATGTAACTGTAGAAGACCAATTCTCTGAGCTTCCTGAGAAATGCATTTCTGGTCAGCTGAAGTTCGTGCACAAGGAAACAGTGAAGCACATGGTCTACCAAAGTTGCCGCTCTTCTCTGTCAGGTTACTTTCTTATGCCACAGACATTTTTGTTGTTATTTATCTGGCTTTCAACCTCTGTTCCCTCTGATTTATGATCAATCTTTTTAGAAAACATGAGGATCTTAATAATTGATTTTCAACACATCGAGCTTATATGCTGTTTCTTGTGTGAATTTCTTAGAATAACGTGGGCGGGACAGAAATTCAACTGTCAGCGGTTATGCACATGAAACTATCTGGTGGGATGCAAGCATTATATATATATATTATCAAAGTTATTGGCAAAAGAATACAGCGCATTTAACATTGTAATATATCGCTACTGGACATATGGTTTCTTGCATTTAACATTTATTTTTCTACAGTAGAACACTTGCAGAACTCACAATTCTCCAAGGAGAAATAACTTTCTGATCATGTTGTCTGTAAAGTTGATTTAATGGCGCGGAGTTGCTTAATTTTAATTTGTTCTATTTCAAAGGTGTTAAGGATCACACACCCATATCAATAGCTTCGCATACTTAGATTCATTGACCCATGATTGTAGACATTTACTTGATTCTAGGAGATTAGTTACCATTCTTTTTGAGATATCATTTACTTGTAAATATATTTTGTAATTATAAATATAGCATCTACCCATGTTGGTTTCACAATATTCTCATGGTATTAGAGCACATTAATCTCCTTTTTCCATCTTATCTCTTTCTTTCTCTCTTGCTATCTTTTTTTATTCCATGGCCTCCGAAGGCTCTTCCACTCTTCTTCCTTTCCATATTCTTATTCATATGATCACCATCATGCTATTCTTCACAAATTATCTTATATGATCACCGTTGTGCTATTCTTCACAAATTATCTTAGATGATCACCGTTATTCTATTTTTCACAAATTATCTTATCTCGCGTAGTCAGATTCATCCTCTCATTGAAAGCCAAGATCTTCTCAATTATATTAATGGTTTTATTGTCTCACCTTCAAAACTTGACCCTTCCACATCTTAGATACAACATTAAAAATACTTGGGGTGGAGCGCTGCTGACCAACGTCTCCTTTGTCTTTTTTGTTCTTCTCTCACCGAAGAAGCTTTGGCTAAAATTGTTGGTCTCCTACTGTATGAGAGTCCTGACTTTCCTTAGAGATCACCTGCAATCATCGGTCCAAGGATCATGAGATTCATCTCAAAGATAAGATCTGGTTAATGAAAAGAGGTTTCAGACCCGTGACTGCGCTTTCTCATGCCTTTAAAAGACTATATGATTAACTCTATATCATTAGCTGTCTAGTTGATGACATGAACAAGGTGCAGTGGTTCCTCTGCGGCCTTGGTGCTGATTTCTCAAGTTTTTCTTATGTCAAGATAGAACTTACTCTTTTTCCCACATTTCCTAATCTTGTTTCCAAAGTTCAAAATCTTGAGATTTTTCAAAGGTCCCTTCAGCCCACAACACCTCTTGTTGTTATAAAGGATACTTCATAAAGGATATAGCCTTGTTATAAAGGATACTTCACGCTGAAACGAAAATATCTTCTTGACTACACTAATACTTTTAGCCTTGTTATAAAGGCTACTATTTTCATGTTTTACTTTCTTTTATTGTGACCAACTAGTGGCCTCTTCATCTACTTGACATCCAAAAATGCTTGGTAGTCTTAGTGAAAATATCTATATAAAGATGTTTCTTGACAACATTGAAGATCATTCCCCTAATTATCTATGTCAATTAAATAAAGCTCTTTGTGGCCTAAAGTAGACTCTTCGGGCCTGGTTTCAGCGTTTCAGTTCTTTTTATTTTGTTAAACTTGAGTTTATTTGTAATCATCTACAGACATCTTTATTTGTTTGTTATAAGCACTCTACAATTATTTATTTACTTCTTTATGCTGATGACATCATTATTATTAGAAATGACTCATCTTTTCTTGACAACCTTACTAGTAAACTCTATTTTGAGGTTGACACCAAAAATTTGTGTTCTCTTAAATAATTTTTAGGTCTTGAATCCTCACCTGTTGCTAATGGTCTTTTCTCGGTCACCTCAAATATACTTGTGATATTCTTACTTAGGCCCAGCTTAAGAGCTAGTTCCCACTCTCATGGTTGTCTCATAATTTGTCTAGTGATGTTCCTCACCATCACACAGCATAGTATTTCTCATGTTGTCAACTATATTAGCTACTTTAAACGTAGATGCTCCTACTTAAGATCACATTTAAGCAGTTAAACATATTTTTTCGTTATGTCAAGAGCACTTTTCATTTTGGCCTTACTTTTCACCACTTTACTACTCTGGCTACTCCCATTGCCTACTTTGATTCTGAATGGGTTAGTTGTCCTAAAACATGTCATTCCACTTCTTCTGGTTATTCTAATTTTTATTTTATTTTTTGACAATTTTGTCTCTTGGAGTGTTGAAAAGTAACTCATCGCCTCATCCCAATTGTGAATTTGAGTATCTTGCCTACATTATTGTCGAAGTACTTTGGCTCACTCATTTGATGTCTAGGTTTCAGTTCCCAAACTGGCTCCTCTTTTATGTGACAACAGAAGTGTCATTTGTTTTAGATCCAACCTAGTTTCCATAAGCGTGCCAAGCATATTGAATTGGACTATAATTTTTTGCGCAAACTTGTTCTCACCGGAAAACTTCACCCTCGATGTGTGCATCTTTAGGTTGCCGACATCTTCATCAAGATCATTCCTCAACCACTATTAAAAACATTTCACTCCAAGCTTCATGTACACTCCATTCCAACACTTTGATCCCATATCGACGGGTTTCTATACTTAGATTCATTGACCCTTAATTCAAGAAGATTAGTATTCATTCTTGTTGAGATATCATTTACTTGTAAATATATCTTGTAATTATAAATATTGCATCTCACCAACGTTTCAAGGTGTGGTGGTTTCACAATATTCTCAAAGGGATACTGCTTGTTTTTTGCTGCGCTATTAGTTTACTGAATAAAGTTCCTTGGTTTGTTCTGTCCAGGGAAGGGAATCCATGATGCACAGCTTCGGACGCTTCTTGACTGATTCATCGTTTAAGTATGATTTCTACGCATGTGTTGGTGTGCAGAGCATGAACTACGTTTTGACTGTAGTCGAGTGCGTGAACTATGTTTTCATTTTGTCAAAAGGAACACTTAGTTCTTTTATATAACACTATTAGTGTGTTGAACTCGAGTTTTCCGTGGATGTTTCCGACGTCGCAAGTATCTTGACCTTCGAAATCTCAGGTCCAATTCACTCAACTTAACATGATAAACAGTAAATATGCCGTTCTATTGATGGAGAAAGGAAGTTTGTATTGGGAATCACTAGAACAATTCTAAGAACTTAAACTACCATTGACAGTTAAGTAGATTAGACGGCACAAAGTGGTCATTATACTGGGGCCAGCCACATGTGTTCTAGAAAGTTGAAATGCCATTTGATCTGATTATACCTCGCGTTTACAGGACTACATAATTGTGTACTGGTTGCAGCCTTGATGCAAAATGAACAAAGGGTTAGGTATTAGAGATTGGTGCAGAGACAACATTTCTTTTATAGGATAACAACGATAGCAATCTAAACAGAACTGTTTTAGTTTTTCCCAATCTGTGCTGTCTGTATCATGATTGAACTAACACGTTATTATTTTTTGTTGAATGGACTGCATGATGAGTTATCATTTCATGATTAGAGATGCAGGGTTGTGGTGTTAGGCAATGCACAACTAGAGTTAAATGCGGGTCGTGTCAGTTTCAGAAAGCAAATTACCTTAATTCCCTCTCCATTAGGTCAACTACAGAAGATTATCCTTCTGAATGTTCGATTGCTAAATTCCTTCATGGCTCCGTTTCCAGCACTGAACTGTAGACTGAAATTTACAATACGTCTCTCGCTGGTTCATAATTGGTAGGCACAACGTGCTGTGTTATGACATGGAAGTTGAGTTCCATGGAGCTCCGAACAATAATAAAATAATTTTAAAATTTATATCAAATCATTTGATAAATTTGTTAGGTTTTTAGATAAGCATCTTTGGAGTTATCATCAAAAATTTATTATTTCTTCTAAAATCACTATTAATATAAATGAAATAAGACCCCTTTGAGAAACTCGTTAAATTTTTATTCATGTCTACATATTTAATTTCCATTCATCTCACCATATTAATTAATACTAAAACTAATAAACATATTAGATCAAAACATAGTAAATTATTAAATTGGGTTTTAATTCTTTTTTATAGGAGAACATGTTTTTTTGTATTTCTTTGATTTTGACCCCTTTAAATGAAACAATTTTACTTCTTTTTGACAAACTAATTAATATTAGGATTGGCTACCTTATATATATATATATATATATATATATATATTAAAATGTAACAACATCCAGATCTCCAAACTAATCTTTAATAAAACAATCTAAAAGTGAATTAAAAAAATATTTTTTTCAAGTCAAAATACAATTCCAAATAAATAAAAAACGAAAAATTGATTTCCTATAAGCTCGACGTCCCCACGTGCATCTTTGTTTTAATATATAATTCAACAGTTCTGTTGAGTGAAGCCCATGCGAGTTTGTCAAGAGTTGTAGTCTGCAAACATGAATGCATACCATAGCATTCACAATAGGACGACCTGCATGATTTAAATTAGGTACCATTGTGCAATTATTTGCATCAACTACTCTCCCGGCCGGCCGAAGCTGAAAATGAAAGGACACTGTACGTTTGTGGTGGTGGTGGACTAGCTTTTTTAAATTTCCAATTAAATAATATCTATTATGTTTTATTTCATTTGCTGTAAATCCTCTCTCGCAATTTGTTCCAAACAAATTAAGCAAATTATCTTGTTAGTATATTACTTTTTTAATATATAAATTATCTTGTCCCACCAAAATGAATTTCTTACTTTTATTTCACATAAAAAGATATTGCTGAAAAATTTATATAAAGAAAATCCAAGAAATCTCATTGGACAGCTTATTTATTTATTTATTATTATGATGATTTCTTGAAAATAACTCTCTGTGTGAGGCATATCTAATCTTCTCTTAAACTCGGGTCCGTTTATGGCAAAAAGAAAAAATTAAAATACATCTTATTAATGAACTAAACAAAAAAATATTATTGAGATACGATTGGAAAAGGAAAAAAGAAAAGACTTCATCATATTGGTGGGACTCCATTGCTTGTGCGGCGACTTCACACCACGACGTGGCATCTTACTAACCAAAACCATTGATGGACGAAACATGATCCCTGGAAACTACGGGCCAGGGCCAGGATTGAGATGTATATCCACAAAATGCTGGAACGTGCAAATGGGGTGGCGTCAGTACAGGTTGCTGAAACTCATTAGGGTTTGATAAACAATCCAAGACGTTTTTTTCTTCAGAAAAGAGGTGAGCTCATCGTCATATAGCTCAGTTTTGCAGTCCATCTGTTTACCAAAATGGTGCCAATGGGACAGTATACAAAAGAAGAAAGAAAAGATAGTTTTGTCCATCTAAAATTTTAAATTGTTATTTGACATTATTTTTTTAATATACTTTTGAATAAAAGTTCTTTGAACTTGAAAATTACACAGATTCACGTTATCTTGTGCTTGATTTTTTAATAAAATAAAATGAAAATAGTGAGATTTAAACTTGTAATCGTTAAGTCAATAAAGACTCTAATAACATGTTAAAACACTATATTCTCTAAAAAAAAATAAATTTTTAAACAAGATAGTTACTTGATGTTTCAATGGTATTCTCTGCATCAAAAAGTTTTTGTCCGATGCACAGTAACTGGAATTGATGTGTTATTTGGAAATTCCGAATGAAAACATGAAGCTGTCGTATAAATCAAAGACCCCTATCAACCCATGCACGTGTGTGGCATAAATTAGGCTCTCTTCTGGAAAACGACCCGGCCCTGACGACGTGTGTGGCGAGGAGGCTGCGGGAGCGGTGGCGCACACCCTGACGACTTTCATCCAGGCTAGGCTGCTTCGATGTTCGTTTTCAATGACCTTTCGTGCTCACATATGTACGATTTAATTTCTACAATATTGCAGTTAAATCATTATCTGATACAGTTTTACAGGTTTCTCAAACTGTTTTTGTTACTTAAAATTATTTAATGCTTTATTTAGACAGAATCTGTACCTGAAAACAACTTATTGTACGCTTTGTGATCTTGTTTATTTTAAAAAATAAATAAACAAAAAGGTGAGTGACCCGTTGCATGATCTATTAGAAAAATAAAGCTTTTTCCTTCTTGATTCTAGTTATTATATTTTTTGCAAATATACTCATTATCTTTTATCAAATAAACTAAGTTCATAATAAATAAAAAAACATATATATTATTGTCAAAACAAAAAGAATAATACAGTAATTTCCATTAAAAAAATTCAATCATCATATTTTTTTTACTAATATCTATTTTAATTACTATAAAATTAAATAAAAACGAATTTAAAGATTGTCCCATCCCATCGTTTGGTCACTACACTAGTTAAGCGGGCAGGATCATGGCTGCATTTTTTCAATTAAAACCGGATTTTTCTAAATAAATCCAGTAAGGAGGACCGGATCCTTCACCTACTGCCTTTGGTTTCCATAGTTAATCTACTTGAAATGTGATTTAATTTGTGTTTTAAAAGTTTTTTTATTCAGAAATATGTCATAATAATATTTTTTATTTTTTAAATTTTTTTATATCAACACAAGAAAATGATCTAAAAATACTAATTTTTTTTAATTAGAATAAAAAAAATTATTTTTTTAAAAACAATTTTGAAACACAATGACAAACATCATTTAACTCCCCCACTCTCTCTCTCTCTCAATATATATATATATATATATATATATATATATAGAATTGCAGAAGGCAGATGATAAACATAAGCTAATTAAGAAATTAAACTCATATCCTCAAGCGGATAAGCCATCTTTTAAGTGATTCTAAGACATTTATTTTTTGTTTTTTGCTAATAAATATCGGAAGGGAATTCTGCTTATGATACAGGATTATTGGACGAAATACATCAAAATAATATTTTTTTATTTTTTAAAAATCAAAATTTAACTAAACCGCGTCTGCACAGCTTAGCCAAACAGGCAGGAAGAAAAATTAGAGTAACCACGCGAGTGACATAAGATAGGTCCAGGGTGAATTGACAAATCATACAGGACTGCAGCTCTAGCAGTTTACGCAACTCGTGAGGTTAAAAGAAATAAATTAATGGAGATGGAGATGATGACTTCCATCCAAAGGCCGTATCACTTGTCAGTTCATTGATCTTGGATGAGCTAAGACAGAGATACAAACATTAAAGTTAGACCAGACTTGCTAGCTAGGAGCTGCCGTCTTATCCAATCTAACCTTTTAAGTAGGAATCTATTTCGGAATCACGCTTATCCAAAAAAAATATATAAATTATTTTATTTTTCTAAATAAAAAAATAATTTAGTATTTTTATATCATTTTGATGTATTTTGATGTGTTGATTTCAAAAATAATTTTTAAAAAATAAAAAATATATTATTTTAATATATTTGTAAGTGAAAATCACTTTAAAACACAATAACACTCAAGGTATTAATTTTTAAAAAGTGTAAAATAATAAAATATTGATGCTATGTAGTGTTTAATTACAAAAAAACATAAGAAAAACTTAAAGTGTATGATAATTAACTCAACTTGATTCAATGAATAAAAATAGCTAGTATAGTATAATAATATGATTAAAGAAAAAGAAATTACAACAAATAAACGCAATATTCTTTCATAATAATCAATTTAAAAAGTAAATGCTAGCTAATATTATAGAAAGATATTCTCTCAATATTATTAAAGCAGAAATTAAATGAGAATATAATAATTCTATAGAAAAAAAATATCAAACTCAATTCTTAGCAAATCAAATGTTAAATGATGAATTGAAAACAATAAATAAATAATGAGCACTTGATTTACCATGCTAGATATGTAATCTGGTCGTGAATTCAGGATAACTTCTTAAAACAAAATGAATAAAAAACAAATACTCAAATCTTAAAAACTGAATGTTTAAGGTTGAAACTGAAAATAAAACAATCCAAATAATTAAAAAATAAAAATTACTTGAATTAACTTGAGTTAATTTACTAAGCTTTTGACCTAGGATATGAGATTAGAAAGACCTCAAGAGAGGAAAGTAAAAAATAATTATAAAGCTAAATCTTCAATTAACTCAATATTACATGATAAAATTTAAAAAAAAATAAAAAAAATTAACTTAAGTTAATCTTCAAAACTCGTGAGCATACTAGTTTTTTTTTTTGTTCAATAACAAATACATATTTTCCTTATAGATCACACACGATAATAACAATCTTTGCCATTCATAGCAAACACCAATCACTATAAAACCCAAGAACCTCTTTTTAGCTTAATTATTTATGTTTCAAATTAACCTACCTTGTTATTACAAAAATATTATTTTCCATTTTCTTAGAAAGTATTTTATTTTATTACAAAAGAAATATAAAACATTATTTTGAAATTGTCTCGTGGATTGTTTTTGTGAATCTGACGGGTGTGTATATTTATGGTTCTCAAATCCATGAAACTGGTTCATCAAATGATAGGCAATAAAAGATTACAAATTGTTTTTCAATTTTATATTTGAAAATATATTAAATTAATATTTTCTTAAGAATATTTTTAATATAGTACATCAAAACAATTAAAAAAATACTTATTTTAAATAAATCTCATATAATAGTATTGTAAGTGTCTGTTTGAAATTGTGATTGAAATTATTTTTTAAAGTATTTTTTGTTCATAAATGTATCAAAATAATATTTTTTTTATTTTTTAACAAAATTATTTTTGACATCCGCACATAAAAACGATATAAAAACATTATTTTTTTAATTTAAAAAAAATAAATTCATTTTTAAAATATTTTTCAAACACATTCTCAAACACCCCATGCATGAAACTTTGATTAATGGTATGAAAATCAAAATCATGTGTACGGCGTGTGCACGAAATGTCTAGCTAAAAAGTTTCTTTGACCTTGAATAGAAAGGCCAAATGGAACTTTAGGGTTGTCAATTTCATAACGAAGTTCGATGCATCTGCCACTGCCAAATTATTGGAGCCAAGCTTGGCTAGATTCAGATTTTTTTTGCAAAAATACGACCCTCGTGACTGTGATTGAAGTTTCCGAAATATATAGTCTCTCTTTGATAGTGAAAAGACCTGTTTTTAAAAGAAATAAATACAATAATATAATTCTATATAATTATTTTAAGTAAATACGTTATATGGCTACTTTCAATTTTATAATTAATTTTTAATCTTCTTCTGTAATCTTATTTACAGTTTATAGAGAGAGAGAGAGAGAGCCGGCAACTTATGTTGTGGTGCCGCCCCAGCACAACTTATAAAATCATAGATTTTGAAGGTCCATTTTAGATTTTTCTTAGTGATAAAGTGGCTAAGGTTAATATAGTTTTTCAATGAGCATCTTCAATGTCAAGTGCCATATGAATTTTTTTTAATAGTATAATTATAATTCTAACAATTACAATAGCATAAAAATATATTAATTACAATAAGAAAAGTATGATACTTTTTGTATTTTTAAAAATATATATATATTGAAAGATAAAAGTTAAAATTAAGTGCTAAAATATTTAGTTATTTAAGTTAAAAGTATTATACTTCTTAAGAAAAAATTATCTACTGTTGTATATCATACGTTTTAGAATGGAAAATAGTTTTTACGAAACATAAATGCAATAACATAAGTATTTTCACATAATAATTATAGAGAAGACAATAATAATTGAAATTTAGTCGTGTTATTTGAAGAAAAAAAGGTGTGAGTAGCCATGAAGAGAACTGATCTTTCAAGTTATCAGATTAGTTTGTAGCATAGTTGTCAATTTTGTTTCGTTTTGGCTGAAATTGTCAAAATATTTCGTGTCAGTTAAAAAAACAAGACAAAACAACATTGTTTTTACCTCGGTTAATTTTTTGTCCGTTCCGGATTTTTCAGCCAAATATCTGCCAAAACATGTAGGTATTATTTTGTCTGTGCCGTTTCGGCTACAGAAAAAAAATCATCTCCCGCAATGTCTCATCTCCCACCTAGACAAATTGTTATGGGTCACTAATATGACCCGACTTTCTTGCTTTTTTTCATGCAACATCAAATTAATTTTATAATACTTGATAATATATAGATATAGATATAGATATAGATATTATTGTTTATGAGATATATTGAAAATGTGAGAACCAAAATCAAAACAATAAAAATTAAAAATATATATTATAAAAAAATAAAATTGTTGCGTCAACTTTGATTTTATATTTAATTTTTTTGCTTTTTTTTCAAATATATAATTATTTAATTATATAAATAGTACAACCCTGAAACAACGCGCCAAAACATTTGAAACCGAAACATTCTGTTTCAATTAAAAAAACAATACATGCAACGTGCCATATTCAAATTACTTTACGATATAACCGACTATTATCTAGAAAAATATTGATTTAAGCTATCGTAAATTGAAAAGGAAACATATCACATATCGCACTGTCTACGTAATAAAATAAAATAAAAATTATCATTACTCGTCATTTAATATAAAAATGTTTTAATTAATTTAAAACAAACATCGAATCTTTATTCAAAAGAACTACAATCTAAACAAGTAGAGGATCAAACCCCAACAAGAACCCATGGTAATATAGATCTACACATTTACCTAGATCCACCCAAGCATGTAAAGAACTTAATTTAGATAAAATCTTTATTGGAACAAAGAAATAGATAAACACACACACAGGTCTAGAACCTTACGAAGTCTCTAATTAAGAAGAAGGAGAAGGAGAGGGAGAAGAAAATAAATGAAAAACAAAAAGATTGCGGTTGCCGGTGAAATAACTGTCCATGGTCCATGCAATAATTTTACGACCATTCTACGACATTGTTTACTACTTAGTCAAAGCATTGATCGTTTGTCAATCATACAACCTAGCCGTGACCCATCAAGCAAGGAATTAATAAATAATTTTTTATTCTATAATTAACTTTTAAAAAAAAAATTATCCGGCAATAGAAAATTCATTGCTAAATATATTTGGATGATGATGCTACAATTCGTTGCTAATCATCTTTTTTTAATGTGATATATATATATATATATATATCCATCCAATGTATGAGAAAATTAATGAAGATATTATTTTTGTAACCACAGTTTATTAAAATCTTCATGACGCGTCCTCGGCTAAGATTTTCCCGGTCTAATCAAGGAGCCATACCATATAAACAACTCATAAATATCGTTATTAATCACCCTGCAATATTAAAATAAATCACAAAACAAAGCACATCCTTTTTAGGTACAAGATCAAGATAACAAGGACGAATTCTTAAAGCATCCTGCTTCGAATTCAACTTTCCTACAGAATTACAGCCTTGCAGGGTCTAGCTAGCTAGCTAGTTTGAGCAGGACTGGGAATGCACTTCTCAGCTTAGACTTCATAGTAAGCACATAAACTCTGGAGAACGCTCACTTCAAGTTGCAGTTCAAGGATGTAGTTTGCAGTCATTTGGAATAAAGTTTCCGTATTGTCCATTGCTTCACAGCCTGGAATGATCCTGTGGAGCTGATGCAGTTTCTTCCTCACAGAAGCTCTAGTAGTCCTAGGGTTTTTCCTGGTTGATCGAAGTTTCGGCCTTTCTGTCTTTCTCCATTTGCAAGAACGTTTTCTCATTCTTTGTGTCTCAAAGAGAGAGGGAGAGAGAGAGGGCGACGGAAGGAGGGAGGGAGGAGATGTGTAAGAGATTGAGAAGCCGGGGATGTTTATATAGGCAGACAATTCTCTTATGGTCTTAATTAATACTCAGGGGATTAAGGGAGGGCCCACCATGTGTGTAAGTGTTCACGTGTGAGAGAGGCATCCAAGGGTTACATGATAGGCTATGGTCAGTTTCTGATATGAGAAGCTAGGCTAACAAGAGTCACATTTTGTGACTGGCTTAGATTTAAATGGTTGCAATTTTAAAAGTCTTGGAATTAAGATTTTACTGAGTTTGTTAAGTGGCCGTTTGGTATTGTATTGCGATCCACGATTGCCAAACGGCGTTGTCAATGTAGTGTTTGGTAAACAACCAAACACAGTTACAAAACATGGGACCCACAGGAAAAATGGTCCGAATCGGTGTTACAATGATAGCTGATATTTGGTGCTTTTCAAAGTGTGATTTAATATTTATGAAACATCGATACATATATATATAGAACAAAACTCACAGGCCACCATTTCTCTCTGCGATTTGTGTACCTGCCCTTTTGACAAATCCATTATGTTCGATAATTAAAAAAAAACTGGTATTTTGCATGTTAATTCTGTGCATGGCTCTCTCTCTCCAAAACAACCATGGAAGCCGGGAGCTTTCATCGTTGACTCCGGCCACCACAGACCACCATTTATGATGAAACCACCACAGGAAGAACCACCTCGGCCTCCTCTACCCGTCGGTATTGTTCGTTGAAGCTCTCGTCGTGGTCGATGAACAGTACCGCAACCTTCCAACGGTGCCTCCGGCCACCACAGACCACCATTTCAGACGCCGCCACCACAGGAATAACCACCTCGGCCTCCTCTACCCGTCGGTATCGTCTGTTGAAGCTATCTTGGTGGTCGGTCGGAAGCTACTGTGCACGTGAAATAATTCACGTGCACAGGTGCGCTGCACTGTCACGCGAAGAAGATGTGCACAGTGCAGCGCACCGTTTCACTTCTTTGTTATTGAAGCTGGACTTGGGCTGGGCTGCACTCGGCCCAGCCCAAGTCCAGCAAAGTTGGGCTTAGGCCCAAGTTGGTTGGGCTTCCCTCGGCCCAGCCTGTTTTTTTAAATATATATTTTTAAAAAAATAAAAAAAATGTGTAGATACAGATCAGTCCTAATGGAAGGGAAATATATGTTCGTGATGAAATTGCAAGTAGTTTGATGGGAGAATAAAAAATAATATTTGTTATTTCATGAATTATTAATTACATTATATTATTATAATTATTAAATTTACAATATTTAAAAAAAATATATATATATACCCTTTAAAGTAATTTCACAAGTTAAAAGCAATATGAAAAGCTTGGTAACCAAACACCCAAAACTGCTTTTTTTTCAACCTCCAACTCAACCACAGTTTTAACCAAACACTTCACTGCTTATTTTGAACCACAGTAAAAGCGTTTTTTTTTAAACTGCTTTTTTTCAACCTCAATCGCAAAAGCAAAAGCAATGCCAAACACACCCTAACTTGCTCTGTTAAACATCACGTTGGAGAGTGTTAGAGTATAATATAATCATATTCCGGGGCCTCACCTATCAGCTTAAGCTTGAGCTTTTAGGTGAGATTGTTCCTTAACATGGTATCAGAGCCTTGTTGACCCAGCGGTCACGAGTTTGAATCTCACCACCCCCATTCTATTTGATAAAAAATCAAGCACAAGGTAATGTGGGCCTGTGCAAGTTTCAAGCCCAAAGGGCTTTTCATTTGAGGGGGTGTGTTAGAGTATAATATAATCATATTCCGGGGCCTCACATATCAGCTTTGAGCTTAAGCTTTTAGGTGAGATGGTTCCTTAACTAGAAAATAGAACATGAGATCTGATACCATGTAAAGTTGTAAATAGAACGTGAGATTGAATCTGCAATGAGTAAATTGTATTGAACCTTTTGGGAGAAATATATACAACTCTTTACATAATTATCTCTTCCTATAATAAAGCTATAACTGTTACAATAATGCAGAATTCTAAGGGATTAGATTACAATCAATGAATCCTAAAGGGAAACAAATACATGACATTGATGGCAGATACATTATGGCAGATTAACTTTCCAACACTCCCCCTCAAGTTGGAGAGTGGATGTCTTGCAATCCCAACTTGCGAACAATAGGAACGAAGAATTCCTTTCCCAATGCCTTAGTCAAAATGTCAGCCAGCTGATTTTCAGAACTCACAAATCTTGTCTCCACAGAACCATCTTGAATCTTATCTCTTATAAAATGGCAATCCATTTCTATATGTCTCGTCCGTTCATGGAAAATAGGGTTCGCCGCTATGTGCATTGCAGCCTTATTGTCACAATATAACAATGCAGATTGTTGATGTAACACACCCAAATCTTTAAGCAAGCAACGAAGCCATGTCAATTCACAACAAGCTCCTGTCATCGCACGATATTCTGCTTCGGCCGAAGATAGAGATACTGTCTTTTGGCGTTTTGATCGCCATGAAATCAATGAGGGACCTAGGAATACGCAGTATCCTGTGGTCGATCTTCTCGTAAGTGGGCATCCTGCCCAATCTGAATCAGAGTAAGCTCACTGTCGAAGATCACTGGTTGCGGAGAAGAAGAGGCCTTGGCCAGGCGCAGATTTCAGATATCTCACAACCCGTAAAGCTGCTTCCCAATGGTCCTTTCGGGGTTGGTGCATAAACCTGCTTAAAATGTGAACAGAGTATGTAATATCTGGCCTTGAAACCGTGAGGTATATCAACCTCCCAACCAATCTCCTATATCGCTCTGGATTTCTAAGTAACTCACTCCTGTCGGACAATTTTAAGCTGCGTTCCATGGGAGTATTAATGGGAGCTGCTCCTAGTAAACCTGCATCCTTAATAATATCCAATGCGTACTTCCGTTGAGAAATAAAAATACCAGCTTTGGATGTGGAAATCTCAATACCAAGGAAATACCTCAATTTACCAAGGTCTTTAAGGTGAAATTTTCTATGCAGGAACTTCTTGATGTCGGCTATGCTTACGGGATCGTTACCAGTAATTAATATGTCGTCTACATATATCAAAAGAACAGTAAGTGACTTGCCTTGCTTTCGGATGAAGAGAGAATAATCAGCCTTTGATTGTTCATAACCAGCTGATCGTATGGCCTCGGAGAATTTGGCAAACCATTGACGCGATGCCTGCTTCAACCCATACAGTGATTTATGTAGACGGCAGAACAAGTGTTCCTCCCCCTGTCTCCGAAGCCCAGCGGTGGAGACATGTAGATTTCTTCGTGGAGGTCACCGTGGAGGAATGCGTTATTAACGTCGAGTTGGTGAAGGTTCCATCCACGGGCAGCAGCCAGAGCTAACAGACACCGTACTGAGATGATCTTAGTTGTTGGGGAGAAAGTGTCCTGGTAATCAATGCCAGCCAATTGGGTGAAACCCTTCGCCACAAGCCTTGCCTTGAACCGTTCAATGGACCCATCTGATTTATGTTTTATCTTGAAAACCCAACGGCAACCGATCGGAGTCTTACCATCTGGGAGAGGAGTGAGTGACCAAGTGCCATTGGCTTGAAGGGCTTGTAGTTCGGTCTGCATAGCTTGTTGCCATTCAGGATTAACAGCTGCCTCAGAATATGATTTTGGTTCCGTGACAGTTTCAATTTTGGCAATAAAAGAATGGTAAGCATGATTATATCTGTGGTATGAAACAAAATTGGACAGTGGGTATCGAGTACCTTTGGTCGGAGCTGGAACGAGAGAGGTCGATTGATCAGAGTAAACAGCGAAGCAGATATAATCGTTGAGTTTTATTGGAGGAACAATTTGGCGGCTGGAGCGACGGAGGGGTTCTGGAGGTGGAGCTGTAGTTATTGGAGATGGGTTTGGCGGGTCTGGTTCAGGCAAGATGAGAGATTGATGAGGGAGGGGTGGTGATTGGAGCAGTGAAGACGGTGAGTGTTGATTTGGAATTGGGGAAGATGGTATGGATGACAGGTCGGTGGCTGGAAACGGTGTGGGCTCAGTATGGGTAAGCGGAGGTGGACTGGGCCGAAGGTTAGGCTCAAAAGGATCATGAGATGGGGATGAGAACTGGATGGGTCCAGAATTTTGGGCTAATGAATTTTGAGCTGATGAATGTGTCATAGGTGAAGGGTGGACCGTGGCATATGGAAAAATATTGTCATGAAATTTTACATCCCGGCTAGTAAAGACTTTTTTAGTTGATAAATCAAACAATTTGTATGCCTTTTGACCGATTGGATATCCAATGAAAATAGAGGGTAGGGCACGTCGGTCAAATTTATGAGAAGTGTGAACATTAGTGGCATAAGTAAGACAACCAAAAACGCGGAGATGAGAATATGAGGGTGATTTTGAATAGAGAAGTTCAAAAGGTGTTTTGAAAGAGATAACCGGCGAAGGTAGCCGATTAATTATGTGGACAGCTGTGAGGGCACATTCTCCCCAAAATTGTGGAGGGAGGTGAGCATGGAATTTTAAAGCACGGGCAACTTGCAAGATGTGTCGGTGTTTGCGCTCCACTACCCCATTTTGTTGAGGAGTGTAAACACAAGAAGTTTGAAAAATGACACCTTTATCTTGAAAAAAAAGGGCGAAGTGAGATAAATTCTCCACCATTGTCACTTCGAAAATTTTTAATGCGAGAGTCAAATTGAGTAAAGATATAACTGAAGAAATGTTGTAAAATAGTTTGTGCTTCAGTTTTGTGACGCATTAAAAATATCCACGTGAAACGTGTATAGTCATCAACAATGGTGAGAAAATAATTAGCGCCAGAAATAGAGGAATGTCGATAACGACCCCAAATGTCACAATGAATAATATCAAAAGGCTTGGTAAAGGAAATAGTACTAGTACCAAAAGATAGACGACTTTGCTTAGCCAAAGGACATATGTAGCAAGCATTTTTTGACTCAACAGAAAAATTTTAAAAAATTTAGCGAGGAAATTTAAGCGGGAAGGTGAGACATGTCCTAGACGGTTATGCCACAGGTCGGTAGAGGAGAGGATAAGGTTGCATGCAGGATGATTTGTGGTGGAGGAAGGTTTGGTGAAGGTTTTCTCTGTCGCTAGTGCCACCAAATAGTATAGGCCGTCTCGTTGTTTACCCAAACCAATCGTCCTCCTCGTAGCCAGATCCTACAAAATGCACCAATACGGGAGAAAAGTCACTGAACAATTCAAGCTCTTTGTCAAACGACTGACTGACATCAAGTCAACTTTGAATGTAGGCACAAATAATACATCATGCAAATAATAGACCGAATTTAAGGGTAAAGACCCTTTCGCAATAATATCTGCTTTGTCTCCACTAGGTAACAGTATAGGTGGTAGTGAGCAATTTTTATTTTCATTCAACAATTCAGATGAAGAAGTGATATGGTCCGTGGCCCCACTGTCAATAATCCAGTTATGGTCATCAAGTTTAGACAAACCTGGCTTTGTTACTGCATTTGCCTTTGAACTAGAACTGTCTTCGTGATTATTTAGGAGTGACAAAAGCTGCTTGAGTTGAGTTTTAGATAATGAAACCGTAGGCCTTACCTCTTCTTTGTGGGACATTTCAGATACCTGATTGGCTGAGGGGAAGCCAATGTGCTGACTGCCATTCGGGTTAAAATGCGAGTCATTGTGCTGACTGCCACCAAAATTCATTCTTGCCTTATTCATTCTTGGTGGGTACCCATTCAATTGAAAGCATTTTTGTACCCAATGTCCCATTTCTCCACAGTGAGTGCACTGTGGTCGTCCCCTTCCTGACCCAAAACGACGCCGATCTTGGTCAAAACGGCATTCACCTTGCGTTCGAGCATCACGGGGCTGAGAGAAGCGATTCACTGGAGAATGATATGGGCGATCTGTTTCTGAGGCGAAATTGCCCTTTCCTCGGTTATTATGC
The DNA here is from genome assembly GCA_009078335.1 of Salix brachista. Taxonomy (NCBI): domain Eukaryota; kingdom Viridiplantae; phylum Streptophyta; class Magnoliopsida; order Malpighiales; family Salicaceae; genus Salix; species Salix brachista. The sequence continues at coordinate 10,164,954 of CM018589.1, read as the reverse complement.
CCTACTGCCATGGCAGCACTGCCACTTAGCTCCGTTGTGGCAGGTGCAACACTGAGAAATCTTTGCTTTTCTTCTTGGCAGACTGAAGAATAGGCTTGACGAATAGATGGCAGAGGACTCATCAGCAAAATTTGGCCGCGAATTGCAGAGTAAGTGTCGTTCAAACCCATTAAAAACTGCATTAGTCTTTGCTGGTCTGCCTGTGTTCCATGTGTTGTGTCTGTGTATGAAGCCAATTCGTCCCACAAGCCTTTCAATTTCATGTAATAGATGGATACGGAGAGTTGTTCCTGTTGAAGATATGCGATGTCTCGCTGAATCTCAAAGATGCGAGGGGCATTGGATTGAGAAAAAACGCTCCTGTAAATCTTCCCAGACTTCATGAGCGGTGGGATAGTAGATTACACTATCTGCAATTTCTAGGTTCAATGTATTGATGATCCAAGAATGGACCATATCGTTACATCGTGACCAACAAGCATAGCCTTCAGGATCAGTCTTTTCTGAAGGAGTTTCAATTGATCGATTGACAAATCCAAGTTTGTTCTTGGAGTTTAGGGCGAGAGTCATGGCCCTTTTCCATCCAAAGTAATTGTCTCCATTCAGTGATTTGGCGACAAGAATGAGGCATGGGTGATCCGAGTGATGGGTGAAATATGGGTTTGAGATGTCAGATTTGCAGAAAATCGATACAAGCTCTGATTTGGACGAATCAGATGTGGCAGCAAGGTTGCTGGGACTTGACAGGTGGATTTCTTCATTGGCCATGACAGTGAAGGCAGAGAAATTTTGTGAAGATGTTTATGAAGAGTTTTGAATGCAGAGGTGAGTTCAAGATTTCAACCTATTGCTCTGATACCATGTAAAGTTGTAAATAGAACGTGAGATTGAATCTGCAATGAGTAAATTGTATTGAACCTTTTGGGAGAAATATATACAACTCTTTACATAATTATCTCTTCCTATAATAAAGCTATAACTGTTACAATAATGCAGAATTCTAAGGGATTAGATTACAATCAATGAATCCTAAAGGGAAACAAATACATGACATTGATGGCAGATACATTATGGCAGATTAACTTTCCAACAGAGAGTACGGGTGATCATTTTAAGTTTGGTTTGTTTTTATTTATAAAAACAATAAAATTTTAAAAAAAAACACAATCAGTTTAAACTGACCAATTTTGATTTGGTTTTTTAACTAGAAAACTAAAACTAGTTTTTGATTTTCTTACTTTAATCAAGTATTTTTCTTCTCGAATTTACAAAAATAAAATCGGATCAAAAAAATTGAACTAAACTGGAAGAATAGAAAAAACATTTATAATATTTTTTTTTAATTCGAACCGATTCAATTCGTTTTTAATTTACTAATTTTAACCTTAAAAAATAGAAAGCAAACCAGAACGAAACTTCTAAAAAGATTCTAATCAAATTTTGTAATAATTTGTCTTTTCTTAATTAATTTTTTTTCAGTTTTCTTAATTTAATTGATTTTTTAGTTTTTTTCTCATCCTAAGGTAGAGTCTTACCTGATTAATAAAGTCTTGGTAATAATTAATTGTTGAGTATAATGCAAAGCGAGAATACGCGGACTACTAGTAAATGTAATAGTAGTAGTATTCGTATAAAATAAAGAGGATACAAATCTATAATAAATAATAAATTTAAACTAATGTGAAGGGGTACTTAATTTCTGAATTTTGAATGAAAATAAGAAAATAAAAAAGTTTCTGGGAAGCCCTCTATCTTTAAAAGTAACATATGCGTTACTTGGTCCACACAATTTTAAAGTAAAAACGTTTTCAAACAAATCAAAAACAATCTCTTAAATATCCCACTACTTTTCAAGTTTAAAAACGAGCTCGGTTTTCTTCCTACAACAACCAAGGGTGTTAATTCAATTACTTGCAGTCTCAAGTGACTGATTTATCTTGTTTCATTTAAACAAACAGAATAAATTTTATTTTACTCAGAATCTTGGTCCATTTCGGAAATTCTATCTAAATTTTGCCCAAAATGTTTTGGTTTTGTTTCGCTCATTTTATTCTGGCCAAATAATGTATAGTTTTACTGTATCAATCATATTTCTTAATCCGACCGTTAGATTGAGATACAATTTGACGATGAATCTCTTTATATATATATATATATATATATATATATATCATGTTAAAATTTAAGAGCAAGAAGAGAATATAATGATATTGCGAGATTGATGGTGACATTCTTGTAATATCATCTAAACTCATAATTTTTTTTAGAAAAAATATTTTATTGTGTCTTTTTACATTATATTTTTATCAATTTTATTATTCAACAACGAGTTTATTAGAAATTGAATTTTATAATTTGCTTTATTTAATATTATTGTGGTCTTATAACACAGGTCACACATTTGAAAGATTAACCTAAGTTGACTTTAATTGATTAGAAGTGGATCGAGTTATATCAGTTCAACTCTCATTTTTCTACTTATGTTTGAAATTTAAACTGCATAATTTTCAATAATATTATTTTTAGATTTTAACTAAAATTTTCTTTGTTGAATCTTGAAATATATATATATATATATATATATATATATATATATATATATAAACAGTAGAATCTTGAAATGGAACGCTGAAACACTTCAAAACCAAAACATTATGTTTTATTTTTCGCATTTTCCTTTTAATTTCATCTTTTTCTCTGTATTTATCCTCATATTTTTTAACAGTTGTGTTAGGTTGCTTTTAGACTTCCAAGTCGATTAGGTTATATTGGAGCAACTTCTACACAATTTAGTTTTAAACCTACATTAAAAAAGGAGATAAGTTAATAAATCTTTTCTTTTAACTTTGTATTTTCTTGAAAAAAAAATTCTTTAGAATTTTTTTTACAAAATCCAATAAGTGGTATTTGATCGACCAATTCAATTGAGTCACATCAAAGCAGTTGTCACGTGTTTAATTTTAAACTAAGGCTAGGTAAGGAATTTGATAGAAATGTTTTTTTGGGTGTGTGAATTTCTTCATTTTTTTTTTCTCTATTTAATCCTTAAAGTTTCTAAATTGGTCGGTTGAATTGCCTTTGGATCGACCAAGTCGACCGTCAAGTTAGAGCAACTTCTACATAGTTTAATTTTAAATTATAAACTAAATAATTACTAAAATCAAATAATTATTCACAACCTGAACATTAGTTTGTTATTTTAAGAAAAATCTTGATTCAACTCGCAACGTAACATTAGACTATAAACTAAGTAATTACTAAAATCACTTTATAAGTTGTACAATTAATGATACATACACATTTCTATTTACATAAAGAAATTAATCAAGCTAATTTTCAACAATTAGCAGCAACATTTTCTCATATATATTTAACATCGTGCCATACATTCAAGTGTAAAATCCAAAATACATTATCAGTAGGATATTACCACCAAAAAAGACAAAACAAATCTATAGGATTCCAAACTAGGACGGTAGTAGTCTTTATTATTTGATAATTAGTGTCGGAGGAGACTGTCATTTAAATTATTTTTAAAAATATTTTTTATTTAGAGATATATTAAAATAATATTTTTAATTTTTTTAAAATTTATTTTAACATCCAAACATGAAAATATTATAAAAATATTAAAAAAAATTATTTTTACATAAATAAATAATAATAAAAATAAAAAATAAAAATTCAATTTTTCAGAATCAATTTTAAAATGAAGTGACAAGTAGCCTTGATCCAACTACCACTAGTGATGAGAGAGAGAGAGAGAGAGAGAGAGAGAGAGAGAGAGAGAGAATAAGCTGTTTGTTTGGAAGGCACGGTGAGGGACTTCCAGGGAACAGATGCAAAGGGAAAACCCACGCTCCTCTCTGGTCTCTGAAATTACACTATATGCTAAAACAAAATCGAAATTTAAACAGCGTTTTTAACTGTTCACCAAGACTCAGATATACTGTGGATTGGAATAGTAAACTCTATAATAAAACAAGTATTATTTGTATACTAGAACAACAACGAAGTCACTTTGTCCAGGTGGTTAAGGCGTGTTGTTGGAAAGGTCCCTGCGAGGGTTCGAATCTCACCTGCGACGATTCTCATAGTGTTTTTATTTAGTATATTTTGTATCCTACAACTGGACAAAGAAATGGCTTTGGCCGATTGGTTAAGGCGTTGCAAAATATGCACGGGAGTTCGAATCTCAAGCGACAGAAATAATTCTGGATTTACTGTGTGTGTGTGTGTATTAACTAAAACATAATTGTTGTGGTGTTTTTCCTGTTTTAGCGTCTGTGGACTGGATATTTGCTCCGGTGCTTCGTGAGTGCATGTGCTTTTTTTTTCCGTCTATTAACAGTGCATTAATGAATCTGCCCCTCGAAAAGGACAAAAAAGGCCGTCGGTTTCAGGGGCTCCACGGTAATTGCACGTTTTCGGTCCGGTTCGATTCGTCTGACTGGTTTTTTTTAATAATTCCTAGAACATTGCAATAACCGTTTTGTCCCTCGAAAAGGACAAAAACAGGTGTTGCAGGGAGGGGTGATCCGGTAATTAGCCTATTTTTTGTTTCCGCGCTCACGTGTATTTCGGACGGCGCGTGCGTCGTACTCCGACGTCCAAAAATGTCCAACCGGCGTCTAGAATGATTTTCAGGCATATTCTCTTCCACATGGTGCGGTGCGTGTCCCTATGTGGTGTCCGGAGGCGTGTCAATGGTCGTTTGAATTCCCCCCCATTTCTCTCTCCTCCTGTGCAAGCTAACGTAAGCAGATCTGTTTCTTGTCAAATTTCATTTCAGTCCCTGAACGATAAATTTGTTTCTCTGGCTCTTATTGTTATTATATAGGTTTGATTTGTTTCAATTTCGTCCTTCAATTGAAATTGATTATATGTTGTAGTTTCAATTAGGTCATCATTCTTTGAATTTTGCGGATTGAGCTGGAATCCTGAATATTTTTTGTATCAAAGTTTTCATTGATTTCAATTTCATCCTTCCATGCAAATTTATTATAAATCCTTAATATTTTCGGTATCAAAGTTTGATTTCTTTCAATTTTATCCTTCTATGCAAGTTAATTATAGATTTCAGTTTCATTTCGATTCCAGTTCTTTTAATTTCCGGTTTTGTTTTAAATTATTTAATTTCAATGTTTGGATCTACTTCAATTTTTCCCTTTAAATTAAATATATTATTTAAAGTATGTCAAATGAATTATATATATATATGTATATTTATATCAAATTAAAGTATGTGAGACTAATTATATGTTTTAATATTTATTGGATATTATCGCCTAAAAATATATATAGAGAGAGAAAAATGAATTAGGATTTTTTTGAGAAAAAAAATAATATCAGTATTCTTAAATATATTTAATATAATAATATGATGAATAAATCTTATATAAAAAAATCGGCTTTGAATTTTAATTTTGTACTTCTTTGTTTAAGTTTATTTCTTAAAAAAAATATTACAATATTTTAATTTATAATATTTCAGATATAATATTGTTGAGGAAAAAAAAAACAACTAAAAAAAAAAGGTAGACAAATTTACCTAGGTTATCTACAATTAAAAAATATGCGAACCACTTCCCGTTTTGATTACACTATTTCTTTTAGACGACAAATAACTAATGATAGCACGAAAAAAATGAAGTTTATTTCTTAAAAAAAAAATACAATATTTTTATTTATAATGTTCCAAATCTAATATTACTGGGGGGAAATTATATTATTTTTATTTATAATATTTCAGATCTAATATTAATGGAGAAAAAAGACAACTCAAAAAAAAAGGTAGACAAATTTTCCTAGTTATCTACAATTAAAAAATTATGCGAGCCACTTCCCGTTTCGATTACACTGTTCCTATTAGACGACAAATAACTTATTATAGCACGCTAAAAAAAATCAGTTTATTTCTTTAAAAAATTACAATATTTTTATTTATAATGTCTCAAATCTAATATTACTGGGCAAAAAAGGCAACTCATAAAACAAAAATTGACAAATTTACCTACGTTATCTATAATTAAAAAATATACGAACCACTTTTCATTTCAATTACACTATTCCTTTTAGGCGGGAAAAAAATTATTTATAACATATTTTATCTATTATAAATATACTAATTAAATATTAAAATAACTAATTACAGCATGTAAAAAATCAATTAATTTTCTACATAGAAAAAAACTCAGCGCAACATTTCTATATGTAATAGATTTTTTTAAAAAAGATATGTTTTTTTAGAAATATATAATTTAAAAAAAAAACAAATAATTTCTTTAAAAAAACAATTTTTAACATCAGCACATAAAAATAATATAAAAACATTAAAAAATACAATATTTGGACAGTGTTTGTTTTTTGTCCATATTTATTCATTTATGCTTATAGATTTTATTTTTTCGGATCATTTTTTATTAGGGTTTTATTTTAATTGGGTTCCATTATGAAATTTTAATTTATGTCGGTGATAATTTTAAAATTAATCTTGCTCATTTTTTCCTTTTTTTTTGTGTTTTCTGTTATTTTATCTATTTTTTGGATCAGATAATTTTATGATTTTATTATTTGCGCAATAATAATGATAATTTTAGTGATTCTTCTTTTATTGTTTTTTTTGTTAAAATGTTTTGATTTTTTTTATTTTTCAAGGTAATTTAATTATTTTAATTGTTTGGGTAGTAATGTTGATAATAATGTTAACTTTTATAGTAATGAAAATAACGTCAGGGATGAATTTTCAATTTATGTTTTCATCTTTTTGTGGATAGAAAAATAACGATTTATTTTTTTTATTTGATTATTGCAAGTCTTTTCACAATTTATATTCTGTTTTAAAATGTGATTTAAATTGAATTATAAAATGAACTAATTTTAATACAATGAATTCAATAATTCAAAAATCCAAATCTTCTTGTTTTTTTAATGATAATGATAATTTTATGCTGGTTATTTCGATGAAGCCTACTAAACAGATAAATTTATATCGATTTAAAATTCATATATTTTATAGAAAACTTGCACTTCACAAGAATTTTGTACAAATTTATTATTTTGACTAAATTAATATTATAAAAAAACACAATTAATATTATTTTTACGTAGAAAAAAATATGGTGTTGCCTGCGACGTGACGCGGGGGCATTGGCTAGTTTTTCTCTATAAACCAATGTTAAAGCAACCGTTTTCCCATTTTTGGTCCCACCCATAATAAGAGTTTTTTTTTTTTAAAAAAAAAAGAGACATTCTATATTATTCCAAAGGGCATGAATAATACCCTTTTTTTTTGTTAAAAAAAAAAATACTAATTTGCTAATTAATAATGGATTTTGGGTGGAAAGATCAGTAATCTATATTAAAAACAAAAAAATATTTTAAACAAATTAATTAAGTTTGAGTCTAGAATGCATATATATATATATATATTGATATAAAAAACTAATGATATAAAAAAATTCATTATTATGGGTAATAATTTTTTACTAACAAATTTTATCAATTACATTTTTACTAATTAAATATTAAAATAACAAAATACAACATTTATAAAATCAATCAATTTTCTATATAGATAAAAAAGCTCAGCGAAGCGGGCAAATTCGCTCCTTTTTTTTCTAAAAAAGAATAAAACAACATGTAGCTCTCCTCCCTAGAAAATTCAGAGGGATTTTCGTTTGCCTAATAATTTACTTTTCAACTTATTTTCACCTAAAACACCTACTGAACAACTTTAAAGTGCCTTCAAAACCAATTTATTAATTCAAAAAATAAACATAAAAAAGTCTAAAAATAAAGAGCAAGACAGTGAAAAAACCCTCCCAACCATGATCTAAATTTCTTGACAATATGAAAGTAAAAAATAATCTAAAATAACCCTGAGAGTAAAAATAATGAGCTGACATCTAGGGCCTTTATTGGCATTTTATTTTTTAAAACATGGTTAAATTACTTAACTATCCCCAGTATAAAAAAAACCCTCTTTTTAGGGACTTTTGGTCTTCTTAATATTGTTTTTTTGTAATACTTACTTTGAATAAAGGGAAATTTAGCCTTTTTGTTTTTTAGGCACAATTAAATTATTTAAATGACCTCGCAATACAAAAAACTAAAACCTCTTTACAGAGACTTTTTTGTCCTAATTCTCTTATTTTATTTTATTTTATGATACTCATGTTGGATTAAAGACAAAATAATTTAAATATAAAATATTAATAAAAAAAAGCTGGGGGTATGCCTCGCATGTGGACCTCGCCTCCTCTCTTTAGTTGGTGCATGCGGGAGATGTATGATCATTAAATATTGTTCTTTGCATTGTTTGTCTGGAAGTGTGATGTTTTTTTAAAGTGTGATGATATTGTTTTTTAAAGTGTTTTTTTTTTATTTAAAAATATATTAAAATAATATTTTTTTTATTTTTTAAACAATCATTTTTGATATCAATATATCAAAATGATCTAAAAAACAAAAACAAAAAATTTAAAATAAAATAAAATCATTTTTTTTCAAAAATATTTTCGAAACATATTCCCGAACATCACGTATTGGAATCACGCTAACATCCTTTTGCTTGCGGTGCGACATGTATCGGCTAAGGTGTGGTGGTTTATCGCTGCTAGGCCTTTTTTTTTTTTTCTTTCTTTCTTATATGTCTATTAAGATATCTTGAGGTGGTTTTTTTTTTTTTCCTTTTTCTAGTTTTGTGTTTCCAAACATTTTTTTTTCCAAGTTGTAATGATTTTCTTTGGAAAACATTAAACATTTACTATCATTTTTATCATTTAATATTAAAATAAAACCAACTTACTAAACCTAGTCAGGGTTTAAACTTGAGATATTTTTTTATTTCTTTGAAATGCGTTTGCAGTGTCTGGACTATTGTTGCCATTTTAGTATTTTTATTCTAATTTGGGGTTTATTTTTTTGATACCTTCTCTTTTTTTTTTTAAATTTATGTTTCAATTAATATTTTCCCTTTATGACTCTTTATTTTGTTTATTTAACCATTTCTTAATAGAGCATTTAAAAAAAAACATTTTTTATGTACTTGATTTCTAAGGATATTATTTTGATTCATGTATAAAGATTTTTTTATGTTTTATATAGATGAAATTTATTTTTTAAAATAAAAAAAATACTTATTTTGAAATCATATTTCTAATATGTGTAGGCTTTTTTTTGTTTTGTTTTATTTATGTGTTTGTGTCTGTTAACATACAATTGAATAAAAAACTGAATAAATTTAGTAAACTAGATGGATGATTTATACCCATCTCTTGATTTTTCAGTTTTGTTTTTTACATAAATTATTCTCGATTTTTTTAAAAAGATGCTTGAATAAAATTCCACATTTACATTTAAGATTTGTTTTGAATAAGAAAATATATTGGATTCTGTTTTATTGGATAAAAAACGTACAACAAATCCCAGAAAAAATATGTGGCTTTAAATCTATTAATAGATGAAAGGGAAACAACACATTTGCGCCCTATAACAATCACGAGTATGAAAATGGTATATTATAGGCTATAAGAAAGGGATGAATGCTACAGATATATGTATTTAATCATTGAAGAAGATTGTACGATGAGAGAGCCTACACGAGGCCATCCTTTTAAAATCCCATGTGGAGACCATGTGAGAAATTTCTCCTCTCTATTCTCTGCCCAAAGCCGAACCCCATGCCATAAAATTTCTCCGATGAGGTGGGTCCTCTGCTGCCTCTCCATCTCAGCGCTGCCATGTTTTCCGGATCCTGCCAATTCTTCTTCCCCAACGCAATGCAATTGCATGGGACTCGAAGCCCAGATATTTTTTTTTTATTATTATTTCTGATGATTAATTACTGAATTTCTATGATTGATTTTTACAGTTCATGCCATTAAAACGGAGCTCAGCTATTAATGAGTTTTTAAATAGGGGATATGAAAGTGCTTTCTGTTCAATTCAAGAACATAAAGCATCCGAATGCTAAGTAAAGAAAATAGAGATAAATAAATAAATAAATAACGATTTAATTATACATATGCTTCGGGATGGTTTTTTCTGTATATAGTGCCACCGGGAGCTAAATTAAAAGTGTTGAAGGACAGCTCCTGAGTCTCAACAGTTTCTTACTCAATCTTTGTCCGAAGTACTCCTTTCCTTTTTAAATCCTAAATATTAAGATAAGTACTTGTATAAATAGAAATTACAATGCCAGTGTAGAAACAATAATTTCTGCTAAGCATAATAAGAATTTTGTCTGTCTAGCTACTTTCGATCTCCTTTTCTTTTCTTAAATAATATATTCAACCTTCTTGTAAAAATTGGGTAGCGGAAGAGGGTGATATTCAACTTTTGAAAAAGATTATTTTTTTATTTTAAATTAATTTTTTGAAGTTTTTAGATTATTTTCATATATTGATAACAAGAATAATTTTTAAAAGATAAAAAATCATCATTTTAATATATTTCTAAATAAAAATAATTTTAAAAAACAACATCTAAACCGTACTCGTAAATAATCATGAAAAACCAATGTTTTAATTTTTCCACGTTTCATCCGTCAACTAAGTTTTGTTTGCATTCATTTCTATTGATGCCGCCTTTAATATCATTCTATGAATTAATGAGTAAATTATAGATTAGACCTTTAAGTTCTTAAAAACATATTAAATAGTCTCTCTTGTTTTGGAAATAACTAAATGATCGTTTCACTACTTTTACAATACTTATTTAAATGTTTTTTCATAAACAATTCTTTTCTTTCTGTATTATCTTTCCCCCCCTATTTCTTAAAGCAAAAAAGAAAAGAAAAGAAAAATAATATGAAATGAGTGAAAAGGGTTAAAAACAGATCTAAAAATATAGGGATTAATTAAATATTTGTAAGACTAGGGGGATTACTCAATTACTTTTGCAAGACTATAGGGATTAAGTTATATTTTAGTCTGAATCAAAAGGCTGATTTCTTTCTGACAGCTTCTAGTTATAGCCTTCTAGGGTGGTGGGGCATGGACACCATGTGCCTGCATGTGCTGTGTTTTCTTCTTAAAGGCCCACTGCTGCTTTTCCTTCGAGCAAATAAATGGGGTGGCTTCACATTCTTCTTCTTTCTCATTCTCTCTCCCTCTCTCTCTCTCTAACATCATTATTCTAGGATTCTGAGACACACTTTCTTGGATCTGTAGAATTGCATCCTTCTGCAACTTGTCTCACTTACTTCTCATGATTTTCTGTGCTCTTGTTCTATACATCAATTTTATCAAGGTATGCTTCACATCATTATATATCTCGCTCCAACAATGCATCCTGTAGTTCCCATCACTAGCCAGATCCATGAAAGTGCATAGAATATTCACCTTGAACTTGCCATCATCTTCTTTCTTGAAATAATTTTCCAGCTTCACCCTCTCATGATTCTTTAAATCTTCTTTATATCTTTTCCCATTTTTCCTCTCTTAATTGTTTTGTCTGGAAATATATTTACTTTTTTAATTCTATGATATGGGTTCTCTCTTTAGTTGATAAAAATAGCTGGAAGAAAATTTTGAGATGGCCAGCCACAAAAGTATAAGCCAGCTTATTGACCAAACTACAATGCTAGACTGAAGGTGTAAAGCTTGTAACATTTCTTTTCTCGTGCTCACATCTCTTTCAAAATCTTCCTGTACTGTCTAATCTTACGCAGAATGCGCGATCCTAGTTCACTCAAGCAACAATTCCTCAAGAAATGGATATTGGGTCTCCAAGTCTGTGGTTCTGGGAAGCAGAACATGAGCATCCTGGAAAGAAAGGAGGCGATAAAGCTATCAGCAGACATTGCCTTAGCTTCTACTAGAGATGGAAGGACTCGTTGGAGCCGTGCAATCATTGCCAATGCTTCAAAACATGATGATACTAAAGTCCTTGTTCAGCACCTATTGGCTCCTGAGAGCGAGAGCCTGAAGAAATCGTCGATTGGATTGGTCGTCAGGGACAACAAGAGGGTTAGATGCAAGAAAATCCTGAAGTGGAGTTGCTGCGTTAAAAGAGTAAGAAAAAGTGTGTCGCAAGTTGTTCTTGCCAAATCTATTGCTAAAAGGATGGTAAATAGAAAAACACGGGTGTTGAAGAGTCTTGTACCAGGAGGGGAATTTATGGATGATATCTGTCTGATTGAAGAAACCCTAGACTACATAGAATCTCTTCGAGCTCAGGTTGATGTAATGAGAACTCTTGCTAAGGCTACTGAGCTAGTCAATGGTAAATAAGAACATCGATGGAAAACTAGCTACTTTCTATAAATTCTAGATCTTCTGTTCCTTATTTCTCCCTGCAAGATCACTAGATACAATATCAGAAGGTGCTATAGGTAGCAAGGCACATGTACAGATGAACCATATTTATTAAATCAACCAAACCTTTTGTTTCCCTCACCTCTACTAGCTAGTCTTTTAATTTACATCAAGGTGATGAGCGAGATTCCGGAAATGTTTGCACAAATTTTTAAAACTTAATTATGGGTAGCCAGCTATATTGCACTGTGTATTTCTCTATTTCCCTTTGTACCGATGATGTTTCATCTTTTCATTTTGTTGCTCAAGATCGGATGTGCTCAATAATGCAAACAAAAGCTTAGAAATGGTGTTCAAGAACCAGATTACGTGCTGGAAAGTGATTTTCATTTATAAATATATCAAAATGATAATTTTTGTTATTTTTTAAAAATTATTTTTGACATCAAAATGATCTAAAAACACTAAATTTTTTTAATTTAAAATAATAAAAAAAAAAATTCATTTTTTTTCCAAATGCATTCCCAAACACCCCTTACATGAAGAAACTCATTAACAATCCATATTTCATCCACATAAAGAAAAGAAAAGAAAGGAAGGAATATAATATATAATCCAAAGAAGGAACTTCCACTATATGAGTAGTTGAATTGTTGCTTGAGATTCTACATTGATTGTCTTTTGTGTTCTTCGTTCAGTAAAGGGAACTAATTAACTTGCTTGGTACATCCTGTAACTCAATCTGATACTTACCGTATGAAGTATTGCTTGGACAGCTAGCTGTTTGGTTCTTCTTTCCTTATTTTGGTCAAGGACGTGCGATTATTTTGCATTAGTGAGGCATGTAGGAGCGAAAGTTTGTGTTGATATAAGATGGCAAAAAAGGCCAAATTACTATACCCGTGCACGCCCTGCATATATTATATTTATTTGATGGGGACAGCAGCAAATATTTTAAGTTGTAGGAATTCATAAAATGTAGTCCATGATGATGCAGATCGATATCCATGAGCTTGTCATCTGACCTAATGAAAGGCAACAGAGGAACCGATGATCATAAATACTTAGATATATAGAAGAAGGTAGATATTAAATGAAGATAAGCAGCAACAGTCAACCTTTCTCGTTCAGTTCTTATTAAAATTATCCTCTGGGGACCGAAACGGATAGCAGCTTCCTTTATTTTGTTGTTAACATCAGAGTAAGAAGATCGTAATCCATATATAGCAGTTTCCATTGTGATTACCATTAATTTATCAAATTTAAAGAGCGTCGTCACTGTAAGAAGCACCGGTTTAATGGGCCATGCATGTATTTATGTTTTCCCCTAGATTTTTTCAGCAGTGAATTATTGAGGATAAGTTAATTTCATGATCGTAACTCTCAAAAAGATTGAAGATAGGGTTCTATCACAACTAATAAAATACTTGGACGACAGTTTGATGGCTAGCAATACAAGAATGGAGCAGTAAGTCATCTCTGCTTTTGTGACGAAAAGTTTACCGTCTAATGTTGCTGGCCAGCTATATATAATCAATCCATTCCATACATATAATGACAGACACATTGCATGATTCTCGGAAGCTAATAATGGTCTTAAAATATGCGTACCATCATGGACAGTGAGTTCATTGTCTTTACAAAGAAGTGTGACCAGCAACCTAAAGTAAATAACAACGGTATTGGCATTTTCCATTTGAGAGGTAAGTCAAGAAAGCTACCTTATGGACTTTAGTTTCGTTATGTTTCACCCATAATATTTTATATTAGTTAAAAAAATGAGATAAAACAGTGTTATTTTTATCTTGATTTAAATTCCGGCTCATTCCTGATTTTTCGGCCAAATACCGGACGAGACGTTCCAGTTTCATTCCGTCCGTTCCATTTTGGCCAAATAATATATATTTTTTTAATAATAAATAATTTTACAATATCAATCATATCTCTTAATCCGATCGTTAGATTGAGATGAAATTTTACGATGAGTCTCTTAACATATTTAGATATATTATGTTAAAATTTCAGTGCAATTAGAGAATATATGGTTTCGCGAGATTGATAATGACATTCTCGTAATATTATATATGTTCATAATTTTGTTAAGAAAAATCATTTTATTGTGTCTTTTTTTAGATTAAATTGCACAATTCTAAATAATTGTATTTTTGAATTTGAACTAATTTTGTTTTTGAATCGCCAAAACACTCCAAAACCAAAACATTCCGTTCCAATTAAAAAATGAAGTACCAACTGAAACAAAATTAACGATCTTGTTCTACACCTCGGTTTCTGCTTTGATGCTACTGCAGAAATTATTATGAGCCTTCAGAAAAGCTGGAAAGTATCTATGTTTAGCCATTCCTTTCGTTGTATTGATCATAGAATCCATGGAAGAAATAAATGATATTATAGTATATTCATAAGGTATTGGTTATGATTTTGGTGGCCAGTCCAAATTTGGGTGTGAGCACGAGTTTGACTTTGATTGCAAGAATACACCCATCTTATCTTGAAGACATTAAGCACGCTCTCAGCTTCACAGAACAAACATGGCCCAGCCACATCGACCCAATAAGGATTTGGGTCACACTTCAAAGAGAGGACTTGATCATGTAAAGCCAGGCCCACAGTGGTAACTTTTCCAGTCGAAGAGCTGTGGGGGGAGATTTTTTTCCTTCGAATTACACGAAAATATTTTACTGTGCCGTTTATGGAAAACATATTTATATATTGAACAGTAAAGGATATTTTTATATATTTTCGTAGGTATATATCAATAAACTTGAGTAAAAAAAAAAAATTTATCTAGTTTTATGGTAATTAGAAATCATAACTAATCTTTAGAGTTTTGGTTATTCTAAAAGAAATATAAACATTATTCTAAATAATCATATCTAAGATAAGTTAAATTTATATATGTTTATGATATTAAAAATACTCATGAGCTCTTGCTAAAATTGACTTATGTATATCACCAAAAACCTGAAGGGTGCAACTCAGTTGTCCGGTTTTAGGTTTGCTCTCTAGAGATCACTAGTTCGAGTCTCACAACCCTCAGAGCCATTGAAGGCTGATAACTTGTCGTTTATTTCATGACCCGTGAGATTAGTTGAGGTGCACGCAAGCTGACCCGGACACTCACATTACAAAAAAAATCACTAAACCTAATAGATTGATTTGGGACAGGTACTTGATAATAAAGCTCAATCCACACTTAAAAACATAGGTGCTAAATGGAAAGTGGTCGTTGAGGTTGAATATGATGAAACTTCAGTTTAGCCTTTAATTTGTGAAAATTATAGTTTACTCCTTGAATTTTAGAAAAATTATAGTTTGGTCTCTGAAATGAAATTGAGATTCTGGAAAGAATTGAAGACAAATTATGGGCAAAGTTTTAGTATATTTATGAATTTATGATATTTTCAATTTAGTATATTAATTTGACCTCTAAAAATCCGAGAAAATTCTATAATCCCTAGCTAAATTTTAGTTTTTTCCATATTGGTTTGAAAATTAATAAAGGCTTATTTGGTGAACTATTATTAATTTTATGAATTGTTTATTTGAAATTATATTTTAGAAAAACTATTTAATTTTTAGATTTTGAGAAAAATGACTAGTTTTGTTAAACAATGCATAATATTAGCTAAAACCTTGGATAAGTTTATTAAATAGATAGACCAAGTACCTAGCATATATAGTGGATATAGAGAAGGAAATTCCCTAGTTAGACCAAGTTCTTATAACGAGAGAGTTCATCAATGTATTTTCTAATGAATTATCTGGATTGCCTTTGTATAGAGAGATTGAGTTTTTATTGATTTGGTCCCGAGTATCGAACTAATATTAATGATAACAGATAAATGACGCTAACATAATTGAGAGAGCTCAAGGAACAATTGAAAGATCTATTGCACAAAAAGTTCATTCGGTTGAATGTGTCCCCTTGAGGAGCCCCGATGTTGTTTGTGAAGAAGAAAAATAGGTCATTAAGATTATGTATGTATTATAGACAACTAGATCGAGTTACAATTCGAAATAAACACCAACACCTTTATATAGATAATTTGTTTGATCAGTTGCAGAGACCTCCATTCTTTTCTAAGATTGATTTTCGATATGAATATAATCAGTTGAGGATAAGACGGGAAGACATTCTTAAGACAACTTTTAGAGCTCGATATGGTCATTATAAGTTCTTAGTGATGTTTTTTGGATTGACAAATGTGCATGAACTTCATAAACATGGTGTTTGAGGAATTTATTGATCAATTTGTGATAGTTTTTATAGATGATATTTTGGTGTGTTTGAAATCAAGTGCTTCAAACTTTGCAAGATCATCAGTTGTATGGTAAATTTTTAAAGAATGAGTTCTGGTTGGAGAGTGTAACACTTTTGGACATGTTATGTCGACGAATGGGATTAAGGTTGTTCCTCAAAGATGCAAGCAGTTAAGCGTTTGTTAATGCATATTTCAGCAACAGAAAATAGAAGTTTCTTGGGTTTAGCCGGATACTAAGAAGATTTATAGAGAACTTTTCTCAAATTTTTGTACCATTGACTAAGTTAACACAAAAGAATGTTAAGTTTCATTGGTCTAAAGCTAGTAAATTTTTTTTGTTGAAATTAAAGTAGAGATTAACTACAACTTCTATTTTAGCAGTACTATTAAGTTCTGGTGATTACAATGTTTATTGTGTTGCCTTGAGGGTAGAGTTAAGATGTGTTCTAATGCAACATAACAAGGTTTTGTTTAGGGAAATGGTTTTTTTTTCCCTTCACCGGATATTTACTTTTAAAACCTTATATTTTCTCCTCTATTTTATCTCATAAGCTACCAATCTCAGTTTTTATTTTAAATTCACAATTTAGGTGATGGATTTAAACTTTGAATATTTTTTTTAATTTCAGCTTCTATTTCTTCATTTGATTGGTGTTTTTCTCCTCAATTTTTTTAATATGGGTTCAAAAATCATTTTTGATATATATCAACTTATACTAAATTCTTTTTTAATGATCATAAGTATATATATCGTATAGTACAAATATATATATATGAGGGATGTTGTTTAAGTAAGCCTTGAGAAGATGTGGAAAATAAGTTTTCTATACAAATTATATTTATTCTCAAAATAAATAAATAGGTTTTAAAAAAACTAGTTTACAGGTAGAAAATCTGAATGGAGAACACCACTATGTGCTAAAATTGAAATTAACCTATCCAAACCCACCAGATCAATTATGAAATATTAAAAATGAATTAATATGATGTTATTTTAGTGTTTACTACAAAAATAAAAAGGGGTTGACGTGTCACTTGGTGTTAATCCACTGATATATTGACTCAAATCCTTCACCAATATAAACTGTGGATGAGGTCTGACAACTATTACTATATATATAAAACCCGTAGGTTTTTTACTGTGCATCAGTTCACTGTGCACACAGACACAGTGCACTGTGGATTGCAATAGTAGGTTTTTTTTTTTTTTTTTTACTCTTTTTTTTCTACTTACGTTTTTTTCTCTTTTTTCTGCTTTTTTTTCGTTTTTTTTTTTCGTTTCTTCTTTTTTTTTTTGCTTTTTTTTTTCCTAATTATTCTTTTTCTTCTTTTTTTTCCTCCGTTTTTTGCTTCTTCTTTTTTTGCTGTTTTTTTTTTGTATTTTTTACTTATTATTTTTTTTCTTTTTTTCTTATTACATTTTTTTTTCTACTTATATATTTTTTTGTTTTTTTTTTTTAATAATCGGGGTGTCCGAGCTCGCTTAAATGCACCACAATTAATCTCCATATCCAAATTTTTTTGATAACTAGGGTGTCCAGGCCAACTTATGCATACCACGACAATCCCCGGACCCACATTTTTTTTTCTAAAATGCTTTCCTGCTTGTACATTTTTTTTCTTTTTTTATAAATTTTTTTATTCACTTATACATTTTTTTTATAACCAGGATCTCCGACCAGCTTAAGCACATCACAAATAATTCTTGGGCCGAATTTTTTTAAAAACAATATGGATTGATACAGTGCTTTCACGCTTATACTTTTTTTTTGTTTTCTTTCGCTTATACATTTTTTTGTAACCATAGTCTCTCAGCCAGCTTAAGCTTCTTTTTTTTCACTTATATATTTTTTTTCACTTATATATTTTTTTTATAACCACGATCTCCGGGCCAGCTCAAGTGCACCACCACTACTCCTCGGACCAAATCTGTTTTTTGATAACCGGGGTGTCCAGGCCAGCGTGGACACACCATGACTAATCTCCGAACCAATTTATTATTATTTTTTATTTTTTTTCCTTATACGTTTTTTTGTTCACTAATCTCCGAACCAATAATAATGATAATTTTAGTGATTAGTTTTTTATAAAAATCTTTTGATTTTTTTTAAAGATTTTCCTGAAATTTTAATTTATATCGGTGATCATTTTAAAAGTAATATTACTCTATTTTTCCCTTTATTCATTTTTTTTTTGTTTTCTGTTTCTTTATTTGTTCTTTAGATTATATGATTTTATTATTTATGCAATAATAATGATAATTTTAGTTATTGTTTTTTTATTTTATTTTTATAAAAATCTTTTGCTTTTTTTTTATTTTTCATGGAAATTTAATTATTTTAATTGTTTTGGCAGTAATGTTAGTAATAATTTTAGCTTTAATAGCAATGATAATGACAATAACGTCAAGATGAATTTTCAATCTATGTTTTCGTCTTTTTGTTGATAGAAAATTAACAACTTATTTTTTTATTTGATTATTGTATGTATTTTCACAATTTATATTATATTTTTGTTTAATTTAAATTGAATTATAAAATGAACTAATCTTAATACAGTGAACTTAATAATTCAGATATCCGAGTTTTCTTGTTTTTTTAATGATGATGATAAATTTATGCTGGTTATTTCTTTTGAAACTACTAAACAGATAAATTTATATCGATTTTAAATTCATATATTTTATAAAAAACTTGCACTTGACATGAATTCTGCACAGATTTATTATTTTAGCTAAATTTATATTATAATAAAAAATACACACAATTAATATTTTTTACATTGAAAAAAATATTGTGTCGCCCGCGGCGAAGCGCGGGGGCATTGTCTAGTAACTAAATATATAGCGTGCTTTTATTCCCCTCAAATAGGCTTTCTAGAGATTGTAAAATCAAAAAGAATCTGAATCATCACCCCTACTTTATCTTAATAGTATGCTCGATTGTTCTCATACAAAACCACCTTCGAATAAGTGCGAGTTTGAAAACTAGCCGCTTGATAACCTAAGCTTAAGAATTTAGGATGAAAACCTAAATTTGGACGACAACTAACTCTCCAATCCTATTATTTCATCAACTGTTATATATATATATATACACACACACAACAAGATTAAACTCGTTACTATATTGATTAAGCTCCTGTTGGACATTACGTTTTTGAAAAAGTTTGATTTTGTTTTTTACTTTAAATTATTTTTTTTTGCTGTTTTTAGATCATTTTCATGTGCTAATATCAAAAATAATATTTAAAAATAAAAAAACATAATTTCAATATATTTTTAAACAAAAAACACTTAAATCTATGTAGCGTAGTGATTATCACTCTAGTATGACATACCATGCAAAGATCCCTAGTTCGACATTGTGTTCGCTTAGTTTTGCCATGTGTTCTTGGAAGTTTAAAATGCAAGAAGCTGAGTAATTTCTTATCAGACTTTGGCTGAAACTTTAATTCAGAATCCGAACGTATTAAATTCTATGCTCTTAAATTCAATCTTTACTAAGCTTCCAAGAAAGGAGAACATTGCCCCATGTCTCACGTCGGTGCTTAGTTTTTACTAGTCACACACTCAACATTTAATTAAGAAGCACAAGTGATCACAAGCACTCGAATTATTCCCTTGTCACATGAGTCCAATGAGCACACTTTTAATAATAATAATTAAAAAAAGGTTCTCCAAAGTCCACTAATCCATCATCAAGGCAGAATATTGGTGACCCCAAAGCCATTTTTAGAGATAATAAACCCCATAAAAAGCTACTCGACTAACTTTCATAAAACCCTTTTTAATACAAAAAGCTAAACCCTCGACCTTGTCATGAAACAACTTGTTAATCATCCAACCACTATTATAACCAGAGAATGTTTATCTTCACTGTTGATTCATGCTTTGTAGCTTTATCATGGCTAACATCAATCATCCATGTCTGCATCCCTCTTAGCAATGTTGGCCCTACACTGCATGCTTGGTTAGAATAATGCCTCGCAATTCTTGTATCATACTCTTTTTTTTTTGGCTCGTTATTTGGGAGGATTGTTGCAGTTTTTTTTAAAGTATTTTTTATTTAGAAATACATCAAAATAATAATTTTATATTTTTTTAAAATTATTTTTAACATCAACACATCAAAATAATTTAAAAACACTAAAAAAATCTTAATTTAAAATAAAAATAAATTTATTTTAAAAATACTTTTAAAACACCGTGTTAATTTTCGAAGGGCTAATGTGGTGGCCGTGGACAGCTCGAAGGAGTCACATATCACTTCCTCATCAAACCTGTTCATCATACTTAGCTTCAGTTTATGGTTTTCATTTAAAGATGCAAAAGGATATGGACCTCTGGATACCTTTATATATATATATATAATTTATTATAGAGGCATTAATGCTTGTGTAGTGGTAGCATGTGTTCTCATCATCAAATCTTGAAGGAACCCTCTCCAATCAAAATCTATTATCTAGAAAACTCTTGTTATACCTAGTAGGTCCCTTGTTCCCAACTCCATGTTCATATATTTATAAACATCCACTTACCTTTCCAACTGTGATATCTCATCTGTCTGAAACCCTTTTCTGATGAGCTTTAGGATCTGCATACGAGGACGGCAACAAGCTGTGCCTGCTAGCACTAACCCCTGCCCCCCAATAAATCCATGATTTCCCGTTTGAATCTGATCTCTCATATGAATCAATCACACCAACGGTAATGATTTAAGGAGGACATTGTGAAGCTTTATTCTATCGAATAAACTAAACTCTACGTGTGTATGGGCCATATGATAAGAACCCTCATCACAATATTGACATTATAGTGATCATATAGGCATAGTCTATTTAGCATTCTTGCATGTTGAGACATACTTGTATCTGAGACTTAGTCGAGCCTTTTCTCAATCTGCTGCTAATTTTATCACCTCCAGTTAAATACAAATACAGTCTATCGCTTGCATACATGGATTCAATTATGAAGCCAGCTCCCTCTGAGGCACATCCTGATACAATGGATTTTCTTTCGAGCACTTGGTGCAACTTTGCTGTTCAAGCTCTCCAACCAGACTTGCAAAGCCAGCCGATTATTCTCCTGGATAATCCAATCGAGAAACTCGATTGCGACGTCATGAAACCTCCTTTCCCGGTGAGTAAATTTGTAGCGGTTTCTTTGTTGCAGTGTTTTATGATTTGAGTGTTATTGGAGCAGAAGACATCAATGGAGGTTTATTTGTTTACCTTGCAGAAGATGGACAGAAGTGTCAAAATGGACGATGCCTTCAAGTCTCTGCCACCATGGAAATCCAATGATATGAAGGCAGGCACACTACAGCAATAGTATTGTGGTTATGATCAATTTTTATCATTTAGTAGAATTTATTCAAACATAACCATTGCTTTATTTCTTCGGTTTTTGCTTACAGTCATGGATATGGATGCAGCAAGCAATGCATCCTGAACTGAACTACAACAGTTGTTTCCGCAAGAAATGGGTGCAGAATCCTGTTCTCATTAACTTAAGCTTTTGTAATAAGCTATAAAAACACATATAAAGGAGCTTAATCTAAACAAATCTTAATGCAGTTCCCATGGAAAAATATACTGCCCTTTAAGACCATTTCAATAAAGAAATGGCTGAAAGAGATAAAGCTGAAGCGAAAAGAAGAAGAGAGGCTACAGAAAGCTGAAGTACATGCAGCTATATCAGTAGCGGGTGTAGCTGCAGCCTTAGCTGCAATTGCTGCTGAGAACTCAAAGAAAGATGGATCCAGCACTGCCAAGGAGGCCGCCATAGCCTCCGCTGCTGCTTTGGTTGCAGCAAAATGCGCACAAGTTGCAGAGGCAATGGGGGCGAAGAGAGAGCAGCTTAGCAGTGCCATAGGTTCAGCCATGAGTGGCACAAATGCCAGTGACATAGTAACACTCACAGCTGCTGCCACAACTTGTAAGTTCCTTCAATTATTTGGTTTTAGAAATATGAGGAGTGCTTTTTAATTCACCTGATAATAGAAAGAATTTTTCTGTTTTGACAAAGAGAGCTATTATTGGGCTATTGGGTTTAAATAAATAGATTGGCCTCACAATTGGGCCATAGCTACAATAATATGCAAACCCAGAGAGTTTTGTCCACTTACTTCCTTAGTTGTGTGCTTTTGATTACAATTGTTTATAGCATTGAAAGGAGCTGCCACCCTTAAAGCAAGAACAGGATGCAAGAACAGACTAAATGCACCAGTTCTCCCTTTAGAGGATAACAATGGCATTGATTTTGACTTTGAGAAGTGTAAATCAGTACTTGCCAATGGAACAGATCTCCATGTTGAAACACCTGATGGTATGTTGATGGAGAAGTCTTTACTGGAATGTTATCTAGCTTAAATAGCAAAAATCATTTTGCTTGATTATGTATTTTTGTGTAAACAGGAGATTTCAGGGTGAGATCTGTGTCTATCATCCTTAGCTCCAAAGCCAAGGTTTGACTATATTCCAGTCTTATTTCAGATTCTGCAATGCATTAATCATCAGAGGTCATCAAAGCTCACAAGACATAACATCTGTGTCATGCATGAACAGTTGAGATTAATTAGTCAAGATTATCCATAACATTTCTTTGAACTATTAGTCCATGTAAGTTTATCTCTGGTGTAAACTTAACCATTGATCCTTGAACCAATAATTACACAGGTTATTCTTAAGTTGAGGAAGCTCAATATCCTGAAAAGCAAGAAGGAAAGTAGGTTATACGATTCCTGCCATCCATTTTTTCTTTTAATTACTTCATCTTAAAAGATAGCAGAGATTTAACCATTATGAGAACCAAAAATATGCTTCAGGTATTGTACTGGACCTGCATGCTGAGTTGTATAAAGATTCAGAAGCTGATCGAGAGGATGATCATACAGGTTACCTTATCGTGTTAACAACCAATATGGGTATAATCAAGCTAGATATGGGGGATGATTATGATCGTTACAAGACATGGGCCAAAACCATTACTCATATGCTCATGCTCACCACTTCTTATGCAAACTATGAGCTTCAATTCTATGAACACTGAAGCTGCTAATCTACTTTGTTGTGCCAGGTCGATCTGCATATTCTGTACTTTTACTATGTAATTATTTTCAATTACATTATAGTTTTTGTTTAATCCATATAAATAAAAACTGTTCAAATGGTATAAACGATTAATCAGAGAACATAGCTGTCATATGGTCTATCTCAGGCAATAATTTTGCAACCAGAACTTAATACCAAAATAATAATCAAGTCATGGAGGATCAAAACAGATACATGGGAAACATCGTAAACGCTGTACATAAATCATGCGGAAAAGCACACCAGATATGATTGAAAAATATTAAGTGATAGAAGATCATGATTTAGAGCGGGGTAACAATGGAGATAATGTCTTTGTATGCCTTAAAGCTTTTCATATTGATTAAAACAGTGTGTTAAGGTATGAGCATGAAGTACCAAAGATCATTTAGCTATTGAAAAAGGGCAAAGATTAGCTTTCGAAAACAGTGAGAAAAAATTTCAAGTGGAGAAGATGGGGGCGATGGGGAGAACAGATTTATACTTGAATCAGAGATAGAAAGTAGCAGGCCTAAAAGAAAAATGAGAATGGCTAGCTGCAATGGGAAGATGGGTTTCTAATCCTCAATTCTTTGAGTGAAGCAGCTTGCTATTACAAAAGCAGCAGAGCATAACATGGGTGATCTTGGTTTCTTGAACTTTCACAAGCATAACCAACAAAACATAACTTGATTCACCATAGTAACAGAGATATTAGAACAGATGCTATTGCAGTTTTAATGAAGTCTACAAACACCAGCAACAAATGTCTTAACAGAAATAACACTGGTATGAGACATCTAGAAGCTGAGTTTGTGAAAGATACAACATGACTAAGCAGACTCATAACCTGATGTTACATTTGGAATTGGCACTTCCATTTTATACAACTGCTGGGACGCCAATGCCATGAAGCAACTCAATCTATTTAATCTCAAAAACCTGTAGGAGACTCTTGAGAATATGGACTTGCAATTTTAGTTTCACAATATGCTCAATAGACTTCTGAAACAAAGTTTCAACACCAGCCTCTTCACAGTCAGGAATCATTTCCTGCAAAGTGGAAATGTTTTTTTTCATGGAAGATTTAACAAACTTCACCTTCTTTTTGGCTATCGAATGACTCTTTTTCACCTTCATGTCTCTTTTATTCATGGATAACTAGCAAGCAAGCACGTCTAGTGATGAAAGAAATCCTAAAGGTCAAAATACTTGTGAGACGTAACCTATGGGATAAAGCAGGTTTATATAGATGAGCTTCACTCCCTTGGGACAATAGTGTAAAGGAATATGGGGGAGATATGGAGCAGAGGTTGTCGAGGTTCATTATATTTTGTCATGTTGTGATTTCTATATACCATTTTAAACAAAGCTCAAGTTTTTGTTCCTACATATCACAAATAGAAAATGCTAGGAAACTTCAAGGAGTCTATTGATTTTGTTTGCCTCTAGACACTATTTTAGACAGTTAATGCGGTAATCGATTGAAAGTGTAGTTGAGATTGTTTTTGAAAGTATTTTTCTTTCAAAAATATATTAAAATAATATTTTTTAAATCATTTTTGATATCATCAAATGAAAATAATTTAAAAATACCCAAAAAATTTAATTTAAAATAAAAAATAATTTTTTTAATTTTTTTCAAAAAAAAATTCGAAAAACAATACAAAATAGAGCCACAGCACCAAAGCGTGGCAAACATTTACTGGAATTTAAAATTCCCACATTGAAGTTGACTTATAAACAAATTTATCTTCTGTAATAAGGTTTTAATATTCCTCACGAAGTAGTAGAGTGCACTATATTCTACTACAACCTCAATCCCCCACTGATGCGGGAGTGTTCTCATTTGAGTCATACAAGTCCTGGTTCAAGTTAAATTACCAAAATAAAATTTTCTCTAATATACTCAAAAATCCCCTTGATGTAATAATGCTTAGCCATCCTTGCTGTTTTTCCATCTGCTTAGTGTCAATTTAATACTGCATTTCAAAAGTATTTTTGAAAAAAAATGAATTTTATTTTATTTTAAACTAAGTATTTTTGATGTTTTTAGATGATTTTGATGTGCTGATATCAAAAATAATTTTAAAAAAAAATATCATTTTAACACATTTCTAAATAAAAACCACTTTCAAAACAACCGCAACCTCACTACTCGAACAGTCACTTACAGTGGAACAGCGGAAGGAATATTTAAAGAGACCAGAAGGCAAGGGCCTTCAAGGAATATCTTATGTAAAGGACCACTAGATGAGAATGAAGTTGAGAGGAACACATTGTACTTTGTATGGTACGGATGCTTCTGTAATTCTTGCTTACCTCTCATTCTCATTTCTCATTTCTCGTTCTGAAATTCTATTTCATTTCCTTTTCTCCACGTAAACAATGAAGTTGTGATACAGAGCACTTTGTCAGTATAAACCGACCAAACCAACCACAAATAAATCTTTGTTCTACTGTAAATTGTCCACATCCCGCTCCAGCCAGAGAGTCTGAATGATGCTGGCTGGTTTATTTCTTGCTACCATAATAGGTGTGCAGTAAACTCAACAAAACCAACTTTTCTTAAGAAAATTAGCACCTGTATAGGTTAAACCGACCCATAACTTTAGAGCTTATGCCTGCAATTACATGCATGAACCTCCTGTTCCAAGATGTGGTCCTTACACAGCCTGTTTTTTTTCCCCCCTCTCTTTAGGAACCTAATCTAACTGCAAGTGGGTTCATTCATCTCCACCCACCAACAAGACTTGACATAGGTTTTCAAGGCTGCCATGAGATGATCATAATGGGCAAAATGAAACTCAAACTTTCATGGAAGAGATAGTGGAGATTCAAAGAATGTGAGCTATATTGAGTCAAGTAGGCCAACTTGCACAGTGGAAACTAATGGCATTTTATTTGGAGTTCATTGCATCAAGATTGACATATGAAATAACGGCATTTATCATAAAATCTATAGAGCTGTCCCAGCTCCCAAATTGACAAATCATGAAATAAAGGCATTATCTTAAAACATATAGAGCTGTCCTAACTCCTAATTGATTGGACACATCACAGAAGCCACATGCACACTGCTTTGAATAATGCCAGATATGTATATCACTTCTCATGCCCGTCAAAGAATATTTAACGTTTTACCTATATGATAGGTCCATAATTTTCTATCTCCCTGATTTCACTTTGGATTATGTGATGAAGTCTCCACAGATGTGACTTCAAGTCATTATAGAACTAACAAACTTCCAATTGAGGTAGTAGAGATCAGGACTAGTTGAATCGGAAGGTCTTTTCATAAAGGAAACAAATATTACAAGTCCTCTTTTCTTAACCACAGGAGCTTGCAAAAAATTGGAATATGAATAAAAGTTACTTAGATGCAAAAATTATGTTTTTACCTGTGCTGTCTCCCCACATAATTGGAATGTTGATTTAGCACTTCTCATATCTTAACTTCTAAGTAAAACCAATCAAGGATCATGATGATATGTTAGGATAAGGTTTCTTCAAACATCATGGCACTGTGGAATGACAATGGCAATCACTAAATGAATTTTAAAATAAGAAAATATCAATGTACACCATACCAACTACAAGAATTCCCTTCAAGTGAGGAAGTAAGTTCCATAGATCAAAAGTGACAAAGAAGTATTTCGACAACAAATTAATCTTGGGGAAAGAATTATCAGAAACCTGTGAATTGGATACAATGACTGACTGCACACAAAAAAAGAACAATTATCACTAGTTAGCCAAAGCATATACAACCACTGATGCTTGAAGATCACGGTCCACCTTGAAGTGGGCATGGAAAAACCTTCTTATCTGCCATTATATTTTAAACTTAGCCACAAAGAAGATATGGTGACACGGAAAGCAAAACTATATATTGACATAGATTCCGCATGTACCTCTGTGAAAGAATGTGAAATCAGAAAATCTCTTAACAACTGCTCCTCTGAATCAAATAATACAACATGACTAGGCAAAGACCCGTTTTTCATCAGTGTGGATACAAAACTAACAGGATCCATCATGAAGTGGTCTGAATCATCTGGAATTCCTTTCTCTTCACTGTTGAATGAGGTATCAGATGAAATTAAGAACATTTAACAATAGCATTTCAAGAAATATACTCTTAACCAAATTGCTAAACTCCAAACCTTGGAGAGCAATCCAGAATACGCATCGGCAGATCATAATGCAGGGTGGAGTAGTAAGGAGTGGCATGGCAGGGCATTAGAAACAGGATGCCCTTTACCTTCTGATTTTGCGCTTCTTTGGATAGATAAATCATGACATCCTCAGTTCCTCTCTGTCTAGCATACTCAGAAGTAAGATCAACAGGATAAAACAGGGGGGGAAAGGTACTAAAGTGAACCTTTTTCTTTGAAAGCTCCCTACCACTCATTCTTTTTTTTTTTCTCAGGGTTGATAGGTTTTATTTCTCAGCTAAATTTGAGAAGATAAAATAAGCAAAAAGCAAAAACAGGAATAACATCAAAGCAGTAAGTCACATTAAAATCTCAGCTGTTGAAGCGGACAAAGGCTTCTGATCAGCTTTGAATTTGCTAAAGTTGAGGAGGTATCTCACATACCTGATGAACCAAGCTCATGTACAAGGCCATCGGAATGTTAGTGGCAAGCAAGAAGAAGATGGCAAATCCCACTTTTGAGGGCCTTTTCATATGAATGTCCAGAGAACCTTTTCTTCTACTATCAGAATCAGCTTTTGCCATAACAGATAATGAATATCCAGAGAACATCAAAGCTATCGGGAGCATAGGCAAGACAAACCTGCAACTCATAGTTTATTAGAGGATAAGCTAATTTAGAAACAAGAGTCAATCAGTTTCCATACAAAACAAGGACACAAAGAAAAAAAAGGAAACAAGGCCAAATAGAGAACACCTGAATTCTTTATGCCCCTGACCACTGTAAGCAATTAAAACCCATGCAATGAGTCCAGAGAGCTTCCAGCATTTAGACTTAATGCTGCCAGCAATTGAAAATGGTAAGAATGTGAAGAGCATGACTGTAAATCCCTGAGAGAAGTACCAGTGCCACTTGTGAGTTCCATAATAATCTCCGCCAGATGAAAGAAAATTGAACTTGAGAAAATTAAGGGGTACAATGACCCATGAGCCATACATCAAACGATCCAATAAACATGAAAGCCCAAGCACCAAAGCCCTGACAATACACAAAATTGTAATTAAAACAGCAATATAACCATACAGAATAAAATTCGAACAAAAAAATTTAGAAGCCGAATCCGTGCAATTTACAATGTATTCTAAGGCTCTAACTGCAATTCAATGCATTGTTTTCCCCTTCCTTGCTATTGTCATGATGTAGGTGTAATCCAGCTACATTTAGTATGCATTACAAGATTAACCCCCTCAAAAGTTCCAAACAAAGCAGCTCACCAAATGTGAGAAAACTAACAAGTAACTAACTAAACAGAGCCAAAAATAAAGTTCTGAAACTGAAATGCAGCATTTTCCAACAAACCATGTCTTGAATTGTATAATGTCAGTGCATTTGATACGACTGAATTGAACAAGAAAAATATTTTAAAGTGAATATTTATGATGTTCATTCAACTCCATTGTTAAGAATATCTCAAAGGAAGCATGACATATTTCCTCAATGCTAGAAGAGAGCGTAATAGTTTTGCTCCAGATAGCTGGCTATTGACCACCATAAAAATGATAATTACAGGTAGCTTCTCAAGATCAAATTGTCATTAAATCCATGAGATTTATTTGCTAACAGCTAATAATAGCAAAAGTAAACACAATTTCACCAGTAGAGGTAACACTAATGGAAATTGAACAAAATGTCTCAAACCTATGTCTAAAAGGTAGCAACCACAACTCTAAGTGTTGCACACAAGTAAGGCAAGTTGAGTGGCCTCCTTTTGACATTGAGCAAATATCCACTGGCAGGTGTGGACTGGCTGTGTAATGTCCAAGATTCGCAAACAATTGGGGCAAAGCTCCATACTGTCTCTTAAGGAGCCTGGACATGTTAATTAATAAATACTATCCCTTAAGGAGCCTGGACATGTTAATTAATAAATACTATCCCTTAGGGAGGCTGGACATGTTAATTAATAAATACTATCCCTTAAGGGGCCTGGACATGTTAATTAATAAATAATATCCCTTAAGGAGCCTGGACATGTGAATTAATAAAGGCAAGCAAAAAGCTATAACATGTAATGCTCAACACCTATTGTATGCGTCAGACAGCATTGTCAAGAGTCAGGCAGATTATCAAAATGTCCTGAGTGATTTAGATGATAAATTCAAGAAATAGAAACTCGAGGCATTGGCAATTTTCACTGCCTATGAGAAGAGACTCATAAACCAATTAGATTGATTTGCAGACATAAAGTGCACTAATAATAACAATCAAAGTCTTTGTAGAGAAATAAATTTCATGTTCATAAGCAAAAATGGGATTAACAAAATAAAATCCCTCTCCCTTATTCCAGCACAGATATCAAGTTTCAACAACTAGGTTTCTGACATCACCCTATTTATATGTTAAATGTTGCAATCATCGAATCATAACTTCCTCATATTACTTGCATTTAATTTCAAAACATTTGGATCATGACTATTCATGCCACAAAATCAAATTAATAAAAATACAAACCTGGGAAAAAATAACTGTGAAAGACATAAGAAAATTATATAGAGTGTTAATGAATTATAGACAAGAGGAAATGAGGAAAGATATAAGACCTACCCAATGGGAACCACCTCCAGAACAAGGAATTTCAATCTATCACGTGTTACAGCCAGCTCAAGAAGGCCAATATAGACCCATGTAACAGCACTTGTTGGCCGAATTGCACAAGCTAATGCTGCTATAGCCAAACCCCACTTCCTTAAAACCAGGGGAGCTTTGCTGGGAGAAGCTCTCATACAGGGCCAGTAGTATAAACCGACCAGTGTAAGAACTGTTTCCAAACTATTTGACAATGTACGGTTGAAGCAGAAAAACATGAACCAGTTTGCCAATTGAGAAAAAAGCTGTAAAGGTTAAGTCCATCATCTTTCACAAGCATGATTGTTACCCATAATTATAACAGACCAGCAGTTTTAAGTTTAAAATGAAATTAAAAAGCATTTAATTTATTAGTCAGTTTAATCTGACAGGAAAAAAGAAAAACTGCAAAGAAAAAGGATACTGCCCATTTTGCCACAGAATTGCCAAAGATGGCATTTGAAAGTTTGTAGAAATATAAATCACCAACTGCAGAAAACAGGGCTTGCAGCAACCGTGGCGAGTGTGCCTACAAAGCATCAGACATGAGAAATACATTGACAGCTGCTAAATATTGCTTCTAAATGCAACAGACAAGCACCATTATTACAAGCACCTGTTGTTTGTTTATAAATGAATATGAAAAGAAGAAAAGTTACCCATTTTTATGCAACTCTTCATATCAAGAGAGCATGTATTTATTTGGTGAAAGTTAGGTTCAATTTATAATTAACTAAATAAATTACAGTAAGACTTCGAGCTTGCCATTAGAGATGGTTAAAGTTGATCACAAACGTAAGAAATTGTTATACATTACTGATTATTTGAAACAAATTGCTGCATGATAATTTCTCCAGCAACCCTGTCTTAACAATCATGGGCTTAATGCACAACATGTATAAGTCCTATAAAAATGTTGGTGGTCACCATTTCTAACTCTTCAACCGCTGTTATGATGCACCAAAAATAGCATCAGGAAAAAAATCATATGGGTTTCACCATCTCCTTCAATTGAAAAGCCTTATAATAATAATAATTATAATAATAATAATAATAATAATAATAATAATAATAATAATAATAATAAAGTAATCTCCTATTTCATGAGAAGCTTCAAGCATTCAAATACAATTTTCCTACAGTCCTCAAGTTCACCAAGGTCAAAAGGTGTACAACAGCATACCAGACCCTTTCACCTCACAGACAAGCCACAGAAAAAGAAAAAAAATTGAGCTTTATACTAATCACACACCCCAATTCCTTATGATTTCAACATCTTTTAATAAACAATACATTTTTAATTTAAATCCATGATCACTTCATGATGGTGGTGGTCATCAAAATATCGAATGTCCTTTCATCCTACTTCCTGTTGAGTCTAGTTTAACCCTCAAACCTGTTACAATATGCATCACAGAAATTGGTAGTTCAAACCACTCAATGCCTAAAATCTCACAAATGAATTTGAAATAACCTTGATTGTCCCTTGAAGATTGCTTCACAAAAATGCATCTTTTTCCAACTTAACAAACATAAAGAAAACAGTACAGAAATATTAAAAATCATATTAACCAAGAAAACAAACCGAAAACTATATTTACCATGAACCATGGAGTATCAAGACCAAACAGTGCAAGAACTTTGTACAGCAAAGCAAACACCAACGGATGGAAATAGCTACGAATCCCCTTCCTCCATTCCCATGTCAGATGACCATACCTGCCATTTTAAACACATTTTAGTAATAACAATTTCCTTTATACCACTTTCACTACTGCCAAACCAAAATCAAAACTTTCTCTAAGCTTTGTTACTACACGAAACAAAACTAAAGTTTATACCTTCAAACTCGAACACTTAACTTCAGCTATAAAGAACAAAAGGGTACGTTCAAAAACTCAACTTGAATGCCAAAAAACCAAAAGAGCGCTTCCAAAATAGCATGAAGTTTAAAGCTTCACCTAATGGTACTAATATTTGGCCAAAACAAAAGGGCAGTTTCCAAATTGAATAGAGAATGAGAGTATTTACCCAAATACAATTCGATGGGCAACTTCAAGGGCTTGCCAGTGCTCATCTGGATTGAAATAAGTTTGAATCAGCAGCGAATTGACAATTCGGAATGCCAAACAGAGTGTAAAGATATTCTTTTCAGAGGAAAAGAAATTGGACTTTTGGGATTTGTATACTTCTTGTTTGGAGATATCAGGGTTTTTGGTTTCTAAGGGTTTAGTGGGTTGTGATTTAGATGATGCATTTCGTCTCTGATTCATTCTTCACAAAATTAGCAGTGAGAGAATCAGAGAACTGAAAATCAGATTACAATCACCGTCGACTTACGATGTCAAATGCCATGTCGAAAAGGCCAGTTAGGTTTCTAAACTACAAAGCAGTCCTTAAGCTATTATTTATATTTCAAAACAGTCCATAATCATACAAGCAGAACTTCAACATGCAAAAGATGTATGCATGTGACACACACACACACACACTTTCTAACACCTTATAAAACAAAAAGTTTGATTCCTAACATCTATCTACCTGCCATACAACAATTTTCCTATTCTTGATTTCCCCCCGCTGCGGTCTGTTTTTGCTTTTTCATAATTACCATTGGTCACTATCTCTATCTCTCTCCTGAGAAAGCAAAAACATAAGCCAGGTGTGGAAGCACTTGTGGCAAATATGGATCCCTTAAATCAGTCAATTGTAATCATCAACTTAACCGGAGAATTGGGATGCTTGATTTGCTTTCACAAATATGGCAAACCGGAGATGGTGGTGTGTCAGGGATGCTTCTTTTCGTCCTTACTGTTGCATTGATTCTTAGACCAGCATTGAATCCTCTAGCAGGAAAGATGTGTGAATCATCTTTATGGATAGGCTTTTTTTTATGGGCCACTGAGACTTTCTGTTTTGGAGAAGTTCGAAGCAATCACAGGTTACATCCTTGCAATTTTTGTCACCACCCAAGCTATTGAGTGAAGGGTTAAAATCAAGAGCCTTATGAGTGAAAGGTTACATCCTTCCAATGCTATCATTCTCCATCCAAGAAGATGTAAATCACCTTTCATGTCGTCTTTCATGAAAACAAAATGTACTATATTATTCTTGAATCTTCAATCCAAGGGAAAAGACGAAATGAGTTGTATACTTTAAATTTGAATTTTATTTTGGATCAATCAAATACAAATGATGATTTTTCTTGCTCTCAATCAACCAAACAACTAGTTTAATGGTCTCGACTAATCAGATGACAGTTAGTTTACTTTTTATATATAGATTGATTTTAATACATTTCTTAGATTAGAGATATGCTCTACTGGCTAATAGATTTGTAGTCCTAAATTCTAATATTCCAATAATGTATAGTGGTTATTTATGCCCACAAACAATATTGAAGAGGAATGTATGAATGAATGATACCAGATTTTGAATAATTAAAACATATTAATCAATTTTTTTTCTTTCATATACTAATCACCATAGATATTAAACTTGGCTAGAGAATTGGTCAGGTCCTAGATCAACTCGAGAAAAAATTAAAAAAAATATATTTGAGGAGTTAATATTTCACATGAAAAAGCTAAAAAATAATTTATATATATTATCAATAATGAAATTTAAAACATTATTTCAAAAGGCTTCTTATTTTACATTGAAAAAACACTACTTTCTCCTTGTAGATATATATATATATATATATATATATATATATATATATATATATATATTAATAGGCTTATAATTTCACATTGGAAAAATAAGGCCTTCCTATAGTACTTATATAGTGAATTTTAATATGGGTTATTAATCAACAAGAAAATGATGTGTGCTTAAGATTGGGCCAAGTAAGAGAAAAACTTTTGATTGGCTTTGTGTGCATGAAGCAGCACTTATGCCTTTTGTCTTCAATAATAATTTGTTTTTGTCCTTTGAGTTTAAACCACTCATCATGCAGACTTTGTTTTCTTAGAAACAAACAGCCCATAAATATATGTTCCACCCAAGGTAGTTAAAATCAAGATTTTGACACGAATCGGAAAGGGCTTCGAAAGATCAGATCGTAAAATCGGATCGTAAAATCGTAAGATCGTACCCGAATTTGTCCGTACAAAAATCGTAAAATCACAGCTAAAATCGTGTGAGAAGAAAAATCGTAAAATCGTATGTAAAATATTTCTGAATACAAAATAGCATAATTATGGACATAAAACTTAATTAGTTTAGGTTCATATATGATGTAAAATAACTTCAAAACACATTACAAAATAATTATGTCCATAGAATTTCATTAGGTAAAAACAAACATATTTAAAATAAATATTTTAATAAATAGGCTATATATATTAAAATCAGTCTCATGTCCG
Source organism: Salix brachista (assembly GCA_009078335.1). NCBI lineage: Eukaryota > Viridiplantae > Streptophyta > Magnoliopsida > Malpighiales > Salicaceae > Salix > Salix brachista. The sequence continues at coordinate 10,130,187 of CM018589.1, read as the reverse complement.
TTATTTTCCTCGTTATTTTTAATACATTTATCAAAAGTATTATTATTGAAAGGATTATCAGTACTAAATTACTAATACTAGTATCAACAATCAACATCAATATTACTAGTACTAGCTCCAACTCCAACAAATTATTTTGACATCAGGATATGAAAATGATGTAAAACATTAAATTTTTTTAATTTAAAGTAAAAAATAAAAAAATTTAAGTATAAATTTTAAAGTTAATATTACTGATTTTCAAGAGTGATTCCATGATATATATATATATATATAAATATATAATTTTTATTTTTTATAAAATCAACACAACAATTTTATTTTTTTATAATATATATTTTTTATGATTTTTTTAATAAATGCTGGACAAATAAGGAGAGGAATTGCGAAAACAATCAAACATTGTATTTGTCCGATGCAATTTGTCCCACATCGGACAAATACAATGTTTTCGCAATTCCTCTCCTTTTAAATACCTTGCTCCAGACTCTCCCCTATCCAGCCGAGAGTCTCCACTCTCCTTTAAAATTTTTCCTTCTTTAATTGTCCCACATCGGATGAGAAATAAAAAGGTAAATTTTTTTGTGTATAAATATAAGAGGTGATTAAGTAAATCAGTGTAAGATTTGGTTTTAAAATAATAAAAAACCTGGATCGTAAAATCGGACCGACCGAGTTTGACCGGTTTCGATTTTTCTTTCCGGTCCAACCAGGTTTGCTGAGCCAACTCGCAAACTCGTACGAGTTTGCGAGTTGGCTCGCGAGTTTGACTACCATGGTTCCACCTAGAAAAGTTAAGAGACATGCTATGAAAATATATATAAAACTAATGTTTATAAATAACTTTTTTGGCCTATTGCAAAAATTAAAAAATTAAATGAAAAAAAAAAATCTTGCATAGGCTATGCCTAATCACCTGTTTCGGGGCTGACCCGGCAAGTCATACGAGTCTCACCGGACCAATTGCAGGTCCGAGTCTTGCCTTGTCAAGGCTCCAAGTCAGCCTGCCATGCGCACCGAAGTATGAAAACTCTGCTAATTATATCTTCATTTTCTATTAATCCCTTAACAAATCATTCGCATTCATGCGTTTCACGGCTGTTCTCTTCAGTGGCTTCATATGGTCAGCTCGTGATTGTATGGTTTTGAGGGATTTTAAGGAAAGAGAATAGAGAGAGGAGATAGCAAATGATGCAACTGCTTTATTAACCGTGTGTTTGAAGCTATTTTTGAAAGTATTTTTTATTTAAAAATATATTAAATAATTTTATTTTATTTTTTTTAAATCATTTCTAATATCCGCATTTAAAAATAATAATCTAAAAACACTAAAAAAATTTAATTTAAAATAAAATAAAATTCTTTTTTTTTTCAAAAAAGTTTCTCAAACAGTCCTTTATATGTCTGCAGACAGGGTTTAAGGTTCAATGAAAACCTTGCACTTATATTTTGAATAAATGACCCCGTGTCAAATCTGCTGTAATAATTATGCTCTTCATTCAAACAGCTTAATCACATGCTTAACAATTGTAGTTAGTGCTCTTAACTACTGTCTTCGGTAACTGGTTAGCTAGAGGTTCTCATGGAATTTCTAATAATATTCTATCAAAATATCTGGCCATTATTTTTCAAATATTTCTTACTTGAAATTATATTAAAATATTTTTTTATTTTTTAGAATTTACTTTTAATATCAACATATTAAAATATTCTAGAACAGCCAAAGAAAAATTAATTTAATTAAAAATAATAATATATTGTTTTTCCAAAAACACTTTTAATACACTAAAACAAACACGTTCATTTACTGGCAGTCATATATGACTCCAAAAACTAAGCCCAGGAGGCCAGGCCGTTGTCATCACACATTGATCATCATCTGCTAAGATATTGTTTCTAGCTATAGATTTTGTTTTTTCTTTTTTCTTCTTTTTCTTCAAGTTGACTGATCGACAATCCATGCTGTGGCAGCAAGACAACTGCTAGTTTTAGCCTAAACATGAGGCTGCGAACCTGGATTTTTATTTTTATTTTTAAAAAAAGGTAGCCATGAAAGGTAATTAAGGAGTCAATGGGCTCAAAACATTAGGAGGGTGTTTGGGAGAGCTGTTGCTGTAGCTTTTCAAAGTATTTTTTATGCCAAAATATATCAAAATGATGTTTTTTTATTTTTTAAAAATCATTTTTGACATCAGCACATCAAAATGATCTAAAAACACCATGGTCATTTAAAATGAAAAAAAAAACTGCAAACCGGCGTTTGAAACGCAAGCCAAACAGGCTTCTAGATGTAGGGACAATCACACATGGTGTCACAAATAACCCTATAAAATGGTCCCAACCGTTCTCATGACCCTGTCAGCATCAGCCATTAATGTTTATCGCCCCGATATTCCAATTATTTAAACAATATGATTTTTTTTTCTCTCATTGAATGCAGAAACAGCCTGTCTAGTGGAGGATGCAGGTGGCGTTCCAAATCAAATTTGGATTTTCTTACATTACATTTATTGTGCTAGACTAGATGAAATAGTTCATTAATCTGTCTACTATTTTTTCAAAATTATAATAACCCTTCTTATATATATATATATACACACACACGCGCGGAAGAACAGCCTGCTGCACCCAGGTGATGATTTGAGACTCAAGGAAATGGATTCTTTAGCAGGAGGATAGATATCCAAGATGAGAAATTGTGGAGCAGAGATTAAATTGATATTATCACTTGAAGTTTCTCTATGCAAAAACAAACTATCCACCCTCTTGGCACACTAATTATCCTACACAATTTGATAAAATTCAGTGGCACACAGCAATCGACACTCATTCAGGGCGTAGATGATGGCACGTTAAGCGCTGTACAATCTCTTTCCAACATTTCCAATCAAGAATTGTCAACAAATGCTCTAACCAGATGGTGCATAATATAAAACTACTCTCGCATGCTCAATAACTATGCCCTCCTTTTTTTCTTTTTCGTTTTTAGAAGAATACCGATGCCCCCATTAATGCATGGTAATGACACATCTGGCTGTGTTTTGTTTTACCTAACGTACAGAAACTGTAGGCTTCTGGGTGGCTTTTGAATCAATTTCTGATGCAAATTACTATATTGAATGGTGAACTAATCAAACAATAACTTTCAAATTACACAACATTTTAAGCATGTGAAACCATGAAAAAGAGGGGGGAGGGGGAGGGGGGAAAGCATGATCAAATATAAATGCATCAATTTTGTGTTTTTGGATCAGTTTCATCATTGCTTCTTTCTTTCTTTTTCCAGCTACAGTTTCCGATTCTGACTCACTTAATGTAGAAAACGAAGAAAATTTTCCCGGAAAAAGTATCCGGGAAAAGTTGACAAAAGTATGCTAGACATTAGGTGTAAAGGATGAGTGAACAACCTTGTTTTGTCTTCCCACAAGCCAAAGCAGAGTCCTCCTTGCAAAGGAGGGTGTTTTTGCTTGAAATTCCAAGCTATTACAACTCTGATTCTGCTCATCACAACCCCGTTGACTATCTTCATTTTCCCACCTGCCAAAGCTTATTTCAGAATGGGTCCTCACATCACCATCCCCCTTATTCGTCTTGAAATCATCACCGGCGACAACATTTTTATTCGCTGGAAATCGAAAGGAAAAGGCCCTTCTTGAAGAATCCTCGGTTGAATTCTGCTTCACCTTTTTCCCTCTAAGCCATATCTTTGATATAGAAAAGCTCTCTCTTTTGCTTCTACCAATGGCATTGCCGCTGCTCGAAGCAATACTAGCAGTCCCGTTAACTTCAGCACTTTTAAGGCTTTCAAATCCATCAAATTCTCTTCTCGATTCACAATCACATTCAGACATTGCTAGCCTGTGACCAGGTGTTAAAGGCAAAGTAGGCTTCTTGCTTGACTGCTTCTTCATCGGAGTCCTTATAGGTACTTGCAATGAAGAATTCTCATCCAATACATACTCAAATGACCCCATCGAATAGCACCTTCTTGAATCAACATTATTAGTGCTACTCCCTTCACCATTATCCACACTCCTAAACTTTCCTAGCTTAACAGGAACCACCTTATCCGTTGAATCCACTACTATTGTAGGGGCAGAATCTGGGACAGAATCTTCCTTTGTCAAAATTTCACTCGACTTATGTGAAATATCCAATCGAGATGATCCCAATTCATCGTCTCCAAGACAGCCCAGATGGGAATTTGCAGTCAAAACTGAAGTGGTTCTGCCAACATTAGCCTCTCTATCATTGACAATCTCCGTTGAGCTCTCCCCTCCAGATTCAAGGACAAGAACAATGGGAGAGCAGCCATTGTTCGGAGAGAAATCAGAGAGCAAGCAAGCTCTACAAAGAGGGCAAGTGGAGTGAGACAAGAGCCATGTGTCTATACACTCCATGTGAAAGGCATGACTGCATTTTGGCAACAGCCTAAGCTTATCTTCAGGTTCAAATTCACACAAACAAACAGCACAGTCAAAAGGGTTCTTCAATCCTATAATGGTTTTGTAGTGGAACACGGGGAGAGCATCTATAAATGTCTGGTCAACACCAGCATCATGAAGGTGAAAGAGTTGCTGCAACTGACCTTGAAGAGCAGTCACACTCTCTAAGTCGTCAGTTTCCCTATTAGGTGGTCTTGAAAGAAATCTAACTAGCAGGTGAAGCAACCCAGAAACAAAGAAAATGATGGCTAGAATTATAATGATCAGCAATATACTAGGACTAACCTTGGTGCTCAAGTTGAAACCATCAGCATCAAGTTCTGGTTGTGGAGGTGGCTGAGAAAGAAAATATGGTTGTTGGGTTGGAGAAATAAAGGTGCTTTCTTTGATTTGTAGGAGAACCCAATTCATATTTTCTTAACAAAACGAAAGAGAAACTTAACAAGTTTGAGGATTTAGAGCTGAACCAAGTGATGATACCAATAAGCACCTCATTTGCTACAACAAAATAAATCCCAAGCCCCAATGACGTATCCCCGGAGACCCAGAAGTTATTACAAGGTCTATGTCACTATAGTGTGTGGGATTTAAGGTCTTCTGGTTGGATTTTGAGAACTACACACTAGTATAGTTTTTACCTCTCTTTTTTTTCCATAAGTAAGGAAACTGTAGGGCAACTTCAGAGAGAGGGAGAGAGAGGGGGAGAGAGAGACAGGAAAGAAAATTCAATGTGGCACTTAAAGGCCTGATATAAATGGTGTGGTCAGTGCCAGAAGGTCAGATTTCAAAACAATGGCAATAAATCTTCCACCAGTGCACAACATAAATGAGATTAAGATCTAGCTGGCTTTAAATTTTTCTGCTAATCTAAATTTGGGAAAGATGGAATACATTATATAAGAAAAAGTAAAAGAAAACTTTGTTTTTTAGTAGGTGACCAGATTTATTTATCTATTTTCTAATGATCTCATCACCAAATACAGCAGCGGGGATTCTTCTCCTAGTTTGACTTCAGATAAACTCATCTAAAAATCATCAACCCCAATGCCCCTTTTTGAGTCCCCAGAAGAAAACAAATGCTCCTTCTCTGCTACACATTTTGTTGTGGCTCGGAAATGTGAGTCTTTTTCTGTTTCCTATTTCTTAAGTTTGGTTTTTACTCTGAATACATTCCCTTTCAGTTCTTCTATTCCACCCCGAACCTAATCTGATGTTCAGTGCATTGAGATATGAGAACCCTCTCTCCTCCTTGGTGCTACGGACACAGGATTTTGAGAATCACAAGGTCTAGGATCGTAGAAGAAGAAAAAGAATAGAAGAAGAAGCATAGGATACTGTTGTCTTTCAGCAAGTGAAAAAAGAGAGGCAAGGCAGCTTCCGAGGTGCTTACTGGGCCCAATATTTGCCTAGGAAGCGATGCTGATTTTCCTTTTTCATTTTTTTCCTCCACTTTGTCATGGATTTTGGTAGTAGCTTTTTGAGTTGTCTCACCTTTAAAAAAAAAAAGCAAAGAAAAAAAGAAAGAAAGCTTTTTGTATTGTCTGGATGCAAGTCGGCGATAAAAGAAATAGAAGACTCTAAATCGTAATGTACTTAAGAAGTAACATAATGTTTGTTATTATATTTTAAAAGTATTTTTAAAAAATTATAATATTTTGCTTCTAATTAATTGTTTTAATATTTTTTATATGCTGATATTAAAAAAAATTAAAAAATTATGTTTTTAACAAAAAAAAAACATTTAAATTTTTTTATTACTGCGCTCTCTAAAATTTTTATTTTGAAGATATTTTTAAAATTCTATTTTTTAAAATATTCTATTTTGAGAATTAATACCCATAAATATTCTCAAGAAAAAAAAAAAGTATCCGTAACCTTCATGAAATGTCATAAAATATTTATGGGTATGAAAGATACTATAAAATATCTCTTTTATATCCATGAGATTTTTAAGATTTCCTTTATTATTAAAGAAGATTTTAAAGTCACTAACCCCAAACAGTAGTTTCCTTTTGGAAAGTGAATTCCGGGGAAAGTGAATTCCTGGAAAGTGAATTCCGATGTTTGACAGTGTTATGGAAAATGAACTGAAAAATAATTTATTAATAAATTAATTTTTTTTTCAAGTTTATTAAAATAATGAGGAACAAATCTTACAAATTAAAAAGTTGAATGAGAATGAAATTGAAAAAAAATATAATTTCATAAATTATCTCAAATAAAATAAATAATAATCAAAATAATAGAGATCAAATCTAAAAAATTAAAAAAAAAATGAAAGGTGAATAAATTAAAATAATAATAATTAACATTTCATAAATTATTTCAAATAAAATAAGTAACAATAAAAAAAATGAGGACCAAATTTGATAGATAAAAAATTTCAATAAAAAAATGATAAGAAAAAAGCAAATAGCAATTATAAAAATAAGGACCAAAATTAATATAAAAATTAAATTTTAAGAGATGGAATTGAAAAATAAATATTCAAAACAAATTATATATAACAATCAAAAGTTTGAGGATCAAATTTGATATAATCAGCAAATAATGACATTTCTAAATTTTTCATAACTTCCGGAAAGTGTTTTCCGCCCAAATTTTCCAGAAAACACTTTCCTAAAACCAAGCCAAATTTTTCTTTGACTGGAAAGTGTTTTCCGTTGACCAACTTTCTGGAAGGCAAACAAACACAAGAAAGTTTGGAAAGTGGTTTCCGGGAAACCACTTTCCTTGAAACAAACAAGGCCTAAAAATACATTGGGTATGAAAGAAAATGTTTTCTCAATTGTTGAGAGGACTTATCTCGAATCATTACAAAAATTAATAATATTATGATAAAAAAAAATTAAATTACTTTTAATATCAGCACATTAAAATGATATAAAAATATCAAAAAATAAAATAAAAATATATTTTTATATAATAATATTAAAAATAATTATTACTACACTCTAAAATATTCTCTAAAAACCCTATTTTGGAGATATTTTTTTAAAAGCTTTATTGCACTAATGAAAACAACACAAAAATGAGTGAAATTGATATGGAAAAAAAAAATCTTGGTATACTAAAAATAATAACATTTATGAGAAGAAAAATAATACCCATAAGTATTCTCAAGAAAAAAAATAAAAGTATTCGTAACCTTCATAAAATATCATACTAATTAAAATCTTAAAGATACTATAAAATATCTTTTATATCCATGAGATTTTTAAGATTTCCTTTATTATTAAAGAAGATTTTAAAGTTACTAAAAATACAATGGTTATGAAAGAAAATGTTTAAAATGTTTTTTCAATTGTTGAGAGGATTTATCTCGGATTCTTAAAAAAATTAATAATATTTATGATGTTTTTTTATTTTTAAATAATTATTTTTGATATTGACACATTAAAATGATCTAAAAACATTAAAATTTTAATTTAAAGTAAAAAATCTTTTTTTTTTTCAAAAACACTTTTGAAATGTAATGTCAAACATGTACGTAAGGTTAATACAATTTTTATAGAAAGATTAAAAAGACATTGTTGCCCCCAAAGAAATATAGAATAGCAAGTTAATTGTGTATAAAGACAATTTTACCCATCCAATAAAACTAATTTTATCGTGAATGAAGGGATTTAGTTGTGTTTTTAGTTAAAAAGAGGAGAATTGCTTAGACCTAGGCGGGGGATCTTCCGTGAATCAAGTACAAAACATCAAACTACAAGGCACTTGTCACACACGTGTACGTGTTTCATCAATTATTGTACATCTGAAAATTGCTATTCTCCGATTCCGGCACCTACTTCCTCCCTTCGCCGGGGACAGCCACACTTTTATCGATCTAGGTAGGCCTGCATGGTGTCTCCCCACGTATAAAACTGGCATTGCCTTCAAGTGGCCATGAATTCGGGATCAAGAAGGTCTATGCTCGCCTAAAAGTCTCCCGGATTCTACGAGGCACGCACATGTTGTTCCTTGTATAGACATCTCACAACGAGGAAACACAATATATATTTCAATTAACAAGCTAGCAGGCTAGAGATGATGGCATCTATGTGTAATTATTGATATTAGATGATATATATATATTTTTAATCCATGCACATTAAGTGTTTGTTTGAAGGTGTGGTTGATGTTGATTTTAAAAGTGTTTTTCATTAAAAAATACATCAAAATGATATTTTTTTATTTTTTTAAAATTATTTTTGACATTAGCACATGAAAAAGTTATAAAAATACCAAAATAAAATAAAATAAAATATTGTTTTAAAAAAGTTCTAATGTATTTCTTTGTTGTCCAAAGGCTACGAAAGTCAATTTAACTCTTTCTCTTTTGCTTTTGTTGTCTCCTCTATCAAAATGCCTGCAGGCTGCATGCTTTGACAAGTTTGGAAGTCAATCCCCTTTATCGAGAAAGGGTGTACACACGGTCAATTTTGGAACCATCTAGTAGTATTTATCAATTCATGTGGTATTTTATCAGGTCACGTGACCCACATACTATTTCAAGCTCCAATATTGTAAGACACCACTTGCCTATTTTATTTTATTTTTTTATTAATGTTGAGATCGCAAAGTAGAAACGTTTTCACTAGTTTTGTTTCTCAAAAAGTTTGACTTTTTGAGGTTGGACAAAAATTCAAAACGGCAGCCACCAATCAATGAAAAAGGTAGACCAAACACCAAACCCTTGTTGTCAGTTGACCTAACTACGATTGAGAGCTTGCAAACATGAGTGTGTTTTTTATTTTATTTTTAGCACGGCTAGCTTGTGGTAGCTCGATATGAATTAGTTTAGGGGTTTTTTACACGTTTTAAAAATGTTTTTAAAAGAATTTTTTTTTTTAATTTAAATTAATTTTATTTGATATTTTTAGATCATTTTTATTTGTCAAAAATGATTTTCAAAAAATAAAATAAAAATATTATTTTAAATGTATTTCTGAATAAAAAATATTTTAAAAATAACCGTAACCACACTCTCAAACAACTACTTAACCTATATAGCTCTTACAAATTAATTAAGATTGTGATCAGTGATAATTTTTTAAACAATTTTCTTATTGAAATATATTTCTTTTACGTTCTGACCCCAAATACCTTGAGTAATTGAGTTTTAGCCATTGATACAACATGATTTGTCCATATATATATATATATATATTGATCCAAAGGTTGAAAGGGAAAAAATGCAGGCAGGGGAATAGTAATGATATCTTTGAAGCATGCATGGTGCATCTTACAATAGAATATTTTTTATATGGACCGTGTGACAAAATATTGACCATAGCAAGGCAGCCACTTCATGGCAAATTAGGCAAATACAATAATAATATGCATTTTTCATAAAAAAAAAAAAAAGCTTACTTTGATTATTACATGCACGTAGAATTTGTGAAGTTTTTAAAGGGTGTGATGTGATGACAGAGAGCTTGTGATCTGCACAATAAATTTTGAATTCAAATAAGAGCATGTTTTCCTTGTAATAGCCTAGAAGAACTAAAATTTTACTTAGTGAGCCTAAAAACACGCTTTTTCAAAGATGAGATTTCCTTATTAAAAAAAAAAGAATTTTTGAATCAAATTGGCTTCACATACTCTTAACCGACCTTTCTTGTAATTTTTCGATTTTTTTTTAATAATTTTTTAAAAAATACCTTCAGTGTTTGTGTATACAAATGATAGCTTTAGGATTTGTTTTGTTTTTTTGTCCCAGCATGAGTTAATCTCAAATTACTATCTACGGTTGCATAAATATGACAATAAGAACATCCAAACTATTTACAAATAAATCAATTTGATTATTGAATTCTAAAGCAAAGGTTAGATATATGTGGCTCTAGAGCTAGTCCAATAAGAAACAGGCTTGATTAATTTTTCTATGAAAAATACAAAAGTAAAACGTGGTTAGAAAACAATTTCAATTAAAAAAAAGTAAAATGTCCAAGAAAATGTTATCCATATATACTAATTATTAGCACTTAATTACTTTTGAATTTCATCATAATTGACACTCTTCTTGCTACTAAATTTTGTCGCAAATTGACATTGTCCCACGAGCTATAATTACTTACTCTATTCAACACAATACTTCTTGTCATCGTATATAGACCCTATTCGACATTGTTACAAACCAATGAAATATATCATGGTGAGATTTATTTGTTCAATCAATCTTCAGAACACTGAAATATTGTTCTATATCCTACAAGAAATTTTCAAGTTATTTAGAACTTATTGCCCCACCAAAAATTTTTGGTTCAAGCACTTTAGGCTTAGAAGCACTTACCCCATTTGCAGTGTTTGTTATTGCCCGTTTCATAATGACAATCATCTTTAGTGTAAATCCCTTATTTACGAGATTGATAATAATTGAGGTATTTTCTTGTATTTGTTGTGTGTTTAATATTCACTTGTGTTGTTTCACTTGCTTATGACAAGGTAATTATGAGGACTTTTTTAGGCGAGCGAAACAAATAGTATAGATAAACACGAGTGAAAAGGAAGGAAAAACTTAGTCAAATTGGAATTATATTGTTGCATAAAACTAGATTTTGAGGTGAAAAATTAAACCATGTGACAAGTAATTTGTAAAAAACAAGTAAAAAGAATGGGGTATAAATATTAAATAAAATATCAATGTTATTTTTTTTCAATGATAAGGGATATTCTCGTGTAATTCAAGAACATATCTCCCACGTCATTTTAGTATATTAAGAAATTAATAACTCAAAGTGGTGGTACTAAAGTTGAAATCTAAAAAATCAACGAAAAAAGAGAGTATATCCTCCTAATCAACACACCAACACCTTCAAACTAAGAACAATGTATGCAATTCAACTAATCCAATGCAAATTTCCCATAATCAACAACTCTTTTCGTCCGCATGTGGTTTTAAATTCAAAGTTAGTTCTTATATCTCACCAAAACTATTTTGTCAAAGGTTTGAAAAACAAAAGCCACCCCGTTAAAATTGTAAATGGTCTAACAAAGAACCATGGTAAACGAAACACTTATAATTAATTAATTGACACTATGTAGACGAAGACTTTCATTGAAGGAGCTAGAGAATGAGAAGGCACCTGCATGTGGAAGCTACCACCTCTTCCTTTTTGTTTAATATCCCCACCTGCCAAAAGCACATTTTGATTTGAAATCATTGGGATCTGTCGTCGTCTGAATTGCATGCAATGCTCCGATAGATGACAAAAAAAAAACCATATAAAATATGCCTAGATTTCTCGAATTCAATTTATTTCCACATTGTCCGGATCTCAAGCAGTGCTCTACTTTCTTTCATAATGTTTCTTCATCTACACACACCTTACCCCAGCTACTACTATCTAGCCCTGCTTAAAAGAGAAACTAGGTTAACTAGATTCAGTCCCGGTCATTAGTTGATGGATAGAAAGGCTATGTTTTGAAAATATTTTTTTTAATTTTTTTTTTTTTTTGTATTTATAAATCATTTTTATATGTTAATATAAAAAATTATTAACATGGGTGTGAATTTTTGAACGAAGGCAACCACAATAATCATCGGGCTTGTTTAAGGCCTAACAGCCCAACATGTGTAAGTACGGTGGTCATAGAATTATTTTCTAAGCCATTCTTAGGAGCCCTTAATGCTCTAAATTAGCTGGGCCCAGACTTTAGCTTGAGATTAGATCCAAAACACACCTCTCCCAACTCCCAAAAATTTACGATCTTAAACCCATTGCCATTCAAATCTTAAACTGTTTGATACAGAACTAATCGGTTGGAATTGGAATGCGAAAAAATGTGCTTGAGTCTTCCTAACCGATTGCTTTCTAGTTTTAATTTGATTGAGATTGTTTTTAAAAGGGTTTTTTTTCAAGAATATATTAAAATGATTTTTTTTTATTTTTTTATAAATTATGTTTGTAATCAGCACATGGAAATGATTTAAAAATACTAAAAAAATGTAATTTAAATTAAAAAATAAAATAAAATTCATTTTTTTGTAAAAGTGTTTTTGAAACACAATGTTAAACAAGACCGGTTTTGGACTGGGGGGGCTTAGTAAAAATAAATTAATACTTTTCTAGGTAGTTTTAATATGCTTAGTATTAAAAAATTAAAACAAAACTAAAAAAATATTAGAAAATACTTTTTAAAAATCATCTTGTACCAAATACCAAACAAGGATGTCTCCATCCCTTGTTGTTGATTACATTTTAAACCGACAGGGAGCAGCTGAGACGAGACGCAACATCTCCCTTCTGCTCAGGGCCTTAATCATTTTATAAGCGGAATTTTGATGCAGAAGACGTCCCTTCAGGGGTTGGAAAGGCCACTGGAAATCATGTTTCATTCTGCTGAGTTAAAATCACTTGCCTGCCTTTGTTCGCTTTTCTTTTCTTTTCTCTCTCACACACACACACACACACACACAAGAAGTTCATCATCTTAAGACTAGTCAAAGTTAGCTTACCTTCTGCTCTTGAGGGTAGATCTAATCCGACAAATTTATTAAGTAATACTTAAGTTATTAGGTGAGATTCTATAATATAATTTATATTATTTTCTAACACATCTCCTCAAGTGAAAGTTTTTTTTACTTGAAACTTGTACAGACTCACACTATATTGTGTTTTATTTTTATCAAATAGAATAGGGATGACTAGATTTGAATTCGTAATTGTTGGGTGAACCTGGTTCTGATACCATGATAAATAATCATCTCATCTAAAAGTTTAAGCTATTAGATGAGATATAATTTATATTATTATTTAACAAAATTAACTGCTCCAGAAAGATTTTGTTGAGCTGATGGGGAAAGCGTTCGTTCATATTGCTGTCCAAACTCCTAAGACCAGTTTCGGATGTACCATCCTAGCAAATATGACAGGGAAATCTCTCATCCTAGCCTGGATATTCTGTCTTTGACGAAATCAAATAAATATTCTCAATCTTGATATGTCATTAAAGCTTGGTTTCAAGATTCTACTATATTGGTTATTGGATTTGGTTTGGTTATGAGAGATAAACCTGATCTATTTATTTAGAAGAATTACTAATTACTAATCGCTTCTCTACTTGTATAAATATGGACATAACTTTTTATGAAAGAATACACGGTTCTTCATAATTGAAGAAGAAAGTTCGTTTTTTCTCTCTCTGCATTAAACTTGCTAAGACATGTAAAGATGTTCGTACTGTGGAGCATCACTTTGGTTCTAGTAATTGAAGTGACTCTGAAATAATTGATCCAGGTATAAAAAAACAGAATCTTATAAGTAAGTTTTCCTTATCGAATCTACATATTCGATCCCTAAATTAAAAGAAATACAATCATGTGAATTTATGATGATATTTTGCAATAACATAGGGAGATCCACACCTTATAACTTCATGATCAAGGGACCTGTACTGTATTCGCCTTCATAATACAAGTGTTTGAAAATTGCCATGCAAACTTTGTCCGACTGAACTGTGATTGCAACCCAAGTGCCTAGCACATTACCCTAAATAATATAATGAGAGCAAAGAAAGATTCCAAATGTGTCCCATTTGATGCTCGAACATCAATTTTATAGCCAATCATTCTACCTTAACATGCCGTTTTGATGTGTTGTCTACTTTTTCCCCTACCTTTTTCTTCTACGATGGCCAGAGGAGCTGTCATCATTTTGTTTCATGTTCGTGGTGGCATGGCTTGATCATTCGAAACATTATTAATTAAGGTGCACATCCATCTCAAATTGCTTGTGATATACATAATGCTCATCAACTTAACGGCCCACCGTTGTTTGATGAAATTAAGTGTATGTTTGATACTATTATGTTTGATACTGTATTTTAAAAGTATTTTTAAAATAATTTGATTTTTTTACTTTAAATTAAGTTATTCTGGTGTTTTTAGATTATTTTGATGTGCTAATATTAAAAATAATTTTTTAAATTTTTAAAAAATATTATTTTTATATATTTTTGAACAAAAAATATTTTAAAAAGCAACGTTCCCAAATCTGCTGAAGATAACACTCAAAAACTCTCTTACTCGTCACCATGCACAAAACATAAAGCGCTTTTAACTATTATTTGCTTTTAATTGTCCAGGTTTTGTATTGGGTTTCTATGTATTTGATTTTAAAAACATTTATTAGGAAAAACGTTTCGATGCATGCATATAAACCATTTTTACATAATTTATATAAAACATTTATCACTATATAAAACAATATGTTTTTAAAATTAAAAAAGATCTCTTTCTCGTAATTAAATCAGACAAAAAGTTTTTCTTCTTACGAATTTTCATTAAAAGTCTCTTAAGTTAAAACTAAGTTCTTTATTTATGCATCTTATATATATATATAAACATGTATTTTTATTCTTAGCATGATTTTTCCGTTAAGAACTTGTAATGTTTTCAAAAGCAAAAATCAACAAACAAAAATGAATTGATATTGTTTTATGCAATTGAAAGCTAAAATGAAGGAATGATTAGTATGAGAAATTTGTATAAGAACTTCAAATAAAAGAAGAAGATATTTTACGCTATGAACATTAGGGTTAACATACTATTGAGTTTTCATGAACAATGATAGCACAACAAATTCCTCATCTATTATATTTTTTTTTAATATTTATATTTGTTAAGAATCATTTAAAATTCATAATCAATCTTTTTTTTTTAATTTTTTGTAGCCTTAATAATTATGGATGCTAAAAAATACCATAAAAATAGGAGTATTTTTAACATTTTTATTAATGCAATTGACTACAATACTTATATATAGTTTAAAAATCTTAGTTATGAGTTGAACGCCAAAAGTTTTAATTTTAGTAAGAGTTTAATAGTTTAATTAAAGTAGATCTTTCTTTTTTCTTTTATGAGGTAATAGTTTTTGTTATTCTTAATTCAATTCCAAATATTAAATTTTTTATAAAAAATAACTTGTCATAATATTGATTGTTTTAGTTAACTAATAAAGTAAATAAGTTATCTTATACTTCAAATACATAAGATTGTGTATTTTGTATTTATATATATTCATATGTATTTCTACAATATTTATACAAAAATCAAAACTCAAAATACTTCTATAATTGGTATACTATTGTAGTATATGGTTTATATTGAGTGGAACACATATATATAGATAAATTAGGAAGATGTTTGAGCAAAGCGGAGCATGGAATCAAGAGAAACTTCACAATACATAAGACAACACAACAAAACAATGTAGCTAAAAGGATAAATAAAATCATATTTAAAAAAGTAAGGTGTTTTAGGTTAAATGCAAGGCATGCTAAGATCTTCTAAGCAAAATCAATAAATGAGGCAAGTTTTTTTATTAACAAATTACCTAGGACACCACTAGATGAGAAAGTAACGAAAGAGATATGGATAGAAAGTTTACTAGACCACTTTGGTTTAAAAGTGTTTATATGTCCAAGATATGTGCATGTTTCTAGTAAGAAGAGGTTAAGCTTAATGAAAAGTCTAGATAATGTATTTTTCTAGGGTACCAGAAAGGGGTGAAACGATTCAAGCTTTAATATTTGAATAAAAGTAAGGTGGTGATTAATAAAGATATGCTCTTTTTTTTAATGAAAAAGTCATGTTATAACATACTTAGAAATAAAATAAACAAATGTTAACAAACTACAACAAAAATGAGCATAAGATGCTTGTGAAGTTAAAAACTTATATTGAATAAGAAACTACTCAAAATGTAAAGATCAACAACATGATAATATAGCTACAGACAGACCCAAATGCACTATCAGGCTGTCTACTAGGTATGTTTTTGAAGACTTGATTTTTTTACACTCATTACTAATAATAAAGATCTCATTACTTTTCAGGAGACATTATATAATAAAAGAAAAAGTAAATGGATTAGTGGAGTTCCTACATAAAAACTAAACATAGGAGTTGGTGGAGCTTTTAGAGAGGATGAGGGTGATAGAATGCAAATAGGTATATACAACATTAGAAAAAAAAAACAATTATGAGAAGTCCAAAGCTCATCTAGTAATAATGGGTTGCTTGTATAGAAAAGAGGATGACTATGACGAGATCCTTGTGGCCATACATACTTTCATTTGGTAGCACATTTTGATATTCAGTTAGAGTATATGGATGTTAGGATAAATTTTATCCATGGTGATTTAAAGGAATAGATTTACATTGTATAGCTAGAAGGGTTTAACCAACTTGGATAAAAACACTTGGTTTGTAAATTCAAAAAATCACTTTATAGGTTGAAATTTTTTTCTAAAGTAGCGATACAAGTGATTTGACTCCTATATGATCAATTTGGCTATAAAAGATGTGACTATGATTATTGTGTTTATATAAAGAGCCTTGATAATGATTTATTTGTTTGTTGTTTGCTTGTTATATTATATCAATGGTGTGCTGATTTTTATAAATAGTATGAGTGAAGTAAACAAGTTAAAGACTTTCTTGAGTAGAAAATTTGACATAAATGATTTAGGCACGATTAAAAAGATTTTTGGCATGGAGATTTACAAGGATAACTCTAAGAGATTATGGTTATCTTAGCGTAACTATGTTTGTAATGTATTAAAAAAGTTTAACATGAATAATGCAGAATTAATGATTATACCTTTGACAAATTATTTTAGATTATTTATTAATTAGTACCTGAAGATAAATGATACAACATAAGACTTGCTAAATGTTTTATATTCCAGTTTAATAGGGTGCTTAATATATGATATGGTTTGTACAAGACTCGATTTAGCAAACAATCAATGTCGTTTATATAAAATCCAAGATGACAACATTGGGATTCTATAAAAGGGATCTTCAAATATTTAGGGGTATTATAAGTTATGACATCATATTTAGAAAATAGTGCAATGTTCCTTCAATGGTGGGATGTGTAGATGCAAATTATGCAAATGAATATTGATGACAAGAAATCTACCACAAGTTATTTATTCATTTTTATAAGGGGTCATTTATCGAAGGTTGATGGTTTAGTCTATAGTTACATTATCTAATACCGAGTAATAATATATGGCAGTAACTAAGGCTATCAAGAAAGCTTTGTGACAATCAAAATGTTATTTTTTTTAAATGACCAGGTATTTAGTAAGGTGAAGTTCAATTGCATTGTGATAGTCAAAATATCATTTATTTGGCAAAGAAATAGGTGTTTCATGTAAAAGGAAAACATATAGATGTGAGGTTTCATATTATTAGGGAACTAGTTTCATTTAGTGAACTATTGCTTAAGAAAGTTCACACTTCTAATAGTATAGTAGACAAGTTGATAAAGTCTGTACCACATATAAGTTCAAGCATTACTTGAACTTTATTAATATCTCCAAATGTTAAATGAGAGACATTATCCCAGGTGGAGTTTTAAAAAAATGTTATTTTTTTTAAATGACCAGGTATTTAGTAAGGTGAAGTTCAATTGCATTATGATAGTCAAAATATCATTTATTTAGCAAAGAAATAGGTGTTTCATGTAAAAGGAAAACATATAGATGTGAGGTTTCATATTATTAGGGAACTAGTTTCATTTAGTGAACTATTGCTTAAGAAAGTTCACACTTCTAATAGTATAGTAGACATGTTGATAAAGTCTGTACCACATATAAGTTCAAGCATTACTTGAACTTTATTAATATCTCCAAATGTTAAATGAGAGACATCCCGACCTATTATCCTAGGTGGAGTTTTAAATTATATTTATCTATTTCTTTCTAAAGGGTGAATATTCAACAAAATGAAGATTGTTGTAATATATGACTTATATCGAGAGGAATATGTATATAGATAAAGTAGACAAATATCAAAGTGGATCGGAACATAGTAAATGTATGGAGTGAATGTTATGAGCTAACATGACCTAACTCTATAAACATAACCAGTAGATATCAATGTTTCCATCAATCAACTATTGTGCATCCCGACCTATTATCCCAGGTGGAGTTTTAAATTATATTTATCTATTTCTTTCTAAAGGGTGAATATTCAACAAAATAAAGATTGTTGTAATATATGACTTATATCGAGAGGAATATGTATATAGATAAAGTAGATAGATATCAAAGTGGATCGGAACATAGTATATGTATGGAGTGAATGTTATGAGCTAACATGACCTAACTCTATAAACATAACCAGTAGATATCAATGTTTCCATCAACCAACTATTGTGCAGTTCTTTATATACTAAGGTGAGTTAACATGACCTAATACTATAAATACCTTGAGATAATGAGTAAACAAAAACATTCTCAAACTCAACATTCTTTCTATGAAAAATCATTTTATGTATTTTTGTTTCAAATACTCACTAACTTAAGTATAGTAAAGTCCATCACCCCATAAAAGACCTAATTTCTTATGAATACTCAAGCCTCAACATGATCCTAAACAAAAAGCCCAACTTACAGGTCTTGGCCTAGTTTTGCAAACAGTGGAAAAATCAATTTTTATATGATGTTTTTACTGAATCATTAATAATAGAATTTATAGGAAATTGAATAAAAAAGTAGTGTATTTTTATTTCATATATTTTCACCAAAGTTAATTTATATAGTTGGCAAAACTCTAAGACAATGAATAATATGTAATATTTATACTATAAGAACTCTAACTCTCTCAAGTCTTCAACAATTCTCCTATCAAATACAAATGTTGATTGTCGCAAAAACAAAACCATTTTATTAGGAGTTTTTTTTCTTTCTTTTTCTCCCCTAAACCTTATAGGCTAGTCCTCTTTGTTGTTGATATTTCAACTTTAGTCCTTATTTTTTTAGTTTTAAATTTTTATTCTTGGCTTTTTTTGTCAAAATTTAATTTATTTCAATTTCATCCTTCAATTCTAATTTGCCATTGATGGTTTTTTCTTTTCAATTTGATCTTTATTCTCTTGATTTCTAATTTTTTTTTCCATAACTCTTTTTGTAAATTTTTTAATGATTTTCAATTTCATCATTCAATCTAAATCTATGGTATTTTTTTCTAATATGATTTGTATTCTTTTGATTTTTATAGTTATTGTTTTAATTTCACCCTTCAATAAAAAAATGGGTTCCTCTTTAATTTTTTATTTTATTTTTTTATGCTATTTATTTTTATTTTATATCTTTTGTATGTTTGTTTACTCTCCAACATTTGATTTGTTAGAGATCAGGTTTTCCAATTTCCCAATATATAGTGCTTTCAATCTAATGACCCAGATCAGAGGTTGAGAAATTAACAAGGTTGATATCTATTTTTTTGCTTATTTTTTTCTTGATTTCATCATTAAATATTATTTGTTTTCAAAACATATTGATTTTATTTTTTTTCATTTTTTTATATTAGGTTATCACAATCTCAAGATGTATGATGCAAATTTAATAGGTTAGCTTGGGCTAGCTCATCTTTATATCTCAAGTTACACGTCTATCATAATAACTCGAGTTGACTCACACTAACTATTTAGTTTTTTTTACGCAATTACATCCTTCCATATCTAATTAGCTAAAAAATTTGTGAATTTCTTTATTTGTTTACTATAGTTCTTTATTTTTTATTTGATTAAAATGAAATTAATTTATTTGACCAGTCAAGACTATAACTCGAGTAGTAAAATTTTCTTCTTTCTTTAAAACAATTTTAAGACACCTAAACATTGTTTTTATATATAAAAAAAATAACGCATACTCGTGCTTATTGTGTAAATGTGTGTGTACACTAGCCATGAAAAAAATATTAAATATTAAGAGGAAAAAAATAAAAGTTGGAATGTGATCTTAAAACTAGATTCACACCTTGTGTGTGAAGCACTGAAAAAAAGTTTTTCGAAGAAAAATGAATTTTTTTTGCTCTAAATAAAAAATATTTTTGGTATTTTTAGATCATTTTGATGTGATGATGTCAAAAATAATTTTTTAAAAATTAAATAATATAATTGAAAATCTCTTTAAAAAACAATCACAATTACACTCTCAGACACCCTATTAATTGTGAGTCTCATTACTCTAACCATCCATATGTTTTTTTTTTCTTTTTTATTATTAAAGTTCACAATTCTAATTATTTTTCATACCTTCCTCGCCATGAAAAAGAAGAAGAATATAAATCGAGTCCATACATGGTTGCAACAATTGAAGTTTGGGTAAGCCCAACCCTTCAAGCTGTCTTTTAGTCGGCTATCCTGTAAATTGTTCTTTTTTCTCTAATATACATCTGGAATGTTCCAAAAAAAAAACAATTGAAGTTTTCAATATCGTTTCGTTTCAATCGAAACGGCCGAAATATTTTGTATCAGTTAAAAAAATGAGATGAAATGACGTCGTTTTTATCTCGGTTTAAATTCTGGTCCGTTCCGGATTTTTCGGCCAAATACCGGCCGAAACATTGCCGAAACATAAATGTTTCGGCCGTTCCGTTTCGGCCAAATAGTGTTTTTTTTAAAAATAATTTTATAATATCAATCATATCTTTTAATCCAACCATTAGATTGAGATAAAAGTTTACGAGTAATCTCTTGATATATTTATATATATTATGTTAAAATTTCAAAGCAATCAGAGAATGTAATGACCTTGCAAGATTGATGATGACATTCTCATAATATTATACATGTTTATAATTTTGTTCAGAAATATCATTTTATTGTCTTTTTTTTAGATTAAATTGCATAATTCTAAATAATTTTAATTTTTGATTTGAACTAAATTTTTTTTGAATTAATATATTTAATTATATATATACACATAAACAGTACAATATTTTATTATATATATAAATTACAATATCAATATATATATATATATTAAATTATATTGAATTTGAATTATGTTTATTAAATTAATATTTTAATATTTATATATATATATATATAATTAATTAATTTTATATGAACACTTTGATTTCACTGACCTCGTCTAGGTAAGTAATTTACAATGTTGTTTCCTGCTTTATATTTATATATACATCACTTTGTCTTGTCTCTTATTTATCCGATGTGGGATTGTTTTTGATGACAAAGTACTTAACAAAGTGACAAACCGGACCATCAACCCATGAACACAAATGAACCGTGTGTATGTGTGTGTGTGTATATATATATATATATAAACCAAAATCAAAACAATAAAAATTAAAAAAATATATACTATAAAAAAATAAAATTGTTGTCAACTTTGACTTATAAAAAATAAAATTTATATTTAATTTTTTTTCCTTTTAAGTTTTTTCATATATATAATTAATTAATTATATATGAACAGTACAATCTCGAAACGGCGCATCGAAACACTCCGAAACCGAAATGTTCCGTACCAATAAAAAAAATAAAACATCAATCAAAATGGTATTTACAACCTTGATTGGAAACACTACACATGTTTATAATTAGTTTGTTAGATTTATAATCATAGCAATAAAATAACAAATAAAACCGCCAAGCATTATTTTTATAATTTCCTCTCGAGAGAGTGAGCGAGGGCCTGTTTGGGAATGTGGTTGCGGTAACTTTTCAAAGTGCTTATCGTGCTGAAATATATCAAAATGATGTTTTTTTATTTTTTAAAAATCATTTTTGAAATCAGCACATCAAAATGATCTATAACACATAAAAACATATTAATTTAAAATAAAATAAAAATTAGTTAAAAGTTGGTGGGATCACAATGCCAAACGGCACTCGAGCAAAGCAAACAACGAAAGTTGACTGTCTAGAAGAATCCATCCAATGATGGGAGACACGATTTACATGCATGTTTTATATTTCTTTCTTCTTTTTTTTTTTCTTTTTTTTGGCAAAACGTTGTAGTTAAAGATTACCGTCTTTCCCCTTTTATATTTCTTATCTCTTCCGATTCTCAATTTTGGCTATTTTAAGTTCCTTTTTGCCTAAATATTTGGCCATTTCTTCTCTTCTCTTTTATCAAGCTTTCTTTCATCTTGTATTATCTTTATCTCCTCATCAGGAGAGATGCCTGATCCGGGTTTTAACGTTGATATTCTTGAGTGAAATTTAGAAGTTCTGTTCTTTGAAGTTTGATTCTTTGAGGCTTATTGGGAGATGGGTTTTTGAGATTTTCAATCTTTAAGAAGTTCATGGAATTGATTGGAAATTTGTGTTTTTGAGGGAGAAATTCATGAGAATTTGATATTTGAAGGAGAATTGGATAACTTGAAAGTTGTTATGTTCGTTTTGGCGAAGAAGTGAACACGTTGGTGTTGACAATTGATCTGGGAATTCGTTATTGAATTATTGGGTTGATTTCTCGAAATTCACGAGATCTTTAACTAGCTACAAAGAGTCACATTCAGCTTCTTTTACTTTTTTATTTTTTTCTCAAGTCAGTAGTTGGAGAGACCCTGCTTCTTTCATTTGGAATTTGGATGCCAACAACTGTCTTTTTCTAACCTTTTCCTTGTCTCTCTCAAAACTCACCATAGGTATTATGAAAAGTCAATGAGATTATGACTGTTGCAACCAATTCTTTGGTTTATTTTCGAATTTTGGATTGTTATTAGTTGGATAGGTACAGGGAACGCTTTCCCTTTTCCTTATGTTCTGTCATGTTTAAACAGGCTTGTGAATAGTTTGGGGTTGAGGATACAAAAGGCCTCTTTTACTTCTTTTTTGGTGGAAGATCAAGAGAGTTGCTTTGGAGCTAGAAAAAAAATTATTGCTTCTTCCCAGAAATCATGAAATTTCTGAGCATCATGGGCAATTCACTTGGTTGTTCTGCCTCGGGAGAACGTTTGGTTTCGGCTGCAAGAGATGGGGATATTCAAGAAGCCAAGGCTTTATTGGAATACAATCCAAGGCTTGCAAGGTACTCAACATTTGGCGTTCGAAATTCTCCACTCCATTACTCTGCAGCTCAGGGTCACCATGAGGTATTTTGTGGTTAATCTTTTAAATTGAGCAATTATTGAGTCATCTGTGTGGTGATGGTGATTTTTACATGCCTTTAGATAGTTTCTCTCTTGCTTGAGTCTGGAGTTGATATCAATCTGAAGAATTATCGTGGCCAGGTAATTTCATCAACCTCAAATGGAGTTTCTAGGCTTTATTTGTATGCTATTTTAGCATTTATTTATTTGAAGCAGCCGTTCATATAGCTTTTAGGTATTTTGAGAAACTTCAAGACAGGTTAGTATCTCTATGAAATAATTTTTTTTTTTTTTAAAATCTGTGTGAACAGACTGCTTTAATGCAAGCTTGTCAACATGGTCACTGGGAGGTTGTGCTGACTTTGATGCTTTTTAAAGCCAATGTATGTAGTTTACTTTCAAGTCAACTAGACCATACTTCATTAACCACGAATAGCTTAGAATATTTAGGAACTATGAATTTGACATTGTGGAGTATTGGATTTTAGATTCACAGAGCAGATTATCTCAATGGGGGTACTGCACTTCACTTGGCTGCTTTGAATGGCCATTCTCGATGCATACGCCTCCTCCTTGCAGATTATATACCTAGCATTGCTGATTGTTGGGAGATTTTAAGTAAGGGATCAAAGGACAATGACTTCATCTCTGAGTTTGATGAAAGGTACTTTCAACTCCGAGTTTTCTTCGCACTTCTATCATCCTTTATTATGATTTTGTTTGCTGAGTTGTGCCATTTTGCATGCACCAGTGCTCTTCGTGAGGTAATCAATAGACCTGCTGATGGAGGCATAACTGCTTTGCATATGGCAGCACTAAATGGGCATGTTGAGAGCATGCAGTTACTCCTGGACTTGGGAGCTTCTGTTTATGAGGTCACTGTTGAAGATGGAACTACTATCGATCTAATAGGTGACCCCATTTTACTTTTAAGTGATGATCGCTGCCCCTTGCACTGTTAGGCTGACTTCCAGATAATTTTAGAGGAATAGTAATGCCATTTTTTGTAGTTCTTATTTTTGTGTAATACTTAAACAGTGACACAGTTCTCTACTATGGATACAAGAGCAATTGTTTTATGCCATCAATGCTCATTAATTTCTCCTGCTAAGTTTCTCACGTAGAGAGAGACTGAGACACTTTTTAAAATGGAGGCCATTTGATTATTTTGTTTTCAAATCACTGTTGCAACTCTCAGTAGATACAGTATACAGAGGAATTAGATTCTGTGTCATCCAAATCAAAATAGCAAAGGACACAGTTATCAAAATGTCAAATCAATACGTGGAATTCCAAGATTTCACGATCCAGAACTGCTTGAGTCAAGTTTCAAACTCAGGAACAGCTAAAACTTTGTTTTGGACCTATTGACCCAGCCAAAAGGGTTCTAGGAACTCTTTTTGCGGGTTCCGATTACAACCAGTTGCTCTGGAAATTCTGGAGCTTGTCCTTTCGTGTTTGATCTGCTCTCAAAATTTCAGAAGAATTTTGTGAAGTTTTGACTTTCCATGTCTTCATTGAGATCTGAATTGTTATTTACTCTTTTTTTTGGAAATTGTTTTAGGGTTTTTCTTTTATAGGAAAAAAGAATTGAAGCTTCAAATCTTTTTTTCTTCTTTTCCATCCAAGCAAGTCTTTAACTTTATCGTATACTCTTTTTCCTGTCCATCTTGACATTGAAAGCCTAGAAAATTGTCACACTTGAAGCCTTTTGGTGGCAGCTATTTTATTACTAAAGTGATAACAATAAAGAATGCTGTTTCCCTGCATAACATGAAATAGATATATTTTCTGTCTGTGCTTTCTACTTGGATATTTTATTTTACCGTTGTGAGAGCTGATCTGGTTACAGGCTGTAGTGTTATTACTGTTTAAAATTCTTTCTAGCACCATAAATATTAAACATGGTTAGCAAATATGCCAGTGTTATATTTTATAATTGGAATATTACATATAAAGATACTATTATTTGAATGTCATGTATTTTAAAATAACTTCATGTTGCTTGAAAACTCAAGTTTTATTGCATTTTCTGTTGTTGTATCTAGATGATAAAGAGTGTCTCTTATGACAACTTTGCTCTGTAGATCGGATACATATAAGATATTCAAGTTTTATTATGGGAAAGATTCATTGAACATGCCCTTTCTTACTCTCTAGAGATGGAAATAGTGTAATTTTAGTTGCATAAACAAAATCCTTTCTTTAATGACATTATTCAGCTATCAATACCCTATCTACAGGACGAGGTTAGACCCTATGGGTTTTGGGGCACAATTATTCTGGGCTAAATTGTTTAGCTTGCAATGCCAAATATTTAAATGTCTACCACTGGTTGTTGCTTTGCAGGTGCTGGAAGCACGGCTCTTCACTATGCTGCATGCGGTGGAAATCCACAATGTTGTCAAGTATGTTTCCTAACAAAGAAAAAAACTATGAAACTAAAAATGAGTTATATATATGCTGAGTCTTTGTCATGATCATGTTTTGTGATTCAGATTTTGATTGCCAGGGGTGCTAATTTGACGGCTGAGAATGCAAATGGGTATGAATCTCATATGGAGTATTTCTGGATTTAGTACTCTCATATGTTCAATTTATATAATAATATAGCGATTTGCAAGTGGCGTCTCCTTGAATCTTGCTGCAATGATATTATGAGCCTGTTTGGGAGGGCGGTTGTACCGCCATTTCCTCAATTTTTTTTTTCATTTTAAATGAATTTTTTGGGTGTTTTTAAATCATTTTGATGTGCTGATGTCAAAAATGATTTTTAAAAAATAAAAAAAATATAATTTTGATGTATTTCTAAATGAAAAGCACTTTCAAAAGCAACCGCAACCGCCCTCCCAAACAGGCCCATAAATCTGTTTTTCAACTAGGTATGGCGTGTGCGTGCGCACAGTTAAAACGTTCTCCTTTACCAGTCGTTATTTTGATTTGCATACTTATACTTTGTGCCTACATATGAGGGTGGGCAGTAGAAATCTTAATTTGTTGAGGATGTCGCAATGATTTTGGGGTGGCAAACATTGTGCATGTCTTACAAATAAAACATTGTTAACAAGTTGGCATTGAAATCATTTAGTATAAAAATTTCCCATGAAACTGAAAAATCACACGGAGGACTAATGTGACCATGGAAGAGATGAAACTGATGTCACTGTGGCACTGGGTGCTGAAAAATGAATTTTGGACACCTGCTTTACCTTCTCTTTGTTCGTTGTAACACTTGCTAAAACCCAAAATTGGAAGGTGCATATTTATGACTGCTTTATATTGAGAGATATCAGCTGTGAAGGTCGTTATCTTTAAATCACTAATATCTTTGAATGATAAAGAAGGGAAATATCATAGAAGTTTCATTATGATTTTATACCTGGCCTCTGGGTAAATTGATCTTTCTTTATTATGTGTTGGGGAATTAACCTTTTCTGCCTTCCTCCCTTTTCGTTGTAACGATACCTGACAGTGAAGATATTTTGCCCTTGAATTTTCTCTAGAATGTAGCCGTGGTTTTGCCAATGTCTTTCAAGTGAGGATGATCACTCTTCAGAAGAAACCTTGCTTGCTTCATTTCACCTGATACACCTTTGTGCCTTTTTGCATTATATTTTCTTCATCTTAGGCAATGATAATGATTTTCACTAGCAGTAATATGAGAATCTCATATCTTTTGTACTTAACATCAAGTCTACATATTAACAATGTAATACATACCATGCACAACATAATTAGTTTTCAAGAACAGTAAAATCTGGGTCTTTTAATCATTCTATTTGGAATTATATCATTGCAATGATGGATCCTTACTTTAAAATGTTGTGAACTGACAAATGTCCAAAGCTGTTGGGTGTCCAGTTGCCCCTTTATTGTATGATTTATTGTATAGATTTTATTGAGATACACCACATCGTTGTGTTAAAACACCTCTGGTTTTCTTTTGTTTGATTCAAGGTGGACTCCTTCAATGGTTGCTCGTTCATGGCACAGAAATGAACTTGAGGAAATTCTAAGCGCACAGCCAGGGAACCAATCTCAAATCTGTCCTTCTTCATATCTATCTATTCCCTTTATGAGCATTGTCAAAATTGCCAGGTAAATACAGTTGTCATATTTTATTGGCTACTCTGCTGTAATGCATTTCCATTTGCAATATCATGTGACTAGCTACATAAATTCAAAATAACCCCTGAATTTTACCCTTTTGTATATACTACAAGGTCTCAGCTTCCTGAGAAGTTTTGTCTTGCCTTTAGTATCTTTTTGTGTGTTAACATCTTGCTTGGCTGATAATGTGACTTTCATTGAGTTACAAATCAGTAGCTGCCATCAGGGTGGCATTTGCAAAAAATATAGACCCCTAGAAGCACTGAGGGATAAAACTATTGCACATGATGTTAAACCACTGACATGCTCATGGAAAAGGCTTTTTATTAAACATTTAGTGAAACATTTCTAGTTCAAATCGAGTTCCATGTGAATGATATCACATACATTGCATGAAATGTTCTTAGAGTTTTATTTGCAGAACTTTTCTAGTCCAGATTGAGTTTCATGTAATAGAAATCACATGCACTGCGTGGAGTTTTCTTCATGGTCATTTTAGGTCTTAGAGTCTCATTTACAATTACATATATTAATGTTTTGTTACCGAGTACAATAGTTAACTATATAATCAAGGGATGCTATCTTTTGTTGGGACTATTTGCAGAGAATGTGGATGGAGGAACAAGGATTCCCTCCCTACATGTGAGGATGCATGTGTGGTTTGTTTGGAAAGGAAGTGCACAGTTGCTGCAGAAGGTATGTTACTATCAATTGTTAATATTTTCCAATTTTCTATCATGTTTTCCCTCGTTTTTTTTCTGGAATGGAACTAATATTGTCAAGTGGAAATGGTGAAAGTAAAATTATTGGAAAAAATAAGGAAAGTTATTTTATCATGTCTACCTTTTCTGGAAGCTATTGTTTAGTGCAACGATATATATTTTGTGGCTTGTGAAGTAAAATGTTGTGGGCTTGAGACGTAAGAGATATCACTTTAAAGAAAATGCTGAAGGGTAGGTGTATCACTAGAGTCCATTTGCTGAACCTCATTTTTTGATTGAATTTTATTTATTCTCTAATTTTTGCAGTTTTGTTTCCAAAAGATGGCAAGTAATCTTGAAACATTCTCTTAATATCAATGTGTCGTTTCATGTGTTTCATACACATAAATGTAGTTTTTTAGCCCACACATATATAGATGAATCTGGAACTCTGAATAATCATTTTTTGCAACAAAACTTTGAATTTCCATGTTTTTTTTCTCTCCTGAAAGAGTAAGAAAATTAAAAAAATTCATTTCAACATTCGGGAACAACACCTCTTCTACAGGGTTATGTTTCTGAATCCATCCAAAGTGGTGGTACAAGTTGGATGCTCAGTTCTTAGGCTTTGATGTGAGTGATGGTTGAGGGTGATATTATATAGCAGTAGTGGCAGATAGAGATATCGGTGGTCTGACACCTTCTTAGACTTTGTTGGTTGTAGTTTGGATTATATTTCTTCAGGCTACAAGGTAAATAATTAAAGAACAACTGTGACAATCCCTTTAAATCTATTATGGGAAAATGAGAATTATATGTGAGGCTATTAAAACTCAGCATGAACAATTCATCCAGGGAAGCATCTATAGCAATGTAATTTTCCAGGTAACAGAAAAGTCTAGGTATGACGCTCGTGGAGCATACTCGTTTTCTTTTAAACCTTGAATGATTTTACTGCATATTTTCTCATGTATAACATGGTTGTCGATCGGGTGGCTTTTTCCTGAATACTATACATATTTCGTGTGTATCGTTGCTTTTATCCATTGATTTGTAATTTTCTTTTAATTCTACAAAAACCTTGATGTTTGGGATATTCCAAATAGTTATGAGGGTATTTGACGAGTTCATGATGATTTTGTGTTTCACCAAATAATAGCTGAAATTTGTGTAACTGATACCACACTGTATATTCTCACTGTCTTCTCATTGTGTGCTTCTACTGAATATTTACTCGTCATTGTAAATATGTCTAAACAATATCATGTGCAGGCTGTGGACATGAATTTTGCACGAGATGCGCATTATATCTTTGTTCCACAATCTGTACCTCAACTGTTGCCCAAGGTCCAACAGGGTCAATTGCCTGTCCCCTCTGCCGGCATGGCATAGTTTCATTTGTCAAGCTTCCTGGAACAAACCCATTGGTTAAAGCTATTTCCAGAACAAGTTTATCTCTATCATTTTGCACATGTTCGGGTGAAGAACAAGACTTCACTTCAATGAAAACCCAACTTTGCAAGCCTGATTTCCAATGCACCAGAATTTCCCCTCTTTCATCTTCATTCCGCTCTTTAAGTTGCCAGAAGTTTCCATCAATGAATTGCAATGCCAGCCGTTGCTTGGGAACTTCAGATACAAGTCCCTCTTTAGTTCCTTGTACCATTGATCGGAACCTGCGTGAACGCCTGGTCAGGTGTTCGAGATCAAGAATTCGACAATCAACTTCGAACACAGAGCGCAGAAGGTCTTGGTTATCTGCACTCAATCAGTATGTAACTACAGGAACTGGGTACTAACCTTATGAGAACAGACTGTTTGCCTCTCACCTGTGATGATTTTTTTCTGTCTTTCTGTCCATAATTAAAGATCATAAGTTTTTGTTGGCAGTGATTATTGGGTTTGTATATATGAAATAACATCGGCAATGTGTACAAAGGAATCAAATTAATATCATCGCGCTGGTCCGTCTTTCATTATTGGACAACTATATTTTTGTTGCTTGTTACCTGGAAGATGGTAGGGTGGACAAAAACTATGGAACACCAGGCAAATAACTTTAAAGTATTGCGGGTTATTCATCGCACTGAGTTGTAATTAACAATGACTTGTTTATCTAGATTTTTTTGTTATTAATTGTTTAATCTTGATCATTGTTTTTCTGCCAAAAGATTTGGGCTAAAAAGGATTGGTCGTGTATTTTGTTATTAATTGTTTAATCTTGATCATACACACACGCATTGATGTTCTGCGGACTACAAAACGTACACAGAAATTTCGAATCTTTTCTTTTGGTACATAGAAGAAGGGTTTCTGTAGATTGACAAATACAGCTCCATGCAAAATTACAAATAACAGCTACCAGTCAATAGTTTGAATGAAACTTAAAATCTTTTAACTATCCCTGAACTTATTCAACAAACTTCAATTCTTTCAGGCACGTTCATCCCTCTCAAATAGTCTTCCAAAATTGGTTCATCGTCCAACCAAATTCATTGATGTTCCACAAAGGTTGAATGCTCAACAGTATGTGGACAACACCTACTGATTGCTTTAAAGAACAACTGTTTTCCGTATCTTGTACTTGACATAACTCTTAGAGCACACATGAATTATAGCCATCATGAAATTGGATCAAATTAAGCTCCATATGAACTTATACATGATTTGCTGATCTGATCACAACCATTGCTCATATATGAATGAAGGTATAATCATTCCCCTAGTTAGGTTTTGATTGAGCTAACATAGTTGCTGCAGAAGAAACCAGGCCATTGACCTATCCTTTGAAAGATTAAAACACTGCGTCAGTAGTACTTTTCACTTAGACACAACAATTCCATCATTCCTAGCTTGCAAACATCGATCAGAATCTTACCTGATCAGGCTATTAGCTGGTTGCTCAGGCAAGTAAGGTTCGAGGAATACCTATAAGTAAATCTAACTCGGAAACTCTGAATTTTACATCAGAAAAAGAAATAATAACAAGAAACGATTCAGACCAGCCTCAACGAATTATATCTCTTTCCTTAAGAGTATGTGAATACAGTCTGTCATCATTGTAAGTAACGGCAAAATACATACAAGAAAGATAGGAAGTATTTGCTTAAGTTGCAGATGCAACTCTCCTGTTACGAAGAGCGAAATTTATCACATTGATTAGCTTCCCTCGTTTCAGCAGAGCAGCTTCTACGTATCTTTATGATTATTTGAAAACTTCAATTATACAAACAACTCAACGAGGAATAAATCAAATTTCCGGGCACACTCGCTTGCTATAATTAAGAGATTACTGAATTATAGAGATCCTGATCTGCAAACCCTTTTACTTCATTTCTTTTTTCGATACATGCATCTGATTACTGCAATGATCCATCAGAAGTTGTGTTCTAAGAAAAATACCATCAAAAGTAACGGTATATACAAACAACATCTCTAAGAGATGAAAACAAACAAAGAAACAAGGGGTTAAAGTAGAGTAGCTTCCATTTAAGGTACTTGAATAAACATGAACGGTTACAAAGCTCAGGAGGAATAGATAAAATAAGAAAATACAAATTAATTAGCTAAAACAAAAAGAAAATTTCTGAATATATAAAAAAGAGAGAACGCTAAAAATAATTAGACAAGACATGCAAAGTCTTGCAAGGTCAAGAAAAAACATTGATATATTTTTTAAAATATAATTAAAGAGAAAAGCTCAGGGAAGATAGCACCATCAAAAGCTAAGCCTCTGGCATCAATTTCCTCCTGTGATCAAAACAATGGTTTGGGTATGAAACGTTACAGATCTCTGCAGCTAAAGATGGATATTTGTTTGACTCCATAGCGATGAGGTCCTTCACCAAGAAAGACACGAAGCTTGAAAATTAGAAATGGCATGAAAGGTCTGAAGGGAAGAAACTCGTGACATACATAGCAGCTGGATTTCAACGAAGAAGTGGATGCGGTTTATATAAAGAAAAAAGGAGATGCAAATAAATGCGATACCAAAAGTGCTGACATTCCCAAAACTCGTCAAGTCCCAGCTAGGGCTAAAGAAAATATCAGCTGAGAGGACCCGAAAAAGCCTAGAAGGATCTCTCTCTGTCAGTCTGAGAAGTCTAGGATTATCAACAACAGCGATGGGGGCTTGACTGATTTGAGAGAAGATAATGGTCTACGTCAGTAATGTGACTCAACAACCGTTATATCACAAAATGAACCAGTCTATCTCTCATCTGTCTCGCATCGTTTACCCTCTACGTCACGTAAATTCGAAAGGAATGAGAAGCATGGGGGCTCGGATTTTCAACTTGTTGAGAAATGGAAAAGAGAAGTATCAGCAACAGTATGGGCGAGCAATCAATACGTACAGGAGAAAGGGGTAACATGCAGTCTTTGCCATGTCTTTTTATTTCAGACAATCGATCCCTAACATTTCTTTGACTTTGTGCTCTTTTGAAGTATATTTGTTGTTGTTTTTTAAAGTGTTTTTTATTTAAAAATATATTAAAATAATATATTTTTATTTTTTAAAATTATTTCTATATAAAGAACTAAATTTTTTTAATTTAAAATAAAAAATAATTTTTTTTAAAAAAAACTACTTACACACACTTCTTTATCATTATCTTGCGACCATATCATGCCCTATCCTTGAACGTTTACTTGAAATGTACATGGTGCTGTTTATGCCGATTAACAATAAGCAGCGGGAAGGCACTCATCTTTTATATATAGTAAATGATCATTATCTTTTCACATAATTGTGTTAATTTCGAAACCTTAAAAATATTGTTGACATTTCAAATCTACCGTCGATCATTAAGTACAAATATATAGGAGAGATTCCGAATCTCAAATAAATTATAATATAGAACATTGATTGTTATTTTTGATACATCGCAACTGTTTTTGCAAAAATAGGCTTACACTAAAAAGATATTAAATTTAACGCTCTCTCTCTTCTTCTTTTTTAATTATTTTCAATTGTTTTTATCATCTAAAAAACTATTAATTTAATCATTTGAAACAGGCTCTCTAAAAGAAGCACAACGATCCTCCAGCGTTTGCTTGCAAAGCTGCTTTATATTTTTTTTATGACCCCGTAAACCATCAAAAGATATCGTTTGGCAGTCTATCTGGCATTGGACGCTGTGTATGTTATCATCAGTCATTTCCAGGCTCATGTCTAAGAAAGCTTCCATTACTGTGACAGTCCATATACAGACATACATACATACATATATATACCAGCCTTCTCATGCTTTGGTGACAGAAGGGCTCTCTACGTTTTTCATGCACCCAAAGGGTTGGTCCTTTCTTTTCCCAGCATCTCTTTGTTTTTCTTGTACATTTATCAATCCATTGCGTGTGTGTCAAGGTTTGGAGCTTTGTTTTCATTGACAAGAGACTAGAGCTAGCTAGGGTTTCCAATGGTTCATCTCGCTCCTTCAGATTTGAAGCAAGGAATCCCGTGTGATAGACAATATGTAACAGCAAACCTCATATTTCATACTCTCACAAGTCAATCAAGCTGTATAGAATCTCATGCACTAATCGGGATTTTGTAAGAAAGAGATTAGCTTGATAAATTAAAAGGCTAACACAATTAAGAAAATTAATTAGAAATATAGCTTGTACATGGCGTGATTGAAAAAACGTGATATTTATAATTTATCAATATTGGAATAGCAACATTTTAAAAAAAATATTAAACTTATAGGAAAACGAGGGGATAAAAAGAAAAGGAAAAGATTTCGAATACATATCAAAATTCTAATTGAACCGTAAGAGTTTTTAAATAAAATGAATTCAACAATATTAATAAAAATCATTAATGATAACTCGAATAGACCACATTTATGGATTATTTTTTTATAATAACAACAATATTTTAATAAGAATTTGGTTTATGTATATATTTTTTGTCCTTTTCTCTCTCGTATATTCTATCAATAAAAAAACTAATTATGTTATTTCATCAATATTGTTTTTAAAAAGTTATGTTTGCTGGTGAACTGCTGCCTGGTCCCAATCAAAGAAAAGAAAATGCTCTGCCGTTGAATAGAAGATAAAATATTGTGACATCGACGACATCTAAAAGAAGAAGAAAGGTGAAATTGTGTTATGATGAGTCATTTTTAGGTCAATGCCCTCGAATTATTCAAAAACAATTGTAATAATAAATAGAGTAGGAAGTAGAAGAGGTAGGTTAGGAATTAGGAAATCTCAGTGGTCAGCTTTTAATCTTGATAATCATCATTACAACCTTAGCGATGTGACCAGACATGGCCAAGAATTGTCAGTGTCTTATCTATCTCCTTAAAGTCCATTTCTTTTTCCAGCACCGGAAAAAGGACCACCTTAGATATGAATATATATTGACCACCTCAGAACTCTGCCAGTGCTGCTGTCTGTGTCTGTCCATATACATATACATATAGCTTCTCTCTTTATACTCTGTAGCAGGGATGCAGGTGCGAGTATTTTGATTATTTCTTGCATGTTCGCTTAGCAAGATTTGGTGGTGGAAAAAAAGAGAGATAAGTGTATGTTTCTATGTTATTACTGTGGATCTATAGGTGGCTGCAGTGATTCTTTATTGCGTTCCCTCTGGCGCTAGCCACTGTTGGAGGGAGGAGGGATAATATAAATGGAAGACGTCTTCAACAATTTACAATTTTTCTATTTGTAAGTGCAAGTGATCAATTGAACGTTCGGTTTCTAATCGCATTTCAAAAGTTTTCTTAAAAAACAATTAAAAAAATTTACTTGTATTTTTTGCTTTAATTAAATTTTTTTAGATTATTTTTATGTGTTTAAAAAATACTTTAAAAATAACATCAACTACACTTTCAAACACTAAAAAAAATCTAAAAATTGTAAGTGCAAGCGCTTGAAAAAAACATTAAATAAAAAATGAAAATACCATTTCATTTAAAAAAAAAGTTAGTATTAATATCTTACAAACATTATTTATAGTGATGGTGTTTTTTCACTAGTTTTTATTTCTTTGATTTTTTTTAAATTATATTTTTGTTTTTTTACGAGATTTTTCTAGTGTGATGACTTGTATTTTAAGTTTGATAAATTTATCTGAGTTTACTCATTATTATTTTATTTTTTAAAATTATTCAAGGTGTTTTAAAATTCACCAAGTCAGCTAGATTATATCAAATATATTAAAATACAATTAGTTCTTCTAAATTATTTTCTTAACATTTGATATCATTTCATTTAAAAAAACTATATATTATTTAAAAAACCATGTTCTTCACAAATGAGTACAATTTACACACCATCTCTTGATCTCCTTGCAATAGTTGCGGCGGCTTAATATTCAGGTGCTGTGTGGAAACCATTTAATTAAAAAGTATTTTTAAAAAAGTTTTTAATTTTTAATTATTTTTTAAATATTTTTATATTATCAATATAAAATAATTTCTTAAAATATATATTATTTTAACATATTTTTAAATAAAAAATATTTTAAAAAACATTCATAAACTTACCGTTACCCTAAATTGATTTCCTGAGCTGTGCTTGATACCATTTCCGTGCAAGTGTATTATCCATCGCCTAGACAAAAAGCAACATCATTGATAGTACTACTCTTCTGACAGCAATTTGAAAGGAAAAACTTATTTGGAAAAAACAAATTAATAATAAAGTTTGTTGAATAGTATAAATATATTTCAATGGAAAAATAGCAAAATTTATTTTAATATATATAATATTAATATAATTATTTATTAGTAATAAATAACTAATACAATTATAATCAAACTCATTTTTTTGTATAGAAATATATTTAATATTTTTTTATTTTTTTAATCAAATATGTAAAAATAACTCTTTAATTTAAAAATGTTATTTTAACTTTCAATATAACTCTAGTAATTGGCTATGAAAATAAAAAATAAAAGCTATATTTAACCCCAATTGCAGTTTTCATTAGGTGTTACGTGTGTCATGCGGGGGTGACAATCATACTAGGCAGAGATCAAATCAGGATAACATGAAGAGGCCAACGACCACTGGCCAGACCCTGTTGGTTACATATTTCTTCTTTTGATTACTTATTATTTGTGTTTGCAATTTTTACCTCCATGAAAATTTTTGTATCATTGAAATATATATTATATATTATATATTAACAAAAGAGCTAAAAGAGCTCGGGGTCAGCACTGTACATTGTGACCCATTTGCACTGTGGACTGGACTTTTGTCGTCCGTGCGTCGCGCGAGTTCGTCCACCTTTTTTTTTTTTTCTTTTTCTGTTATGAACAGTGTAGAGACGAAATTAGCCCTGGTAATAGGACAAAAAAGCTGATGGGTGAGGGGTAAATACCTGTTAGGCTCAGGGGTGCGGACGTCATTGCACGCGTACGGACCGGTCCGGTCCGGTCCGGTCGGTCCGGTCCGCCGCAACCCTTTTTTTTTTTAATATATTTTTGAAATGACTAAAGACTGTTATAGCCCCAGATAAGACAAAATAGCTTATTTACGGTCAGGGACATAACGGTAACTGACCATTATTATTTATATATTTTTCGGAATCTGTCAGGAGCGTGCGTTGCACGCGGCCGACGTTGCCCCCCCTGACGCCCCATTCAAGCGGCGCGTGAGGTATGCTAAGGTGGCCGGAAATGGGATACCGGCGTCTAATCCGGTGCGCCTCCGCTTGGTCTTCCTCCCGGTGCGGAGCGTTGTCCCACACGGTGTCCGTGTACGCGGCGGAGGTCGGTTGAAGACGGCGGCAGCGTTTCTCTCTCTCCCCTGCACGTAAAAGTGCAGGGGAGGCCCCCGTGTTTGTGAATTATTCAATTCGGTCCCTCAACTTGCAATTTGCTGCCCTGCACCTTGCATTTCTGTTACAGTAGTTTTAATTTGCCTCGATTTCGTCCTTCCGGTTGCAATTAATTAAATGGTCACCTTTCACTTCGGTCCTCAAACGTTGTATTTCCGGATTGGGTCCAAATTGGTCAATAAATTCGGTACACAGGTTTGAATTTTTGCAATTTTGTCCTTGGATTAAAATTGATAATAAATGTGATTTTCATTTCAGCCCTTCAACTTTTGATTTATTATTTAAATCCCTGTTTAAATGTTTAATGCTTATCAAATAATTGCTACATTGTTCCTAATAATTTTATTTTCCATCGATTTTGTTTTTCTTTGATTTATTTTTGCCACTTTCATGCATTAGGATAATAATAATAATAATAATAATAATAATAATAATAATAATAATAATAATAATAATAATAATAATAATAATAATTTTTTCTTGCTTACTCTTTTGTTAATGTTTATGGGTGTTTTTTCTTCCGTTAAAATTTCGTAATTTTAATGATTTTTGCAATAATAGCAATAGTCATTTTATATCTAATATTACTTGGGATAAAAGACAACTCAAGAAAAAAAAAAGACAAATTTACCTAGGTTACCTACAATTAAGAAACGATACAAGTCACCTTTGTCTCGATTACACTGTTCCTTTTAAACGGCAAACAAGTCATTATTATATGTTTTATAATTTATTGTATATTATCGCCTAAAAATATATAAAAAGAAAACAAAAATTGACCTCAGATTTTTTGCAAGAAAAAAATTAATATAAGCATGCTTAAATACATTTAATATAATAATATGAAGAACAAATCTTATAAAATAAAATAAAAAATTGGTTTCGAATTTTAATTTCTTCAAGTATATTTCTGGGAAAAAAATTGATTTTTATTATTTAAAATCTAATATTACCCGGGAAAAAATACAACTCTGAAAAACAAAAGGTAAACAAATTTGCCTAGATTATATACAATTAAAAAATATATGAGGCACTTTCTGTTTCGACTACACTGTTCTTTTTAGACAGCAAATAAATAATTATAACACGCAAAAAATATATATTTCTTTCTTGAAAAATATTGAAATGTTTTTATTTATAATGTGTCAGATCTAATATTACTGGGGAAAAAAGGCAACTCATATTGTTTTTTTGAACAAATTTACCTAGGTTGTCTATAATTAAAAAATATAAAAATCACTTCTCATTTCGATCACACTATATAATATGTGAGACTAAGTATATGTGTTTAATATTTATTTAATATTATCGCCTAAAAATATATAAGAAGAGAAAAAAAATGACCTACGATTTCTTGAAAAAAAAAATAATATCAACAGTCTTAAAGATATTTAATGTAATAATATGATGAAGAAATCTTATAAAAAAAAATTTGGCTTTGAATTTAAATTTATATTTTAGACCCTTTGTTTGTTTCTTTTAAGAAACGGTGACTTTTTTTTCACATGTATTTTTGATTTTTCACTATCCAACTCAGTTGTTCTTTTTTAATCGGGTTTCTTTTGTTGTTTTGTTTTTTTAACCAGAGTATCCGTGACAACAAATTTCTTATAAATCATTTCACCTTCTTAGCAAATTTTTGAACAAATTTTATCAAAAATTTTTTAGCAATCACAATATTCAATCACATTTTGATTTAAAAAAATTATTTTGAGCATATTTTATCAATTACAATTATACTAAGTAAATATTAAAATAACAAAATACAACATTTATAAAATCAATTAATTTTCTACATAGATAAAAATGCCCAGCGAAGCGGGCCCGATCATCTCGTACTTACTATACGAGCTAGGAATACAGGCGATGTTTTAATATTCGAACTAACGTGTACCGTACAACCTGCTACAAAGCTACCTGCTGCTTTACAACCAGGACCGAATATTTTTCAGCGGTATCCATGGATGCGAGCAGGCCTCCAATGACACCAAGCTCTGGGTATTCATTCATATCGTCTAGACCTTCTGTTTGTGGTGTTTGTATATCTTTCCGTCTCCCAATGATGAAAAGGTCGTATTTATCTAGCATAGATCGAATTGTCTTTGAAGTTTCCAGTCCGTCGCCTACCCTCTCTTCAATGTAATCCACTGTTTCATTCTCTATGTAGTCATGCATAATATAGCTCAGCGCCTGAGAATCTAGCATGCTGTCCCGATTAATTTCGGGCTCCTCGGTTGAGGGGATGAAGCGAGCTATGGTTATGTTACTGTTCATATTCTGAGACATGCGTTTAGCTAGCACGAGAGCTTCTCGATCATCGTTTCCTCCGAAGAATATCACAGCGGCGAGAAGGGATGGCCCTCTCGATGAATCCCTGAAAATGGACTTCACCTGATTCCCACGGTCAATGAGGATCCCAACAGAGCACGGTGCTCGCTCAAGGACACAGCAATTTAGAGTCCTTAGAGTAGGGTCCTCCGATTCGATAGACCCGTCGACAAGCCATTTTTTATGGAATGGAAGCACTAAGAAACATGCAATTTCATCCAATGCAAGCGTGCATATGTCCTCGTGCATGAATTTGGGTGGAGAGATTGCTGTGAAGACATTCACAGAAACGGCTTCGCCGTAATTTTGCTGGAAGTGTTTGAAAGAGAGAATGACATTGCCGGAGATGGAGTGCAGAGATACCGTTTTTTTCTGCATTTGGTGAGAAATGTACATCGGGGAGGCTCGGCCACTGATCTTGATGAGATGAAGTACACTTACAGAAAATGGGCTCTGTATAGTCGGACACAAGGACTTGATAAAATTGATGATGCTGGTTGTGTTATCTGGTCTGTAAATGCATGTTAGAATGCGGAGCTCTTTGCTATGCATAATGTTTCTGTTCTGATAACCTGCGTACTTTCTTGACGGATCATAAACCCAGTTCACAGCGATTGATGAGATCGTTGCTGACAATAGAACTGTAATTACCAGGAAAGCAAACATCCCCTCTGTCAGAATCTGTCCATGATCAAGTTCAAACAAAATGAGAACACTATCGCAAAGTTAGAAGGAGGAGGAGGAGGGGGGGGAGGAGCATACCCCTAGTTCTTTCATATACGTAAATGAGCCAAGCTCAACGATTCCTTTGGTACTTGTTAGGAAAGCAAGAGCCAAGGCATCCTGTTTTGGCAACTTGAAATACAAGAGAGGAACCAAATAAGCACCAAATTTGGCCAAGATGACAACAGAGACGACGATGGCAGTGCTCTTCAGTATATAGTCGTTAAAATCGATCTTCAGGAGATCCGCTTCCATCGTGCACATGGCCATGAAAAGAGGCACGAGCACTCCAGTAACAACGCATTCAATCTTCTCGACCACAGCTGACGCAAGTGGAGGTCCTGCTGGCACGGCTAGTCCGAAAACAAGTGATCCGAGGAACACATTCAGACCAATATAATGAAATAACGCACCAGAAGCCAAGGCACCGAAAATGATGATGTCAGTGTAAACATCTTTCACAGGCCTCCCTTTGGGTGTTTGTTTGATCACCCAGAACATTGCCGGCCTCACCACATATAAAACTATAACAAGAAAGGCTACAGATATTATAACGCTTTTGATAGCTGCTTGAGCTCGCTGCTTGTAGGCAATGCCTATAAAGAAAGCAACCAGTGCAAAAACCTGGGTCAGCATTTCACTGGTTAGCACGGAAGACAATCCTAGCCTACCAAGTTCAGAATTCGTTAGTTTGAGGTCACCGATGAAGCTACAGATGACAGGAAATGGAGTCATAGATTGCACCAGCATCACCAGGATGAGCGAGAGCTTATCTAGTCTCTCGAGGTTCCAGTACTTGCTGACCATCCTCTCAGTTACCCCGCCGAGGACTCCAGGAATCACCATAGATAGTATACCACTGTAGATTGCCATTTTCCCTGTTTTTCTTACCAAGGCTAAATCCATCTTAATTCCATTTATAAATCCAAAGAGTTGGTAACCCAATCCAGCTAATGTGCCAAGTATTTGTTTGCTGTCAATGGTTAAAAAGATCCTTGTGTAATCTGATTGATGTCCCAGGCCTGTTGTTCCAACGATCACTCCAGCCTGAAACACAAATAAAAAACAGCATTGCAGTAAATAATTGCAATGAGCTGCTCTATCATATATTCTTACATATTGAGAGTTATGAACAATTAACTTTCAGAACGATACTAGTAAAAGTTTTGATGCCGGATTGTATTGAAAATTTACAAGCCAGCAAAACATGTATATGAAGAATAAATCTGCTTGATCTTAAAGATCAATTTAATATGACCATTTTCTGCCCATCCCACATGGTTCAAAGAAAGAAATTCACAAGTTGTATTACATTACAGAAAAGAAATGGACAAGAGAGGCACAGGAATTCGAGAAATAAGGATAATGAACACGTACAAGAATCTGAGAAACCAGGATATGGATGCCGTAGCGCTTAAGAATGAAATGACAACCATGGCTGATGAGAAATATTGCAAACATATGCAGTTCCAATACGGGCAACGAAGCGGTCAACGCATTCTCATCTTGAAGCCAACCATTTGAGTTTACATATGGTGGCAGGCTGGTGCATTTTTTCGTCTGTGTTATGTTTAAATGCACTCCTCCTGCCATGTGATTCGAATCAAGAAACATCTGGCCACGGCCACAGATATCTGGCTTGTGCAGGACAGGGCAGGGGTGAAGAAGATGAAGAAGAGGAGGAAATATGGAGACAAAAAAAAGTTATGCTTTCTCTCCTATGCCTCATTTTTTTTTATTTCTCGTTAACATAGAGTTATCTCAGGATTCAAGAATGGATGAGTTGCGCTGTATTTTACTTTTAAACTAAATGACTTCTTCCACAAATATTAACTTTTTATTAATTTCCAATAACACGACACATAAAATAGCATGAAGTCAAGGTCAGATCCTATATATGGAATACGATGTCAGGTATCTGCGCTGTCCACACTGGAAAGAAAGTGAAAATGTCTAAAAGTTGCAAGAAAATCCTTGGAAATATTTCAAGTGCGCAGCATGAGGGTCAAGTTTATTACAGAGTGGGTGATGAAAGCCATTTAAATATCTTTTTCTAGGCCTCCCTGCAATGAGAATTGAAAGGCATATGGCTTTATGAATATTGCTATAGAATAATATAAATTATATTTTGAAATTTTACTTAATAATTTAAGTTTTTAGATGAGATAATTCTTTGAGGTATCAAGACCATCGATCACGAATTTGAATCTTAGTATCCTATTATATGATAAAAAATAATCATAAGATAGTGTTGGTGTATGTAAGTTTAAACTCAAAAAAATTTCACTTGAGAGATATGTTGAAGAATAATTTAAATCATATCTTACTATCTTATATAACTTTCTTGACATAATTTTCAATAATATTAAAAAAAAACTTAACATATGTACAACTTTAATTTATTGGCACTACTTTGTTTTTCTTTTTCGATGCGAGGAAATCCTATATTTTGAAAAACACACTTTATAAGTCTAGGTAAACGAGTAAAACCCTAATTGTCACAGATTCTTATAAGAAATGTACGTCCTGACTCGAACTCGAGACTTATTGTGCAGATCGCAAGTCATTTGTCATCACGCCATGTCTTTTAGAAAAACTATTTTGTTTCCGCGTACAATAGATATAGAATGATCATTGGATTTTTTAAAAATAGTAGGATTTGATTTATTATATTTTTGTAAGGGATTTTACAACTTAATTTATTATTTTATGTTATATATTCATAATATTTTATATTTTTCAATTAGAAGCTAAGAAAATTATGATTAGTTCTAAATGCACGAGACATTTTATTCTATTTTATTTTATATAAATTAAGATTTATATTGATTCTAAAACGGCCACGTACAATTTTTTTAGAGGATCACTTCTGTGTTCATTATATCAAGTCCTTGATATTTTCATATTAGATGTGAATTAATAGTTTCCCGCAACATTAATCCATAAAATTAGCTTGTGATTGGCAGGGTTAAACGGTGCTTGTTAGTTGCGTCCATAGAGAAGGGGCTACTCTAGAGATTTAATAAGATAAAGGACTAACATAATAAAATGAAAATAGAGAGATTAATATTATGAACACTTGAAAGAGAGATAGCACTTCTGATGCTTACCCTGTTGAAAATCACGTGAGATTGAGTGCTTAGGAGAGATAGTAGTCGTGATTTTATTATACCAACAGGAAAAGTATTATTTCAGTAAATTAATATATTGGAAAATGTCACATTTTCCACATTTGATGCTTTTTTTATTGCATTTATAATATTAATAGTAATATCAATTACTAATTTATACTCGCCAATATCCTGCTG
This sequence comes from Salix brachista, assembly GCA_009078335.1. Taxonomy (NCBI): domain Eukaryota; kingdom Viridiplantae; phylum Streptophyta; class Magnoliopsida; order Malpighiales; family Salicaceae; genus Salix; species Salix brachista. Next base: position 10,086,928 of record CM018589.1, on the reverse strand, counting down.
GTAGCTTCAAATAATCTCTCCCTTGACGACTTCAAACTCTGTAGGTAATTCAGAAGGAAGAATTGTATTCATATATAATAGAGAATAAATAAATAAATATACATACTAGAAGAAGGGATAAGTTAGGCTTACTGGGTGTAATCAATCAGGATTTTTCCAGCGTTAAGGTCAGCAATCTGAGAGAAGGCTTCTTGAGAGAGATCAATGGTTGCTTGGCATCCGGGGGACGGGCATCGATCAACAATCTTGACGGTGACGCTGCCACCCTTGCAAGGCTGGGGTACCCCTAAGTTTGTAGGACCTTGGCAAGTCACCCTGTACATCCTCCCACATGCAGCACCATTGGCCCAGAGTTCATCGCCCGCCGCCGCTATCATCACACCCTGATCCTGGAATCCATAGCATGCAGATGCTGCAGTGTTGCCCAGTAAATAAACATTATATAAACGATTTAACCATTTATTCTGGTTTTCTCAAAATATAAAGAAACGTGTTTATATGATTCTGATCTTGGAATCAGTTAACAACTTAAGTTTTTAAGTGAGATGATCCAAACTTTATTGACCCATCGGTCATGAATTCAAATCTCACCACTCCTATTCTATTTGATAAAAAATCAAGCATAAAATAATATGGGTCTGTGCAATTCTCAAGCTCAAAGGGTTTTTAGAAGATGGGTTAGAGAATAATATAAATCATATTCTAGAGTCTCAGCTAACAACTTAAGATTTTAAATGAGTTGGTTATTTAACAGAATCCATAGCATGCAGATGCTGTAGTGTTGCCCAATAAATAAACATTATACAAAGGATTTATTCTGATTTTCTCAAAATATAAAGAAACATGTTTATATGATTCTGATCAGAATACTCACGAACATAAACATTATAGTAAGTAGCAGTTCCGGAAATGGCAGAAGCTGCTGAGACCAGGCTGATGACAAGCCCCATGAAAAACAATACACGGGTTCCAGCTGCCATGGCTACTTTCTGTGATTTCTTATTTGATAAACACTCAGAAGTTATACTCACAAAACTATTTTGAATCAAATTAACGTGGTGGTCTTCTCTTTTATAGGAGACCTAGACCAATCGCCGTCACTGCTAACCGTCTCAACACGTATCTTTGGTACCAGAAATTAATGACTTCTACACAACATGGTAGTAGATGTTGCCTAATTTCATTTGTCTATAGAATTTTCTAATTATACCATTCACGTAAAAACATAATTTATAGTTGACATCTAAGCTTACGTTTTCCAGAACATGAACAAAATTCCGCGCAAACTAACTGACTTTAGACTTAGTATTCCTACTTGATCACCCATGTGTCTATAGAGAGGGGCAAAACGTTGAATATATGAACAGCGTATAGTCAGTAGAGGAGCTAGGGTAGAAATTATGGAGGTTTTACATTAATTAATGTATATTTATTATATGCTTGTGCGCATATACTGTGAGTTTATGAGATTTAATATGTAGATTGTTCAAAATTAAACTTGATTTTTGGTTTTTTTTTTTAAGAATAGAAGAATCGGTTGATAGAGGAACTGGTCGATCAATTGGTTTAAATGAATCGGGATGAGCGGGGAGGAGGTAGAACTTCAAAATTAAGACTGCTTTCTCTTATAGTTAAATCGATTTAAGAGGTGGGAGATTATTATTTAAATTCTTGGATTGATATTCTTGTTAACATTGCATTTCCATGTGAATTAAATGGTAACATGTGGAACCTTCGAAGTATAATCATACACAGCATTAAGTTTACCGAGATTTTCAACGAAATTCCCATGGCTGCTTGACTTTTCATCGCCAAGTGAAGCGAATGGAGAGTCAATAGTCATCCCAATAAATTGAGTCGTGAAGGAAATGTTAGAACTTATCACATGCATCTTACGGTCTCAGCACCAAAAGTTTGAAAATATGATCACTTAGGTAACCTAGATTGCCCAGTTCAAGGGTTTAGTGGGGTTTTTTTTCTATGTGTTTTTGTATTGAATATGACTTTTTTATAGTTTTTTTCAAATTTGTTTTTATTAATTTTATCTTTTAAAATTAGGATGGATGAGAAATAAAAATGGTAATCCATGATGTTTTGTGTTTTCTTTTCTTTTTCTTTTTGAATTTTTATTATGATTTTAAAAAAATTGTAAATTTCATCTTTTAATATTGAAATAGTTGGAAATTTAACTCTGTAGTTTGCTTCTTTTTATTTTTTCTTTCTATAAGATTAACATGATTTGTTGAGTTTGTCAAATTAGCCCACGATTCAACTTATTTTACTACTTACACTCGAATTGGGGTAATGCAATTTTATATCAATGGGATAGGTTTCAACCTAACTATTATATCTAGCTGAAAGTCTGTCATCTTAAAATCTATGTTTCTTGTTAGGTTGAACTTTCCTAGCAATTAGACATAGATAAGAATTTATGATAAAGCCTAGAAGTTACTATCTAGGATTGCAATATTTTTCAAGCTGCTTTAGGATTATTTTTTATATTTTATTTAAAACTTTTTTCGTTATTTCTCTTGCCTTATTTAAGATGTTTTAGCTAATATCAATATCATTATTTAGGTTGTATTTAGGGAGATAGATTGATTATTCAAAAATAACATGTGTGTGAGAATTTGCTTTTACTATTGAGTTTTTATGGACTTTCAAAACTTATCAAACATTAGTTCTCTACACTGCAGAAGTGACAAGTAATCTCATCTCTTCTCCCCCGTCAATTACTGTTCACTATGCAAGTGAACAATAGGGAGGGCTGGACAGAAGACTCGAGTAAGAAGTTGGGCAAAAATGGCCCATCATGCTGGGCCGGCCTATTTTGTCGGCCCGATCAAGTTTGATTTTTTTTTAAAAATACTTTTTTACAAAGAAACAAAAAAAATAAAAATGTGTTGTTTTCAAGCATACGACCGAATACTAAAAATTTTCTAAGCATATTTTTCGTAAAAAATTTTGCATTTTTCTCATGTTTTGAAATGAAAAATGGGATATTGTAACCAGTTTATGGTTATCCGTTAGAGTTCGGTCAAAATATAAAAAATCTTTCAAAAATCATTTTGTTCTTTTTAAAATAAAAATAATTATTGGGGTGTAAAATTATATTTTAAAGTACACTTATAGGTATTAAAAAGATAGCAAATGTAGTGCTAAAATTCAGACTTTAGAACGGTTAGGTTTTTTACCCAATGAGGTAGAGACTCCCTCACGAATAGAGATCTACTTTGAGCCTTAAGAAAGACCAGGGAATAAAAATATGACTTAGAAAAACAATCAAACAAGTTTTTAGCTTACCTTAGGTAAGGTGCACTAAGGGTGATGCATCTTTTTCTTGCACAACAATTCCCCTTACTCGAACTCTCGCAGACAATTAGGTTTTCTAGTGACCTTAATACTAGGTGATGAATCCTAAAAATTATAATTCTAATTCTATGATTATAATAAAATTCTTTTCCCGCGCGTCGTCTCCTCTCTCAGGGGATGGCAACTCGCGAGGAGAGAAAAATCAATCTTTGCGACAGATAGCGACTTTACTGGGGATGAAAGCACTGAGATTGTGGCTGACGGTGTAGAACAGAAGGAACTGAAGTTGTTGGTGCTAGGGAAGGAGAAGTTGATGTTCTGCTGGTGTTGAGGAAAATGAAGACACCGTTGTCGGCGATAGGGACCAAAAATAAAACTTTGTTTCCCTCCTCTATTCTGTGTTTCTTTTCCTTCCCTTGTTGCCTTGTTTGTGCAGGTATTTATACAGACAAGACAACTCTTCATCTGCCCGTTACATGTGGATGATGGCTTGTGCAAGTTGTCTCTGCCTCTTCCACGATGGCATGCCTGCACTGTTCATACCACTGAACAGTGCAGTCATGTCTGCAGATTTTTCTTATAAAAAATATTATTATGCCTTTTGACTTAATTTTTACATGGATTTGTCCAATAATAAATTGTTTTAGCCTTAAAAATGCATTTTATTTTATTTTTGAGCACAATAAAGGCATTATCGGGCTCTCGAATTTGTCCAAAATTTTCAACTTGATTTTGCCACCATGCCACCCCTTTTAATTTATTTTTCTTATTTTTTTAGGGAATAACCGGAATATGGGTTATGATATTTATCATATAGTAAAATAAAATGATATTTTGAAGGAAAAAAACTATAATTCCAGTGTAGTTAATAATCCGGTTCACAGGGTTGGTGTGTTATTTCAAGTTACCCTACTTTACAAGTTTGACGAGCTTATCCATTGATCGAATATTTCTTTTTTGTCTTTTGATTATTTCTAATTTATTTTTTATTTTAATATTGTATTAGTTGAGAAATAAATTGCATGATTGAATATTTATTTATTCTTTCTATGGGGATAATTGTCTCAAATAAGTGTCAATTTTTAGGTCGGTGCTCAAATTTTGTGAGCATCTATTTTTATCGAAAAAAAAATTATAAAATAAAAGTTAATAAACCCAATAGAGTCCATGATCTAGGTCGTGGGGAGATCGAGATTGATCCAATTTGTTATTGTCTCAATATTATTAAAAAATAATTATCATCATGAAGATATTTTTAAAAAATGAAGTTATGTTTTTATTGATCATCAAGGTTGTATTTGAATCCATAAAATTGATCGACATAAGTCGAGCTTGCTCCAATGTGGTTTAATTGAAAGTTTGAGTTAAACAAAAAGTTGAGTTATGAGATTTCAAATTGATCTCCTTAGTCAGATTTAATAATATTGTTAAAAATATCCATAATATTTTTTATATAAGTTTTTTTTCCTTAAAAACAATCGATCATATATGAATCTTTTTTTTTTGTTAATGCATGGAATTAGGTAAAAGACAATATATTAATTGGGCCTTTTTACCGCTTCTCTCACACTTTTAACTTTAGTGAGTTTCATAAAGAGCAAAAAATCTGTCTTACAAAGAAAAAAAAAATCAAGATTCAGTTCCAAAAGTTTCCCTCACACGTTCCAAATAAATAAAAAATACATTCATCCTTTTCTCTTTTTTCAATTCTGATTAAAATTACATTTTTCTCCCCTTTTTTTCATTTTTTTAATATATGTGGATTTCAGTTTTCGTATATTTATTTCTCAATAAACAATCTCTATATTTTTTTTATTTTATTTCCTTAAATTTTAATTATTGAGATTTAGATAATTGAGTTTGGATTCTATTTAAAAGACTTAAATATTATGATAATTGATTTCATTTTTCATTTTGTTAGTGGGTTTTTAGATTCCTTTGAGTCTTCGCTATCATATTGAAATTTGATAGTTGAGTTTAGGTTTCATCCAAAAGATTTAAGACCTATATAGGACAATTCATTCTAATGTTTGTTTGGAAGATGTTGTTTTTTAAAGTATTTTTTTATTTATAAATGTACTAAATTTAAATTTTTTATTTTTAAAAAATTATTTTTGATATTAGCACTTGAAAATAATCTAAAAATATTAATTTAAAGTAAAAAATAATTATTTTTTTCAAAACGCAGTGTCAAACAATGTGACTAGGGTTTTAGATTCTCAAGCGTTATAGCTATAAATTATAGAGAAATAGGCTAATATTTTCTAAAAAGTTTATAATTTGATAAATTTTTTTTTTTTTAAATAACACTAACTATTTATATAAAAGTTAAAACTCATGTAACTAAAAGGAATTCAAATCTAAGCAATTAAAAAGTAATTAGAATTTGAAGCTAACTAGAATAATAATAATAATAATAATAATAATAATAATAATATGTTTGCACTTTGCAGTAAGAGAATAATAATAATAATAATATGTTTGCAGTTTGCAGTAAGAGTAGTAACATGTTGCAAACATGGATGTATCGTATGCATGCATTATAAGTTGGTCTCCCAAGAAAATGGCTCACACTCCGCCATCCATCCTCGTCATTAATGGCGTATCAATCCACGCTCGTTAAGAGTGAACTCTGACATCAGCTGTCAAATTCTAAGCTTGAAAAGGAGGTGCATTGTCTGGTTGGGCACACTCACATGCGATATGAGCCCTTCATTATACCTTTTTCATTCAAGTTTATCACAACCCACCAAAGCAATATTACTATATATATAAAACGCCTAGTTTTTTCATTGTATATGTGTTCGTTGTGCACACAGACACAGTACACTGTGAATTGCAATAGTATTTATCACAACCCACCAAAGCAATATTACTATATATATAAAACGCGTAGTTTTTTCATTGTATATGTGTTCGTTGTGCACACAGACACAGTACACTGTGAATTGCAATAGTATTTTTTTTTTGCTTTGTGAATAGTGGAAGCACATTTTTAACCCTCGAAAACGACAAAATTGCGCACAGTAAACGGGGGTGGGGCGTATTTTCCCCTCAGGTTTTTGCGTAAATATCAGTAGGGTCAGGGGCGTCTTCATAATTATCCCATTATTTTATTATTTCTTTCGGGCGGGCGGCTGGCGCGTCGTCGGGCCGCGCCAGCGGCGTTCCACGCGAACGCGCCCTTTAGGCGGCGCGTGCGTATCCTTCAGGCGGTGAAAAATTCACTTCCGCCGCATCAGGCGTTGCGCCTCCATGTCCTCTATCTTCCGTCGCGGCGCGTTCTGTTACTAGATGCTCAGGTAAGCGGCGGAGAAAGGTTTTGTGTCGGTCGTCGTCTTTCTCTCTCCTGCCGCCACAAATTCGGATCCAGTCCCTGATGTATGTAGGAAGTTTAATTTGGTCCCTGATGTTTTAATTTCGGATTTCTTCTTCGTTCCTTTAATTTATTCGGTACAGATGTTTTCATTGCTTTTAATTTGGTCCTCTAATTAAAATTAGTCATATATATAACTTTTCATTTCAGTCCCACTTCTTCTAATTTTTTAATAACATTACACAGCAATCAAACTTATTATTCATGACTTATTTTGGTCCCAAGATTTGTTTTTTTTTCAATTTTATCCTTCAATTGGAATTAATCATATATTTTATTTTTCATTGTGGTCCTTATTCTTTTTATTTTGTTATTTTATATTGATTCATTTGTTTTTTTGAATTCTTGGATAATATTTATTTTTTATTAATAGTTATGCATCTATGCTTTTAGTTTTTGTCCTTTTTTTTCAGGTTTTAGTTTTAATCGGTTCAATCCTGAAATTTTAATTTATATTGATAATCATTTTAAAATTAATATTGAAATTTTTTCCCCTTTATTCCTTTTTTTTTGGTTTTATATTATTTTTTATTCATTCTTTGGATTAGATGATTTTTATGATTTTACTATTTGCACAATGATAATGATAATTTTAGTTATTGTTTTTTTATAAAAATCTGTTGCTTTTTTTTATGATTTTTCATGGCAATTTAATTATTTTAATTGTTTTTACAGTAACGTTCATAATAATTTTAACTGTTATAGTAATGATAATGACAATAACATGAGGATAGATTTTCAATTAATGTTTTCGTCTTTTTGTTAAAAAACTTAACTACTTATTTTTCTTATATGATTATTGAGGTTGTTTATATTAATTGATTTACTTTTTTTTACTCTTAGACAATGTTTATTTTTTATTTGTATTTATACATCTATACTTTTAATTTTTTTTAGTTTTTTTTATTGTGATTTTTTTTAATTAGTTAAATTCTTAAATTTGAATTTATATTGGTAATCATTTTAAAATTAATGTTGCTCCCTTTTTCCCTTTATTCTTTTTTTTTTTCTGTTGGTTTTTTTTTTTTTTTTGTATTAGATGATTTTTATTATTTTACTATTTACGCAATAATAATGACAATTTTAGTGATTGGTTATTTATTTTTATTTTTATTTTAATCTTTTGCTTTTTTTTATTTTTCAAGGCAATTTAATTATTTTAATTGTTTTAATAGTAATGTTGATAATAATTTTAACTGTTGTAGTAATGATAATGACAATAACATAAGGATAGATTTTGAATTTATGTTTTCATCTTTTTATTAATATAAAATTAACTATTTATTTTTGTTATGTGATTATTACAAGTATTTTCACAATTTATATATCTTTTTTTCATTTATATTGAATTATAAAATGAACTAATCTTAATACAATGTGTTCAATAATTCAGATATCTTCTGGCTTTCTTTAATGACAATAATAATTTTATACTGGTTATTTCATTGAAACCTACTAAAAAAATAAATTTATATTCATTTAAAATTTATATATTTTATACAAAACTTGCACTTCATAAAAATGATATACAGATTTATTATTTTGTCTAAATTTATGCTATGATAAAAAAAATCATACATAATAAATATTTTTTTACATTGAAAAAAATATGATTCCGCCCGCGACGAGGAGCTGGTGCCATGGCTAGATGTTTTCTTTTATTTTTATTTAATCTTTGGATTATATGATTTTTATAATTTTATTTTTTGCGCAATAATAATGATAATTTTAGTGATTATTTTTTTAAAAAAAAACTTTTTATTTTTTTTAAGATTTCCCTGAAATTTTAATTTTTATCGGTGATCATTTTAAAAGTAATATTACTCTATTTTTCCCTTTATTCGTTTTTTTTTTATTTTTTGTTTCTTTATTTGTTCTTTAGATTATATCATTTTTATGATTTTATTATTTATGCAATAATAATGATAATTTTAGCTATTATTTTTTTATTCTTTTTTTATAACAATCTTTTGCTTCTTTTTTTTTCCAAGGCAATTTAATTATTTTAATTATTTTGACAGTAATGTTTGTAATAATTTGAGCTTCTATAGCAATGATAATGACAGTAACGTCAGAATGAATTTTCAATCTATGTTTTCGTCTTTTTGTTGATAAAAAATGAACAACTTATTTTTTTTAATTTTATTATTGTGGGTATTTTCACAATTTTTTTTTTGATTGAAATTGAATTATAAAATGAACGATTCTTAATACAATGAATTTAATAATTTAAATATCCGAGTTTTCTTGCTTTTTTAATGACGATGATAAATTTATGCTGGTTATATCGTTTGAAACTACTAAACAAATAAATTTATATCGATTTTAAATTCATATATTTTATAGAAAACTTGCACTTGACATGAATTCTGCACAAATTTATTATTTTACCTAAATTTATATTATAATAAAAAAAACACACAATTCATATTTTTTACATTGAAAAAAATATTGTGTCGCCCGCGACGAAGCGCGGGGGCATTGTCTAGTATAAGATAAAATAAGTTGTTAAGTGATAACATCTTTAAACTAAAGAGTTTATTTTTTCTATAATTTTAAATTTGAATCTTGTAGTTGCTAATATGATAATTATTAGAGATTTATATAGTCATTAATTTTGGGATCTATTATTAAAAATTTATATAATTATTAATTTTAAAATTTATAAAATTAATTAAAATATAAATAAATTATCGTACATTCATTAGCTGCCGACAAAAGAAATATAAGATAAAAGGCACCACTTTTCTCCTTGAGCCTATTAGATGGCTCAAGGTTGTGAATGAGAAGACTGTGATGGAAAAGTCTTTCACGGTGTTTAGGATTGTGATGCAATCAGAGATTACAAAAAAATTAAGGGTTTGCGTGTTTGGTTACGATTGATAAGTTAAAAAATAATATGGCCTCATCTTAAAAATTAAACAAATCTTGGTTGCATGAAAAGCAGTGCGTCCTGCTTCTTGCTAGGGGCAGAAATTAAATAAATCTCGGTTACATGAAAAGCAGTGCGTCCTGCTTTTTACTCCATTTATTTTTGTTTTTTCATTTTTTCTTTCAATTGATAGGCTTAGTTAGACCCAAAGTATTGAGTTTGCTGGGGGCTGGGTTTTTTTTTAATTTTTTATTCATTATATTTTCTTATAAAAGATATATTTTTTTATATTAAAATAATTTAAAAATAAATTAAAATATAAATAAATATATTAGAAGGAGACTATAATATAATTTTTGCCTTGCAATCCTAATTTTGTTTCAGATGATATTTTATTATATGTTGTTTCGAGATCGCAAAGGCCTTCACGTATGGATTTATAGTTCGTGATGAAATTACAAGTAGTTTGATGGAAGAATAAAAACAAGTGTCTAATTTACTTGAATTATTAATTATATTTTATTATTATAATTATTAAATATTTAAAAAACAATATATATATATATATATTAAAATAATTTCACAAGCTGAAAGTAATATGAAAAACTTGGTAACCAAACACTTGAAACTGTTTTTCATTAACCTCAAACTCAACCATAGTTTTAACCAAACACTTAAAAATTATTTTGAATCGCAATTATAATATTTTTTTATGAAATGTTTTTTTTTAATCTCAACTACAAAAATAAAAGTAATACCAAATAAACTCTTAGATAATGGAAGAAGACATGTGAGGATTTGGGAAAGAATAAAGCGAAAAGGTTAGGGAATCACATTCATGTGAAATGTGTCGGACATTGAATAATTCTTCATTAGTTATCCCGACTTGTAAGTGGGAAGTGGATTTATTCTCACTTATCATGTTTGAGTTATAATTTATAAAAGAAATTAAAAAAAAATGCCAGAGGAGCTTCTTGCCAGGCTAGGATTTGGATCCCATATGCTTGGAGGCATAGTTGTCAATATCGTTCTGGTCGTCATTCCGGTTTTTCGATTGGAACGGAACGTTCCGGTTTCGGAGCGTTCCGGCGTGCCGTTTCGGTGTCGTACTGTTCATATATAATTAATTAATTATATATATATATGAAAAAAATAAAATATTAATTTAACAAGCATAATTAAAATTTGAATTCTTTTTTATTTAAAATATTTTGGTGTTTTTAAATTATTTTGATGTATAGATGTCAAAAATAATTTTTAAAAAATAAAAAAAAAATATTATTTTGATGTATTTTTGAACAAAAATCATTTTCAAAATCGACATCAATTACATTCTCAAATAGACTCTTAGTTTGTATTTCAAAGTGTTTTTTAAAAAAACAGTGAAGTATTTTTTATTTTAAATTATTTTTTTGTGATTTTATAATATTTTTTTGTGTTGGTGTTAAAAATAATTTTTAAAAATAAATTAAAAATATAATTTTTATTTTTTATAAAATCAACACAACAATTTTTTTTTTTTTATATATATATATATATATATATACACAATTTGTCTGATGTGGGATAATGCAGTTTGTCCCACATCGGACAAATAACCTTTATGCATATAATGTGTTCACTTTAAATGCTCTTTCAGTATCCCATATCGAGTAAATAGCCTTACACATATAGTTTGCTCATTTTAAACACTCTTCAATCTGCATCTTTTGCCAATCAGCCAAAACAAGGCTTAAAACTTGCCTTAGTAAATTTATCCCGCATCGAATAAATAACTAAGGAGGTAAATAATTTTGTGTATAAATATAAATATTTGGATTGGGCATATGATTAAAGCCGGTGATATCCATTGAATTTGGATATGTATAAATAACTAAGAGTTGAAAAATAAAATAAATTTGAACCCGGAACGGCACGCCAGGAACGGAACCGAGGCGTTCCGGCCGGAATTTCCGGAACAGACCGGAATTAAAACCGAGATGAAAACGACGCCGTTTTGTCTTGGTTTTTTGAACGGAACGGAACGGAATTAACAACTATGCTTGGAGATTAAGTGAGACCAAGATTTGAGAAGCCTCGAGAATGAGGTGAGGACTTGAGTTTGCGCGCTCGAGGGTCGGCATATCAATTTTTAAAACCTGATCCTCATTTTTTATTTTTATTTTATTTTTTATAAACTATAAAATTACTATTTTCTCAATTTCATCCTTTTCATTTTTTACTGTTTCAGATTTGTTTCATATTCTTCTGGTTTCTATTTATTTTTCTATTATTATTTTTCTAGATTTATGTTCTTATAATACCATCCTCCATGAGTTTTTTTATATCAAATTTGACTCTCTTTCTTTTTATTGCTATATTTTTTCCTGTATTGAGCTTTCTTTTAAATTGATAATTTTCTTATAATTTCATCTTTTCAAAATTAAATTGATTAAAAAATAAGTTTCTTGATTGAACTAGGTTCAATGATTTCACGAGCTAAGAGTTTTAAAGATTAAACAAAGTTTGTGAGGTTTGACTAGGTTAACTTGAGTTTTTTTTTATATTTGTTTTTAAGATTTGCTTTCTATAAGATTAGTCCTAAGTTTTTAAACAGAGTCACCAATTTCAAAGGTTAATATGAGTTTATTTTTATTTTATTTTTTAAAATAATTTATTTTAATTTTATCCTTCAACATTTAATTTTTTAAAACTTGGCTCTCCTTCCTTTTTTTTTTTCTCTCCATTCCTTTTTGTTGAGTTGTTTTAATAGTTATTGGGTTACTCTAGAGTTCATAACAAGAGTCATCGATTTTAAAGATTAACATGAATTAACTTGTATTGGGTATTTTTATAAATCTATATGTTTCAATTTTTTCCTTCAATGTGATGATTTTTTAGGGAGAAAAATTTGTGCTTTATTTCATTTTTATTCTATGAGGCTATTTCTAATTTTATACCCATGGTCATGAGGTTTGCAAATTAACCTAGGTTGACTCAAGTTTTTTTTCCGTTGCTTATTTAAATTAAATTTCTTTTTTTTTTCATTTTTTTGTCCTTTAATATTAAATTATTATTATTTTTGAGCTTCATAATTTTATTTCATCTACTTACGAATGCAATCACCTTGGTATCACGACCATGTTAGAGATTTTACATCTTGACTTAAGTTGGGCTTAAATCGAGTTTTTTTTCCATCCTTCAAATTTTTAATTGCTATAAATTGAACTTTATATTTCTTTTTTCTTTTTGTGGAGTTATCATACAATTTTGTTTTTATATTGCATAAATTTAGTTGATGAGTGTCATAATTTTACATTGATCCTTGATTTTTAATGATATACTTCACGAGTATTTATGAAGTAAAATCTTTTACCTAATGACAAGTAAACACATATTTATATAAAAGAATATTTTTTATTCAAATTATATATGCATATAATTTATATAAAATTGTAATGATAAATAATATCATATTATTGATCTTGTATATATATTGTTTTTTTTTTTTTATGATAAGAACTCTTGTAAGTGTGTGTTTAGCATTATAATATTATTTATGAATACGGTTTAAAAAATTAAAATTCTAAAAAATATAAAAAATGTAGCCTTTTAGAATAAGATTTCAAAAGAAAATTTTCAATAAAACCCATACAAAATATGGTGTGTATAGTTTTAAAACTATTATTAAAATGAAATACAATTTCAACAACACCTCATTCATCACCCAAGCAAACTTGAAATAGGTACCTACCTATCTTGTCATCCAATAACAAAAAACTAAGACTTTTTTTTTTAATGAAAAGTGTTTTTCTAAAATCTATTTTTTAAATTCATTTGTGTTTGTTTATTATTAGAAGATTCAGTTAATCAAAATACTCTTTAGTTAGAGAAAAAAATTGTTTGTTTCTAGAAAAAAAAATATTTTTGGTGGAAAATATTTTCTAAAAATTGCGAGAAATTCAAAAATATTTTTTTATTTGTTAATTATATCAAGTTTGGTCTAAAATATTTTTATTTCTATATATTTTGTTTTGAATTTTTTCAATCTCATCTCTTAGAATTTGATTTTTATACCAATTTTTATTCTCTTTTTTTGTATATCTTATTAATTAATTTTTATTATTTATCATATCGGTACTCATTTTTTTATTATAATTTATTTTATTTCAAATAATTTATGAATTATTATTTTTTTAATTTAATCCTCTTTCAATTTTTTAATAATATTTTTTTAATTGTTATTTATTTTATTTAAAATAGTTTATGAAATAGATTTTTTTCTCAATTTCTTATCCATCACATTTTGTCTCTGTTCTTTTAATAAACTTATAAAAAATACAAAATATTTTCCAATTTATTTTCCATAGCAAACCATACACAAAAAAAAATGTTTTTCAATGAATTTACATTTGTGTAAAAACTATTTTTTAAAAAAACAAATCCAGCGTGAAAATGGTGATATATCCTATCTATTACTTTAATTTTCAAAACATTACGACATCATTACCTCGACATTTAGCTACCCTATCTATTACTTTAGTTTTCAAAACCGCCTTTTTCTACCCATTGAAACAAAGAAAACCGCCCTTCTCTTTTCTTTTGATTTTCCGATCTCTTTTCTTCTGATTTTCCGAATGTGTTCCTTGTTATTTCATACAATATTTTTTAATTAAAGTATATTATAAAAATATTTACTTTTATTTTTAATATCATTATATTGAAAATATATAAAAAGTAGTTTTTATTTTTTAAAGACCTCTTTGTCGCAATCTGAAACAGTCTCTCGTATTGGACCCAACTTTTGTAGTTACCAAACCAAAATCTTAAACCTTCTCCATTTAACCTTTTCCTTTTCATACATTCGCTTCCATCTGTAACCATGCCTCCTCCTCACCACAACCATGATAACCACCGTAGACACGGTGGAGCACCACCAAAACCAAACCAAGAGGTTCTTTCTTTAATCTTGAAAGCCATAATAATGACTGCGATAACCATCTTTTTTTTCCTATTCCTTGGTGTTGCCGCCATCCTCCTCCTCTTTGCCACCTCCGCACTCCACAGCAACTCGACTGCATCCTCTAACTCCCCAAAGGCGTTGCCTCTCAAAGACTTAAAGAAGCTCCCGAGATTCAGATTTTCGACTAAGACGAAATCTGAAACTGGTGCTGTTCAAAGTTCATGCGTGGTTTGTCTTGAAGAGATGAAGCAAGGGCAGTGGTGTAGAAACCTTGTTGGCTGTGGTCATGTGTTTCATAGGACATGTGTGGATGCGTGGCTTGTTAAGGTTTCTGCATGTCCTATTTGCAGGACACGAGTTGAATTGGATCAGAGCGTAAAAGATAGGCAATTGTGGGACTTTTTTTGGAGAAATGAATAGAGGGTTTGGTAGCATTTTCTTTTTCTCTTATAATTGTAAGTTCTTGTTAAATTTTGATCCCCTCTTTTTTTGTTTACTCGGTATTAGATTTTTGGTTTTATAAATAAACGAGTAGTATCAACTTTCAAATCCATGTGTTTGATTATGAATTGCAGCCTGCTTGTTTCATGATATATGCTCTGTTTTGAATATGAAATCTGATTTTGGTTGTTGGATTCTTGATTGTAATTCAAATGCGACTACTTTGATCGGTCAGAAATGAATTTAGTCATGATATATGCTTGTTTCATTACTTTCCTTTGAATTGCGTGTGGAGACCACAAGAAAGGTTGGTGCTTGATGAATTTGTTGACCAAACCTCGACATTATTAGGAAGAAATTAATTATTTTCCAAATGGATTTATTTTCTCATAATCGAAATGAACTTAGTGGCTGGTTGAAAGGCATGCAGTAGGAATTCTGCAAATTGACGAGGACAGGCTAAATTTTATTTCCCAGTATATGAAATGGTTGCTCATGATTTTTTCTTAACTCAATAAAATTAGAGTAATATTAAAATCTGTTGACCCCATTTCATAGTTTTTTAAGGAGTCAACAATTACCTCAATGGGTGGTAATAAAACACTACTCCTAAGATGTTTCTGTGTTTTTAGTGTAGTTATGATCTAAGCAGACAGAAACACAGAGCAGCAAAGAGTTTGAAGTTCAAAAGAAAACAAATCCATCATCAATATAAGCTGCATAGCATCAGGAAATTCTTACAAGTCTGCTTCTTTCGTCACCAGCTAATCTTACAACATCAGATTAGCTTAACAATATATGACATCATACTTGATGTTTAGCACACCAAAGGTTTTGAGCAACATGCTATCAGCCTTTTTATGTTTGATGTCCAACACATTATAGGTTTAGAGTAAGGTATTGAGCTTCATGATCCCTTACCCTAACACGTGATGAGAAAAATTAAGATAATACTAATTTACTAGGTTATTCCCAAACTATATCAATTAAGGCTTAAAATAGTATCTCCACTTCATACCCTCTATCATATAGTATTCATAATTACGAATCAAAAATCCTATAAATCATCTTCTTATATCTTTTCATTATAAAATATTTGATTCAACTAAGTCCTTTACATGTAAAGTTTATTAATTTGCAGACCAGAAAAGAATTCAAACAAGTAATGAATAATATAATGTTTTAGTTAATTTACATGAGTATCATGGTGCACTTAATGTTGAAGATTATTCATGGTAAAAATTAGACCTAAACGATATACTTTGAAAACCAGTCATAAATTATAAGTGAGTAGTATTATAACATTTAAAGTATTGCAAATGATTGAATTAAATAATCTTGTCATTTAATTATCACTAAACTTTGAAATTAGTTTTACTTTTAATATAAAGTACCTCGTTATATGAAGAACAAAACATTGCTCATATGATTAGACACTTTTAATAACATAGATCTTGTTTAAATATTAGATATTTTTTGTATATTTATATAGATTAATATGAAATATGGGATGAATGAATGGTGTAAAAGATGCTCAATGAATTTTTTTGGTTGTAGAAAAGAAATTTTTGTTATATATAATTAATGTAAATGTCATACATAAAATTTTGTTATGCTAAATTAAGTAATTGCATTCTATAATATTGCTCATATGATTCGCAAATGTTTTTTTTTTCAAATTAAAACCCTAATTTCTCATATTTAACAGAGAAATTATCCTGCTCTACTATTGTCTTTTGGTAAACTTATTGTTTGCATGGATTTTGGGTCATGATCTAATGTTGTAAGCTTATCCTGCATTAATTTCTTTTTCTTTTTTAGGCATTAATGGATTGGTGCTTGGGGAATGATTCTCCTTGTTAGGCATACTCCTCCTCCTATTCCAAAAGAGGTTTTTTTTTATTCTTTTTATAAAAAAAAAAATAATAATTTTTAATGTTTTTAAATCAGTTTAATGGGTTGTATTAAAAAATGAAAAAAAATCATTTTCATATATTTCTAAATAAAAAATATATTTTAAAAAATTGTCGTTGCAACATGTGAATTGTTGTCTAAGCACGCATCTTTTTGGATCGCTTGGTTATTCGAAGGAAAGAAAAACGTGGCCGTCTGGAAAAGATAAAATCAGAGAGTTTTGCTTTGAAAATCAGAGGGTTTTTTTTTTAGTTTTTAGTTTTTAATTTAATTTAATATTGGTTGATAAAAAAATATGATTAATTGATTGGTTAATTCCAAATCAAGCAAGTGTATCGACGACGTGGGACCATCAAAACTGGAGCCATAATCAACGATTGAGGAGCGCCCATAGATATATACATGCATATATATAAATATGGTGACTAGTAGCCCCCATGGTTTTGAATAACATTACATTTTGGTCCATGTGCTGTTAAGAATTACAATTTTATTTCTATATTGAATAAATCTATTTAATTTGGTGTCTTCATCAACATATATTTATATAGGTAACACCTTTCAATTATTCAACAAGTTAACATATAGGATGGGTTTTAAATAAATTATTTTTAAAAATATTGGATTTTTTTTAAAATTTATCAAAAATATTTGTTTGATTTGAATAAAATAATTTTTTTATTCAAATTATACATGCATTTAGATAAATTATATTTAGAAAAAAGATAACAAATAATATCATACTATTGATCTTGTTTCTCAAAATATTTGATTATAATCCACCACTAAGTGCCCGTTTGAGAATATGGTTGATGCTGATTTTAAAATGTTTTTTATTCAAAAATATATCAAAATGATATCTTTTTTATTTTTTTTAAATAATTTTTTGACACCAGCATATGAAAATGATCTAAAAACACCAAAATTTTTAATTTAATATAAAAAAAA
Source organism: Salix brachista (assembly GCA_009078335.1). Classification (NCBI taxonomy): domain Eukaryota; kingdom Viridiplantae; phylum Streptophyta; class Magnoliopsida; order Malpighiales; family Salicaceae; genus Salix; species Salix brachista. The sequence continues at coordinate 10,069,123 of CM018589.1, read as the reverse complement.
TCAATTTTTTTAAAAATATTTTTGAAACCCAATATCAAAGATTACCTTGCATCACCATACAAATACATGCATTCCTAAAAGTTAGCGCATCAATTTTAGAGTTGAATTATATGTACTGAGTTATTTTAAAAAAAAATAAAAATGTTAGGAACTAACTGTTTTTGATACATATGAGATAAAATACTTTTAAATATTTATACGACAGTATATTTAATGACAAATTTATTTTGAATAATATTGAGATGGAGCCGGTCCTCAACTAGATCAAATGTTAAAATAAAAGGACTAAAAGAATATGAAAATAAAAATAAAAATGATTCATGGGTTTACCAATTCTATGGGTCGACGGATCTAATAACTTGGTTTTTTTTTTGTCAGATATTCGGATTGTTTTCCTTACGATAAGGACTCTTGTAAGGGGGCCCTACCCCAGCTGCCAGCTGGGTTCTCATCATCCAATTACAGAAGGAAACGAAACGTGGATTTTCCGGGCCAATGGCGACATATCCCCGCGTAAACCAACATGAAACAAATCTCGGCGTCATCACCCGACATTCTGATGATATATCGGTTAATTTAGTATTCAAAGCCGCCCTTTCAACCCACAGAAAGAAGAAGGTGGAGTAATAAAAAAACGCTTTCCTCTTTTCTTCCTCATATCCTATAAATTGGACCCGACGTTTTGAGTTACTCCAAAAACCTTTTCCCATTTGATCATTTCCTTTTCGTTCATTCACCTCCATCTGTAACCATGCCTCCTTCACCACCACCGAAACCAAACCAGAAGTTTCTTTTTTTTATCCTGAAAGCTGTAGTAATGATCGCCATAACCATCCTTTTTTTCCTGTTCCTTGGTGTTGCCGCCATCCTCCTCCTCATTCCAACCGCCGCACTCCACCGCAACTCGACTCCATCCTCCAGTTCCCCAAAGGGGTTGCGCCTCAAAGACTTAAAGAAGCTATCGAGATTCAGATTCTCGACTGAGTCGAGACCTGAAACGGGTGCTGATCAAAGTTCATGTGTTGTTTGTCTTGAAGATATTAAGGAAGGGGAGTGGTGTAGAAACCTTGTTGGCTGTGGTCATGTCTTTCATAGTAAATGCGTGGACAGTTGGCTTGTTAAGGTTTCTGCGTGTCCTATTTGCAGGAACAGAGTTGAACTGGATCAAGGCGTAAAAGACAGGCCATCGTGGGAATTTGTTTCGAAAAATGAATTGAGTATTGGTAGAATTTTCTCTTTCTTGTAATTGACAGCACTACAGATCAAATGGCCCTTCCAGGCGGGCAGCTATGTGAAAACACCCCGGATTCGCTCAGCCTTGCTTCCCATTGTAATTGCCACGAGTTCTTCTGTAAATCTTGAATCCCTTTTTTTTTTTTGTATATACGTTATCGGATTTTTGGGTAACAAGTAAACCAACAGCATCAATTTTCATATCCATGTATTTGATTATGAACTGCAGCATGGCTGTTTTGGTCGAGAGTTCTCTTCATGGTATATGCTCTGTTTTGAATATGAAACCTGAATTCGTTGTTGGATTCTTGATTATAATTCAAATGCGTTGACTTGTCAGAAAACGAATGAGTCACGATTTCTGATTTTAAGAGATCAGGGCCCAATTACTTTCCTTTGAATTGTCTGTGGTTAACGCTTGATGACCAGAATTCGACATTCCTCTGAAGAACTTGTTTTTTCTGCAATATAGAAACCAAAATATTCTACTAATCAAATTTCAAATAGAGATTGCACCCAATCATGTAATAAAAGTGCTCAAAATTGTGTCCACACTCCTTATGGATTTAGTTTTTCATCAGAGAATTGAAATGAATTGGGTGGCTTCTTGGAAGGCATACAGTACGAATTCTGCAAATTGATGAGGATAAGCTAAGTTTTATTTCCCAGTATATGAAATTGTTGCTCATGAATACTTCTTTTTTGTAACTCAATCTACTGGATAGGATGCAGTATGTCCAAATTTGGTTCTTTTCTCAAATGAAGCTAGATTTTCAAAAAGAACAGGGTGGGCTGGGTGGGTGGTTCATGCTAAGTATTCTGCAACGTGCCTGTTGACTGATAATTGCGTCTGCTCTCCTCCCTCTAGAATCCAGTTGCCTGTCGATGAATTTTTCAGAATTAGTGCTACTGCCACTTATAATTTTCTTGACACTTCCACGATATCACACTACCTTGTACTTGATTTTTTATCAAATAGAATGGGTTGGTGAGATTTGAATTCGTGACCGGTGGGTCAACAAGGCTCTGATACCATATTAAAGAACCATCTCACCTAAAAGTTTAAGCTATTAAGTGAAGCCCTGGAATATGATTTATATTATTCTCTAACACATCTCCTCAAGTGAAAACCTTTTGGGCTTGAAACTTGCACAAGCCCACACCATCTTGTGCTTGATTTTTATCAAATAGAATAGGGATGACGAGATTCGAACTCGTGACTGCTGGGTCAATAAAACTCTATACCATATTAAGAAATCATAAGGTTTTAGATGACATGGTTCTTTAACGGATGCTATCACCTGGTAGATTGAAGTTTTGCTGGGAAGGGTACGCAATATATTTGATCAAGAATCTTACTTGTGGAAGGCTGAGTGTGGAAAAGAACGCAAAGAACAGCAGCCAGCTGCATTATATTTCTAATTTGCTCAGGCTTCGATGGATTCTCAAGGTGTTAAGCTGTTTCCCACTGTCTTATCTTCAATTATAGTTTTCGAAATCTAGCATGGAGCTGAGTTCATTTAAAGAAGGAACCTTTCTGTCTTGATTGCAATGGATAACTTGGAAATTGTGTTCCCTTCAATTTCTTAACCAATGATGTACCCTTCTTGGCGCCTCCCTATTCTGTAAGAATCTCTTTTTTGAAGTGTATTTTGGAGAGAAAAACTGATGTTCTGGGAATGCTTTTAGACGTTGTTCTGCTCTCACGATGTGCTATCCTCGTAGGACGCAATGAAAGAATAGGATTAAATTAATTAATTTATTATCATTTCAATAATTAATTTATTATCATTTGAAGATTAAATCTAAGAGCATATCATGGTACTCTAAATATTAGAAAATTCATAAGTTATTTGACTGAAATTATCAATGACTAATTTTTCGGTATAATAATTATTTTCTTATCAATAATATTTTAATTTAGACATTATAGTATGAAACACATCTACTCTATCAAATCATGTTTGTTCTCAACACCATAGTCATTGATTCTTTGAAATAAAAAACAAATTTTATTTTTATTTCACTTTAATTTAGTTAGATATCATATGGATTTACAGTAAATACTATTTAATAACAAAAAAAACGAATTAAAGTGTTAAATATTCTCATAAAAACTTGGATATTTTTATTATTCAGAGTTTATGACATGTATCCATTGACTGTTATCAGCCCTCCCGACAGATCATGTACGGAGACTTGGTCCTTCCTGCATCTTCTCTCTGGAGCAGCGGGCTCAGGCTTATCTTGACGTTCCTCCTTCCATTCTCATGAGCGAAATTGAGTTCCAACTATGATGGATCAAGAAGCTACCATCAGTAGGGATTTCCGCTTGATCATCCACAAGATTCATCAACCAGCTCTCAGTAATCTTCTTCGCAGAATTACTGAATTTGAGATCACTGGGATTTACTTTCAGTAATTCTCGAAGATGATGGAGATGGTTTCTCAGTTTTTTGTGGGTGTTATCAATGAATGATAAGAGGAAATTGAGGAGCGTTTCAGTGAATGGAAGAGCAGTAGGGGAAGGCATTGGAAGCAGAGGTTGCTGAGACCAATAGTTCGACAAAAGTCAATCGTTAAGAATATTGTGATTTTATATTTATTCGGATGGTCTATCTGATAAAAACAAATCATGTGGTGTAACTTGCTAAGCCTGCAACATGAAATTTAAAATAAGAAAAAAAAAAACTCATGAAACTGGATCTTAAATCAATCTAATGTTAGACATTAATTTAAAAAAATATATCTTAAAAAACCAAAGTCAACATTGGCTGATATTTAAAACATATGACCCAAATCATGAATCTAGGACCAAACCTATAGACGATAAACCTGAAAAAATCATAAAATCAAATTTCTAATAAACCAAACATTGATGGATGAAATTAAAAACAAAATCAAATCCAAAAACAATCCAAAATAAAATAAATAGTAATCAAAAGAATAAGAATGAATTTGACATAAAAATAAATTGAAACCAAATAGTAAGGGATGAAATCAAAAACAAAATCAATTAAGAAAATGATGTAAAACTAAAAAGATCAATCAAAAAAGAATTTGAAACAAAACAAATAGCAATCAAAATAATAAGAACCAATTTGATACAAAAACAAAATAACAAGATATTTTTTAACTTTGGTAGGTCAATATGAGTCTTGGGGTGAGGAGATAGAAAAGACAGGGGGGCAAGAAAAAAGATTATCAAAGCTTCACTGTCATACTTTTATCTACACGTGTCGAGCCATCAAAAAGAGTAAGAGCATTCCAAGAAAATGGTTCATTTGTAATATTTAAATTATTTGACTCGACACAACTCAGCCTATCTAAGTAGAAAAAAACAAACATGAACATTACATGTGAAAGCATGTCAATAAATATAAGAAATGGATATTGTTGGTTGGATAATGAGTCGAGATTTTTGAAACTTGGTCAACCTGACTCAGTCCATTACCCTATATAGCACATTATTTGTTACAACTAAATCGATTCATCCATTTTAGTCAATCGATTAAATTGATGTAATAAACATAAATTGTTTGTTACAACTTATAACAAGTTTTTGGTTAATTTAGTAAGGTCAAATTTTATTTTAAGCTTAATCCATGAAAAACAAGTGATATAAACCCAACCTATAGGTGTATGAATTATTCACAAAAACATTTCATCCCAAGTCAATATATCCAACTTGTTCGGGTCAAAACAAAATTGAATAAATAGAGTTTACAACTTATAAAATATTAGAAGCTGAGTTGGATACAATTATTGACTTAAACTCAAGCCAACTTTATTCATGAACACTCCTACAAAAAAGAGCAACAAGACACTTTCAACAACATCGCGGAAGCCAATGTTTAGTCGTCGAGGGAACGAGTACGTGCCTCCTTAACATGGCAGAAGCCTCCCACTCGATGTCGCATGCGTTGCACATGCTAACCTATTCTCCTTGCATGTTTAACCCCATCCTCGTATTTGTTTTAGTTTCAATTTTAGTTCCTCAACACTTGATCGTTCTAAATCAATCAAATTTTATTTTATTTTGTCAAATCAAACATATGTCGAATATTGAAACTTTTTCTTGATATCATGAGATCCCTACATCAAGGCAATCATCACCAAGTTAAACTTCTAATAAAATCAATGTAAAATAGTAAAGTTAAAAGAAAAAAGTTGAGTGACCGAAATTAAAATAGGGACATGAACTTCCTTGGTGTTGATAAAAAAGAATTGAACATTTCTTTAAGCTTCAGATTTAGTCCTTGAAACTTTGATTATTTTAAATCAATGAAGTTGAATTTTATTTCAACAATCAATTAAGCAACAAAACATTTCATCGAAATCTCCATATTTTCATAAGCATGCATGAAAAAATAAGGCACTTTAACTATTAGTAAATCATAGCAATTTTAAAGAATAAGAGAAAAAAGACAAGGAAAAGTGTAAAAAATCTTAGGCACTGAAAAACATGCACTAATAAAATGAACAATGCATCGTCTCGCAAGTGGGGTCTTGGCCTAGCGGTTGAAGGGACTTGTTTTCTTCCTCTGCACCAGGGTTCAAGTCCCACCATGTACGCCTGTCACCCCCGTGGTGCCTTACATGCTCACTGGGTTTGCAGGATGTTCAGTGAGTCCGGGGATTAGTTGTGGTGCGTGTAAGCTGGCCCGGACACCCCGGTTATAAAACAAAAAAAACAAAAAAATGGATGTGAAGTATAATAGCTATACCTATTTTGAGCTGATTAAAGCTACTGCGGTGTTGTAGAAATAATTTAATAAGTCGGATCACCTCCGCTGCCCACAATAGGATAGGATAAGGGGATGGTATCAATAAAGTCAACCATTAAGATAAGATACTCGGTTTTATCCGGTATAGTTTTGGTAAGTTGCTGATTTAAAAAAATTAAAATTTTAAAATATAATTAAAATCAGACTTCTGTTGAATGAAATAAAATAAAATATGAACTGGACCAAACTTATTTAATTTAACTAAGATAGATTTTATTAATATGATTGACCCAATTCATGTTTGACAGAATCGACATTAAAAAAAACGCATTATTATTTTAATTAAAGTAATGACTCGATAATTTAAAACCTTGTTATAAATCATTATCGAAAACAATTCACGCCGCTATGCGTAGGAGCGCAGCAAAACAAGATCCGGTCGTTTTCTCCGTTTTTAAGGAAGGACCATGTCGAAATCTATCTAATAAATACTTGTGATCAGAATCATTGACAAGAACCACCTTAACTTTTGGTCACTCGAAGATTTGACTTGTGGGTCTAAAAATCCTTCAATTTCTTCAGGCTTTGCAAAAGGGCCCCTGCAAGAATTTGATGTTTCTATTTTTGCCCTTGGTAATGCCACCAAATTTCCACATTAGAAAGCAGAACCGGTGCCTGAATTCGAAACAGCTTCAGGAACTCCCAAATAAATAGTAGAAAACAGAAGCCCTTTTACGTAAATTCGACATCCCATCGCTCTCTCCAATTGCTAGACCAGGAACATCATCAATGGTCAAAACCCAGCAGAATAAACAAGACCAAATCCTCAAAAGTTCAAGAAAATAAAAAAAAATATAAAAAAATATGCCACATCCAGCAACAGTCATCAATCCAAAGATTTCTTCAACGCCAGCAATCATATGTTCTTGTTTGATCTTTCAACCCCTCCAGATTTTCTTTATAAACAAACAGATCTTCATTTTCATGTTTGCCCTCCTTGCCCTCCCCCTCTCTCTCCTCTTCTTCTCTCGCGCCCTCGCATTTCATCCCATCCAATCTCAAATCCTCCATCTCGAGTTCGTCGCCTCTCTCTCGCCCACCCGTTTCGAAGCCCGCCACGTCTGGAAAGAGTCTCGCGAAATCGCTATCGCCCTCCTCCACTCCAATTTCCTCTACTCCGTGCCCTCTTTCACTCTCTCCCTCCTCGCCGCCGTGTCCTCCGTCGTCTCCGCTGAATCGGGGTATCACAGAAACCCCATTAGTGTAAAGTCCGTTCTAAACGCTATTAGGTCCACGTGGAGGAGGACGTTAGTTACTTCGGTTTTTGTTTATGTCATCTTGTTCTGTTATTCTAGCGTGCCTCGTACGCTATGGTCTTTAACTGGAGGAGGGATTTTCGGTTCGGGTTTTGTTATCTGGGTTACCGGGTCGGCCTTGGAGATCTATTTGATGGCGGTTTTGGGGATGGGTTTGGTGGTTTCGATTTTGGAGGAGAGGTTTGGGTGGGATGCAATATTTATCGGGTCGGATTTGATGGAGGGGAAGCGCGTTTGTGGGTGGGTGTTATCGGGCCTGATGGGTCTGGTTACGGGTTTGATAGGGTGGAAAATGGAGGGGCTGAAGATGGACGGTGAGGATTCGGCGAAGGAAACAAGATGGAAGGCTGTGATGCTGTTGAAAGGGTGGGAGACAATGGGGTTGGCAGTGGTGTATGGCGTAGTGATGGTCTGGGGATATGTAGTTACCACTGTGTTTTACTGTGAGTGTAGAAAACAGCATGTCGTTTGGGAAGTAGAGGGTGAGAGTGTTGAGGCTTGATAGTGTTCTCTTGTAGCTTGTGTTTCAATTAATTATTTTTTTCAAGCAAATTTGGATGTGATTTGCTTTTTACTTTTATTTATTTATTTATTTATTTTTGTGTGTGTGTAATGGAAATACTAAATTATTTTCTTTGATTTTGGAGTTCCAGTTCTGACCAATAGAAATTGTTTTGTTCATCAAGAGTAACATCCGCTGCTCCGTGTCAGCTATTCCCTATCACTGTTACGGGATTTTGAAGGGCACTCGATGCTGTTCGGATTAAGTTTTTTTGTATTTCTTAAATCTACAAAAATACTTTGATCTGATAAAAAAAAAAAAAAAACTAGTAAGAAAAATCAATCACGTGAGTATTGAACAATATCATTTGGTTAATTTGTAAGTTCAAAATTAAAAAATAATTTTAAAATAGTATTTTTTTAATATTAAAATAATAATATATTAGATTGATTTAGATTAATAGGTAAATATATTAAATCTATAGCTTGGATTATGAGATTATAATTAACTTATTATTTAATGATAAAATTGGAAGAAAAATGATTAAAATTATTTTTAAAAAATGAGTTAAGTTAACTAGTCAAATTCGTAATACATGTTATATGACTGAAATAATCTCATGGAAAGCAAATAAAAGAAACTATAAACTTCATTCCCCAGTCAGCCTAATGTTAAAAAACAAACCATTTAAAAAACATTAGAAAAATAATTTCAGTCAATACATCAAACTCATGACCTAGGTTATCAAACTAAGATAATCTCTTAGGGAAAAAAACTTGATTTAGCTCGAATTAACCTGTTAAGACTACGATCTTGGTCATAAGATAGAAATAACACCAAAGAGAGTAAATCAAAACAAATTATGAAAATCAATTCTCAATCGCTCTTTTTTTATCCAATGATGATCTATAAAAATTGTAAAAAAAATAATTAAAAAATAACATACATAAAGGTCAGGCTAACCCATTAAGTATTATTCACAGGTCATGTGATCGGGATAATCTAATAAAACATATTAAAACAAGTCATTAAACCTAATTTTCAATCAATTAAAATATTAAATGATAAAATTAAAGAAAAATCAAATAAAAAAGATAAGAATTAAGTCAATTGTGACAAGTTAAAACCACGATCCGAGTCATGAGATAAAGACAACCTAATAAAAAGCAAATTCAATGTTAAATGGCTCATGACCCGGTTCATAAAACAAAAATAACTTCTTAAGAGAAGCGAAAAAAACTTAATTTAACCAGGGTTAACATACTAAGTCATGTGACCTTGATCGTGAGATCAAGATACATCAATAAAAAACAAATAAAAACTGGTTATGAAACTCCGTTATCAACTACCCAGTATTTAGTGATGAAATAAAAGAGAAAAAAACAATTAAAAAATAACTAAAAAACAATTAATATTAACTTGTTAAGCACTATTTTCAAGTCATAGAGCTGAAATAACACAATAAAAAATAAACAAAACAAATTATAAAAATTATTTTTTAATCAATTAAAAATTAAAAAAATAAAAAGTTAACTGAATTAATTTTATAACTCACAATCTTTACAATCTATGTTCTTTTTAATATTAAAATAACTCAATAAAACACAAATTTAATATTAAAAAAAATATTCCTGTAAATAGTGATTTTTGTAACGAGAGTTCCGGTGAAACTCTCATCACATTTAGTTTATAACGAGCAATAAACCCGCGCTCCGCCGCAAGGATTAAATTTTTTTTTCTAGTTTTAAAACATAATTTTTTATTTTTTATTTCTGTTTTTATTTTTTAGTTTAGTTTCGATTCCTTGATTTTTTCGGTCCTTCTAAGATAGTTTTAAATTATTTTTTTTGTATCTATACACCTTTGCTCTTAGTTTAGATTTTTAATTTCTAATTTTTAATGTTATTTTTATTTATATTAAATACAACTCGCGTTAAAAAACATAGTAAGTTTAGCTTTGGTGGTGTAAAATGAGAGTGAAACTCTTTCTTATGCATGTATAGTTAAGCGTGAAATGTTTGAAACACCACCGGAGGTAACTCTTCTGTTTTGCCTTATTTGAGGCTATAAAAGTTATTTTAATATGCACTAAAAAAGTAAAATTACTGAGACACCCCCACTAACAATTCTTGGTTTTTGTCTTATTTGAAGGTATTATGATTATTGTACTATGCACAGAAATGAAAAAAAATAAAAATACCTCTAATACTATGACATTAATTTAAACACATTTTACATAATAAAATAAATATATAAAAAACTATTATACATTTTTAGAAGTTCTACGACGCTGCAAGCGTCATCCGAAAGGTGCATTAACTTTGAAATTGACGCCGCGCTCGATGACACGCCCACAACACCTGACAGGAAATATAATTAAAAATTGGTAAATTACCAATACACCCTTATAACCAACTCTTGGATTTTGTCTTTTAGAGGGTATATACGTACTTATACAACTCGTGGTGCGCATCAGCTGACCTGAACATTCTGATTATAAGAAAAAGATCTGAGGATTAGTCATGGTGCACTTAAGCTCACCTAGAGATCCCGGTTATAAAAAAAAAATATAAGTGAAAAAAAAAAAGTATAAGCATGAAAGCACTGAAGCAAACCATATTGTTTTTTTAAAAAAATCAGTCCGGGAATTAGTTGTGGTGCGCTTAAGCTGGACCGGAGACTCTGGTCATAAAAAAAATATATAAGTGAACAAAAAAAAATTAGTCCGGGGATTAGTCGTGGTACGCTTAAGCTGGCCTGGAGATCCTGGTTATAAAAAAAATGTATAAGTGAAAAAAAAAAGTTTAAGCGTGAAAGCACTGTAGCAATCCATATTGTTTTTAAAAAATTCCACCCAAGAATTAGTCGTGGTGTGCTTAAGCTGGCCTGAAGACCCTGGTTATAAAAAAAAAATATAAGTGAACAAAACAAAAGAATAAGAAAAAAAAAAGTATCAGTGGGAAAGCACTTTAGAAGAAAAAAAAAAAGTGGATCCAGGGATTGTCGTGGTACGCATAAGTTGGCATAGACACCTTGGTTATTAAAAAAATTGGATCGGGGGATTAATCGTGGTGCTATTAAGCTAGCTCGGACACCCTAATTATAAAAAAACAAAAAAATATATATAAGTGGAAAAGGAAAAAAAATATAAAAAAGTACAACAGGCAAAATAATGTTTTGGGGGAAAAACCGAAAAAAAAATAAAATAAGAAACAAATAAAGATAAAACATAATAAGGAAAAAAACAAAAAAAAGGCAAAAAAAGAAGAAGCAAAAAACAGGGAAAAAACATTGTAGCGGGAAAAGCATTGTTGCAATCAACAATGTTATGTGTGGGGAGCTACAGTGCTTTCCCCACACCATTTACAATTCATTTTGTGTTTTTAAAAAAAAATCAGTTCGGGAATTAGTTGTGATGTGCTTAAGCTGACCCGGAGACCCCAATTATTTTTTGGTCCAGACATAAAGAAAAAAAATGTATAAGTGAACAAAAAAATATATAAGGAACAAAAATTAAAAAAATAATAAATTGGTTTAGGGATTAGTCGTGGTGCGCGCAAACTGGCCTGTACACCTTGGTTATCAAAAAACAATTTGGTCCGGGGATTAGTCGTGGTGCGCTTAAGTTGACCTATAGATCTTGGTTATAAAAAAAAAAAAAGTAAAAAAATAATAAAAAAAGTTTAAGTTGGCTCAGAGACCATGATTATAAAAAAAAAATATAAGTTAAAAAAAACAAAAAATATATAAGCGTGAAAGCACTGTAGTAATCCATATTGTTTTAAAAACAAATTCGGTCCGAGAATTAGTCGTTGTGTACTTAAGTTGGCCCGTAGACCCCGGTTAAAAAAATATAACCAGAAAAAAATGAAAAAAAAATTATTAAAAAAATTAGATTCTATGATTAATCGTGGTGTACTTAAGTTAACCCAAACACCCTGATTATAAAAAACAAACAAACATATATATATATATATATAGAAGTACAAAAAAAATATAACCAGCAAAAAACAATTCTTGGAAAAAAACTAAAAAAATAATTAGAAAAAAAACGTAATAAAAAAAACAAAAAAAAGAGCAAGAAACGAAAAAAATGAAAAATAAATAAAAATGAAACGTAATCAGAAGAAAAACGAAAAAACCAAAAAAAAAGAAAGTAAAAAACGAAAAAAAAAGAAAGAAAAAAGCACTGTTGCAATCCACAGTGCCTTCCCACGCATGGTTTAGTGTTTTTTTTTTTTTTTTGGTAATGATCGGGGCATACGCCCTTCTAAATTAAACGAGGAACAGTAGACTCAATAAGGTCATAATACAATAAGGAATAAAGTCCTGCCGGAGGATCGGTAATAATATCCGCCCCCCTATCTAATAACTCTCTAGTTAACCCAAAATTTGCCAACCAGTCGGCCACACAATTGGCCTCTCTGTAAACATGCAAAATTTTAACCTCCCACTCTCTGCTCAACATATTCTTAATTTGCATAATCAAATTATAATTTTTATCTACTCTCACACTATCCCCAGTAATAAATCCTATAGCTACCCTAGAGTCCGACTCCATAACCATTTTTCTATAACCTCTATCCCATGTAAGAAGTAGCCCCTCATAGATAGCCCATAATTCCGCAGTCACAGATGAACAACTACCAATATTTTTTGCAAATCCTCCTATCCAAGACCCCATATGATCTCTAATCACTCCTCCGGCCCCTACGATCCCTGGGTTACCCTTACTGCAGCCATCCACATTAAGTTTTATCCACTCATCCGCTGGATACTTCCATCCTATATGATCCACCTCGTTATCCCTATTTCGATCCTCAACCCCATTCCTTTGAATTGTTTTACTATCCTCGAACATCCTTTTTATATTAAGAATAGTCCCAAACCAATGAACCTGGTCTCCACTAAATGTTCTGTTGCATCTCTCCTTCCAAACATACCATAAAGTTATACCGAAAACTAGATGCCAATCCCCAAACCGAGTACTTCTATTCCTGGGAGTCAAGTTTGAAACCAACCATACATACCAGTTTTGGCTAAAAAACAGCCCCCTTTCCTCACTCCTGATGAAGACCTCCCATATTTTTCGAGCTTTAGGGCAATCTCTTAATGCATGGGTTAGGGATTCCACTACATTTACACAATGACAACAGCATCTATTATTTGATATTCATCTTCTCCATCTCGTTTCGTTGGTCATAATGGCGTTATGGCCGACTATCCAAAGAAAAACTCTAATCCGCTCCATCCCTTTCCACTTCCAGATGATCCTCCACAAAGGGTCTCTATTCATATCCCCTCTTTCCTCCTGCATTGTATAAGCTGTTCGCACTGTCAACCTCCCATCCGATGTATGATCCCATACTACTGAGTCTTCTATCGTATCCTGCATAGGAGGAATGTGACCTGCAATGCTCATCACAATATTAATCGGCAATAAATGCGCAAACAACTCCCATTTCCAATTGCTCCCGCTATCCACCATATCTGCTACTGTATAGCTTAGCGTATCTACCCGAGCTTCTAAATTAACTATTGCGCTCAACGGTCCATAGTTCTCCAACCACTTATCTGTCCAAAATAAGATGTGTCTGCCATTACCCAAATTCCAGCTAACATTCTGATTGACCACCTCCCATTCCCGACATATAGCCTTCCACAATACCGAATCCCTAGAGTTTGCAACCGGAAGCCCTTCCCCCCTATTCGAATTCATGTATTTGTCTTTCAGGAATCTCACTCACATATTGTTTTCCTGCATCAATCCCCAAGCCAATTTCATTATAAAGGCTTTATTCGTCATCTTCATTTTCCTTAGACCCAAACCACCCTCCTCCTTAGGTGTACACATCTTCTTCCAATTAACAAGATGCATTCCAAGTGTTTTGTCAATCAAGCCCCCATCAAGATTTAGTTTATAATTAATGATCCATCAAACATTTAGTACGACCAGAGTGAACCAAGCACTGGATCCAACACTTAACTCTATCCATCTGCTAATTAATTTAAAAAGGCATTATAAATCAAGCCTTGAAATCCACCACTGAGAAGCTAGGATAAAACAAAGACCATAAGTTCAGTACGAGAGTAGATGGTCTGCTTGCAGGGATCAGCGAAACAATGAAAATAAAGAAAGAAATAAAAAGAAAAGTAAAATGGTGTGAGGGTTGTTTGGTATTCATACCGTAACCTTGAAATGACAACGTTTGGTGTGGCAAACGTTCAAGGTAGTCCCTGAAAAATAGAGATTTACAATTTTAATACCACTTAAAGTCTTGATTTTTCAATCAAGCCTTAAAATCGACCTAAATAACTAAAACCTTTCAATTGGGTCATTTTCCAAAATTAAATGAACCTTTAATTGTTTTGTTTATCCATCTCTTTTTTTGTTTTGTTTCCAAGTACTTTAGTCGGTGGTCCTTTAATTCCTTCGATTATAGCTAATTTTCTAATTCAATTACAGTCTTGAAATTTTTAAGTTGTCCAATTAAAGCTTGAGAAAAATTGACAAGACAAAATTAAGATGTTTTGCTTTGATTTTTTTCTTTTTTTTTAAGTATTTGTTTTTTCCTATTTTTAAAGAGCACATTGAGGGTGAAAAATAAAATATAACAGTAAGAACCGAAATAGTTTAAACAAGATAGTTTAAAGTTTTTTAAAAAAAAATGGAAAAGGCTAGAGAAAACAAAAACAAACAACCGAAATAATTCTTAAATGAGTTATAATATCATTTTTATATAAACTCATTTTCTTTCAATTTACAAACTAAGTGATGATAGTTTTACAGAAACTTCTCTTAAGATTTATTTCTATAAGAATTGAATTAGTTGAATGTGAAAATACAATAAATAAGATATTCAAAAACTGAAATTGAGATTATATATATAATCATTTAAAAAAAAATCTAAACACAAGAAAAAAGGTGAGAACAAAAACCAAAATGATTAAAAAAAATGCTTCAATATTCCCCCTCATGGTGATATAAAATCACACAAAGTTTAATTTTAACAAAAAAATATCAAATAAAATGTCTAAAATAGGTTTCTCATGCTTTAAAGTTCTTTATCATTTTAATTATTATTTTTTTCAAATTGAGATTTTAATAATAAAAAAAACTTATACCATATTCAATATAGTTAAAAAGACATGCAAAGCACATTAAAATGAATCCTAATATCTTCATAAATTATTATATCCATGTCAAAATAAAGAAGTGTAAGGCTTTTGTCATATATAAATTATTATTGTAATATGCACAATCAATTATAGAAAAACAAAATCTAAATTGCTCTTCGTGAAATCACCAAACTACCCTCACTTGAATTGTAAGAATTTTTTTTTTTTCAAAAATAATTTTCAAACACAATATTAAACATGCATTTAAGAGTCAAACTATCGAATTTAAAGCTTTCGGGTGGCCTTAAACAGCGGCAAGTAGATGGCTCCTAGCCAATTGCTACGGCTGAGAGACTCTTCCGGAGTGGGGATGGTCCAGGATGAAACGTGGCATTTCCTGCAATGAAAGAGGAACTAATATTGCCATAATAACGATGGGCCCTCTGTGATTTAACAATGAGATTAATATTGATGGTCCATTTCTCTCAGCTTGAAGGCCCATAGGCCCTATATTTCTAGGCCCTCTATTTTGTGCAGAATTTTGCACGCAAACGCTAGCCAGGAGACTGGAATCAAACCCTAAGTTTTCATCTCAACCATCCATGGACATTAGGTTTTCCAGCTTGTGCTCGGGTTCCACAAATATTCAACAACGTGAAGGAGCAGATGCTGATGATCACGACACCAAAATCTTGAGCTTTCAAGCAACTGCAATTTTGAGTGAATTGCAAGACTAGCCTGTACTAGCTGCTGTATTATTATAGGCTGTGTGAGATACTTGTAGGAGAGAGTGAGCATTATGGGTGACGCAATCGAGATTCAATGGCCACTTGGTAAAGAAATACAATTGCGGTTGTTTTTTAAAGTATTTTTTTATTCAAAAATATATTAAAATAATATTTTTTTTATTTTTTTAAAATTATTTTTGATATCATCATATAAAAATAATTTTAAAAATATTCTAAAAAAAATAAAAATATATTTTTTTAAATATTTTAAAATATAGTGTGAAATACCCCAAAGTCTACAAAGGAATATCCAATGCGTGCTGCGTTTTATTTTTCATGGTATGGGCAATACACAAGTCAAGTTTCAATGTTCCAAAAGAATTTATTGAAAGATTCTTGTTCATTACAAAATCATATGTGATCAGCATCATAAAAAATATTTTTTTAAAAAAATAAAAATAAATGTGATATGGAAAATGAGGAATTCTTAACCTTGACGTTCAATCGTCTTTCATATTTCTTAAAAATCTGTATCCTTGAGGAGTTAACTAGTCTCGCATTTGCTGATGTGACTAGAGATGAAATTTCCAATCATATAACTTGCGATTGTGGTTTCTCCAAACCTAAACGAAGTAAATGCAAACTAACTTGCCACGAAGGTCTTTGGTAATTTCTTTAAAAAAAACAAAAGTGGTTCAACCTTAAAATATACTGATAAGAACAGGAATTCTCAACTCTCAACTGCCTGTTTTGATAATTTTAGCATAAATTGTTGATGATCATTCAAGTATCCAACTGCCAATCTAGATATAGGATCGGCACCAAACTGGGTGGAATCGATACCCTAAGGGATCAACCCCATCTACTAACTTAGGTCCAGCTACAAAACAAGCTTGAAGGCGCATGTTAAAGATGGTAAAAAGGGATTTGGTCTTTGCAGAGAATAGGAACAAGACAACAATGGCTGTTCTCTCATGGTAACCCAGCAACGTTTGACAATGTTCTGTTGGGGAAAAAAACAAAAAAGTCTGGAAATATTGAAGCTTCACAGCTTCCAAGGAAGACTTGTTCAAGCAAACATTCAACCCTCAACAAAGATATTTTTTTGTACGCGTAAACCTAATCCTGAAAAGTGTATTCTTTGGTTGCTTTAAGTTTTTTTATAAAAATTGTATACCCTGATTCAAATTTAAAACTTTCAAAGTCATTTATAATCATATCAACTCGAATACAACCAACAAAGATACGGATAGGAGTGGACAACTACAAGCATCATATGCGATTTAAGGACTTGGAAATTTCGTGTCAATGGTTAGACCATTGAATAATCTCTGAGAACCACATTTTTTTTATTGGTGAGAGAGAGAGAGAGGCGCTCATCTTTTTGCAAACTTGGCTCTATCCATTCAAAATCAAGCTACTGAGCCTTCCCCTTATCCAGTATTTGGCCAAATCCTGGTGGGGGCTCCTGTCAGCTGTCTCAATTCAACTGGAGCATAAAAAAAAGAGAGACTTGCATTAATGTGTTTAATGGATGACTAATACCCAACCGTGTCTAATCACGAGTCATGTCAGATGTGTCACCTAACCATTGGCTCTGTATATTGACCAGAAGTTTCTAGCACCCATCCTTCCTTGCTACGTGAAGGATACAGGAAAGAATGATTTTTGGAAGCTTGTTGGCAATTGCGTGTGGTTTGGGATTCAAAGAACATTCAACGATTCATCGAGCTAGCCAAAAGAATTTAAGATCTCATGGATCCTCACAGGAAAATCAGACGGGAGACAACTTGGACCGAGCTGGCTTTAGGGTTCCACCAGAAGCATTTTCCACTTTGTACTTCGGCCGTCCATTAGGAACTGGGCACGTGGCGATATTCCCAAAAGACCTGCACAGTTATTGTATTATCCTCGCATTGAAATTTGGAAGTGTGATTTATACCAAAAAGTTTACGAGCAAATAGGGTAGGTAACGCTAATTAAAAACCAATTTATGTCTCTCACATGCATCTGTCCAAGGCATGCTCTCGAAACCTAGTAATTAAAAAACATTTTAAAGTCTCAAACATGCACCTGTCCAAGAAATGTTTTCGAGACCCGTAATTACGGTGACATATTCACCACCGTTTATTGCTATTGATATGGATTTAGTGCTGTGTTTAATGGAGATTAATATTTATTGTCATCCATCGGGTATTTTAGAATTATTCAATTTCATTCCATCGGCTTTTATTAGGTTTAATTGATGTAAAGAAAGACCCGGTAAAATCCAAATATAGTTTCATTTATTTTGTTTTTTAAAATGTTTTTTTTATTAGAAATACATTAGAATAATATTTTTTTATTTTTTAAATTATTTTTGATATCAACACATCAAAATAATATAAAAATACTAAAAAAATTAATTTAAAATAAAAAATAAAAATAAAAAAATTTCAAAAAATATTATTTATACGCAATGCTAAACATGTTTTATTTGAATTGAATATACATAGTATTTTTAAACACAACGCCCCCCCTATATAACAAACATGTTTGTTTAATCTTATTTTTAAATTTTTTTAAATAATAGAGGTTGCTTGTAGCAGTAGTTACGAATTATGGTTATCCTAACATGTCGGTCCAAATTTAAATGCCATATCATGATGGAGTCTAATAAGAGAAACATCACATCCTCAAAAGCGTGGTGTAAACTTGGAGAATTGCTCTTCCTATTTGTCCTGGCTAGGATCTGCTTTTTACTAATATCAATCATCTTTTTTTTTTCTCTTTGATGACTTATTGTGGTTTCCAATTTCAATTCAACGTTTTGGATTGGACTCCCTTAAATTTTATTTAGATTTTTCTACGATTCTATTTTTTTTTTCAAAGATATCGAGGGATCATTCATAAAAATACAAAAAATTATTTTATTTTATTATTTTGCTCATCAAACAATCCATTGGGGTAATAACAATCAAATAAACTATAGCTCCCAAGTTTTGAATATAATTCCTGTCTTAGATTTACATATATAATCTTTAAATGTACACATAATTCTGACGGGGACAAACTTATTTAATGTTATGGCTTTTCTTTGTTGTCCTCAAGGGACATGACATGATGATAGAGAGATCATAATATACACAGTAGATCTTGAGTTCGGGTCAGAATATGTATTTTTTGTGAGAATTTAATCTATCACCAGTATTATTAAGCCCAACTCAGTCACGCAAATTAACTCTTAACCCATCAACCAAGACTTTAATCTAATTTATTTTCAAATATAATAAAAAAATGATTTATAACATATGAAATAGTCTTACATGATGAGGCGTCATTTGTTTTTTCTTTAGTGAAAAAAAAAAACCATATCCCTTCTCGGCTGTCTTATCTAATGAACTTGGATTTACAGCTAGCGACACCAAATTAAACAAACACCAAAGAACAAAAGGAATTAAATAATAATATTCTTAGATGGAGCCATAGGGACGAGTGAACAAATACTTTTTTTTTATTCACATGTTTTTCCAAGAATCGGTCTCGTAATTTCATGAAAGTGTACGAAGAAGATTATCATAATATAATATGATCCCACCCTCTCCAAATTAGTTTTCTTACAGATTTTAATGCTTATCCACAATGCTACGTGTATATCTATATATATATAAATAGGTAGGAGTCAGACTATATACAAAAAAAAAAAATACATCAAATCAAATGTGAGGTGTGTGTATTTAAGAGTGTACTAGAGGTTATTTTTTAAGATTAATTAATGTAAAAAAGGAAAATCAGCAGTAAAATAGTTGAATATTTATTTTGTGAAATGACAATGAGCATATAGGTGACAAAAGAATTGAATAGAAAATTGTTGATTGAAAGAAGCCCATGCAAATCCCCCCTTTACATCCGATTCATTCCCTGGAGCCAAATTAATTATATCCTGAAGTGGGTCCCATTGCTCAAGCGTGATATACCAGACCTCACGTGAGCAGGATGCCGCTCCCGTCCTCGTTTTGATTTGTTTTTTAAGAATAAAAAAAAATCCCACAGCGTTTCTCTCTGGGGCGGTCTTTGTAGATAATGTGGGCCCCGTCACTCAATGATTCCACGAGGCTGATGGAGGAAAGGTATCGATTCTGACAGAAAGTGCGAGTGCCACCTGGCTGCTTCTACGCTCCATTGCTTACTGTTCTGAATTCTGATGGAAGAATTTTAAAAATTGTTTTGGAGTCTGTCCTTTAGATAAATCGAGTCATCTAGTGGATCTACCCACGAGATTATTTGGGTTTCTTAAGATCAGTATTCATTATGGTTTGAAAAAAGAAAAGAGAAACTAAAATTAAATTAATTTTAAAATTAATAGTTTGGGGGACCAGGTCATTGACGAAATTAATTTAATAGCTATTATAAATTTAATATCTATGATTTTCTCCGCTTAAATAACACACAACCTTTTTTTTAAAACATACTGAATGATATATTTTTATATACCGATACAATAATATATTGGATGATATTTTATTAAAA
Organism: Salix brachista; assembly: GCA_009078335.1. Classification (NCBI taxonomy): domain Eukaryota; kingdom Viridiplantae; phylum Streptophyta; class Magnoliopsida; order Malpighiales; family Salicaceae; genus Salix; species Salix brachista. The sequence continues at coordinate 10,048,989 of CM018589.1, read as the reverse complement.
TACTGAGGCTATAACATATTAGAGTAACGCATTTTAGCCTATCAAAAGATTGTGATAATCCTATATAAATAAAATCAAAATAAATTATGAATATCAAACACTAATGACCCTATTGTTAAAAATAAAATAAAATAAATAAAAAAATAATTATCTGAGTCAATTGTGGTTAATTATGATAACTCTATGTCAAGAAAAGAAAAAAAAACAATAATTATAAAACTCATTATCCAATCAATCTATTATTAAAAGGATGAAATAAAGAAATCAGTTAAAAACACAAAAAAAGAAAACTCAAGTTAACTCGAGTTAATCTGCTAAATATGCAATATATTTTATGAGACCATGATAACTTTATAAAAAAATTTATGAAGTTCTGCTTTAAATAGATCTCATTTAAATTCAACAAAAAATTAACGAGATCAAGATAACTTTATGTAAAAAAATTATAAATTTTATTCATAGACAATCTAATATTATAATATAAATATAAAAATAAATAAAATAGATGGAGGGTGAAACACACACACATATAAAATCAACACATCCTGTATATGAAAAAAAAAAAACTTGTATTTTTAATATATAAAAAATAGTGAAATCAATCTTACCTAAATAATTCGATTTTTTTCTTTAAAGAGCAATTCAACCTCGATATCCAATCAGAGAAATACATGATTTGTACCAGAAGAAGAAGAAGAAGACGACGACGACGACAAGGTTTCACTGAGGATGTCAGTACTATCATCAGGTTAAGAATTTAGAGGAGAAAAAGAAAGGACAGATGTTAGGCAGGCGTGACATGATATTTGAACTATTTTTATCCAATTAAAAGTCCATGATTGTACGGTAGACGCGTGCAGCACTGAGCGAGCTGGACGCAACAACAGCCGCTAATGCAACCAAGAAAAAACACAGGAAAAATAAAAAACCATCCGTGACTTCTGGGGTGCTCTTTCTATGCTGGAGGTGTTGTTTTGGATTGAGTTTAAATATTTCTATAAAACAATTATGAGTTTTAGATTTTTTTAATGTTTAAAATAAAATATATATTATTTTAATATTTAAATAAAAAATCTTATTCTGCAATCCGAGACATCCACCGGAGATATTTTTGGACTGCATTTTTAAAATATATATTTTTTAAAATAAAATAAAAATCATTTAAAAAAAAAACATTACCAAATTTCAGAGCAAATTTCAATAAGCATTCGGACCCGCCGCGTTTCTTTTGCAAGAACCCAGGTGGCAAAGCATTCAAAAGTCAAAAAAAGAACCTTCCTCTCTTTTTTGAGTTTCTGCATAGGAGAAAAGAACAATTCATTGGGTAAACTATTTATTGTATTATATATATATATATACACATATTATTTTTCTTATTTTATTAAATATAAAATATTCATTCCTCACTTATACATCCAATAATTCTTACATTGCATGAGCATTAAAGATAAAAATAAAAACCTCGACTCGTTATTAAGTTTTGATTCCGTATTGAGAGGGCTAGCTTAAACTTTTCGAAAAATATGAGGACGGTATCCATAAACTTTAAACCATGGTGAATTTGTTGGAGAAGGTATCAAAATATATATGGCCGAGAGTTTGCTTTCACTATTCAATCCATTCTAGTATCTTGGTTTTTAGATTTCTCAGATTCGATCCTTGTAGTTTTACTGAAAGATAATTCTGATCCATTATGTTTTATATTTTATAGATTTGGTCCTTGAAGTTTCATTAAAAGTTTAGTTTGGTCTCTCAATCTTCATAATTTGCATAATGCTCTCTTCATTTTTCATATTTTTCTCATTATTGCTCGTATATTTATTTACATTTTATATTTCCTCCAAGAATAGGTGCGCAAGCTCAAACTCCCTTGGTGCTTTTTAAATGACCTTTCAACGTTTTTTAGAATTAACTTTATAAAGTAATTTTTTAAGTTCCACACACACGTATTAAGTAGTTAGGAAGATAATTTGCGAGCATTCTAAGGAGGCAACTCTACACGTGCCAACCGTGTGGAGGCAGTAGATATCCACCTGCTCCCTACTAATTCACCGTTATGACCGAGTAAGCCTATCTGAGCTGTAAAGCTAAACCACACACGTGTTGTCGTTTCGTTTCGTTTCGTTCTGGTACAATTACTGCTTATTTATATTTCTTTCTATTATTTATTACCCCTTGATCCACGCAATTATTTTATAGTTATCTCTGTAACTAAATAAATATATTCGTCTTTCCTCTTTTAGGGTAACCCACAAGATAAGCTTCCGGGTGTCTACCAGAACCATTTACGACATTGATTGCTGTGATCCTATCTTCTTATCTCTTTAGATGATCAGCTTCGTCCCAGGAAATATAAATTCAAATTGACTATCGAATATTAAATAAAAGATGATTATTCTATCAACTAATTTGATTTTAAATTTATCTAGTTAAATTTCTTATTCTAAAAACACTACTTTTCTTGTTTTTTACATCATAGCCATAAAAAGATTATTTTGTTTTGCAATAATGTAATAGCAATTGAATATATTATTTTAAAAATAAATTAATGAAATCATTCGATGAATTTTATTTTATAATACACTTTTATGGTAATGTACATAAAATTTTCCGATAATAATAGTAACATTCTAGCAATTCTTAGTTAGTAACATTCTAATAGTTATTTATACTATTCATTTTAAATAAAAAATAGATATAATTAGATGGAAAAAAAGTAGGGCATGTTTTTTTTTTTAAAACTAAATAATTAAATATCGCTATTTTTTTTAATTAATATAAAATTCTCTATAATGTACTTGTAATTTGAAATACACTATTTAAATAATTGCACGAAATTGTTTTCAAGCTTCGAATTTTTGCTGGTGCTAACAATTAAATTAAACCACGTGCTCTCTTTATTTATATCTCAATTCAGTAACCTACAAGGCCAGAAAGTAACCGGCTATTATCGGTAAACAAATGAAAAGAAAAGCCAATAGTCAGCTACTGTCCAGTACTGAACAGTCTCCAGTAGACCCCATCATAAAATAACCTAAAGAATCAAATCTCGACCGTCGAATTCACCTCATTGTTCACACGTATAAATACATTTTTCAAGCCTCTCTCCTTCGTTCTTATCCATCTTTGATTTTCTTTCCTGGATACAGAGCTCTCTCTCTTAACTATAATGGAAATTAAATCAATCTGTCTATATTTTCTCTCTGTAATCATTCATATAAACACAAATCTCCCCCGCTTTCTTCATCTTCATTATCAACCAGCCTAAAACCAGCGTTCTTGGGTTCTTTTTTTTTTAGCGTTCTTGAATTATTTTTTTGGTTTCTTGATTCGCAAAGAAAATGATTACACAGTCCTGTAAAGACAGCTTGGGCATGATTTCGGTTAATGATTTTCGTGGACTGGAACGGATCCCTTCTGTAATGAATGAGCTTGGAGTTTTCTCAGGTTCCGAGGTTGGTGATGAACATGGTCAAGGTCCTGTCGCGTCCAAACAGCGAAGGATCATTGTGGCAAATCAGCTTCCAATAAGAGGGTACCGAAATGAAGAAACAAAAGACTGGTGTTTTGAATTTGACAAGGATAGTCTTGTTTTGCAGTTAAAAGACGGGTTTCCTGGTAATACAGAGGTTTGGTACGTGGGGATGCTGAAGGTTGATGTTGAAAAGGAAGATCAAGAAGAGGTTGCACAATTGATGTTTCATAAGTTTAGATGCGTTCCTGTTTTCTTGACCGTTGATCAAAAGAACAAGTATTATCATGGCTTTTGTAAGCACTATTTATGGCCTTTGTTTCATTATATGTTGCCTTTGTCGCCTAGCCATGGCGGTGTACGCTTTGATAAGTCGCTTTGGGAGGGTTATATAGTAGCTAATCAATTGTTTGTAAACAAAGTGGTTGAGATTTATAAGCCTGATGAGGATTCTGTTTGGGTGCATGACTATCACCTTATGGTGTTGCCTAGTATCTTGAGGAGGAGGTACACTAGAGTTCAACTTGGCTTCTTTTTGCATGGTCCATTCCCATCATCTGAGATATTCAGGACCATACCTGTCAGGGAGCAGATTTTGAGGTCTCTTTTGAACTGTGACCTTATTGGGTTTCAGACTTTTGATTATGCTAGGCATTTCATGTCTTGTTGTAGTAGGTTGCTGGGCATTGATTATCAGTGCAAAAGGGGTTACATTGGTCTTGATTACTTTGGTAAGACTATCAATATAAAGATCTTGCCTGTGGGAATTCATATGGGACAGCTTGAGTCGGATTTGAATATGGAGCAGACTGCTACTTTAGCCAAACAATTGAAGGAGAAATTTAAAGGGAAAGTTGTGATGGTTGGTGTGGATGATCTGGACATGTTTAAAGGTATTAGCTTGAAGTTTTCAGCGATGGGGAGACTTTTGGAAATGCACCCGGAATTGATAGGGGGCGTGGTATTAGTCCAGATTGCCAATCCGGCTAGAAGTCAGGGTAAGGATGTGCAAGAAGTCAGATTTGAGACCAGTGTCATTGCTCAACAGATCAATAGAAAATATGGTAATGAGGGTTATGAGCCGATTGTTTTTATTAATGATCCATTAAGCGCTCTAGAGAAAGCAGCATACTATGCGATATCTGAATGTTGTGTGGTTAATGCTGTTCGGGATGGGATGAATTTGGTTTCATATAAATACACTGTTTGTAGGCAGGGCAGCCCTGTTTTAGACAAGGCATTGGGGATTAATGAATCGGATCAAAGGAAAAGTTTCCTAATTTTGTCAGAATTCATTGGATGCTCGCCGTCTCTCAGCGGGGCATATCGTGTCAATCCCTGGGACGTAAATGCTGTGGCTGATGCCATGTATGTGGGTATCCACATGAAGGATGAAGAGAAACACTTGCGCCACGAGAAGCACTATAATTATATCAGCTCTCACGATGTTGCTTTTTGGGCGAGGAGTTTTGATCAGGACCTTGAGAGAGCTTGCAAAGAGCATTATCTCAAGAGGTATTACAATGTCGGATTTGGTTTGAATTTCAGAGTTGCTGCCGTGGGAAAGAATTTCAGAATGCTTACGGTTGAAACGATTGTTGCTGCCTATAACAGTACGAACAGCCGGCTAATCCTTTTAGACTATGATGGCACTATGCTGCCAAAATCTGCTGTTGACAAAACACCCAGAAACGAAGTCATTTCGATCTTGAATTGCTTGTGCAGCGATCCCAAGAACACTGTTTTCATTGTGAGCGGCAGAGGAAGGGATCCTCTAAGCAAATGGTTCTCTCCATGTGAGAAATTGGGCATTTCAGCTGAGCATGGTTACTTTACTAGGTATAGCCTTCTGTGTTTCATTAGCTTATTTGATGCATGGGATTTGGGTGTTATCTATTTTAGCTCTTGACGATCTTGTTTACATTTAGGTGGACAAGGGATTCTCGATGGGAGACTTGCTCAGTCGCAGTGGGTTGTGATTGGAAAAAGACTGTAGAACCTGTCATGGAGGTGTACACAGCGACAACTGATGGATCTTTCATAGAGCACAAAGAAAGTGCAATAGTTTGGCACTACCAAGACGCAGACCCTGATTTCGGCAGCTGCCAGGCTAAAGAGCTTCTTGATCACTTGGAGAGTGTCCTTACTAACGAGCCTGTGGTTGTTAAAAGGGGCCGACAGATTGTTGAGGTGAAACCGCAGGTAATGAAACATACTGAACTATTTTCAATTAGTACTCTGAAATAAAACAGAGAAAGATGTGTTTCTGAATTTCATTAGTCACTGAAGTTCAGATGGAGAAAGAAATTTGCTTTATGAATATGAAATTATATGGGCCGTGGTTATTTTGGTACAACTGTATTTGTAGTATTTGCAGTTTGTCTACTGTTACCATACGATACTATGTCTGCTGCAAAATGAAAGAAGTTGTTTTGTAGTTTTATCATTCTATCTTTGCATATTTTGCTGTCACTCAAGAGGCACCTGCACTTTCAATCAATTTCGAGCAGGATTTGGTTGTTTCATAAACGGGAAGTTGGGCTGTGATTCTTGACTTCACATATAAATCTGGTGAAGCCGGGTTATTTATCCTTGGCCTTTCTTTTTTGGTGAATTTCAGGGAGTAAGCAAAGGTATTGCTGTTGAAGACCTTATCTCAACCATGCGAAGGAACGGCAAATCACCGGATTTCCTATTCTGCATCGGCGATGATCGGTCAGATGAGGACATGTTCGAGAGCATCGCAAGACTTCTTGACAGTCCATCATTGCCACCCATTGCAGAAGTGTTTGCCTGCACTGTTGGTCATAAGCCAAGCAAGGCAAAATACTATCTTGATGACACGCCTGCTGTCATCGAGTTGCTTCAAGGCCTTGCTACGGCATCAGCAGGACCAAAGGTTACACATACTCTGGAAGAAGATGTCTAAAATGATCATAGGGAAACATAAAACTAGGAAAACATGGCCATGAGTTTGGAGCTTTGCTCCATTTGTCTCGTCCATGTTAGGAGGGAAGGTATTGATTTAGGGCTCTAATCAAATGATACATCAAGACATGTATAGCACATAGCCTACTTTTACGACCACAGGTTCATCTTATAATTCAGTTTTTAAAACTTGCAGAGATGACAGATTCATGTTCTTTCCTTATTTTGAGGTCAAATTTTCGTTTCATGACACATTTTTTCCCCTTCCTGTTCCTTTAATTCCCCCCCTCATTTTCTGAAGATACAATCTGTGACACAAGAAGAAAACATATATTCAATCAGCTGTAGATTTCAATTTTTAATTATCAAATCATGAGATGTCCTGCTCTGTGCTGCAACCATATCTGATGTAATTTTCAGGAATCTTGGATAAATGAATGAATTTGTGAACCAGAAAGAAAGCAGGCCTGATCTCCTTTGTCAATAAAGAAGCTCCTATCATCCCTGTCCATGGCAAAGATCACCTGCAAAGCTGCGTGATCCCTGGTATAATCCGTCTCTGAAAACTACGCTGCATAGACTTCTCAAACAAATTGCTAAACTGGAGGAAAAGTTATGACAAGAAATTTAGAAAGATCAATTAACGTTGATGGTGATGCATAGATTGACCTCTTCCATAATTCCAAGGCTGGATAAAGAGTCAAAGACCATGCATTCAGAATTCATAATTTTCCATGGTTTTGCTTTTCTGAGACTGTCTATCCACGACATCATGCTCCTGTGTGTCTGAATTATAGACTTCCTAAGTTTATATGATTTACTTGCAAGCCTAGCATTGCATTTTTCCAAAACATTACATTACATGACTAGCTTGGCCTTGTTATAGTCAAATCTCACAAGAGATGGCCTTCATGTCATTGGAAGATTCTGTCCTTGGTCAACTAGATTGCAGTTCTATCGTTGTTCAAAATCCAAGCTAGCAACCCCACCCACCCACCCACCCTGCCTCGTCACATTTGAAGTTCAAGAAGCTTCATGCATGTCCACCTTCGCAGCCTGATCTTGAATTGTGTAATGATTAATCTTCAACTTTCGTGTTCTCCATTTTCTTCATCTATCAAAGATTGTATGCTGCGCTGTGTTCTTTCAAAGCCAGATGCTAGAAACATTTTATTTTCTTTGTTTAACCACTTTGAACAATCAAATTTTCTTTCTTCTATTATTACCGACCAATTATAGACAAACTTCTCGGCCTTTACTTCATTTCACATGATTGTTCTTGACAGTTTTCTCCTTTCATGTAACGTAACTCTTGAATTCTTGATGCCAAGAAATAATGATTCTTGTTGCTTTCATCATTATGATCTGGAAAATTGTAAATACATGCCTTTTTTTATTCATTTATCTGGGATTCAATGACTGGATTTGTAGATCGCTTTCTTTTACAGAAGATAGATCAGATCATGAAGGTACTGTCTAATGTTATTTTACAAAATATATTTACTTGAAAATAAATTAATATATTTATTTTATTTTTAACATCAATATATTAAAACAATCTAAAAATACAAAAAAGAAACTCGATTTGTTTTTGAAAAGCATGTCCATGCAAATGTAAACAAATATGCATCTTTTTTCTGCAGTGCATGTGCTTGATATCATGGTGAATGAGTCATTTTATGGCTGTCTTCGATCGGCTTCAAAGCTTCTTACTTTTAGGGCTTATGAGAGTTGTTACCGGCCCAATCCTAGTCTAAGCTATTCACCATCATATCTCATAAGCTAAATTAGTAATTTGTGAACCTGTTTTGCTATGTGTTTTAATAGTGTATTTGAAGGAAAAATAATTTCTAAAATATTTTAGTATATTTATATACAAAATATTTTAAAAAATAACTCCAATTACACTCCCAAACAGACACGTAGTATGTAAGGGCACCCCGACTATCTTTTTAGTTCGCCAATTATAGACTTGCTTTCTGTTTGTTGACATGCTCAAGGTCAATGCATTTATTTTTTAAAATACACAAAGTTAATACAAGATACCATTTTAAATTCATTTAAAAAGAAATTTTAAGTGATTATTTTTTTATGGCAAAATGAGCAACAATAATAATTGTTTTATAACCCTTCTTAGGTGAGTCCAGAGATATTTGGTTCAATAAGAAGTCACCATTTATTATTATAGTTCTTAAAAAGTTTTTATGCAATGAACTGAATGTGTAAGAGAAATGTATTAATATCCTTAATATATCTTACCTGAGATAAGTTGCATCGTTTTTTATTTATGATTTCTATGATCTGATGATGTTTGTATTTCTATTAGTATATCTATTATGACATCGTTATGATGAACAAAAACTAGTTCTTGATCAAGAGCTTAGTTTAAAAGATGTTTGAAAAATAGATCTATCCATAACTTATGCACTACAAATGAACCAAAGATAAAAATTGAAGTGATTTTTTTTTTCTATTTTCTATTTGGTATTTAAAATTTTCATGACTTGTATCATTAGGACATGCATTGAAATATTTTTTATTATCATTTAGACTTATTTTAAGATAAATATGAAATTTTTAAATGTTACATCATTCACATAATATTTTTAATTATCATGCTTTTTTACTATTCAAAACGACATTGTCTTTGAGTTTTAAGTTTTTAATTAAGGTAGTAGATCCAAAGACAATTTGATCTTTTAACTTGTAATATCTTTCAATTGCATCCTTAATTGACTATAAACTTTTAATTTTATTCAATATGGTCATTGTAGAACTTCAATGTCAACCTTATATTTGTATTTTTTTTATATAGTTTTTGGATTTATGCAATTTAACCCTTAGTTGACTATTAAACTATTAATCCTCTTCAATTTCACCATTGATTTCAACCAATTAGGTCTCTAGGGTTCATCCTCTTTTACAAAATGATACTTGACTATGATTTTTTTTAATTTAACCTTTAGTTGACCCTAAACTTTTTTTTTTTTTTTAATTTTCCCATAATTTCAATCATTGACTTGATTGAAAATAAATGTCATCTTCTAAAATTTCAAAACTATCAATTGAGCCCAAATTGGGCTCATAAACTTAATTGTCACCAATTAATTATCTAATAAAATTAATTTGATCCATTTGGAGTATAATTAATTCTTCCACCTAATTAAATATTTAATTGGACCCAAATAAATTCTTAACCACTTAGTTTGTGTCATGATTAAATCAAATCGTCCTATTAAAAATCTAATTATTTTTTTGGACTTAATTTGTATGCAGATTTATCTAATAATAATTTATTTTGACTCCAATCTGTATTGTCTTTCCAACTTGATTTTTCCATCACGCGAACCTTTTTTTTTTGTTTTAATTTAAAAAATAATCCAGTAATGAGTTATAATAGATGTGTGCATGCATTCATCGAACATCATCAAATCAAATCGATGTTTTATAATTAACACATAACATATTGCTTAGTTAATAATATTTTATATTAAATATTTATATTATCACCAAAACATAGTAAAAACATCCATTTACTCATCGTTGAAGCAATATTAACAACAAAACATGAGTATAAATTGTATAATAGCTTAGTTAATTCTATAAAATGTTATAAGCAGAATGGCAACATGATTCCAAGAAAAAAGAATAGAGAGATGAAAGGAAAATAATTTAGAAGCATTGAAATTGGGCCTATGATCCAAATAAACTATGGGCTTAGAAAAACAATCTTAACCTCTAATGTTCCGACTGGGATCAAGTTCAGTGTGAACACCACTTTTTCCCTGTCAAAAAGAAGACAACAGTGTCCGAATCGGGACCCGTTGGGGGAGTGATTGGTGGTGATGGTAATTAAAATCTTAATTCTGATTTAACAAATATTACCGGGTCAAACTTCCTTGACTAAACAACAGTCTCGTATAGTTCCTCAGTTTGACACGATTTATTCCCAGCTAAGAATAAACAAAGCTTAAAAACAAAAATTCCCAGTCTGTTAAACTCAGTGATTGTCTGATCTCTCATTTTCAAGGCTCGAAAAAGAGCATCAACCATATCTATCACTTACCCATCTCCAGCTAACACTCTTTGCGGCTTCAGCAGCTCAGATTTGTTCGTGTACACCAACAAATTTCATGGGTTTGTTGGGGTTTTAGAGAAAAATCAGATTTTTATTTTTTCTAGCTAATGGAGTTGAAGAAGGAGAAGCTTGTAATGTAAGTTTTTTTTATTGTTTTGTGATCTTGCTTTTGTGGGTTCTGTTTGTTTCTCTGCAACTGCTTTGTTTGGTTGCTGATACCCTGAATTCCTGCTTTACCGGAGGCTCGTAGAACTCTTCTGCATAGGCGGGGTTTAGTCCTTACAGTGAGGTGATAACAAGTTGATGTGAATTTTGTGATTTTTTGGAATATATCTATAGTTTTGCTCCATAGTAAAGAACAGTTGCTGTTTTTAATTGTTCAGGTGTTGATAAAATTATTAAAGTTTGGATCTTTCATTATTTGGTTGCCGGGGAGGCCAAGATCTTTTGTTTCATTTGGTTGAAGTAAACTTTAAGCTTTAATATTCTAAAAGCTAAATTAATTATTGGAATCAACAGTTTATTCGCTCAAGTTCATTTCTTGACAAGTATACTTCTGTTCCTAGGTGAAATGTTAATTGGATTGCGTTCTCAGTTTGGTATTTTCTATTAACAATTTGGTTCAACAATATGTAGGTTTTATTCCGATGGAAAACATGACAAAGAAATCCTTTGGGGAAAAAAGGACCCGATACGCTTAGAAAAGTCATCTTCTGTTGACAAGGTCTCATCTTCATTGCTAAAAGCAGACAATATGATTGTGGGTGGTAGAAATAAACTCAATGGCAATTCCAAAATTGGAAGGTCTGAGGTGTTTCCAGAGGACCTTGCCCCATGGCGTCAGAGAATACTTGACCCTGGAAGTGATATTGTATTACGATGGAACAAGATTTTCCTTTTCTCATGCTTAATGGCACTTTTTGTTGATCCGTTGTATTTTTACTTGCCCACTGTTGGAGGGGAAGGAGAATCTTCATGTGTGAATACAGACTTTAAGTTGAGAATTGTTGTGACCTTTTTTCGAACTATTGCGGATCTTTTTTATTGGCTGCACATGCTTATTAAGTTTAGGACTGCTTATGTTGCCCCAAGCTCTCGTGTATTTGGAAGGGGCGAACTTGTCATGGACCCAAAGAAGATTGCGAGGAGATATATTAGGTCTGACTTCTTCATTGATCTCATTGCTACTCTGCCTCTCCCTCAGGTATCCCTTTTTAATAATTGATGCTCTACAGTTTATGCACGCTTCACTCTGTGTTCCTTGTTGATTCAATTTGACTAGTGGTCAAAGTAAAATAGACGGATAATTTGGAGAGATGTAGAATGCTCTGACAATGATACTCACCACATGAACTTGATTTTAATTTTTAAATAGCATAGCTTTTCTACCTTGAATATGAATCTGTGTTAGTTACTTGCATGTTATAGATGTTAAAGTCAGAAACATTTAACTCAAGGATTTTATCTATAATTCGATAGGGTTCTACTTTATGCACAATATATCAGAGGCTTCAACTATTGACAACCAATGGGCCCCTTCCATTTGAAGAGAACAAAACTCATGTACAAATTAAACAAACTGTATAGGATCATCTACATATAAAGAATGCCCTGAATGATGCAATTTACTCAAATGGAGTTGGTTTCATACGCTCATTATTGACAGTTATATACATATTGTAGAAATTAACATATATGTCTCCTACCTTAAAATCTCTGAACTTTCTAGAAGTGGTCCTCCCATAGAGGAAGTCTGTTCCACACCTCAAGGTATGGAGAAGTTGGTTTTTATAAATGACCTCTGAAATTTAAGAGAAGCATAGGTAGTGTTATGTGGTCGAGTGCTGGCAGAAACAGAGAAACAATTATTCAGAAATTCCATTCTACATCTCTTCCAATGGAAAAGCTGTACTTATGTTGTCCTCTAGAAATTAGTACATTGTTAACCAGCACTGCTAGAGTTTTGTGAGCTACCTCTTTTATTTGATTTTGATGGATTACAAATAGGCATATGGTTCAGCCATGTGCATCATAAAACTCTAGCTGTGTCGTAGAGGAAATATGACGAAAAGCAGAATAGGTGAACTGGAAATATGTTTGGCTATGGGAATGATTTGATCTCAAAATATCTCATAAATATATATAATCCAAAATAGCGCAGGATGGGAAACGGAAACTATCAAAACCAAATTGATGGCGAGTTAAATTGCACGAGTATATGTAGTTTACCAAGGTAGTATGGGTTCTTTTATTTTCTTTGGGGAAGGGCGACTGGAATGTTTGTGGAGAGATCAGTTTTTTTTCAGGAATCCTAAGACTTGCAGCATTTTGGATTCCAAGATTAATAAATAGTGTGGCAGATGGTGTGAATAATAACTGAGCTTACAATGGGTATCATATGTTAACTTACCTGCTGTCTCTATTAGGCAAGCATTTAAGAGAGGAAATGGAAGAAACATAAACAAGCCAGAAAACCATAGACAATCATTGCATGAAGTAAAAAATTTACCCTCCCTTATGACATCTATCCGCGGATATTATTGCTTGCTTGTTTTTGAAATACATTCCTGCATCTGAAAACATTATGAAGGCAAGCCTGCTTAGCCTCCTCACCTGTACTATTTGCTAGTTTCAATTTGTAAATATTGAATTTTTTAGTCGTATCTGTTTCGTAAGCCTGGCCTATAAAAAAGGGAAGCACAATTGATTGAAATTTACTGCAGATTGTCATATGGTTCATTATACCAGCAACAAGAAGCTCTCGAACTGATCATAAGAACAATGCCCTTGCTTTGATTGTTCTGCTACAATACGTTCCCAGATTGTATCTCATTTTTCCATTGAGCTCAGAAATTATTAAAGCAACTGGAGTGGTTACCAGGACAGCTTGGGCTGGGGCTGCATATAATCTGCTACTATACATGTTGGCTAGCCATGTATGTTTGCTTTTATCTTCTTGTTGTCACACACTTGGTTTTTCCAGTGCTACAGCTTCATTATTTTTTATATTTATCTTTACTTCTCTTTTTTATGCAGGTTTTAGGGGCTTCATGGTATTTGCTATCAATTGATAGGTATACGTCATGCTGGAAATCGCAATGTAGAAAAGAAAATAGTCCTGCCAAATGCTTACTCACTTATCTGGATTGTGATACTTTCAACGATGGCGAACGCAAGGCCTGGGCAAGTGGTACAACTGTTTTCAAGAACTGTGATCCTGATAATGACATAACATTCAAATATGGCATATTTGAAAATGCAGTTAAAAAAAGTGCGGTGTCCTCCAAATTTATTGAGAAGTATTTGTATTGCTTGTGGTGGGGTTTGCAGCAGCTAAGGTATACATTTGCACACACCATACATTCAGAATTTTGTATCTCAATTTGGTTTCAATTTCATTGCATGATTGAATCTCATTAATGTTGTTCCAATTATTATATAGCCACAATTATGATACTAGAATAGAATATTCAATTTATTATTATTTTATTATATGGAAGAGGTGATATAGATATCCCAATGCTATCTTGCATTAACATGTACAATTGTCACACATCAATGTATTGATGTGGCTTTGAAAAAAGTTACTTTTTCTGACATCTACTTGATATATGTTACTGGTTTAATTAATTGATTTATTTAGATATAATTTGGATATAGTTTAATATATTGACAATTTAAGGGGAAAGGGTAACCTCATTCCTTGGGAATGTGCGTGCCTTGTAGTTTTCAGTAAGTTGAAAGAAGGAAGAAAAGGTCTCTTCTTCATCTATATATTGCTTGGAACATTGAGAATTGCCACAAATTTGGCCTTAGACTTCTCTTATGAACCACACCATCTGCACATGATGCGATAGGGAGAGAGTCATGGTCAAAGAAAAGTTTTGTTTAACTGGAAAGAAAGCATACTGGAACAAATATGTGGTCAAATTGAAGCGAAGGAGTGATAAAAGGGCAGTCAGGAGAGTAGACCTCCTCTTTACCCCATTCATCCCTGGACAGAATAATGTATGTTATGAAACATGTATTTAGACTGAAAAAAATAAATCCAAGCACATAGTTCAACTACGTACCACAAACAGAGGAGCTGGATGTTAGATTGAGTAAATGTTGTACGAGGAATGCTTTCTGGTAGCATTTGAATGGAAAATATCTGCTTCACTGTGTTGATTGATGGCCGGATATTCCCTATTCTTTTGGTTATCTGGAAGAAGTGGCCATACTGTAGTTTTTGGGATTAATTATGGCTTTTAATGTTTAGATTTTTTTATGATTTTAAAATCTAACCACTAGGTTGCCAACTTTGCAAAATCATACTGGGATACGACAAGATGCTTATTATTGTTGAATAGAGCATTTGATGTACCAGATAATTGACTGAATATTTGCTAATTTATTTTATTCTCTAAACTCAAAAATTAAATAACTTCTGTGAGCATGGTCTATGGTATCTGATGTCTGAACACTTTCTTATTTCAGTTCATATGGACAGAATTTGTCAACTAGCACATTTATTGGGGAGACATCATTTGCTGTACTCATTTCAATCTTGGGTCTTGTTTTATTTGCCCATTTGATTGGCAATATGCAGGTATCATAAGTGCTTTATTTTTTGAGTTTCCACCTCTCAATCTTCCAACTTGCTTTCTCTTTAACTTGTTTTCTCTTTTTGCCTGACATTTCCATTTCCTGGTATTTTTTTCTGAACTTTGAAGACATCTCTTCATGGCATTTGCTAAATTTCTCCTTTTCTTGTGCCTAAACTTGCTCCATCTTATTAGAACAAACAATATGCAGTATATCATCTTCAATCTTTAATTAGGAGGCGGGAAGGAAGGCTGTCAACTATAATTGATATTTAGTAATTTTCTTGTCTAATATGTCGAGGTACTTCTGGGACCCACTTGATGGTTTTCATGACCATGATGAACTTCATTTAGAATTCAGAAGCCATGCTACCACCTTCCAATATATGTCTTGACTGATTGACCTGCGATGAACCTTTTCTCTTCTTTGTCTGTCCTTGTTTACCCATTGCTTTAGTAAGAGATATGATATCATCTTGTCAGGTTCTATTTTAGTACCACTGCTAAAACCTTTTCACCCCTCGCTTCATAGGTTTGTAATTTTGGTGTTGCCTTCATCTTTCTGTCTCAACTAAATATTTAAAGAAACTTTTGAACAAACTTTAGAAAGCCAAATGGACCCCACTTATGTTATTCTTTTTTCTGTTACTTTAAAGAGCCTTTTTTCTTGTGCAAAGTCTTCAGTTGTTATCAAGATATTGCAAGTTGAAGGTGAATGAACAGTTTCTTCATGCAGAAGTTCTGAAGAATAAAGATCGCCTCTTTTAGTATTTCGTGTTATCCTACTTTGGTTGGATAATGATATACTGGCAGCATTTATATTTATTACTTTACGACCTGGTTTAATGATTTCATGTCTGTTTTATGGGGTAGACATATCTTCAATCTCTTACTGTGAGACTGGAGGAATGGAGACTCAAGCGAAGAGATACCGAGGAATGGATGAAGCATCGCCAACTCCCTGAAGATCTGAGGAAACGGGTTCGACGTTTTGTTCAATACAAGTGGCTTGCAACTCGAGGAGTCAGTGAAGAATCTATACTACGTGGCCTGCCTGCTGATCTTCGACGTGATATCCAGTGCCACCTATGTTTGGACCTTGTTCGACGTGTATGTCTTTATCTGAATATTTAATCTCTTAGAGTTGAAAACACTTGTGTATGTTTGTTTTTAGTCATTTCTACCCTGATATAGGGTGCTGAGCTGCATAGGTATTTCAGAGTGGCATTTCATGTTCTAGTTTGACTTTTGTTGTATATGAGCCTTCTTGTCTGATTTGAGCATGGGTTTCTTTCTTTATTATACTCAATCATTGTGAGGTCCTGAATGCAGTTTTCCACTACAGTATCAGGGAATTATACTAGATGGACTTATGTCAAGTAGAAAATTATCAATATGTTCAATCAAATGCATCTTTTGCCTATGAAATTCTGCTTTAGATATTAATTCTATTGTCTTGAATCTTGATTTTGATTCTGTCCATAATCTGATCATGCTTCCATAACTTGATAAACCTTGATTGGATATGTCAATCAATTCAGTGAGTTAGCATAATAACAATCCAATTGCTTTTCTTGTTTCTAGGTGCCTTTTTTCTCACAGATGGATGATCAACTGCTTGATGCAATATGTGAGCGTCTAGTTTCCTCCCTGAGCACTGAAGGCACGTATATTGTTCGCGAGGGTGATCCTGTGACAGAAATGTTATTTATTATTAGAGGCAGACTGGAGAGTTCCACTACCAACGGTGGCAGGACAGGTTTCTTTAATTCTATCATGCTGAAACCTGGGGATTTTTGTGGAGAGGAGCTACTTTCATGGGCTTTGCATCCAAAATCATCCCTCAACTTGCCATCATCAACAAGAACAGTCAAGGCTCTAAATGAAGTTGAAGCTTTTGCATTGAGAGCAGAAGATCTCAAGTTTGTTGCCAATCAATTCAGACGCCTCCATAGCAAGAAGCTACAGCATACATTCCGATATCATTCACATCATTGGAGGACATGGGCAGCCTGCTTCATACAGGCTGCTTGGCGCAGGCACAAGAAAAGGATGGTGGAAAATAATCTCACTATGTCAGAATCCTTCGCGTTGAATGAGAGAGAGGCTACTGAAACTGAGCAAGAGGACGAGGCACCCTTTTCAGATCATTCAAATCCTTCCCAGGCAAGACTGAACCTTGGGGTCACAATACTAGCATCCAGATTCGCTGCCAACACAAGGAGAGGTGCTCAAAAGATGAAGGATGTTGAGATGTCAAAACTACCGAAGCCCGAGGAACCTGACTTTACTTCCGACGTTGATTAGTGTTTGAAGCAGTCCAATACTTGATACCACCTGGTGTCTCTACTATGGTCAAATTAGTTTCAGATGCTAGTGAGGGAACTTTGCAGCTGATGGAGGCCAAGTTCTCACTCGTACACTACCCTAACGACTTTAATTTTTTAGTGGTTAAAAAGCTTGTCGTGGAGAGGGAGGAGAAAAGTGAGGTGGGATTGGATTTTCTAAAAGTGGCTAGTAATTGTATATTTTATTAGATTATGCCTTCATCAGAGGTGATTAATGAGCCTTGGAATTGGCTTGCACTATCCATCTTTCAAACTGGTCCCTGTACCCCTTTGGCTGTACCATTGATTTGCAAAAGACACTGACTTAAGCTTGTATAATTTGTATATTCGACCACTTCCTCTCGAGTATAACTATATATGATCAGGTATGTGCCAGTTCGTGCAGCGAGACAAACTTCAAAGTGCCATTTTTAATGGCGATCATGATCAATATATTTCAAGCAACAAATTTAATCCTTAAAATGCTCTGGCCTGGCATGTAGCGGAGAAAAGATGCCACCAACACTCGACCAAAGCCCATCAATCTCATTCGCTTGTGGGGTTATTTGGGCCCATGACTCTGATATGGGCTTCAAAACAACAGGCCCTAGAAAACTCGGTGTTTCGGACCAGGCCCTTTCATAGACAGAAAACTGTAGGCCAATTAAAGACCGTGCTTTGCAACATTATAGCCCTGGGCTGATCTTTTTCCCTGGAGAAGATATAGAGTTTGTGGCTGGGGATGTATCTGCATCACCGTACTTATTATTATTATTATTATTATTATTATTATTATTATTATTATTATTATTATTATTATTATTATTATTATTTAATTCTAACCCCACCCCTCTCTTTAGCAAATTCAATCGGGTATGGTTGAGATCTCTGCCTTTATTTCTTAGTAAATTAAATGTTTTTGTGTGCATTATCCTCTCATCTCTTCAATAAACATACTATTAAACTAATCAGGAGTGGATGCTGGCATCCGGGTATCAATTATGGAGAGCACCTTGGGTGATTTTTAATTAATTCCCTAGCTAACATATTTCTTATACCAGACAGAGTGGTCAATTTTCAAGGCCACTTGCTTGCATGGTCAAGTATTGAGCAAATTGGACCTCCCCTGAGTGCCCCCAACTACAAGTAATCATATTTTTTGGGGTTATTTTCATGTCTTAATATTAAAAATAAAACAATATTATTTAAATAAAAAAAACACTTTAAGAAGAAGAAGCTAGGGAATGCCCACATTATTTTCAAAGTGACCCACTTTGAATAATGGGAAGGAAAAGGTGAGGGTGAGAAATTAAAGTTGATAGAATTATTAAATCAATTCAATGAGAGAGAGAGGGAATTGTACACTAATTAATAGGCTGCAAATCCACGAAAAGAAGAGCAAGAAAAAGGTGAAGCCCGCTGCTGTCCCTTGCCTCTCTCTAAGTACTTTTTACATTTGTTTATTTAAATCAAATAAATATCTGCATTATATTTTGTTTGTATTTTACTCCCCATTTGTCCTCCACACCAAGCTCTCATAACCATTGTTATGAATTTCGTTTTGTTTCTATTAAAATGATTAAAATATTTTATATCAATTAAAAAAATAATATAAACACAACGTATTTTTTATTTAATTTTTAAATTTTAATCCGTTTTGAAAATTTTATCCAAATTTTAGTCGGAATGTTCTAATTTTATTCTGCTCGTTTCGTTTCAGCTAAATAATGTTTTTTTTTAAATAATAAATAATTTTTAAATATCAATCATATCTCTTAATCGTTAGATTGAGATGAAATTTTACGAGGAGTCTCTTGACATATTTTTATATTATGTTAAAATTTTAGAGCAATTAGAGAATGTAATGACATTGTGAGTTAATGATGATATTTTCGTAATATTATACATGTTCATAATTTTGTTCAGAAAAATCATTTTATTGTGTTTTTTTTAGATTAAATTGCACAATTTTAAATAATTTTATTTTTAAACTTGAACTAATTTTTTTTTAAATTAGTATATTTAATTATATATATACATAAACAGTATAACTCTTAAACAACGAGTCAAAATGCTTCGAAATCGAAACATTCTGTTTCAATTAAAAAAAAAACAGAATTAACAACCTTGATTTGAAACAAAAAAAGAAAAGTTTCTTTTTAATGGATGAGCTCGAGAAAGAAATAAAATAATCCACACTACCTATCCTTTTCCTCATACAATAAACCTTCAGATGCAGGCTCCACTTTTCAAAAGGTTGAAGGAAAAAGGAGATGGATTCAGTGTTAGCTTCGAAGACAATCCTTTTCTCTTGAAGGGTTTAGGTAATCTGAAGTGGGACATGGATTCCTTGGTGATATCGTGGTGGGGGCGGCATGCAGTTTATTATTTTAGGGTTTTTTTTTTATCTTTTATCTTTTTCTTTTGAGAGAACAGTACAACAGCAAAACAATAAGCAAAGTAGGTCGAGGCAATGAGCTGGGCTTGACATGCAAAGTAGGTCGAGAGTAGGTTAGAACCCTACTTGTGTTGGACAAAATTTGTCTTTCCTCTTTGAAATCTTTAGCTTTTTGTTGATTCCGAGCAATTTTCTCTATCAACTTCTGAATCTTAGTTGCATTTTACTTGTTTTATATATTAGGTTACTTCGTGTATTTTTTATATATTGTGGATCCCCCTCCAATGTGATTGAACAAAAGCTATAAATTTCAATTTATTTACTGAATTATGTTTTAAGATGGGATTTAATTATAAAGTAAAATTGAATTGAATTAATTAGAAACGTGCAGTCGCTTGTACTTGCGGGACATTAAAAATATTTTGAAACTTAGTCTACCATGTTAACAATAGCTAAATAAATAATATGGATATTATTCGACATAGTGACAAAACATACATGGGATGTTTTTTTTCATAATTAGTCTATTATGTTGACAAATATTTATGATGTTATGATGTTTAGTCAAATATGTTAATAGTAACTAAGAAATTGATATCACTATTAATTCATATAATAATAGACTTGTAAGATGTCATAAAAAGAAGAATTCTCTTTTCTTCAAGTCTTAGGAATGAATTCCTAACTCAATAATTATACTCAATATGAATTAAAATAAAAACTTCTCAAGCAATTTTGTCAACTATTCACAAAATATTTTTTATTTTGAGTAGATTTTTATTCCATGAACATATAAAACTTTCTACGGCGGGCGGGCGAAGTTTTTGTTATAAAATATGTCAATTTAATGTATATTTCTCTTTATTATATTGAATTTCTATTTTCCAATATTTATGGGTATTGGATAAGCATCAAGAAAACCAATAAATGTGGAACACACATGAAAGGCTGGAGTCAAAAGGACTTCATTTATATTGATGGAGGCATGAATGTCTTCCAATTTGATATTACAATGTATTTCGTCTACATTCAATTCATTGTCTCCCTAACAAGTTGACTTGTGATTTGCCTATTAACTAGTCGTGGATATGCTGTGGTGTTTTGTTTTTAATAATATTTAAATGTTACAAATATGATTTAAAAAGGATGAAATTTTGTAATTTAGATAGTAAATTTGACCAAGTCAAATCAATTCTATTTTAATTAGATGGTAAAAAAAAGATTAACAATAGCCAATAGATTTTTTTTTTAAAATAATCACGGTAATATGAGAAAGCAATATTTTTCTAAAGGAGAAAAAAATATGTAACTCTATTCTATTAAATATACAAGGACAAAATTGAGTAAAAAATTATATAAAAAATAGTCTAATTCAACTTGGATCAACATCATAAACATGTTACCTATATAATAAGAGTCGAGTTAACCCGTCGACAATATGTTTAATATATAAATGGAAATATCAATGGGATTTAGTGGGAATTTTGTTTTTTGGACGCGCTCGTCAGTAAAATAATTATCGACGGACAATGAGTTTAGATATCGATAAATATTTATCTAGGGAAAACTATTAATAATGATTGTGTGTATGTTAATGTCATTGTTCACTTTTTTATATTCAATAAAATAATCTTCACTAGAAATCGTGGATGGAATAAGACGTGAAAAATTAAAATCATCAACTTTTTTATCAAGAAATAAAAAGGGTTGACATCATACGATTATATAAAAGAAAAGAAAAGAAATGCATATAAAAAAGCTAAATTAATCATTCCATCAAATTATGGATTATACGAGTGAGTAAACAATATCTGAATCAGTGGAAACTTTAAGCAATATAAATATTTACTTTCACGTCACCTTCGACGTGAAGAGTCAAACTATCCAGTTTTCACTGTTTAGAAGACACTCGCACGCGCGCACACGAATTTAGATGATGATCTTAAATGAGAACACATGCACTGCAAGCTTGATGTTAACTACTTAACTTAGCTCCAGTTGATCTACGACGAGAAGCACGCCATTTTTGTCAGCATTAGTGGCATCTTGACTTTTTTGACACGGAAAGAGGAAATAAATGTCTTTATTTATCATAAATGCATTAATTGGGCGGCATTTCCTTGACACAGATGCGGAAAATATATATACATAATATATATGGTTTGACAATCTGGGCCTGCATTCTTTTGCATTTTTCACCATCCTGGTTGGCACAGAGAGGATAATCATTCTGAGAAACAGGGAAGGGAACGGCTACTGTAGCTAGCTTGCCCTGCCCTGCCCCGCCATGAATATATGTTGCCAGCTGCTTAAAAACCTCCTGTACAGAGAACGCTTACTATATGCAGAAGACTGCATGGAGCTAGAGGTGGGTAGTTTCCATTCCCAGAATCCCAATTTGGAACGAAACCAAATTTCATGGCGGGTTGAGCTTGTAATTTACTTCTCTTTCCTCTTATGGAGGCCTGTGATCGACAGGCGGATGGGTGCTGTGCTATCTCGTGTCTCGTACATTTTACACCCGCTACTGTGCTCTAACAATGCGAGCTGTCTCGTTTTCTCCTTCTGGTAATATTTCGGACCGGAGCCCAGGCCATGAAAACAGAGGCACTGCGGGGTAAATTTATTTCCATCATACTAGCTAGCTAGCGAAAGATATCCTTCCCAGAATTACTTGGAGGTATAAGATGAAACTCTGTATAAATCACTGGAAAAAAACTGTTTCATCAATTAAATTATTAGCACTTGCAGAATGTCACTTTCAATGGTTACCGTTAAATTATTGTGGGGAGGGGGGTAAAATAAAAAAAAATAAAAAAATGAGAAAAAAACAGGAGGAATGCCTCATTTTTATTAATCATGGTCCACGTAAACAATAAAATATTTATATCTATGACAAAATACTATTAAATCCTATAACGGAAAAAAAAAGCATATAAAAGAACTTAAAGAAAAGTGAGACATTGCTGCCTAAGGATTCCGTTAATCTATCAACATCTCCCTCTTCTTCTAAACAGCTTTCTTTTCTTTACCCCTCTCAACCGTTTTCACCGCCCGCCAAAAAACAGTCGAGCATATTTACATCTGTACCCAACAGAAACAAGGAATTGCCAACACTATATATCCATTCACCTTATCTCAGCTACGAGTGTCCCTGGTTCACAATCCATCAACCACCACTCTGATGCTACTTGGCAGCCAATCACCGTGGCTACGGCTATCAGAATCGGTATCAGGCTCGAGCCGGATGATCGCGGATTCGTTGGCACATATAGATAGCTGTAATTTGAGCTGGCGCAAGCTTGGAACCAATACGTTGTCAGTCCATTCTTCTAAGCCTGTTCGGGCTAACCATATCCCACCAACAATTTTTTCCAATGCCTCGTCTTGGATTTCAATCTGCATCTGATTGCTGAAGATGGTCGAAAACTTCTTGGTTATAGAATTTGAAATGTCGTGTCTAATGGAGCTGAAATCTGCATGTTTGAAGACAAAGTGGTCGTCCACTAAATTGAGCAGCTCTTTAGAGACCGATGAAGTTGCAGATGTCAACAGTCTGTTATTTAGGACATCTTCATCTTCATGATCAACTGTAAGATCACTTGAATTGTGTGAGCCATCTGCTTTATCATCCCCTGTGTCGGCAGTTTCATTCAAGTCGAATGCTAGTGCTGTTCCTAAGTCGGTCCTTGGCTTTGCCGACCTCTCTTCATCATGAACCCAATTGGCTCGGCGCTTCGCTGTTCTCTCAGGAAGGGTTAGCCTTAATTGCCAACCTCCGCTAGCCACACTTGCAAGCTTCTTCTCATCCAGTGAAACGATGTTTGATAGGAATTTGAGATTGTCTGGTAGGCGATTTGCAGTCAGAATGAATATAACATTACCAAGACTGATTTCACGGCCAAGGGAATCGGCAATTCGACCCCTCTCCATAGCCCGCCTTATGCTCCCTCTAACAAGCATATCCGCTTCATCAATATCCTCAAGTATGATTACTGAGAAGGGGTTCCTTCTAACCACCTCTGCTATTCGATCAAGCACAGTTTTACCACGGAAACTCACTTCAGATTCCCCATCCTCACGCCATGAACCAAGACAAAACATTATTGGATTTGCTCCACAAACAAGCTCTGAAAGAGCAGATGCCATCTTCTTCTTGCCAGCCCTGTCAGGACCAGTGAACAACAGCCAAATGTCACCCCTTGATCCGGTGCTCCGACATTTACCATGACCCAATTTGCATTGTGTCACTGTTGCAGCCACTGCAGATGCTGCATCCCGTTGCCACCAAACCTTTTCCAGAAGACCCTTGAGGAGCTTCTTGAACGAGTCAGCATCTAATTTGCTGAGAAGTTTGATGCTGTGCAGTTCATTGGAATTGGATTGCGGCTCAGAAGGAACACAGCTTAAAAAGTCCTTGGTACGGCCCTCATGTTCTTTCTCAGGAGTCTCCCCAACAACCTTTGGTCTACCAAGAACCAGGTCTGTTCTCACAGGGCTTCCAGGCGGAGTGGTTGGCTGTCCAGCTGGTTGGCTGCGCAACAAATTTGGGTTGAACACAAGGGTTCTGTCCGGCTTTTTATTTAAACTTAACTTGGGCTGGAAAGGTTGGCGAGGAAGCAGGTTTTGATTATGTAAGTTGGTCATTGAGAGAGCAGGTTGGGGAATTCTTTCAGATCCATGATTGGGTTGATGATAAGCAGGGTGAAGGTGCAGGCATCTATCGTGCCAATTCTTCTGCAACTCCAGTCTCTTCTGCTTCAACATCAGTTCTTGATCCTTAGTCTGCATGATAACACAGCGACAATATTAGCTGCTGAACTTTTGATTTTAGCACTTAAAATGAGAAAGAAGAATCTTATTTGGGCCAGTACAAGTTTGCAGTTCACTTAAGAGGTTTGAGCTAACTTACCACTATCTGATCAGATGACTTAACATCACCATCTTGAGGCCTAGCATTTCTCAACCATAGTGGCAGTGGTGGCTGAGCTGATTGAGACTTGACTTCTGAAGATTTCTCAACCTCCTTCGGTACAATTTTTGCTAGCTCTTGCTCATAATTCCGCATGCAATCAGGGCAACAACTCATTCTACCAGCAGGATCCAAGTTCTCAGAGAGACGCCTAGGCGGAGCAAGAGTCATTGATGGAAGACCCTTCAGCGGTGAAAACGATTCGACTGAGCTGCTGAGGATTCCATTGGTTCCAAGCCTACACGTCGACAAATATATAAATGGTTTATTAATAAGTGAATAAGACTTTGATTAATCACAGCTAATCTCTGGACGAAGGACTAAATAAAAACAAATCCTTAAACTAAAGGAAGTTTTTGCTCCTTAAGCCAGGTGCAGTTCAGATGTCAGAACTCACCAAAACCTCCACTAGTATGCGACTTTCTGAAGGAACAGACATAAAAATCCCAAATTGCAGATCAGTATATAGAATTTAACTTCACAAGGAATATTTTCCGAAAGTCTAGATATCAAACAATCTACAACACAGCAATTTCCGAAGGCATCACTCATTGAAGATGCAAGAACATCTCCTGTTTTCCACCAAATCCTCTGTCTAACGCATAAGTTGAGCTAATGAATAAAAAAGTATAGTTCCAAAAATAGCAATAACAGCACATATACCTAAACATCCCTGGAAGTGGTGCTCTGGGAGCAATTGGTACAACCTGCAGATCCCAATCATTTTCCATTGAAGGGTGATAGACTTGGCATCTCAAATATGTCTCACAAGTAGCAGTCCCAATCAACCAAACTTTTCCACCGCCACTCCCCTCTCCAAACCTCCCCAAAAGCTTCCTCATCTCCTCCACAGCTGACCGCCCAGTTTCTGACACGGTCTGCTGCTGCTGAACCCCTCCAGAACCTGCAAAGCTCACTTGCTGCTCAACAAGCCACTTCAAATCCCCCATATCAAGAATCACCCCACCACAATCCAAATTCCCTGTCCGGGTCTCAATCAATCCCCCTAATTCCACAATCTTCGCCACTACCTGTGCTTTATCCAAAAACTCCTTTTCTAAATGAATCACATGAACATTCTTTAACACCCCATCTCCTACTTCCTTACTCTCTATTCTCTTCAAAACCTCCTTCACTAATATCTCTGGCTCTGATTCACCTACCAAAACAGGATTCTTCTTCTTCCTCTTGGACAAAATATCAATAACCATCTTAACCTCATCATTTCTTGGTGCACCAGATTGACCGACACTCCCTTGTTGCAATCTTGGATTCATATAAAAATTCCTATTAGTAACAGGAGCAGGAACAGCCACAGCTCCTGGAGCACGAAACCCCAATCCAATCCCAGAATTAGCAGCAGAATTCGAATTCGAGGTAGCATTCAAAGATTGCTCGATTGTTGCCTTAACAGCCGGGCTCGAAAAACTAGCTTCCCTCATAACTCTACTAACACTTGGATCATCAAGAATTGATATAATCAACTGCTCCAGCTCAACTTTGACAGCCAAAAGTGGTTGCTGCTGCTGTTCAGGGCACCCTCTTCGCTGATGAGCCTGGGCACGCTTTAGTGCAGCCATTAAGGCATTGGAGATTGGTGGGTCAAGGCCGGGACTGAGGTTTTGTGCAGTAGGGAGGCGTTCAAGGGCAACACTAAAGCAGAGCTCAAGAGCTCTGCACTGAAGAGGATGTGAAGAATTGGGGTGTGATTTGATGCATGCTTGACGGAGGAAACCAGATGGGGAAGCTAATAGCGTTGCCGCCACATGAAGTGGTGTGGTCTGACCATGGTTACGGCGGCTTGCTTCGGCAATCGAGTGGTTCAGTACACTCGCCGCCTCTGGTGTCAGTGTTTGCTGGATGGTGCTAAGTCCAGCTCTCATTTCTTGAAAACCAATAGCAAAAGTCTTTGTCAAATTCAAACTCTGTAATGAAACGAGCTCAAGAAGAAATAAAAAAGCTTTCTTTCTTGCAAGTTTTTCGTTTTCAGGGAGTTGGGGATGTAATAGTTAAAGACAAACAACAAGAGTGGTTCGGTTTTGGTTTGTCCAAATGGACAAATTGGCTTATAATTTTCAGGTGGAGATGGAGGGACGAGTAAATTATCATAGAAAAAAAATAAAAAAAGCTCCCTTTATATCTCCCTTTTTTTTTCTTTCTCTAACAAAGAAGGCTCTAATGGCAGGATCTATCTATCTCTCTTTCTATCAATCCATCCATCTTTTTCTTGGCCTCCCCTTAACTCGCTTTGAGTTGTTTGTTTTGTTTTGCTTTCTTTTATCCTCACTCTCTTGAAAAAAGCCACATATGAGAATTCAACGCGGAAAGGAAAGATCGGATCCTCTTCTTCACCATAACCTTTCTCTCTCTTAACTATCTCTATCCATCTGATGATGCCGCTACTCTTGATTCAATAACCAAAATATCCCATCTCAAATATACCCACCAATGCTAGCTGGTAATTATATGTGTATATATATATATATATATATATTTATATACGCAGCTAGCTATCCAAGTGTGTATACATGGTTTAGCTAAATAATGATAATGATTCTATATAAATATATTTCTTCAAAAATTAAAAATATCCCCGATACATACACGGAAGACCGACCAAGAAAAGTAGAAAGTAGAGCAGCAGTAAATTAGTACTGGGGGGCAGATAGATGCATGAATTTTTTGTTTTTTGTTTTTATTGTGAAAAGGATAGAGAAAGAGAATTTATGGAAGAAGAGAGAGAGAAAGGGGTGGGGATGTTGTACCCTCTGTTACAAGGATTTCTGTAAAATGCTATCTGGGCCCTGCTTTTGTCATCTTTCGCTACTTCCTTTTTTATTTGTTTTATTCTAATTTCTTTTTACCCTCCTTTTTCCACATAAATATAAAAAAACCACCAATCCGATGGCAGAATTTTTTATTATTTTAACTCACAATCCCTTGTTAGATCGGATTCGTTTTACATGTTGATATTTAACTATTTAAACTGAATTAAGAAAATCATTAATTAGATCATACTTGGAGGTGTTTGTCACAGTATTTTAAAATAAAATCATTAATTAGATCAAATTTAGGGGCGTTTGTCACTATATTTTAAAGGTGTTTTTGAAAAAAAAATATTTTTATTTTTTATTTTAAGTTAATGTTTTTTTGGATGTTTTTAAATTATTTTGATGTGCTGATATATAAAAATTATTTTATATTTGGATATAAAAAATCTAAAAATACTAAAAAAAAAAAAAAAAGAAGGATCAACCTTTTTGTAATCAAGGGAGAAAACGGAGAGAAGGAGACACCTTTTTACTATTAGATTAGGTTACTTTACTTAATCCATCAGATTGACTGCCCACTTTTTTTTATTTTTATCTCTATTTTGTTTCTTGTATACCAGAATGAATCCTGGGACCAAACATCACGTCACACTCTCCTGCAGCGCGGTTTCACACGCTCCAATAACTCGTTGAAGATGAGGCGTGTGCTGTCACGCGTTTTGATGTGGAAGTGAAATTGGAGTTGTAAAGCATTCTCAACTTTCTAGCTTTATTTGCCTTTCAACCATCTTTTATGCTTTCCACACGCAACCGCTGCAAAGGCATCGCACGGCTTCTACCTCCTCCCTGGTTATTTTACTCGCTACTTTACACGTGTCTCGCCCGCAGATTTGATTTTTTTTTTCATACACAATTGCTAGATGTTTTTACTTTTTATAGTTGGAGATCTTTTAAGTTAATATATTGATGCCTGTAATTAAATAAATTAATATTTATATATTTTTAAGAATAAAAACTATAGATTAAAATATTTAATCTCACAATACGGGATAATCACCTGATGTGCTTACTAAATTTATTTATTAAAATATTTTTTTAATTTAATATAATAAGAAAAATAGACATGCATTAAACTAATTGAATACAGTAAAAACCATATCATGCAAGCTTGTACATCCTAAAACTATCATATAAAAATAAATATATTCTATTTTCAAAAATAAATCCCGTCAATTATATATATATATATATCATGGGGGTAGAAACTAGAAAGATAAAAGTCTCATAAAATATCGAATCATTGTGCGTGTAGTTTATCTTCTAGTGAAGAAAAATCTGATGATGACAAGGGATGAATAATTTAAAATATGATTAAGCTATTGAATTAAAATAAATGCATGTGCTTTGCTTGTACTTGCTTGGGTGTGAGAGGGGGAAGGGAGAAAAACACCATCTTTTATTATGAAAAGTGAAACGTGACCTCATTTAACCTTCGTCTTCCATGATGATAAATAATAATAATTATTATTATTATTATAGGTTTTGAAAATTCGTGTTCTTTAAGCAAAACCATATATGTTGACTATGATAAGCTTTTCCTCCGTGAAAAGGTGATCCAATGATTCATTTTTCAAAAACAATTTCTGACGACGACATGATTTGTAGTTGAAGTTAGTTTTAAAAATATATAATATTTTTTATATATTTTAAAAATTATTATTAATATTAGTATATTAAAATAATTTAAAAATACTAGTTTTTTTTAATTTAAAATAAAAATAAAAATAAAAATAAAAATAGTCAAGGTCTAAGCATAGAACGGGGACACGGCGCAATAAAATAATGTACTTTCAAGGAGTGATTTTGGATCCCATCTTGTAAACTACTTTGGTGGTGTAGATTCAAGTTCGATTATTTATTTATTTATTAATTAATTAAAAAAAACAGGGAAGTCAGCGAATAAATGGAAAAAAAAGACAGCCCTTGCCTTCCCCGGAGGTAAAGGTGGGAACAGTATGCATGTTTTTTAATATCTTTTTATAAAAATAAAAGCATATACTACTTAAATATATTTCTTAATAAAAAGGGATCAGTAAATGCTTTATAACGCCCCCCCAATTACAGGTGCAACTGCCTTACAGAAATCCGCATTCAATTTGGTTTGTTGAGGCTCAGCTTGGACCGTCATTGTCCCAGATCAGGTCAGCAGGGAGAAGGAAAAGGGTGCAACCAATTGCTCGGGAGTCGATGCCCATAATTAAATGCATATAAATGATTTTTAAAGCAATCAAAATAATCAAACCATAATACTTGTCTTTTTAATTAAAGTTATTCAATAATTAACCACAACAAGTGATCTAAAGTAACAAATAATAATAATAATAATAATAATAATAATAATAATAATGCTCACCACCATCGCTATTATTATTATATATATATATATATATATATATTATACTAAATTCGACTTTTAAGAATTCTTAAATTTACAAAGAGTGTGAAAATATTTAATTTATTTGTGATGAAAGGGAAGGAGAGAAGTCTTTGGGAAACAAAAATGATAATCGTCATTTTCCTCCTTTTCACAACGCACGCCCTCCTTCCCTTGCCTTTTACGTACGTGTTTTTCGAGCTCATCACCTTCCCACCCCACCTCCACTTTCACCTTTACAACTACTACTACCTTTCGACAACCTTCCTTTTTCAACACCCGGTTTGCCTTCCTCGCTCCAATTAATTCGTGTCTTAATTATGCTTTATATATAAACTAGATAATTGCCCGCGCGTTACCGCGAGTATTTTTTTGTATATAATTTAACATAATTAAATCTACAACGATAAATTTATATGATATAAGTAAATAAAAATTATAGATAAAATGTTTAAAATTTTGAGTTGAGTTTGTCATGTAAGCATAGATTAAATTTTTTAGAATATAGCTAATTGCCCGCGCGTTGGCGCGGGTATTTTTTTGTATATAATTTAATACAATTAAATCTACAACGATCAACAAACTTATCAAATTATCGGGAGGGAAAAAAAATAACAAAAGAGCAAGAATGAAAAATAATTACATCATGATTATTATTATTATTATTATTATTATTATTATTATTATTATTATTGTGTTCAATACACTTATATATACATGGACAAAAGTAGGGATTAAAAAAAAAGAAAGTATAAGGGCTGAAATGAAAATCAAATATCAAGGGCTTAAATTAAAAAATTAAATGTTAAAGGGCTGAAATGCAACTTTAATTTATTGTCAATTGAAATCAGATGACAAAATTGCAAAATTCAGAACCTTTGTACCGAATTGATTGAGTTCTATACAGCCAACCCGGAAATTGAAAGTAGAAGGACTGAAGTGCAACTTTGACACTCCGGAGAGAGAGAAACGTGGCCGGCGGCTTTAACCGGCCCCCGCCGCGTCCACGGGCATTTTGTGGTTACACGCGCCACCGCGAGAGGAAGACCACGCGGCGGCGCATCGTTCTGTCCTCCGGCATCAAATTTCCGGCCACCGGAGGAGCCCGCACGCGCAACTGAACAGGGCGTGAGACGAAACACCGTCTGGCGCGTGCGCCTCACGCCCTGACAGACGCCGATTAATAAATTCGAAAAATAGGGCCAATTACAGTTCCACCCCTGGACCCAATTCATGGTTTTTGTCTTATTAGGGCTAAAACCGTCTTTAGCCATTTCCGAAAATAATAAAAAAAGAAAAAGTTGCGGCGGACCGGACCGGACCGGGCCGGTCCGGCCGCGCGCAATTACGCGCGTGTCCCTCGCCCGGATGCCTTATTTTGTCCTATTACCGGGGACGAAACCGTCATTGCACTGTTCCCATCCGAATATTTTTTTTTTAAAAAAAAATAGGAAAATCCGAAATTGGCCCCGCTCGCCAGCCCTTCTTTGCCGCGCGCCCGAGGGCCATTTCCGCCCGTGCACTGCTAGAGTCCACAATGTTTTGTGAGGGGAGCTACAGTGGAAAATCCACAATGTTTAGTGTTTTGGTAATATATATATATATATATATATATATATATATATATATATAATAATCTCATAATCTCAAAACACAGACTATTTTTAGGCATTCCATCAACAATTTTGACCATCATTGATGTTCTATTTTCTATTGTATTTTTTAAAAACAAACTATTCATAAAAAATAAAAATAAAAAATAATAATATCATTTTAATAAGAAAAAAACTTAATTGACTTAGTTAACTTGAGGATATAACAGTTACCCGGTGACCAATACCATTTTCCTTGCTAGTCTTTGAACAGGGTAAGAGTCGTAAGACAATTATGCTCCCTGGTCCCTCCATTATGTTTGCTAGGTTAATTATAATTGCAGTCCCTATTTCTAGTATCTTGAGTATTCGAGTCCCCTAACTTCTGATGATTTGTAGAATGAAGTCTCTTTTCGCAGAATTTCGTCTGCAATCAAGACCCTTTGTTTAAGATGCCGTTGATAGTAATTGGATGATAAAAAGTATTATGGTTGCTTGATTAGTGATTGTAATTACCAATATTTTCTTATAAAGTTTTAATAAAAAAAACTATATCCCTTTTATTTTGTATTATTAGTTGATTTGAGTAAGTTTTGCACAACAAATTCAAATAAAAAGAAATTATTTTCTTTATATGTTTTTTTTATTTCTATTCTCACCCATCATAATGAAAGTGGGGACAAATAACATTTCTTTCACCCCATCTATGGGGCAATTGCCCTCTCGATTGATAAATAATAAAACTAGTATATGGTTTTTCTAGCAAAACTATAATTGTTTTTTGAAAAACTATAAAATGCAACAGCCAAAGCTCCAAAACACCAAAAATATGAACGTCAAGCAATCGAACTTTTTTAGCATTTTCTTTGAGGATGTACGATGCAATTACATAATCATAATGTTTGATTTTTTAAAAAAAAATATTTAAAATTTCATCCAATAACTTCATCATTTGAATTAAAATAATTTTGATAATTAAGCTGAGTCTCAGTATCTTTATTTTCTCTAATCTAACTATCCTTGTTTTATAAAATTAAATTAATAATTAAGCACGATATATATAATACGATTAAAAGATTTATTTTTAAAAAATAAATGAAAAATAAAATACTTCAATATAATTTTTTTTCTTAAAGAGGCATGGAAGATCACTCTTGATATGTAAAAACAAATGGATCAATTACACCAATAATTTGTGGAATTTATTTGAAAACTAGAATTATATATATTTTTAGATCATTTTCATGTGCTAATATAAAAAAAATGATAATAAAAAAAACATTTTTATAGCAAGAATTTCCGCCACAAGACTTGGATAAATTCAGTGCAAGGGCGAGAGAAGACCAATCAAAGTTGGAGTCGGGTTTTAGTCGATGATACTTTTGAACCCAATTAGGTAAAGCAATTGAAGAATTCTACAGAGTGGTTTTCAACTGTAATCTTATAGCGTAGAAATTGCTTAAGCTCATCCATCGGTTCAAAAATCCTTAATACACCCAATGTAATAATTAAGTATGACTTGGTATTCTTGTCACTCAAAGTTTCAAAGGTCATAAGGATATTTTCTCTCTGACCGTACTGTTCTTCAAAAAAAATAAAATGTTTTTTGACTTGTGGGGTAGTAAATTATTTTATATTGAGTGTTTAGCCTAACTACTCCTTTTCATGTCATTATTGTTATGGAAAATGTGTTAAGAGATGAATCGAGAAAATAATTCCCTTTCCCTACCATCTCAGCAAACTTCAATTCTAGTTGGCTTTATGACCATGCTACAGCAACTCCAATAGCTCAACTTTTCACTAGTTATTCTAATTTCATTTTGGTTAATGTTGGTATACGACTATCTTGTATGTATCTTGACTAATTTTACGGGTCCTAAAACAAATAATTATGTAAACCTTCAGTAACTATCATATTAGCAATTGCATGGTTCTAACCTGATACCACAGGGGGGTCAAACCCTTTAATCCCAAGTTCGTAGCATTGGGCTACCTACTAGATGATTACTAGTTATTCTAATTGATATTATGGTTGATGATGTTTATTAAGAGAATTTTGTATTTGAAAATATATTAAAGTAATTGTTTTAAATATATTTTTTTATTTTTAATATCAACTTCATCAAAACTATTAGAAAAATACTAGAACACACACTTGAAACAAATCTCTTTTTAAAAAAAATTAAACCTTTTTTAATTTCTTACCTATATACATCCAAAAAGGTTATGGAGAACTAACCCTAATTCGGTCAGCAGCAGGTGACACCTCCTCTTGTAAACAATAATCTAATTAAATTACAAGAAGCAAATGCAAATATCGATTGTTAGTGACTAGCAGAAGAAGATGGCGATGCCAATTACAAAAGAAAATACTTTAGGGTTTTGTTAAATTGCTAAAGGTCTATCGGGACAATTTCTAGTTGTCATCGTGCATGCTAGTGCTATAAAAAAGTGGAGCAAAAAAGCTATAATTATCCGTTGAACAGGCAAAAAAAACCTATACAAAATCGACAAATTCATATTACGTAACGTAGCCAAGGTGGTAGTATAATGGAGTGCTTCACCCTTGTATCAAATCGACTTCCATTATTTCCCATTAAAGATCTTGGCGTTTAAGAGAAGACAAATATCTGAAACTCCACCCCATCCCCATGTATGACCAGACGACGAGGAGGTGTGCAAAAACTAGCTAGGAGCATGTTTGTTATTTGGTTAAGTTTATTATAATTAAATGAAATTGATTTAATTATTTTAAATATATTTGGGAACTGATATCTTTAATGAGTTTGTGTATTACTTAGTTTCTTATATATCCTCACACATAATTTAAAAAATTAATCATGATCCTCGCAACCATACCGTAATGTATTGACTCCCATGATCATTATTCAATTTTGAAAATAAATACTCGACGACATCATATTCTTAGGGTTGCTATACAATTGTATGGATCCCGCCGCTTTAAATAATCATCCACAGCAACTTCACAATCACTTAAAAGTCATTAAAAAATAATAATCAAAATAATATATTTATTAGCAAATTCTATCTCCAAAAAAAAGGCTGCTAGCCTGATTAGAGGGTAGATACACACCAAGATGCTTTAACGAAGATCAATTTGATCCTGAACGAGTTTATCCTCCAAGAAAGATCCCAGTCGAGAAAAGAAAAGGCGTATCGAAAAAGTGTATTCTATGTCAAACCCTTGGTAAGAACCAATCGTCTCAGCACTCGAAGATTATAAAAAGAGTTTGGCTTTTCTCTATGATGATTCTTCGTGATCATAGCAGTATTCTCTGATCATCACGGTGAACATTCTTTCAAAAGATGCGTAACAGATAGTTTTTTGAATTCATAGCGATGGGCATCCATGAAATAATTCATGGCCCAAAATAGTTTCTTACAGGTGACAGCACCAGCGATATTTCTGATAAGTTTCACAGCACAGTCGATTCTATAACGTTAATCGCCATAAATTAATGAACTCCGGTAAGTACAAAATGCAGGGCAGGAAAATAATTAATATTGGTAGATGGATCCCAATAAATGATGTACAAAGCATTAGATAACCTGCGTTAATGTCTACGACGAATTTGGATCTTCCAGAGTGTTTCTTACTCCATGTTAGATTTTTTTTTTATTTTTTTTACACACGCACATTAATAAGAATATTTTTAGGGAAAGATCTATTTGGATACAGTAATATTTGACGTATAGAAAATATATAATTTAATCTATTAGTGCATATAATACATATTGTTAAAAATATTTTAATTTATATAATTTTTCGAGGGATAGAATGATTATTTTACTGTGCAAAAAAATATATATAAAATCAATAAACCGGTGACCCGAACCGAACTGAACCGGATAAAAAATGTGCAATTACACGGCACCCCTCCTGGCAAGATTTTTTTTTTTTTTTTTGTCTTTTTCAAGAGACAAAATAGTTATTTTACTATGTAAAAATATATAAAAATCAATAAATCGGTGAACCGAACCGAAAATTGAGCAACACTATTGTAATTCACAATGATTTATCTCACAAATTACAGTAACTGACTCATAACCTCTTTTAGTATATAGTATAATAATAGTCATACATAAATATTATAAAGGGATAATAATATTCACATCCAAGCACTAAAAAAAGGTCTCACAACTTATTTTCCATGGTCAATCAAACAATCTATTTTCCCGAATTCATTTTCCATGAAAAGAAATCGTTTTAGGACAAAGAAAGGAGCCTCGTTTGTTTTATGAACAGGAGGAGAGAACTCTTTTTGACACGAAGCAAAAGGAGAGGAGCAAAACTTGTTGAAGAATCGAAGCTCGATCCTTGCTTGTCTCAAGCATGCCCACATCGCAAGCATGATACCATAATAATACTTCCACTTTCGAAAGACTTAATGTGACCTCATGCATGTTCCATATGCCTCCTTTTCTCCCACTTTTATCATCTTCTTCCTAGATCTCGACTCATCATTTCTGCATCTTACTCAGTTTGAATCGATAAACCATTCTCTAAATTATTTAATCTAACCCTTTTTATCATTAAATATATATATATATAAAAAGGTAGTGTTGCTTCGCAATTGGTTCCTTGATCAGAGAAAAGTTTCCCCGCACTATCCCACATGCCCTTTTCAATTCCCTTCCCAACCCCACCAATAATGGAGGAACCAAAATTAAAAATAAAAAAGACCCCCCCACTCTATTTTTTTTCTTCCAAGTAAGGATTGCTATATTGGATACCAATGACCCCATTTGCAAGGATCTCCAAATATTTTTCTTCGAGCTATGTAATTGCTAAAGTCGCGTTTTATTTGACTTATTAAAACCTCAAAAAGGTCCCTCTCCTCGTCTCCCACGTCTAGTTTTCAAATCTCAATCGATCAATCCACAGATCATGAAGCGTTCACGAAGGCTAATTGATGGAATATCATGAGACAGAAGGGCCCGACGCTCTTTTCACTAATGCAAGCCAAACCCCACCTAGCTTTTGCCATGAAAGGTCAAACTTGAAGCAAACACATAATAACAAATCACTCACAGCTGGGGAGGATCGAGAGCCACCTCCTCCTCCACCTCGAGAAAGGACTTCGGTAGCTTCTTGTACTCAAAAGCAATTAGACTTTCAATCTCGCCCCCTAGCATTTCCTTTTATTCCCACCCTTTTCAGCTGAGAATAAAGGAGATCAGCTTGCTTTTTACATGAGGTAAAGATAAAGCATGCATCAATCAAGCAAAAGGTGGCCATTGGTTCCCCTTTTAGAAAATAGAGAATTTGTACCGCGATTTAGAAAGAAAAAAAACCCCTATAAAAGTTGAAGTGTTAATGCATTGGGTTTCAAAAATATTTTTGAAAAAATTAAAAAATATTATTTTTATTTTTTTACTTTAAATTAAGATTTTTTGGTGTTTTTAGATTATTTTGATGTCCTAATATCAAAAATAATTTTTTTAAGAAAAAAAATCATTATGATGCATTTCTAAACAAAAAACACTTTAAAAAATAACCACAACCACACTCCCAAATAGAAATGTTCCATCCAGAAAATAAAAAATAAATCAAAGGCTATACTATTCATGGGCAAAATTCTAAATATATGCGTTGCAAATTTTCTTGGTAGAATGATCGTTATGAAATTTGGCTTGATTTTCTTTTCCTTAAACTTTTATATATATATTATTCTTTGTAGCAATTAACAATTAGGTAAACCGCAACTAAAAGTGTGGCCTGATCGATAAGGAGGCACCGCCCCAAGAAAAGTCGTCCTCCTTTTCTTTTTTTTTCTTTTTTTTTAATTTGGACATATAGTTCTATAGAAAGGAACAATTGGAAGCTGCCAAATTCCCACCTCAAAAGCTTCATGTGAAATAACATTCCATCTTCTTCCTTCAACTTTTGGGAATCCTTAAGAACTACTAACAATAGAAAATGCCACATAGATGAGGCAGCGATAAAAGCTACTTTTTCCCCACTCATGGCGTGGAAATTTGGCTTTCTTAAGCACTAAGCGTTACACAAAAGCAATTAACTTTTTTATCCAGAGATGATAATAATTAAAAAAAAAAAAAAACTTTTGGATACACTTGTGGAAGCAACCTATGCCGACGTAAGAGAGACCCTTTCATCAGCAGGAGCATGCTGAGGCCCTAAAATCCAAATGGGTTTCAATTAAACCATAAAGTTAGATTTTAAGACTTTGTTTTTAAAAGTTAAGACATCCACCTCTCAAAAGGGCCCCACCTCACTGGTTTTAATTAATCCTTGCCACGATTAGTGGATGACAAAACCCTACAGAAATTACTACATTAATTAAGGAAATGATTTAATTGCAACCTTAATTAAATCATTTTTTAGAATATTGTTTCCATCTCTCCCGAACTTAAATTCTTTTAGTCCAAATTGAGGGGACACACAAGTAAAATGCAAGCATCTTCCCCCAATGAGTGCTGCCGGAAAAATCATTGCTGTCTACCAAACGTATGCGTGAGGCCCTAGACATCAAAAAATAAATGCCTCGTGTTGTTGAAGTATTTTTAAAATATTTTTTATTTAAAAATATATTAAAATGATATTTTTTATAAAAAAATCATCTTTGATATTAAAATATAAAAATGATCTAAAAACACTAATTTTTTTAATTTAAAATAAAATAAATTTGTTTAAAAATACTTTTAAAACACAATGTTAAACAATATAATCTCAATACAAATTATAGCCATCTTTCAACTACAACTATAAATGCCAGTATACGCATATTGTATCATCACTCGTCCTCTTCAGGCAGGGTGGTGGCAAATTGAAACCCTGGGGTCCCAGACAAGAAGCACTTTTAGAAATGTGCTCATCCTCCGATTAAATGATGGGGAGGCAAGACTTTGAGGGTTTTTTTTAGTAAATTAAAACGATATAAAAATAAAAATCTATTTTTAAATAAAAATAGTTAAAAAAATCATGAAACGCGATTTTAACCGTAAAAATAAACGGCCCTTAAAATTAATATTAGCGCAACCAATTAGTTTTTACTCATTTTCCTACCAGCTATACCTAGTTTCCCAAAACTTCTCATCATTTAGCATTTTATATTTTATGGCTGCTAACGATGTAGAATTCCTTGCATTGTTAAAAGGGGTTGACCGTAACTGTACCTTAGAAATGGGTCTTCCCTCCTGGCATTTTGGCAAGACTTCACCGTAGAAAAAAAAAAATGGTAGAGCGATCTGCTCTTGGTTGGGCTGCCACCGTCCAGTATGATTCCGTGAAATCCAAATCTTATTACGATGGATACGTAATTTTAAAAGTTTTTTTTTTAAAGAAAACATAATTTTAAAAAGTTCATTGCATATATTGATTGTGATAGAATATATTTTGGATTTTTTTTAATAATTTTATTTTTTATAAATAAAATAATTACTTGACAAAGTAGTTAGTTTTTGTTTTATGAAGGGGCGTATACAAATAATTTTTACCGAACAGGGTTCGGTCCCAGTGGTTGAGGAGGGCGCCCTCCTTCCTCGGGACCAAGTCTCGAGTCCCAGCAGGTCCTTTGGGGGTACCTCCCTCATGTTCGTTCCCTGTTTGGTATGCCTGTCACCCCGCTGTGTCTTACATGCTCATTTGGGCTTGCAGGGTGTTCAAGTGAGTCCGAAAAATAGTCGAGGTGCGCGTAAGCTGACCCGGATACCCCGATCACCAAAATAATAATAATAATAATAATAATATTAATAATCATCATGGAGGGAGGGAGTGGTGTGAGAAGATGGGAATAAAAAGGTTTTATATTGACAAAAAATGCTGTAGAACAGTGTAAGAAGGTGGGCCAGCCCAGAAAGGTTCGTGTCATCAGAAGAAAAACAGGAGGAAAAGAAGAGCAGGGGCCGAAGGACAAAACATCTTTTGAGCAATTTGACGCGGAGAGATAATTAAACGGCGAGAAAAATGCAGCTGTTCACACACAGAAAGAGTAAGGAGAGATTAAATCCCTGTTTTTTTTTTAAAGAGATTTTGAAAAAAAATAAAATATAATGTAATTATTTTGTATATAGTTTAATTATGCAATTAATTATACAATTAATAGGAGTAAGTTATATAATTAAATAATTACTTTTAAAAAACATTCCAACAATATAATTATTAATTTTTCAATTATATTTAAATTTAAAAAATAAATTTAAAATTAAAATCCCGAAACAATTTAAATTAAAAATTTTAAAATATTGAAAAAATCCGTCAAAATTTCATTTGCCATCAACTTTTGAATAGTAGCTGTGAAGTATGTGGCACATTAGGTTCCAGCAAGACAGAAAAAAATATGATTTTTTTGTTCCAAGTTCCTATAAATAGCAACTTGTATAGGAAAAATTATTTTTGACTATCCAAATAGCTTCTTTATTGGAGAGAAAAAAATTGCTATAAAATACTAAAAATATATTTTTTTATTTTTGTCTCCTCTTATAGCATTCCCTTTGGAGATGCTCTAACACTGAACTTAGAGGTATTTGTTAGTGTGATAAGTGTTGATTTTGTAAGTATTTTTTATTTAAAACTATATTAAAACTATTTTTTATTTTTTAAAATTATTTTTACCATATTTCTTAATATATTTTTAAAAATATATTAAAATACTTTTAAAAAATAGAAACAATCCAACTACTCTTCTCTCAGCTTTTTCTTTGCCTTGTTTTTTTGTTTGCTATCTGGAATCTTTCATGTCATAAATTTCCCTTTTGTTTTTGTTTTTGTTTTTTAAACGGCTGCAAATTTCCTCAAGCATTTAATGCAAAAACTTGCTTCATCGTATCGTATCGTATCGTCTCGTCTCTCTCTCTCTCTCTCAACACCCGGGATTGGCGCTTCATCTTAATTAAAGCCTTCCAATTCAGGTTGGATATCTTATAAGATATTTGCAATTTAAAAGTATTTTTAAAAATAATATTATTTTTTTATATTTTAAATTTAATTTGATATACTGATATTAAAAATAAATTTTTAAAATTATAATTTTAATATATTTTCAAGCAAAAAAATATTTTGAAAAACAACCAATATTACAATATAAAATGCATTATAAAAGAGTGTTAGAGATAATGATAGCTATTATTTTTTTTAAATAATTTATGTTTGAAAATGCATTAAAATAATATATGTTTTTTTTTCTTAAAATGATTTTAAAACTAGCATGTCAATACAATTTAAAAATACTAAAAATATAATTTTAAAACATGATAATTTAGAATATTATTAGTTTTAATTAGAGCAGAAAAAATAATGATAAAGTAAAACCTGATTAACCTGAATAATCCGATTATATAAAAAGAAAAAAATGATAATACCTCTAACAGGATTCAAGCCGTCAACTATTTGTATTAATTTTAAAATATGAAAATATAAATATTATTTGTATTCACTAAAATAATAATTAACTTTGTATCATTAATGGGCTGATAAATAGGTTGATATATGGTCTAAGAAAATAATGGTGCAAACTATATTATATGGAGTAACATATAGCTGTCGAAATGTTACCATTACTTTTATAAATAATCAAAACAACAATACCATGTGCTTTTACTACTAAATCCCAGCTATTATTTGTTGTTCTTCATGCTCCATTTATTTATTTAATTTAGTGTTCATGACCCAAAAGAAAGGAGATATCATTGTATATTGTGCAATAAATAAAGTGCTTTGCCAACAGGGTCTTGGCCTGGTGGTCAAGAAGAGCTTATCCCTTCCTCTCATCCCAGGTTCAAGCCTTGCCAAGCACGCCTGTCACCCCCGCGGTGCCTTACATGCTCATTGGGTTTGCAGGATGTTCAGTGGACCCGGGGATTTAGTTGTGGTGTACGCAAGCTGACCCGGACACCCCGGTTATCAAATAAATAAATAAATAAATAAAGTGCTTTAAATTTGATAAAATATATACAGCAAAATATAATAATCTTTAGCTATTAATCAAGAAGAAAATCCATCAAGTTCTTAGAATGATCACCTATACTTTCATGTTTTTTTCTTCTTTTTCTCCGGATATACAAATAAAGCATTGCTATATTACTATTGCCTAGGCTTTATATTTATTTTTCTAATTAGAGTATGGACATAAAATAAATACTCTAGTTCTCTCAACCTCCATTTAAATACTTGAGAGAAATTAATTTTTCATTTTTTGTTTGAAATGCGTTTTTCAATATATAATATTTTTGAAAACCAGTTTATTTTACAACAAGTCCTTCAAGTTAAGAGATATTCGTCATGGAACCCAAAGCCACTGTGGAAATTTTCAATGAAGCTGTAGGGTCCTTCATTGCAGTTTGCATTTGTCGAATGAAATGATGACTTGTTTATTCCCTGTATTAAATAAATAATTTACGAGCTGCCTATAAATGTCTAATCAATTTGACTCGTATATGCATTGTTTTTTAAAATATATTTAACATTAAAATAATTTAAAAACAATAAATAAATAAATAAATAGAGTTCGAAAAGACATTACATTCAAGAAGAGCAGGACTTGTTCCGTGCAACATGACAGGTTGCCAGCACCGCTTGAATCCAGCGGGCACATCAGCCCCCTGGACTAATTTGGAGGTTTCTTCTGTATTTTAAAAGTATTTTTTTATTTTAAATTATTTTTTTAATATTTTTAAAAATAAAAAAATACTATTTTAATATATTTATAAACAAAATATACTCTAAAAAACAACAATCACTCGCAAACAACGAATTTAGCAAAGAGGAGACGTACATTTATGAGGCGAGTAGAGAATGCCGATGCTGGGCCGCACTGTAGTATCCATGCATAAATTCTGGACTATCTTCAAGATCAAATATGCCGATAGACACTGGGGTTTGAAATGATTTTTCATTTTAAAATACATTATATACTTTTTTTGAAAATTTTAATATCAAAATCATTAAAAAATTAATATTTTTTTCAAACTGAAAACACTTTTTAACTGGATCAGGGTGACTTTTGGAGTACTTGAAGAGTCATGCTACTTGATTAAGTCAAGCATCCCGCAAATCTTCTCCATGCAAGCGCAAGATGGGAACAATGACAGTTAAACGAGAGATTCTAACTCTTATCAATCAGAAGAAGGGATATATAGATTATTGTCTTGCAGACTCTACAGAGATAAAGACAAATAGCCTGACGAGGCAAAACCTTTCATCCACAGGAAGAGACATTTCACTGTCTGCTTTCTTGCATCTTTTTGAGTTTTCAGCATGCACGTTATGGATTTTGACCATCCAGAACATGAGCTTGTTCTTCTTTCTGAGAGTTTTTTCATCTTTTATGTATACATGAACACAAACCTTGCAGAATTTACGTGCAATATTTGATCACATGATTCTATAAAGCTGAACTAGGGAAAAATGACATCACTAGCATGGTTTATGTTATGAAAGACCTAGTAAAAATATAGCAGAACAAGAGGCAATTGTCAATAGTGGTGTAAGATGACAGTGATATAACAGGCACGAAAGCAATAACATGACAAAGCTTGCTCTACAAGAACTAGATCAGAAGAGAGAGATGGGCACCAGCTAACCGGAAGCGGAAAACTTCTATCTGGCACCCCCAATTATCACAAAAGGTCGTGTGTTCTTCTCAAGAGCCCCTGATATTGCAAAATCACGGATTCCATATCCTAGCTGCTAGGGCTCTGATCATTGTCTACATTTGACATTGTGGGGGTTTTGTTGTGCACAGGCTTTTCATCCATGAAATGGTCAAAAAGAGTTTTCATATCTGAGCAGCATAGGATTGCTGCACAGGCACCGCATAGCGTTCTTCCCTTAAGCCTGCAAATTTTTAACTGCGAAGTTAGGGTCAGAATAAAGCTGACATTTACTCTTTTCCAACAGAATAAATGTGTATTATTTCAGTGAGCACGTTGGTAACAAAAAAAAAACAATTTGCATTGTTAAGAACAACCATGCCAGGCATTTTTCTTTATGTAAAGTGATTATCAGAAGAAAGAGAAATCCAGACAACCGTATCATTACATCACATGACCAAATGAGATGACTAGAGTTTGTAAGATTCTCGAGGACTCAGTACAAAATTGCTGCGAGTCTCTTGATCTGTCTTCATCACAAGACCGCAAATAAAGTAAGCCAATTCCACCCAGAAGATATAAAAAAGGAGATTGGAAGAGAGAAATACACAGGTTATAGACATTCTACATCACTCAACCGAGTAATTTGTCGTAGAAGACTGGCATCTGTTATGAGAGATTGTTTAAATGTCTCTTCTGGAAAGAGTGACGCTATTTACCTACTTATTAAGTGCCAATTATCGTATTTCGGCATTTTCTTCTCCATCATTCCTCCATAACATATGGTGAAGGCTATGGTGACATTTAGATGATTAGAACGCCCATTCAGAATATCAGATTCAGTGAATTCACATCCATGCCTGTCCAATTACCTTTAATATCTAAAGAAAACAGGGGGATGTTGCCGGAATATTAAGGATTTACACATGTAAATTGCTTTTTCTTGGCTTTGAGAGTAATGTCCACTTTGCAGAAGTCCTGAATAAAATTTTGTCACAATATCCAATCCTATGAAAACCTTTTCTTAGCTATAAGAGTTTGTCTAATTAATGTATTTGACTGGAAAATGTTAGTGGTATCAAATGCGGGATATCACAGATTAGAATTCCATAATGAACACAAGATTAACCTACAAAGTACCATACAACAGGAGTATGAAGGTACAGACAACATGACTCTAATCAAGATCCAGAATACATCATGACTATGTAGGTCATATTTACGTCATTTCTAAGGATGATAAATCAAATGAGTTTAAAACAGAAAAGGAAACACATCAAAAATTTTACTGCTAGAAATCATTAACAAAATTAAACTGGTAACAGCAATATACATGGCACAAACTTGTGCAAATCGGCAAATTACTGTTTTACCAGGACAGTGGCAGCTGTTTCAATAATTGGACCAACAAAAACCATAGAGCATAAATTGTGTACCATAATCTGTTGGATGAGTTGCAAGCACAGAAATGGATTTACAATTTTGATGAAAATATTATACTAATATATATAATTACAGAAAACAGAGGAGAAAAAAAAGGTCATAATTTGTTCAGACATTAAAAATACTTATTATATGCTTTGAATTACTGAAAACATGCATATAGGAAAGCATTTCCATACATTTAAATATA
This sequence comes from Salix brachista, assembly GCA_009078335.1. Classification (NCBI taxonomy): domain Eukaryota; kingdom Viridiplantae; phylum Streptophyta; class Magnoliopsida; order Malpighiales; family Salicaceae; genus Salix; species Salix brachista. The sequence goes on along the minus strand of CM018589.1, from coordinate 10,004,227 downwards.
AACTTGTTACACTCTATAGCAACTGTTAGAGGAAATACCTTCTTAGCTTCCTTGGTAATCTATTTAGCATCAACTTGGTTGAAGGACCACATGCTGCAAAATCAAAGTACAAGATGAAATTTTCTAGATGCTTTAAGTGGTTGCAAGAATAAAAGGCTTTATACAAATTGAATGCATTTTCCAAAGCACAGACCATGTCGGTACCTTAATTTGTGTCCTGTTGTACGTGTAAGTGATATGAACAGAACCATCACTAGCCTGGATAACCGCTGGATATGAGAATTCCATATCCAGTTTTTCCTCTAGTGTAATAACATCAAGCCACGTGTCACCATCATCTTTGGACACAGCAACTTTAAGCACGCCCCTTGAGATTGTATTGTAAGCAAGCAAGACAGGACCATCTTTTAGTTTAACCCCATCAATACCTAATGTAAGAACATAGCAGGAACTTATTCCAAATTAAAAATCAAAGTTTTTTTCATCCCAA